>CM038673.1:231419663-232072663 GCA_021605145.1 Aegilops bicornis
CCAACATGATCACGAACTCAACATAGCGGTCGGTGACAACTGGTAACACTTCCGAGAAGATTTTCTAACATCACGATCCACCGATCGTTATTAAGCTCGAGAACAATCTTGCTTTTCGTATAAGACGATATGATCAAATAAGCAAGGGATTGAATAATCCTAACTCATTGATCAAGGGTGCACCGAAATAAGGACTAGGTAGCACGATCAATCTTAGTATGATGATTTAATAACCAACACGCTAAGAATGAAAATATTGTACATTAACTACCAAGCAACGAGGTTGCTAGGAGTATCGATTTCACACATCACAATTCACTTGTCGGCATTCGGTTGCATCAACACGGGACCGAGGAATGAATAATGATAGCGAGAAGTATCACTGCGTCAAGAATCCATAAGAGAAGGTGCAATTCTCATGACGTTCCTGACATAAAGTGGGTAATACTTCAGGGTAGAACAGAACAAAGGCTGAATTGGCATTTTGATCCGCGGAATTCAATTGCTTTGACCCAATCCTAGATATGGATGAGGTACTGGAGTTTGTTTCTCCTAGTCATTACAGAACAGAATGGCTTGACGGACCGCAAGAAAAAAAATGGCATCGATGAGGACGAGAGCACGACTACTCCTAACTATCAACTGATAGACGGGGATCGGAATACAACTAAGGAGGAACAACTCGAGGGACATATAACTTTTCGAGTTGTGGAGGCATGGATTAGTATATCAAGCAAAGCTCAACATTTCTCCCGGATAACCCATGCAGAGAAGGTAGAACTGGCAGAGTCACAATTATGAATGGAGAACTCTTCAAGAGTACTCTGATTGCGATCTTTAGGCTCAAAGAGGAACTTCTGCCATAACTAGTTCATGGTATGTTGAAGAATGAGATACCACGGACCTCGAGGACTATCGCAAGGTTACTAATATCCTAAAGGAACTAGCAGATACTAACAGCATGAAGTAGGGTGAATCTCGGGTTCAAGAACCCAGGGATAGAATGCCTACTAACTAATAACATCACGGGATGCTTTCAAGAATAATGGCTTAATCATCACACAGGGGATACAAAAGCATTGCTAAATTGCTAGGTGACTTCCTAAACACCTAGGGTCATAATAATAGCTCCAACATATATGTCAAGGCAAGGATTACCTCAATGCATTTAATAGTGTGCTTATTACGACCAAAAGGACACCGTGAGCAGGAAGGAGAATTTGCAAATGCATCGATAGTTTAGAAACACAGGATGACTCGGACAGCATAACGGCTGTAATGCTCAAAAAGATTTGAGACATCATGCAAAATGGTGGCATAGCCACTCAACAACATCATATCAAGGTTCCGAGATCAACAGTTAACATAAACAAATAGTAGGAACTGAACTGAGGCTTGAAACCAACAATCTTAAAAGTCTATGGATTAGTAACACGTCATCCTGATAGAAAGATGAGAAGCCTAGTTCTTAATCCCCGTAGAAGAGAAGAGGATGACTCAGATCAGAAGGTCATGAGGTATAAGGAGTAAAAAGAGCCTTACGTTCCCTTCCACAATCAATTCCCTTACATAACTAAAGCATTTCTAGACACAACTTCGACCGGTTTGGCTTGGTAAACCTCTGATGATCGGGGCTCGATACCAAAGCTGTCGGGACCCGATTCCAAGTCACATCGATCTAGCCGTAACACCTCATATCACTTTGCGGCCTCACGCACGGTATTCTACCGGTGTCGCCTTTATCATGGCCCGGACCGTTTAGCCTTTTGGCTCACGATATGATAGTGTCGCTAGCATCCATATGACAGAGAACCCGGCCGACATGGCTAGTCGTGAACCCAAGCGGCGCTAACCCATGGGGACAGGCATACATGAATCACATCGAACATGTCGGTCATCAACGTATGAATCCGGGCTGTAGCACCGGGCTAACAGGACTCCGGTAACCCGGGCTGTAGCAGGCTAGCAGGACTCCGAATATCACCGCGTGACATTTCCCCGAAGGGACAGACATAGGAATGAAGTGAAACACATCTTTGGCGATCAAGTGTCCAAAGCGGTAGTCTTTGGGCTAGCAGGACTCCGTGAACCGGTCAGAAGCGGACTACTATCGCTCAGAAGCACTAGACTACATTTCCCCATATGAGAGGCTGCCAAGGATAAACAACTAGATTGTCGGATCCCACACATACCAAGCATTTCAAACATACACACAATATGCTCAATATGTGTAAATACAACATGGCATCACAACATAACTCTACGACTCAAATATTTATTCATTAGGCTCCGAGGAGCGAGATATTACAAACATGGGTCTCATGACCCAACACTCGTGAGCATACAAGTCAAAACACAAGCGGAAGCTTAACATGTCCGAGTACAGAGACATCTACAAATGAAAAAGGTCGAGAAGCCCGACTATCTACTGATCATGCCGAGGGCACAAGATCGTAGCTGAGGTAACAAGCTAAACATCAAGTCCACGCTGAACTACTAGCGAGACCGACGTCTCTCGCAAAACATAAAATAAGCAAACGTGAGTACAAATGTACTCAGCAAGACTTACATCGTAACTAGCTACATATGCATCATTATCAACAAAGGGGTGGTGGAGTTTGACCGCAGACAAGCCATCTTTGACCCGTGGCTATCCTGAACTACATTTGCAAGTAACTCTTTTGAGGTGGCGCACACGAGTCCACATATTCACCATATCAATACACCACTATGGATCCGCTCCCGTCTCCCTACGAGAACGCCATCCATAGCACTCACGCTTATCTTGCGAGTCTTAGAGTATCCACTTTCACTTGTCTATGAACTGTTATAGGCAACCTAGAAGTCCTTCTCCGCGGACACGGCTATTCGAATAGATCATTTATAACCCTGCAGGGGTGTACTTCTTCACACACGCTCTCACCACTTATCGCCGTTTACACGACATGTACTCGGCAACCTTCAAGCGGAAGCCCAGCGAGGGTGTCGCCCACGACCTGACTAACCACACAAGTCTCTAGTCCAGGTTTATCACCTATTCGGGTTCCATCCGCAAGGAGATCCGGCCGGGGTGTCGCTCACGGCCCCAAACGATGTGTGTGGTTCCCAAGCCCACCTCGATGGGTGGATCTACGCTTGGTACATCGTGCCACGGTGCCTAGTCTGTCCCAAGCCCACATTGCAAGGGTGCCACTTGGTAGACTACTAACACTACCTACAAACACCAGAAACTAGTTGCAACTCCTGGACAGAGATCAAGTTGATTAATAAGTCGAGAGGGGCACTTAAGCATTCCAATGTGTGGTAGTAGCTATTCATGGATCACAAACCCAGAACTCAGTTCCTGAGGACGGCTGCAATGAGACAACCCACCATGTACTCCTACATGGCCTCTCACCGCTACCTTTACCAAATCGTGTTCACACACTTGGCTCACACACAGTAGGACATGTTCACACACCATTCCAATTCATTCTCGATGAATAAGACCTGACTCAACTCTAAGCAATAGCAGGCATGACAAACAAGCATGAATGAGTAGGCACATCAGGGCTCAAACAACTCCTACTCATGCTAGTGGGTTTCATCTAATTCTTTGTGGAATGACAGGTCATGCAGAGGATAAAGGGGTTCAGCTACCGCAGCAAGTAACACATGAGTCGTTGTTGTCCTAATGCAGTAAAATAGAGCAGGAGCGAGAGAGTGGGATTATATCGGAATGAACAAGGGGGTTTTGCTTGCCTGGCACTTCTGAAGATTATATAGTTCTTCAATAGTGTCATCGATCTCGTCGTCGAAACCACGTCTACCGAGAGGGAACAACCACCGACAAACAAGAAGAAACACAATCAATGGAATGCACAAACAAATGAATGACATGTCATGTTAAGGAACTGGATTGACCTAATGCAGCAGTAAGCCAAGTTAATTGAAGTGGAATTAAAACAAGGTTAAACTCCAACTCCAAATGCTAGTTCATAAATTGCCCTAATCATGATTCATCCTATTCAGTGAGGTTAACTTGTTCAATCATGCATGAAAGTGTTACAGATGGATAGATTGGATTTTTCTGATCATTTTTCATATATAATTTATTTCCATTGGAGTTATAGATTATTTTCTATGAATTTTAGAAGTTAGCACTATTTTCTGGAATTTCCTGAATAATAATAAATCCAGAAAATGGGTTATTGCGTCAGCATAACATCAGCATGACGTAAGCGAGTCAACGGGGCACGGTCCAGGTCAAACTGACCTGTGGGCCCTGCGTGTCAGTGTCATTAGTTTAGTTAAAACAATTAGTACTAATCCTAACTAATTAACAGGGCCGGGCCCCACCTGTCATAGAGTCAGGGGAAGTCAACCTGGGTCAAACGGGGTCAAACCTCGCCGGTCAACACGGTCGATCACGGCGTTTAGTCACGGGCGATTTACGTAGACGGCGGGCGGCTCGAATGCTCATCAGGCACCATTCGATGCGCGAGTTGCACCTATGGGTTCCTGGGAGTGAGGCGCATCCATTGGTGGCGGTGATAGGAGCTGCGGTGGTCGGGATCGATGGTGGCCGGAGCTCGGGTGCTCGCAGTGGCGATGCTACAATGCACTAGAGGAGAAACCGGAGGGTGCTACGTGCTCCTGGGGGTTCGCTGAGCACGCTGACGAGCTCATAGCTCACATGTCAGGCTGACGGCCACGCCATGGCCGTGGCGGCGTAGATGCTTTTGGCCATGGTTGGGGATCGGGGCTAGAGCACGCGAGGGACGACGGGCAAGGGGAATCGGGTCAACGGCTCACCATGAGCTGCAGGATGGTTAGTGGGCTCGGGGGCGCGCCGGAGTGGCCGAATCGACGGAGGCATTCGGTGGCCATGGTCGGGGAAGAAGCCGCGGCATCGTCTTGGGGCATCCGGGCTTCAGTGGGTCGATGTAGAGGGGCTTGGGGTCCGGGCGGAGCTCGGGGTCACGGCCACGGTGCAAGGAAACGGCGGTGGGCGCAGCGGCAGTGAGCGGGCGGCGACGGCTCCGTTCGGTGGCTGCGCAGGAGAGGCAGAGGAGGAGAGAGGCATGAGTGAGGGAGAGGCGAGAGGGGCTTCGAGGCGTCTCCAGCGCTGGATTGGGTGACGGAGAGCGCGACACGGGCGAAGGTGAGGTGGTGCGGTCGCAAGGCCGACACGCCGACGCCCTTCCGGCGCAAGGAGGAGGGTGACTGCACGGGCAGGTGGGCCGGCCTGGCCTGTAAGTGGCCTGGGGCCTCTTCTCTCTCTCTCTCTCTTTTAATTGTTTTTGTTTTCTATTTCTTACAGAGCTTTAGGGCTTTATTTAAAATACAGTAACAAACCCAAAAATCAAGGAACTGCTCCGCGATACTGTTTAGAATATTACCAACAACAAACATTTTAGTTCATGATTAAGTGGGCCGGCCCAGTCCAGGTAAGTGGCCTGGGGCCTCTTCTCTCTCTCTCCTTTTAATTGTTTTTGTTTTGTATTTCTTCTGTAGCTTTAGGGCTTTATTTAAAATACCAGAACAAACCCAAAAATCAAGGAACTGCTCATGGATACTGTTTAGAATATTACCAACAGCAAACATTTTAGTTCATGATTATTTGGACATTTAAAATATTTTATAGCATTCAAATGCCCAAATGCAAATAGAATATGATTTAATCCAGAGCCCAAATATGTCATGGAAAATGTGCATCACCTGTTATCAAGCTTCCAAAGATTTTCCAAGAATGATGAACATTTTTTGAAGCCATTTGGATTTCTGGAAATATTTTGGTTGAACCTAGTGAATTCCTTTAATGCTAGGGTTTAGGCAATCCCATTTCAAGTTTCATAAAATTTAAACATGATGCATGGATGCTAAAGCAAAAACAAGCAAGGCCTGAACTGGGGATGTGACAACAGCTCCCCATCCAGGCGAGGATGCCGGGCTGCGCGTCTGCATTGACGTTCCAGGGCTCAACAGGGGCGCATCTCAGGAGCTTTTCTGGCCTTCGCATGTGGGCCGTTGCGAGGGCCCACCACACAGCTATGTTCGCATGCCCTTCGGCTTGTCGACCGTGGCGTCAGCCTATCAGCGCAACATGCGGCGTGTCCTGGCGGCTCAGGAGGCCAGGTACCAGGCCGTCCTGACAGAGATGGAGACGGTCTTCAGGGAACCACCCGAGTCCCCCAGAGCCTCCTGAGGCTCAAGGCCCCGTTGGCTCGTGAGGAGCCATTCCTTCACCGCGTGCCTTCGGTTTCCCCAACTCTCCTTCGTCAACAGAACCAGGTGACATTTTCCAAGTTCGTTTAGCTGGGAGCGCCCTCGGGCTGCATTATTCCCAGGTCGCGTGGGTCCGTCCCTGTGGCATGTACCCCTTTTGCTTACGTCTTTAGCTTACCCTGTTGGGGGGCACCCCTCGGGCTGCATCATCCCCAAGCCGCTCGGGCCTGACCAGTGGCATGCATCTTTCTGCATTTACCCAAGTTGATTTGTCTTCCATGCTTAATCTACCTATGATTACCGCCTGCTCGGCTACCACCTGGTCGATCGTCGCCTCCCATGGGGCCTCCTCACACAGGCACGACGCTGGCGCATGGGTCCGTCCCTGCCACGTCGACAAACCTGAGCGGTCGAGCTCTAGCTCGTGGCACGCCCCGCGCACGTCACCTCACCAGGCCCTTAGTGCCTTCGTCTCGTCTCAGAGCAAGGCTGGCAACCATAACGGCAGAACCGTGTTTCTCCTCGTGATGACCTGCAGGAACCTCGTGAGGATAATAGCGGGCAGTACCGCGGGCTCTCTCCTCTTACAAGTAATCCGCTTGCACATTAAAAGGGGGGCTCCTGAGCATCGCGACTCAAGAGCTCTTACTGGCTCTCCGGCCCTCACCCCCTGGCCTTGACCAGGGCATCGCGACCTGGCATACCAGCGGCGGCTGAGCTCGCTCGAGGGTCGGGACCTGAGGACGTAGAGCATGAAGGAAAGCATTGGAAGGGGAAGGACCCGTACGGGCCTAACCTAGCTACGCTGTGGATGGTGGCGCACAGGCCTGGCGCATCACAAAGAATCAACCCCGAACTACTGAGATAAGTCCCGTGCTCGGACCGGCTAATCGATAGGACCTAAGGATCGTGCTCGCCGCATTCCTGTCACGGCCACGCTGCATCCCTTTCCTGCCTTACCATAGCTGCTTGGACGCTAAGGGGTACCTCCTGAGCATCGCGCCTCAGGGGCTCTTACTGGACCTCGAGCCGCTCACCTCCTGGCCTTGACCACGACGCAGCGACCGGCATACCGTGACGGCTGCAGGCTGCACAGGGGACCGGGAGCTGTCAGCGTAGAGCAACAAGCTATCGCGAGGTTGGAAAGGGGATACCGAGCCTGAACAGGACATGCGTTTGCAAATTTTCATAACAGGGAATATATACACAAAAGGCACTACAGATCCTTACACACCCCCACGGGGTACCTCATGATTCTTCACAGGAAACAAAAGCAAGGACTAAGAGAAATCCTATCTACAACCACCTGTTGCGGACGCCATCATCAACAATGGGCCACGGCAGACCCGCGCAACCTCGCCCCAGCCACGGGTCATGAAGATCTTGCCGATGGAGACCACTTCGACCTCTGCTCCTGTCGCCGGAGCATCGCAGTCGGTGTGCTGCAGCCAGAGCTCGAGAGGCCCTCTCGGCAGCATCACGTTGAAGAAGAACCGCGGGAAGCGGATCCAGGAACTCGGGGGCATCGGCGCCCATAGCACAAGCTCGCGCGAGGAATCCATGGCGTGGATTCCAGGAGCAACAGCACGCATCGACATCGCGCGGCGACCACAGGCGGCGCGGACGTCGCCGCACGTCGCTCCGCCCTCCTGAGCCCTCAGCTCAGGCGTACAAGGGAAGCGGCTACCCTGGAGGAGGCCGCTCGCACCAAGGCCTCGTCGCCACCTGCATCGCCGCCTCATCGCGATGATGGACCGACCTCTTCTTAGGCGGGAGTGGCCTCGGATCATCGCGGGGGGCCTTTCCTTTCTCTTCCACGGAGAACCTTCGGATGGGCGCCATTGTTGCAATCAGAGTAGCAAGGAGGAAGAAGCGAGTGAAGCAAGGAAGAGATGGGCGACGGGGGCTCCGCCCCCTTCCCCATTTATAGCGGAAGAAGGCCAACCGACACCCCCATGATCACAGGTAATGATGGTTTTCCTTGCATGTCGCATGGACTTGTCAAGTCAGGCAGTTGCCGAGGCAGCATGGGGAAGTGGAGATGCCCACGTCCAATCAACCGCCACGCATCAACCGAGGCAGCAGGCTTTGGGGGCCCGTGGCGCTCCGTGCTTGACCCTTGGCTTCGCCGCGAAGCTAAGCCCGAGTGCACCTTGGGCCCGGGGGCTACTGTCGGTGTTCTGGGAACGGGGGTCCCCAGACTTGCCTGCCTGCGGCCCATGGCGTGGCTACGCTAGCGGGCCTGTACGGCCCATCTTCACCAAGAAAGCATTCAAGACCCTCGCGAGGCAGACGGCGCGAGACCTCCTCGGGAGCGGCCTCACTAGGCTACCTCGCGAGGAGCGGAGATATCAAGGCGGGGCAAACCTCGCGAGGTTCTCGTGACGTGAGCCATGACGGCCGGCACCAGGCGGGCGCCAGCGCGCGCAGCGTCCTTGTTTCCTCTTTGGTGCTAAGGAGGAAGGCGTAGGCGCGGAGTACCGAGGCATGAGGCAAAGGTTTCCATATCGGTGCAACAAGACCAAGACCAGCAGGACGACAAGATGGAGGTCACCATGGAGCCCAAGACGATGTCACCACCAGAGCCTTTTGCAGGCGAAGACCGCTTTTGTCAGGATAGCTTGTACTAGTTGTCCCCTTTCAATTTGCCCGCCGTTGTTGGCTCCCTTCCCGCTCAATATTTGGGGAGAGGACTAGCGCTTATATAAGTAAAGCTAGCCACCACAGAGGGAGGCATTGAGTTACCATCCACAAGTTCACATAGCACAAGAACACCTCAACCTCAGGAGGCTGTTCTTCCCCTTGTATTGTTCTTCATCAGCCCAAGAGGCAATCCACCACCACACACTGGAGTAGGGTATTACACCACAATGGTGGCCTGAACCAGTATAAATCTTGTGTCTTTCCGTGTTGTGAGTTTGTCCGCGAGATCTTAGCGAGCTAGGGCGTAGATCGGTAGGAGGGGAAGAACTTCGCGTGCACCCCAGAGTTCGAACCTTAAGGGTTTTGCCGGAACCCCACATCCGACAACTTCCATGACTATAAATCGCGCGTCACAGAAGTGCTTTCGTCAAGGGTGACCGACACGTGGCATCCACCGTAACGGAACGCCGTTAAGCTATCGGGTCCGGTTTTGGATCCGATAACCCGTTAATAGCCCAGATTAATGGGGCAATCGTTTTGTTATACAATGATTGTTCTAGTTTGTATATTTTAAATTTCCATATGACATTTTTTTGTAGCCCAGTATTTCATGTGATATTTCGGAGTAGTATGATTATCAACTTCATTATTGACCTATTTAGCTATAGAGACATTGCCTCCGGCATATAAAAAACTGTGTGTCCAGGCAAATTGAAATATGAATGATATTTGGATACAACTATTAGGTAGTTTTGTGATGCAATTTATTTTTTTGGCTTCAACGTCGTCGTTTGGCCCCCCTATGTCTAAATCCTGGCTCCGCCCCTGTCCGCCTCTCCAACTACAGTCTTCTCCAAATTCCTCTCGCTTGTTGAGCATGTTCACAATGGCAGATGGTGGCCAAGAATGAGCGACAAAGCCGAATAAAGGCCTTGGGAGGATGACGCCGATTCTCGACGAGAACGCACCAGCCGGGAAGGCGTGCTACAAAGAGTGGTAGAAGTTGTGCCTGATATCTACCAAAAGTACTGCAATACTAAGTCCCATTCCCCAACTGCTGCTCCGCCCGGGTTCGATTCCACCTGATGTAGTGAAATTATCCACAACTTTTTTGCCTTTGCCATTACTGACATGTGGGTCCCCCTTGTCATCTATGCAAACCACCTCCAACACTTGCCAAAACTTCGTCCCTAGTTTTCTCTGTTTTTCGCACACTCAACATTGTGTGGCCATTTTGAAAAGGGACAATTCCATTTCTCCCCCTAACTTGAACCCACACCTGGCATTTACCCCTAAATTTTGAGTATGCTCAAAAATACCACTCTTCCGTCAAAGCTTCTTATAGAAATACCCTTCCGTACCATTTCCGTGTGGTCAAAGGCGTTTGACCGACTGCGGGACATTTTCTTGCCAGTTTTACCCCCCTACATGTATGACACTTACAGGTGGGACCTACCCTAGGAAAAAGAAAAGGAAAAAACTCTTTCTATCTCTATCTCACCCCCTCTCTCACTTACAGGTGGACCTGCCAAAAAAAGAAAAGAAAAAAGAAAAACTTTATTCTCTCTTACCTCTCTGTGTCTCTCTCTCTCAAGACACCTCCAAGGGCGGCCAACAAAGACGATGGTGGCCAAGATTAGGCTCGCCGGCGTGGTCCCATTGCGCTCAATGCTGCGTAATCATCCATCGATTGACCACTTTGTTTACGTGAGAACAGACACGGAACCAAAGACTTCGACGGAACTCAAGACACGGTTCATGTCGTCGCCGCCTAAATCTCACGACGCACGCGTGACCAACGACAGCCTCAAGCCTCTGTAGCATGCCCATTAGATCGAGCACTTCCCGATTTGTTTTCCTGCGGGACGAATTAGACCGAGGCACCCAAAATCGAGGGCTCACTCGTCGTCTTCCCCAACTCCGGTGGAGTGCGGCCGCTGCCCGATCTCCTCTACCCATGAATCTAGGAGGATTCCCCCAAGTTACTTAGCTCCAAAACAACCTCCCGAATGTCCTGGTGAGCCCTCAAGCTTCCCTGCATCCCCGAAAACCTCCCTCCATGAGCGCCGCCCATCGCCGTCGCTCAAGCTCACCGTTGCCCATCCTCGCCACCCAATGCCTCGGGCCACCTCACCAGCTTGTCTTCACGCCTGCAGCCTCGCAGGCCACTCAAGCCCATAGACCTCCCCGCATCCTCCCGTTCCGCCGTACGCCGCCGTTGTACCTTCACGCACGCGCCGGCGCTTAGCCGCTATTGTTAAAAGGTATTTAGGCTAACCCTCCAGGTAAGTGTTCCACTGACCCATGGGCCCTTTACTAACTATAAAACAGTTAGAAAGAATGACATGTGGGCCTCCAAAATCTAATTTGACCTGTCCCTGTTGACTGGTCTAACTTTGACTTAGTTTTTTTTCTTTACCTAAATGTGGACTAGTACCACGAGGGGCATTTTGGACAAAGCACATGGTCAAACCCTTTGACCTAATGTAAACGCCGAGGGGTATTTCTATAACACCACCTAACGAAAGAGGGGTATTTTTTAGCATACTCAAAATTTAGGGGTAAATGCCAGGTGTGGGTTCAAGTTAGGGGGAGAAATGGAATTGTCCCTTTTGAAAATAGCATATCTTTTCGACTATGCATCATATGAAGATGTGCTATGCATGAATGTAGATCAGCATAATGTTAACTACCCAGTAGTTCCATTTTTTACCATGAATAAAATTTCCAACATGTTGTTATCCCTGTTTGAAAAAGGTGTGTTAATATAAATGTTCCGTCTCTGAAACTTACAGTTTCTTATCTGAAACTGATACTTGCAGTTTCTTCTCTGAAAATCACATTGTCTGCACTTTTATATGAAACTACATTTTTGAAAGTACTAAAAGAAGATCTCTATAATTCAGAAAACACTTCATATGCTCAATGTTGCAAATCTGAAATTCAAAAGACATTCATATCTGAAAGTACTCAAAATACACAACACAAAACACAATTCACAACCTGCAAATACTAATAACCCTAAGCTCCTCCTCTGATTATTGGGGAGCACTCCCCTCCTATTCCTCGGCGGCAGACAACCGCCCCGTGAGACGAGGTGAACGGTGAGGGAGAGGATGGTGGGGAAGCTTCGTCGCGCCAACTGCTTTCCTCCTCTTGCAGTTGGGTACGGTCGACGAAGACTCCCCCGCGCTCGCTCTGCCACAACATCCTCACAAACGACACCTTATAGATGCTCAATCCATCAATCTCTGGATGCTCCATCTTGGATCGATACTCCCACCACCGCTGCCTCACGATCGGATTTGTGAATTTGTCTGCTCCATGGCCCAAAGGAGTAGCTTTATGTACTCCCGTGCGACTCCCTCCGGGAGTATCGCCGCCTTTTTGCTCTGTTTTAGATATTTGACTATCACTGTCGTCATGGCCACTAATTGTGGCGGGTTGTCAAACCAAGATTGTATATCCATCATCCGGGCTAGCTTCACAGGGTTGTCGTATGCGATCCTCACATATTGGTTGTACTCCTCCATCGATCTACTTCTCCACAGCACCTTCACTCGCTGGCGGTGGTTTTGGAATGGAAGAGGAGCGACACTGGTTTTCGATTGGAACATGAGAGGAGCGCGGTGGTTTTGAAGAAAGTATTTTTTTTTGTTTTGAGGTGATGGTCTTGGAAGTCGAAAAGCAAGAGGAGCGGGGGGCATTGGTTTTGGATTGGACGAGAGCGGCGGCACGCTGTGAGTGGGTCCCTCCTACTACCTCCGTGCTAGTTTACTAGCCCCATCGTATTTTGTGTAAAAGTTTGACCACATACTGTATTTGACAAGCAAAATATGAATGCATGCCATAAAAAATTATATCATTGGATTCATATCCGAATGTACTTTCCAATTATATTATTTTTGCAGCATATAGCATATATTTTATTCATTAAAATCATGGTCAAAATATGAGCCAGAATACAAACAAGACTAGTTAATGTGGGGTCGCTTCTTAATTGAAGGGTAAATTGATTTTAATTTACATTCAGTCATAGCGCGCCGCCCCTCTCGTCCAATCATAAACCACCGCCGCACGCTCCTCTCCCTCTTCTCCATTGCAAAACCACCACCTCTCCTCTCCATCTTCTCCATTCCAAAACCACCATCTCGCCTCTCCCTCTTCTCCATTTGCAAAACTACCCCTCTCCTCTCCATCTTCTCCATTGCGAACCACCGTCTCGCCTCTACCTCCTCTCCAATGCAAGACCACCGCCTCTCCTCTCATCTTCCAAAGCCAACACCGCACCTCTTAGAAGCACATCTATGGAGAGGATGCAGAAGCGAATCGTGCAAATCGCCGGCGGTGATCAGGCGAAGTTAGCCAGGTTGAAGGAGATCCTTACTTGGTTTCACAATGAGTGGGAGATTTCGAGGATGGTGAGGACCATGTGGCAATGTATGAGAAAGAGCGAGACAACAGCGATGTACTCCCCGGCAGCAGTCACGCCGCAGTCCTTTGAGTTCATCGAGTATCTCCTGTGGGCAATGGAGCAGACTGATTTGCGTGAGGTGGAAGTCAGGCAAAGATGGTGGGCGTACAGATCGAAGGTCGAGCATCTAGAGGATGATGAATCGATCAAGTACGGTGTGCCGTTCGTGAGGGCGCAATGCTAGGGGAGCCACCGGAGTATTCGTTCTCCCACCGCAAGGGGAGGAAGTCGGATGGCGGACGTCTCTTCCCCGCCGTTCTCCACGGTTCCCTCGTCGCTCGCCTCGTCTCAACGGTGGCGCTAGGATTTAAGGTAAGCTTCGGACTAGACCTAATTTTCCACCTGCTCATGCTTACAATCAGTGTGATGGCTAATAAAAATCATATGGGTAAGTACTGGGTAGTACTTTGAGTACTACGCCAATCACCCTAAAGAGCTCTGGAGCTAAAACAAGTTGTGAGAATGTGTACAAATAAAGAAAAATCGAATGGTCCTTCTTTCAGCAAAAAAGTACTCCCTAGAAAAGTGCCAATATAAGTTTTTTGATTAGAGGGTTTGCTGCAACACTGAAACAAGTAAAGTGCATGTCAAACACTGGCAGATTAAAATGTTCTGCAGGGCAAGAACTTGAGGAACCATCCGAGCATCTGTGCTTTTTCCAAGCCACGTTTATGTTAGACATTGGCACCTCGTACTCTGCATATATGTTGGTTCCATCCAAACATTTGTGCATTTCCACTGAAATGTAGCTGAATAACCCTATTTGCAGAGATAATGAAAAAGCGTGATTACATTATAGTGGCACTAGTTGATGAAATATACACTAACAAATACTCCCTCCGTCCCAAAACAAGTGTCTCGGCTTTGTACTAACTTTAGTACAAAGTTGTACTAAATTGAGACAGTTATTTTGGGACGGAGGGGGTAGAAGAAACTTCATTTTCTTAATAGGAAAAGATTGTGATACAATACATTTATAAAAAATACAATAGTACCACAGTATGCCATGCTGTGAGGGGGAAATGGGCCTTCGATGCCTCATACGATAGGCCTGATACTGGAAATCAACCCACTTCTTCCTGATACACCTTCTGCAAGTGATGAACATCAGTGTACAATAGTAGTACAAGGAGGGGCCTTGAGCCATTCCAATCTCTATTTTTGTGCAGTTCAACTAAAATTAAGCATGCATGTTTGTAGAAACACTTAAAATGTTATTACATTAACAATGGTACTAGTTGATGAAACATATCTAACAAATAGAAGCACTTTCATTATCTACATTGGAAATGAAATGATAGAGATAACACTAGCTCTATTTTAACTCTATTATTACTTCATTTTATCAGTGACACTAGGGTCGAGCAGGTGGCAAGCGAGGCGTACCGTGCGTCGCAAGGATGGAGGCCGGTGGTGCTTAGACTAGGATGCTGAAGATGGCTCTTTCAGTCCCTATCTCCCCCTTGGTGTTTCTGTGGTAGCTTTTGGGTTGTAAGCCAAACCTGGTCGAGCTGGGGCTGCGTCCCCCTACTTGCCTAGCTTATGTGGCAAACTTGTCTCCTGCTAGTAGTAGTTCCATAAGTTCCCGTTTAGACTGAGATGATGTCGGCTAATGATTCTCTATGGTTTGATTTCTTTAATGAAATCGGAGGGAAGCCCCCTCTTTTGATAAAAAAAATATTAGTGGCACTGGTGGTGCCAAAACATTGTCTCAAATTAATAATGCCATTAGATAAATGTGCAAAATAATAACATTATTTCTTTATCATGGCAGTACCAAAACAACAACACAAGAGCAGAGTCAACATGCAGGATCGTTCTGGCAAACAGTAGTACCAAAAAGGAACATACCTCGTCATGGGAACCATATCTGCAGTCAATGCCATCGTAGAAGGGATGACACCAGTCACTAACATGAACGATTCAATTCATGCAACCTTTTTATGCGGTTCACCTAAAATGAAGCAACGTTTGCATCATGCAGTTAGCAAGTACTTGGTCCCATGAGCTAGCAACTTCATCTTCATTAGTTGCAATGAAATTAAGCAGCATCAAGGTTGGTCGTGAAGCTCGTGGAATGTGCAACTATAATTTGGATATCCTTTTGTGTAGTTCAACTAAGATCAAATGTCCATGTTCGTGACACAAATATGTGTGTGGTGACGGTGATAGCTAATTAACTGTTTGAGGAGGTTACCCGCAAAGTTCTAGGAGGTGAAATGTATATCTCAGTTGGCACAAAAAGGTGAAAATGAGGGTGACTAACAAGTGATGAAACATACATCAAATGAAAAGAAACATGTTCCTTATCTGAATGGCAATCATACAGAACAGTAGCAATTTTTAAAGCTGCAATATTGCTAGATATTAGTGTGGGCATTAAGATTAACTATGACAACAGTTAAATACGACATAACGAATTTGCTTACGCGAGAGGCAGGTCGCACCTCTTGCAAAAGAAAAGAAAAACGCGTTCATTTTCCTACCACGAGAGGCATGAATTTACTTCTCGTGGAGGCACGAATTTGCTTCCGCGAGAGGCATGACCGTGCCTTAAAAAAAGGAATATTTATTTTATTTTTTCCTTCTGCAGGAGGCACGTATTTATTTCTCGTGGAGACACGAATTTGCTTTCGTAAAAGTCTCGAAAAGGAAAAACATGTTCCCGATACATTTTGTTGTTCGTTTTTTTTTTTTTTGAGAAATCCATCAACGTGACATCTAATTCTGAAGATCTTGATGTGAGAAATTCAAAGAGATAAAACATTTTGAATAAACGAATCTATGAAAAAAGAGAAGATTCCTAGATTGTGATAAATATCGCACATGCAGCATGACACTTGTCACAATCTTCGAGAAGATGAGAGTGGCATTTGAAAATAGTACTCTTTAATTTTCGGGGATTTGCTAGGATGCTCTTACCAAAGCACATGCTGTCCGTATATAAAAAAAGAAAAAGAAAAAAAGAATAGAATCCCCCTCTCGCAGATGTATCATCTGTACCACTCATCACGCATTGCCAGGCCACAATCCGAAGACGAGGACGAAGCGAAAAACCCACCACACAAACGGATCCGCCTCCCCCACCATTGTCGTATTTAACGCCACCTACTCCCCCTCCGGCTCCGCTCGCCTCCCAACGCCGAACCGAACCGAACCCACACACCGCCATCGTCACACCCTCTGCCTCGCCGGAGAAGAGAAGAGAGGGAGAGGGAGAGGGATTTCGGATCCCTCGCGGCAGTCCCAACCGGAGCTTCACCCTCTCCCCTTTTGGGCCGTTGAAAGTCATCACGGCTAGCGTTGCAGCCCTCCGGCGCGGCCACGCTGCTGCGCAGGTGGAGCCAACGGCCACCATCGCTTCCTCCAGCCCCGCCTCGCACGGCGGCCGCGGGGCTCTCCCGTCCGCCGGCGGCAGCCCATCTGACCTCCTCTTCCTCGCGGGCGGTGGTCGCCTCTGAACCTCTCGCCCGCCCACTACCCAAATCCCACCCTAACCATCATCCGCTGACTGACTGACCGACTGACTCTCTCTCCGAGAGAGAAACAGAGGAGTGCAACCAACAGAGCGGGAGACTTTTCTTTGTAAGAGGCTGGAGATGAAGCTGACGATTAAGAGGGTACCCACCGTCGTGTCCAACTACCAGGAAGACGCTGGCGAGCGGCCACGCGGAGGGTGTGGGAGGAACTGCCTCGGACATTGCTGCTTGCCTGGTGAGCCTCCTTGTCCCTGGGTGAATCTAGTGTCGTTTTCTTCCCGATTCAGATCGGAATCCTGTTGCTGTAATGATTGTTTTTCTTTCGAGTCTTTTAGATGCTTATGGAATATGCAAAATTTTAATGCTATTTTTTAGTATGCAACTTTTTCTTATGATGTTCCTCTGTGGATAAAGGAAATATCTTGGTTTCTCCAGAAAGCTGGGATCTTTACAAGTAAACAATTGCGTTTACCACTTTTAGAAATGATATCCTTTACTGAGGAATTTTACTATTTTAACTGTTATATAGAACTGTCACCGTGGGTGTTTTTTTTCACTTGAACAGATGTAATTTCCTTTTCCAACTGTGGGTAGGTAGGCTAAAAATAAGAGCCACATGTTTTACTTGCATGTTTGAGGATTTTAGGGATCTGGAGGAGAAAGAATTATATTGAACTTCTAAAAGTTTGTTATCATGTTTGAGGATTTTAGGGATCTGGAGGAGAAAAAAATTATATTGAACTTCTAGAAGTTTGTTGTCAGCAGAACCAAGGTTTTTCCGTCTGTTAAATTAACATCTGGTTGCATTTTCCGAGCAGTTTCTGAGCTTCCTGTCTATGCTTTCAAGGCAAATCCAACAAAGCTGCCTTTACAGGAGGATGCTGTTCCTACTGATTTCTTCATCAATCTCCTCCTTGGGCAGGTAAGCAGAAGTTCACCACTAGTAATTTTGCGCAAGAAGTCTGAATAGTGTAGATTTTGTTATGGACGACATTCATAAATTGCACTAGCTTCTAGGAGAGGTACAGAGATAATTTTTGAAAATATTTGCCATGCATAGTAAGGTAGGGGCAATCTGTTAGGCAAGCAGTAACAACTGCTTACACACTTAAGAGTAATATTCTTTAATTGCCGACATGTCGACATGCATGTGTAACCGTATATTCACTTCTTTGGTTTGTTTGTTTACTGTTGTTTATCTAACCGGCAGACCGCAGATATCTGCCAAATAGCATCGCTGGGGGATGGGGTGTGGGGTGTATCTTGAATAACCATAACTAAAAATAAAAAAAATTAGTATGTCAATTAGAGTTATCCCAGCTCACTGCGATACTAAATTGGACTATACCAAATCTTTTGTAAAATTAATATCTTGCTTCGCACATTGCAGTGGGAGGACAGGATGACCCAAGGCTTATTTCGATATGATGTCACTGCATGTGAGACCAAGGTGATCCCTGGCAACCTTGGTTTCGTTGCTCAACTAAATGAAGGGCGCCACCTCAAGAAACGTCCTACAGAGTTCCGTGTGGATCGTGTGCTTCAACCATTTGACTCTGCCAAGTTCAATTTCACCAAAGTTGGCCAGGAGGAGGCGCTCTTCCAATTTGAGAACAGTGGTAGTGATGACAGCTACTTCCTGAGGAGTGCCGCAGCCACTGTTGCTGATCGTGCTCCTAATGTTGTGGCAATCAATGTACATCCTGGTCCTGTGCCAATCTATTTAATTTCCAACTTGTGTACTCTTAGTGCTGAATTGCTGATACCTGTATTTGACATTTTGAAGGTGAGCCCAATTGAATATGGCCATGTTCTTCTTATTCCCCGGGTCCTGGACCATCTGCCTCAGAGGATTGACCAAGAGAGCTTCTTGCTAGCACTGCACATGGCGGCTGAGGCAGCTAGCCCATACTTCAGGCTTGGTTACAATAGTTTGGGTGCCTTTGCAACTATCAACCACCTCCACTTTCAGGTATTGTACTTCAGATTGCACTTCGGTTTACTTTTCACAGAACCTCCTAGTTGTATAGCAGTATCCATTATTGTGTGTGGGCAACAGTATTTACTGGACTGTATTCACTTGTATTCTCTAGATACATCACAAATCACCCATCACGCACAGTCGAGGATCTCTGTTTCTGCTTGGGGCTATGGATTTTGTAGTAATCATATCCATATTCAACTTTTCGGCGCTATGTATGACTTCCTCAGTTTCATTGAAGTTGTGGGTTCCTTGCTTCAGAAAAGCGAGAAAGCTGGAGTCGTGGTTTCTTGACAACGGAAATTAGCCTCGCCATATGTGTGCATTTGGCATGGACAATTAAGCTGAGAAATCAGCCTGTTCATAGCATGTCTACCTTTGTGTAGTAATGTTTATGCCAATTATTTTCCTCCACAGGCATACTACTTGACTGTGCCTTTTCCTGTCGAGAAGGCAGCTACCCAGAGGATTCCCCTTGCTGAGGGCGGGATAAAGAGTCGAGTGAAGGTGTCGAAGCTAATGAACTACCCCGTGAGAGGACTGGTTTTTGAGGAAGGCAACACCCTGAATGATCTGGCCAATTTGGTTTCCAGTGCTTGCATTTGGCTGCAGGACAACAATGTGCCTTACAATGTGCTCATTTCAGACTCTGGCAGGAAGATCTTCCTCTTTCCCCAGGTAAAATCATTATTACATGGTTGCCTATTTTTTCAGTTCTTACTGAACTATAAGTTGATGAAATTTACTAGTAATTTAGCTCAATAATCCAATCCATTTCCAAAATGCAGTGCTATGCTGAGAAGCAGGCTCTGGGCGAAGTGAGTCAGGAACTGCTGGACACACAGGTGAACCCTGCTGTTTGGGAGATCAGTGGCCACATTGTACTGAAACGTAGGGATGACTACGAGGAGGCATCAGAAGCTTCGGCATGGAGACTCCTCGCCGAGGTCTCCCTGTCGGAAGCACGCTTTGAGGAAGTGAATGCCTACATCTTTGATGCTGCTTGTTTGGTTCAGTCCCAGGTGGAGGAGGAAACTGATGACGCCATTTATGCACCTGTGCCGGTTGGCCCTTCAGCTGTTGGGGAGGGCTGCCTCGTAATTCCGTGAGACGATGATTCAAATGGTTATGCCCTAGTAAGCGCCGAGGTCCTCATCGTCGTCATCTCAGTCAGTCATTGGTCGCCTAGCTTCGCAATACTTGTAGTTGCTGGTCTTAATAAAGATCCACGTGATCGAACTGCCTGGTGTACTCACTCTTGTTTATTGTGTTCTCTGTTTCTCTCCTGTGGAGAGCAGTACTCTGCAAATATTTCGCAGAGCATCATGTGCTCTCTTTCTGTGGCTTTCTGTTGCTTGGCACCGACTTAAATATGAACATAACATTGTTAGTGCATATCTGTTTCATCATCGTTTTAAGGGGTGCAATAGTTTGTCTATATTTGGTTGTATATATGTTCACTAGTACATATGTCCGTGCGTTGCAACGAAAGAAGTAATTGACATGTACATCAAAATGTATATCAATGTAACATGACAACATCGAGAAAGTGCCACCTGACAGCAGCAGGGAGACGTACACCAAGGTTGAAATCTACTCCTTCCCTTTGTTAGCGTTATCTCACAAAGTCTTAAAAATGGACTATTAATGCAAGATTGATGGATGGACTCCGGACGAATTAATTCAATAATTATAGGGTCTCTCGCTCGATCCCGAAATCTGGTATTACTCCCAAAGCCGTTAAATGTATATTGAAGCGACTATACATGCAAATCCAACAATCTTACTTCGGGCCTTTGGGACAGGAGGGGAGGTCATTAGTTACAATCCCACAAAGCACAAATATTTTATGTCCTTAGTCTACAGAAAAAAGGTGCAATACAGGGATACTTCATTTAACATATCTAGCCAATTTAAATGGGTTAAAATATATATACGTATTCGCTACTCTTCAGTCTGCAGAAAAAAGATGCAATGAAGGCCTTCCTAACATACTTCATTTCACATATCTATCCAATTTAAATTTGGTAGGAAACATTTAATATATATAGCATTTCTTAAAATACTCCATAGCAATTAATTAGGTTAATTAAGATTATGCCGTAAATAGAATTTTATCTATTATATATATACCAATATAAAAAGACCCAGTAGGGCAGATCTAACAGATCTCGGTCATCCATTCACATTCATCCAACAGTTGTTATTGTCCTAATGATGAGCGACTAAACGCGTTTAATGCTAAACACAACTTTCTCTTCCATGATTACCTTCATTTGCCACGAAAGTAAAGAAACTGTCCACGTCAATCAATCAAGAAAGAAAGGAAAGTACGTTCTCTTCCGTGATCACCTTCCTTTAGCACGAAAGGAATTAAACTGCCCACATCAATCAAGAAAGAAAGAAAGGAAAATAATCACGCATCATCGCCCGCTCCCAATCGCCTCCACCGCCGCACCTTCACGCCTCCCCCATCGCCTCCGGCCGCAAGACCTTCACGACGCCTCCCTCCCATCTACGTGTTGCCCAACCCATCGCCTCACTTTCGCCTGCGCTTTGTCGGTAGCGCCTCTCTCTACCTTTGCTTGGCCGTCGGGGACGGTGCTTCCTCCTACACCACCTGGCTTGGCTGTCGGGGACGGTGCATCCTCCTACAGCCAGCCGTCTGGAAGCCGCCTCCTACACCGCCTAGCAGGCCGACGGGGTCACCTCATGTTCCTCGGTGTTATTCGTCGTCCATCATGGCAGCTCCGTGGACAACTGCCTCACTAGCTTCGCATCCTCCAACCGGATCCTTTGATCTCTTTCTTGGCGGGGAGAATGGCGAGCAACATAGTCAACGGTGGTCTCTCTTCCGTGGTCGACATCGAGCAGGTCCCGGTGGACGTTGCCCCCTCCCTTGGTGCCATTCCGTGGTCGACATCAAGCAGGTGCCTAAACCCTAAACCCTACCCCCCCCCCCCGGGTTCCACCCGGCCGGGAACCAACCCAGGCTCAAGCGACGACTATGGCCTTTGGATGTGTAGAAGTCTACCTATGCATTTGTTCTCACCAAGATGAAGGGAACTGCATAGTGTTGTCCATATGAAAAAACCAAGTCAATGTGATTAATCAAGTACATTCACAAGCAGTCTGGTATAAAACTGACCTTCCTGTTATCATGTAGATGCTTATTATTTCATTTTGCCTTACTATAAAGATGCATATTGATGATCTTATAGATGTTGTTATTCATATGAAAAGGCACAAAAATAGCGTAGATAGTAATACTGCAAATCTTGGAGTTGTTGCTATGCTGAAGCTAATATTCCGAACCTGGGGTGACAAGATGTAGGATCTTTGCTGGTTGCAACAAGCCCCATTTGAGAGGTCCATCATATTGGTGAAGGAAAATTGATAGCTCATTGCTCAGGTCTTATCCTTTTTAGAAGATAGTCAGCGATGTCGGTACAATAAATTCAGTGATGGCATATTTATGAAAAAAAACATCATGACAACTAGCCATTGGTAAGTCTATGTGCTCTATTATTTTGCTTCTACTAGGCATCAAGGTCAGTACAATTATCTTCATGCTTCTCCAATCATACTAGATTTACTAAAAGATTAAGTCGACATTATTTCTTTCACTTTTTTGTATAATCCATTGTGCACACAATAGTGGGTCGGATGATTGATTTCACTAGAATTTGCGCGTACTTAAGTCATGGCTGACGCAAAGTTAATTTACAGTTTTCTTTTGTTGCTATTCAATACTTCATAAGTCTATTTTGCGTAATTGATTGAATGGATTTTCTTTTATGGTTTCATATGATGAGTTTGTCAAGATCGGAATTAAGTATGTGTGGTATTAGGTATCACCTGCTATTAAATAACATTCATGCATCAAATGTAGTGATATTGATTCATTTCTTAATACTTCATCAATTTGGCAAATGTCAGAGATAATTGAAGGTGGTATATATGTCCGCTATATAACCACTACAACACAAATATACTATTAATAGAGATGTGTTCTCCGACTGACAAGACATCTTGATACAACATAGGAGGCTTAGAATTATTTCTAAGAAGATTAATCGTGCTTTGCACGTGCAAACTTACTAATTCCTATAAAAGAAAAAGAAGAGGCAGATTCAAACAATTATATCCGTACATCTATAATATCTGACGGCCTATAATCCTTTCGTGTTTAACACAAGCCACGCAATTAGCCACTGATTGTGCCCAGCCACTCGAAAAGAATAACCCACGGCCGCGCACGCAAGCACGCCCCGCACAGGACGTCCCACGCCCCGCACCTCCGCCCAACGAACAGAGTACGGCCGGGGCCTCCGCCGCCTCCCCGCCCATCCTCGCCGCCGTTCCATGCCCCCATCCGCCGCCGCCGCCTCCCCGCCCCCCTGGTACGCCGCCTCTCCCGCCTCCCCGGGCATCCGCCGCCGCTCCACGCCCCCATCCTCCGCCGCTGCTGGTGGCGAGCTCTGTGCCTCCAACCGTTGGCGACGAACCAGGCCTCCATTCATGGTATGTATCATGGGCACCAACAGATCCACATCTTTGTTATGCGATAAACGCAGTCTGTACGTGCATCTCTTTCTTTCTATGATCTTCTACATGTCTCATAAGAGTGCTGCACTTCTAAGTCTTTCCTTGTGGTTGGACGCTTAGACAGTGGATCTGATTCCGTGATGGAGGAGCAAAATGATAGGATTTCTGTTCCATGAAGTCAGTAGACGGAAGATGCTTCAGTTTTGCAATCTAATAAAATCATCTTTGGTGAGAAACTAAAAACACGCTTCTCTACCGAAACGAAGGTCGCCTCCCGGGTTGCTCTCGGCGGCTCCGGAGGCCCCCCGCCGCCACCTCCTAGCCACCTCCCCCCGCCGCTCCCTGCTCTCGCCGTCGTCGGATGAGGTCGCCGAGCTAAGCCCTGCGCGACGGACGGCGGCAGCGGGGTCCTGCCCTCTGGCATGCGAGCTCCCCTCCCCTTCCACCTCCAGATCCGTTTCTGCCTGAAGCCCTGTCCTCCGGCTGCTCCGTCCCGCTGCTGGCCTCCTTCGCATACTGCGGCGTGGTCGTGCCCTTCTCCGGCGGTCGCTCCTCTCGGCAGCATGGCCTAGATCTGTTCGATGGTGCATGGAGGTTGCTGGGTCGTGACGCGCGGGCCGGATCTGGCCAGGGCACGCGGGCCTGCCCCTGGTCTGGGGTGCCAGCGGCTCTCCCGGCGGTGGTTGCTGCGCGGCCTCGTCGTGGGTAGCTTCTCTCCTCAGATCCAAACTTCCGCATTAGTGCTTGTCGACGGCGCCTCTTGGTGTGGGGTCCCGGTTGGCTGCCTTCGCGAGGCCGCCGCCGGTCTCTGGCCTGTTCCCGCGGGTTCAGGTGGGCCTCGTCCAGGGCGTCTCGGTGTGCTGCTGCTTCTTCGGCACCCCGTATCTCAGCTCGCGGCTGATGGGCTACGGTGGTGGGCGGCTGACGTGCTCCGGGTGCGAGGAGATGCAGGCACTGCCAAGTGAAAATCTTCAGCGATGATGACGCCTGCGGGTGCCATTTTCCTTCTTGAAGGCGTCAATTTTTGGTATTGTCTCCATCCCTCTATGTGTAGGACCTTGAAGTATGTCTAGAGAGGGGGTGATTAGACTACTTGACCAATAAAAACTTAATCTTTTCCCAATTTTATAGTTTGGCAGATTTTAGCTATTTTAGGACAAGTCAAGTAATCATCACACAATTCAAGCAAGCATGCAAAGAGTATATTAGCAGCGGAAATTGAAGCATGCAACTTACAAGAAAGTAAAGGAAAGGGTTTAGAGGATTCAAACGCAATTAGAGACACGGATGTTTCTCTCGTGGTTCCTGTAGGTGGTGCTATCGTACTTCCACGTTGGTGGAGACTTCAACCCACGAAGGGTAACTGATGCGGAGCATACCACGTTCATCCCCATGTACACTCCGACTACTCTCCAAGCCCCAAGGATACATAAGATGAGACCTCGACTATTTGCCATTGGACACAAGGTGAACCCGTTCCTAAATGCTTCCCTTTTCCATTCGTGTGAGACATGGTTGCTACCTAATGCAAGGACACTATGCATGCCTAGATACCAAGGAGACCTCCTGGAGATGCTCTAATGATGGACAAGTCCCCAAATACAAGGATGAATGAACACGACGAGAGAACCAAGAAAGTCTCTGAGCCGGACATCCGTCTGTCCCCCGACATCCGGCCACCGGATATCCGGATATCCGCCGATGTCTTAAATCCGGCTACCAGACCCGAATCCAGAAGTGGTCAGACCCGGACATCCTACCGACGCCCGGACATCCGGCCTCCCCACTGCGTCACGATGCATCCGGCCGAGGCCCTTGTACCCCTTCGCCTAGACTATATATACTCCATCCCTTCCTCTTTCTAGGGTTAGCTTAGGTTTAGCTCAAGTTTGTGTGAGAGCCTTGCTCATCCACTTGGTTACTTCTCCTGAGACTCGGGACCTCTTCGGAGAAGATCCCCCAAGCGGATTTAAAACCCCCTTCTAGGGTGGACCCCATCAAGACCTCTTCTCGGAGAAGAACGGCTATTCGTGTATCCTTACCTTTGTTGATCTTGAATCTTGTGCCACCTTATGTGATCGGTGATCTAGCACTTGTGTGATTGATCTCTTGTTGGTTTAGTGATTTCTCTCTCGTTTCCTCCGTGTTTCCCTCTTGTTCTTCCGCGTGTTCTTCGTGATTCCCCGTAGGATCCGCTCCAACGTGAAAGATCATCCACGTAGGGTTCCGTCCTACATCATCTTGGTATCATGAGGCACGTTGATCACGTTTTTGGAGCCCGTACCCCGTGTTTTCTAGCTTGATTTTGTTGATTTCGTCCTAAATCCGAAAATCCCCACCAAAAATAGCCCCAATTTTTTTTATGATTTGTTAGTTTTGATGATGTTTTGTTGATTTTGATCCATGGATTTGTTTGGTTTCGAGTGGATCTAGCATTTCTCCAAGTTTCCCCACTTCCCATCCAGGAAATCCATCAAATTTTGCCCCCAAAACCATCAATTTCCGCCCCCAATTCGAAAATTTCCGCCCCAAACGAGATCTGGATTCGTCGGTGGGACATCCGAACCATCCCACGACATCCGCCCTAAGCGGACATCCTACCGGAGCTAAAAGCTTTGCTCGATTACGGGCAGACACCCCGAAATCCGGGCTCCACCGGATATCCAAGCCCTGACATATTCGACTTTTCCCGTTTCACCGTTTCGTCCATAACTAATTCATCCGGAGTCCGTTTTTGACGTTCTTTAGCTCGTTTTAAAGCTATTGACATCCCCAATCCCATAAAAATACCATCACCATCATTTAACTCCATCAAATTTTTGAAAATTTGGCAAGTTTGCCTAGGCCTTCCACCATATCATCCGCATAACCACCACCGACTTCATAACCTAACCCATTTTGTTCCCTTTGCATTTGAGGTTGTTTGAGTTGTGATTCGAGTCTCCTAAGGTGTTTAGGCTACTTAGGGACGGTTGCATCCTCATCAACCACCACCACCACCATAACTTCCGCATAGGCTTGCCCGCCATACACTTCAACCACCTCAACTTAACCCAATAGTTGTTTGAGCTTGTTTGAGTTGTGGCTTGTGTCTCCTAAGGTGTTTCGGCTACTTAGGGACGGCAACTTCAACTCCGACACGTGTATAGCCCATCATTCCACTTCCGCATTGCCAAGTGCAAACCACCACCGCATTCCCGCTACCATCATTTTGACATTTGTGACATTTGACGTTTGAGATTTTGAGTTCGCGGTTTTTCCGTTTCCTAAGGTGTTTCGGCTACTTAGGGACGAGTCTCCATCATCTTGATATCTACATCAAGAACACCGCTACTCATCATCGCCGGACGGTAACCTCCATATCATCTTGGTATCGTGGTATCCCTCCATTGTATTTTCCCCTTACCATTGCATTGTTAACCCCTAGCCTTACTTTTGCGTTACTTGCCTATCGAGACTAGCCATTTGAGTATTGCACAGGCGTTACTTGTGCACATTAGTGATCATACTTTCCATAGCATATATACCATATCATTGTGGTGCATATATTGGTATCATATTTTGTGTCACAAGTTTGTTCCCGCATACACACAATTGCTATCTTGGTTTGTGCATTGTGCAAAGTGGTCATAGAAAAAAAAAGCTCTTAAGCAAAAGAAAGAGAGCAAAGAAGCTTGTAAGCAAGTGCCATAGCATCATACCACATTGCACATAAGATTGTCATATCCGATCATCTTGGATCATCTTGAGAAAAACACCGGGAACTATACATACATAGCATACTTGGGATAGAAGTTTATCCATTTTGCATCTTATAGGTTGTGCACAAGTGTCGTATCCGCCTATTGAGCAATCGTGCTAGCGTCTCTCTTGAGTTGTGCAACATGAGCATTTTCCGTGGATTCCACATTTTGTGCTCATTCCTTGGTTGTACGACCCCATTTATCTATCCGTGTGTGTGTTTCCGTGTGCCATTCTGCTATTGGTCCATTTGTTTCACTTGCGAATTTGTGAATCTCTTTCAACATTATTGACTCTTGCTAACATTTTGCATTAAATTTTTATGCCATTATCCTCACCGAGCTCCTCCATAAGCTTTACTTGTGTAGGTGTGAGAACCGACAAGGATTGGTATCAATAGTGCTATTTCATTGTCGCATTTGAGTGAACTTGATTCATTGTCAACATCGGTCAAGGTACATTGGTATAAGTTCTTCTCTTTCTCCCACTCATATTTGTTCGAGTCTTGTGATGGATAGGCAAGGCATTTCATCTTCGGTCTTCGACAACAACGACGGCGTAACAACTACATCACCAAAGCGTCTATTTTCGATCTACAACGACAAGTGCAAGGCACACAATCAAGATTGTGAGGCAAGATCGAGAACATCTCCATCGACATTCGTCACTCGAAGCAAGGAGAAGGGACTACTTCGACAAGAAGCTCACGCATATAAAGAGGAGCAAGATGCAAGGATGGAGGAGATTCAGGGCCTTGATCAAGTCTTCTTCCCTTCGTCATCTTCAAGGCGGCGACATTCAAGCCACAAGTCTTGGAGCGAAAAAGATGCAAGTGCAAATCGTCCTCGTCCACATCTACATGGCGACCACCATCACGTTCGTGATCAACATCGTCATGAAGGGCAAGTCACCTCAAGCATCATGTGCACGACGGCGAGCATTTAACGCCAAGGAGCTCCAAAGACGACAACGACATCATCATCATGAAGATGCTCCTGGCGCACATGCATAAGTCCCACCAAGCCCTACTTCACGCCAAGTCGAAGCTTCATAAGCACAAGAGAAGACCGCGAGACGACCACCACCAAGACGGCGCTACGGCTACATCAACCACTTCGGCATCTTCGCCAAGTGTTCTCAAGGCACCTTCGCCTTTGGACGTACGGCATCTTCGCCTACTTCCCACGTGTACGCCTACATCGACTTCATCAAGTCCAAGGCGACCACCTACGAGCGAGGCCGACACTTCCATCTTCGGACGCCCCTCAAGGAAGATGGCCGAGCATGGGACATTCCCTTCGGTCATGGAGACGAGCTACGAGGTGCCACATCATATGGGCCTCCCACACCAAGGCGGTGACAAGAAGGTCGACGAGGGCCATCCCTTCGATCAGCGGCGACAAGCGCGAACCTCTTCAACAACATGAAGGCAGCGCCCACATTGGACTTATACTCCGAGTCAAGCTACGCGACCGCGCATGGAGACATTTGCACCTACATCTCTCCGGCACCCACATATGTCGAGATGCCCCAATTGCCATGTGAGGAGAGCCACCACCCCATGAGTGATATGAGTGACTCCACCATACGTGACATTGAGAGCATTTCCTATGAGAGGATGAGTGTGACCACCACTAGCCCCACACATGAGAGCATTGCCACACATCCTATGTGAGGTTGAGCGCCATTTGAGTGACTCCACCCACCATACGAGTGAGAGCATCATTGAGGGAGTGAGTGAGCCACAACACTTAGTGAGTGAGGTAGTTGACACGGCACATGAGGCCACTATAATTTCTAACGACTTAACCTCTACTCCTAGTGTGTTTTCTTCTTTGGTGCTAGGTCTCCTACATGACGACATGCCTATCCTCGTGAGTCCATCCCTACATTGGAGTGACGATGGCCATGGTGGACGAGGATACACCCCACATGGTTCCATCAAGATGAAGATGACAACGAATGGATCGTTGACACCTCACCTACAACACATGAGCGATGCTCCAAAGGTAACATAGGTGATGGTACTTCTCTTGTCCCCACTAGTGGACCATCTTGACATTGATTTCTCCCATGATGTCGACCCACCTATTACCATGCTTCATGCTAGTGAAACTTCTTCATGCCTTGACTTACCTATTTATGATGATTATGATGATGAGCATGTTGAGTTGCCTAGTTGTGATGCTATGCTTCATAGGATATCATGTGAAAATTCTATTGGTCACATTATGTTTGATAATCCTTTGAACTTGTCATATGCTATGAGTGAGATCTCCCATATTGCATCATTTCAATCTCAACATAGTAACTATGCATGCCCCATTAAAATAAACCCTATTTGCACTTATGGCATCGATGACGAGATGATGGTCATAGGCTTTTGCTTCTCTTGTGATGATATTGCCATGCTTCCTTTACATGATTTGCGTAATTCGTCTACTATTCCATGCCATGATCACATTGTTCCAAATATGCATTGTTTTGGATGTTGTCAATCTTCTCCATGTGATGTTGCTACTCATGCTCATGAGGAGAACCTCATAGTTTCCTCATACATATTAGGAGATTTTGATTCATCCCATACTTTGCATGATTCACATAATTGCTTGCACCTTATGCATTCCATGGATAACAATGCTCTAGATATTTCTCATGATGCATTACACAATTTGAGTCTCCATTATGCCATGCATAACAACAAACCTATCATGATGGATGACATGTTTCTATATCACGCATCTCATTTATTTGAGCATTGGATATTTTGTGCTAACTTAGAAACATGCATGTGCATCATGATGGATGATGTGTACATATACCATGCACACACAATTTTTCCTTTGTCTTTGTTTTGTGTAGGTACTCATGCATACTAAATCAACTTCTCAATCCCAAGAGTTGACGAAATGAGCTCTTGAGAGCAACGATGCTTTGGGATCCCGTGGACTATCCTTACCACCGTTCCCTTCGCACAAGGACTACGCACATCTTTTCTACTTGGCTCTCACACGGCTATGGACCATTTACCACTTGTCATCTTATGCTCATTTTTCCGTGTTCACTTTGCATGTTATGCTTGCTCCTATGCCTTTGCCATGCAATTGTGACCCTTGCTTGCATCTACCCATGTTTCATCATTATGCCACTTCTATGCGTATTTGCATGCTTGGTGGAGATCCTTGTTACTATTGCCATGTTTATCATGTGCCCCATACTATTGATGCTTATTGTGTTGGGAGAGTCATGATACTCCATTGCTATTTACGCATGGCCTCTCGCCAATACATTCATGCCATTCTACTCATATCTTGCTTTCATGCTTGTGCTATGTCATGTGCATTATTCATGCCCACTATTTGCACACACACGACATGCTTGTCATGATTCCTTCTAGTACGTTGCATCTTCGCACTACTAGCTTGCTTGACTTGATCTCTATGATTGATTGCTTTGATGCATCACCCATGTTCCATTACTCGCTTTTTTGGGTTGATGACATATATGTTCATGCCTCTCACATGATATATCTTGATCCTTGTCACTTGTCTCCAATAGTTGCCTCTATGCTTAATGATCTTGAAGACTTGGACACTTCACTTGTGAGGCATGCTTGTTTGATTGAGCCTATTGTACTTGGTTGTTCTTGCATCATATGCCTCCATACTATGACACGCTCCCTTGTACTTTCTTATGATGAGCATGTTGCATACACTTGTTGGGTATCTTACCACTCGAATGATAGGTCTTGCATTTGCATTAACCTCATTTGTTTTTCCAAGTGTTTGTCATGTTCTTTCATTTTGAAGGATTCACAAGGCGGTACCATCGCGAGACATATTGGTTATGTGAAGGCGTACATGATGTGCGACACCAACATTCTCGAGAAACTACTAAAGGTGAACTCCTTTCATTTGAGCCCTCGTCACATATGTATATTGGATGGGCCATACTTTCATTGTTTTTTCCTTCTTATTGTCTACATGATGCATATATTTGATGGAGGACCGACATTGGAGATGGACACTATGGACCTTCAAGTTGAGGAGTGCCACCACATCGAGCTATGGTACAACACCTTCCATGACAAATTTGCACCCTATGCATGGTTTGACACACATTATGATTGTCTTGTTGCACCTATCCCCATGTCATCCATGATATATGAGCTTGTGCATTTTCTTAGCAAATTTGTTGTGATCTTTCTTGATGGCATATTCATACATAATGATCACATTGCCTACCATCAATTGCATGATAACATAATCATATTGAGCATCCATTGCCATATTCATGCTATTGATAAACCGTCTCACTATGACATCATTTTGCACCTTGATTGCATTGATCACATTCATAATACATTTGTGTGCACAATGAATGTTTTTGCTCCCACGAATGCTTTACATGTCATTTTACATCATTTGGATAAGCATCTCATGCCTTGTCATGAACAATTCCTTTGGACGACCTCATTCTTACATGATGGACACCTTGTGTGCGCTAACCATTGTATTTCCAAGTGTCGTTTGTGTTTGCTCTTTTTGCATGTGTACCACTCCGGAGACACCTCTTGGAGTACTTGGATTGCGCCTTGCCTTCCACTTTGTCCGACTACAAGTCCATCCACGACAACCGTTTCCATGGTGATGAGGATTTCGATCCAAGGTCGGATCTTTCCCAAGGAAGGGGAGATGATGCGGAGCATACCACGTTCATCCCCATGTACACTCCGACTACTCTCCAAGCCCCAAGGATACATAAGATGAGACCTCGACTATTTGCCATTGGACACAAGGTGAACCCGTTCCTAAATGCTTCCCTTTTCCATTCGTGTGAGACATGGTTGCTACCTAATGCAAGGACACTATGCATGCCTAGATACCAAGGAGACCCTCTCGGAGATGCTCGGAATGATGGACAAGTCCCCAAATACAAGGATGACGGAACACGACGAGAGGAACCGAAGAAAGTCTCTGAGCAGGACATCCGGCTGTCCGGCCGGACATCCGGCCCCGGCCGGATATCCGGCCGATGAAATCCGGCCGCACGAAATCCCGAAGTGGCCGCACCGGCCCGGACATCCGTGCGGCTAGCGGACATCCGGCGCCTCGTGAAGGCCCGGACATCCGGCCCGACGCCCGGACATCCGGCCTCCCCTGGCTGCGTGCAGTGCATCCGGGCCGAGGCCCTTGTACCCCTTCGCCCCTAGACTATATATACTCCATCCCCTTCCTCTTTCTAGGGTTAGCTTAGGTTTAGCTCAAGTTTGTGTGAGAGCTTTTCACATCCACATGGTTACTTCTCCTCGAGCTCGGGACCTCTTGGAGAAGATCCCCCAGCGGATTCAAGACCCCCTTCTAGGGTGGACCCCATCAAGACCTCCTCTCGGAGAAGAACGGCTACTCGTGTATCCTTGCCTTTGTTGATCTTGAACCTTGTGCCACCTTATGTGATCGGTGATCTAGCACTTGTGTGATTGATCTCTTGTTGGTTTAGTGATTTCTCTCTCGTTTCCTCCGTGTTTCCCTCTTGTTCTTCCGCGTGTTCTTCGTGATTCCCCGTAGGATCCGCTCCAACGTGAAAGATCATCCACGTAGGGTTCCGCCCTACATCAGTAACGGTTGCGCGAGTCCACGGAGGGCTCCACCCACGAAGGGTCCACGAAGAAGCAACCTTGTCTATCCCACCATGGCCGTCGCCCACGAAGGACTTGCCTCACTAGCGGTAGATCTTCACGAAGTAGGCGATCTCCTTGCCCTTACAAACTCCTTGGTTCAACTCCACAATCTTGTCGGAGGCTCCCAAGTGACACCTAGCCAATCTAGGAGACACCACTCTCCAAGAAGTAACAAGCGGTGTGTTGATGATGAACTCCTTGCTCTCTGCTTCAAATGATAGTCTCCCCAACACTCAACTCTCTCTCATAGGTTTTGGATCCGGTGGAAAGATGATTTGAGTGGGAAGCAACTTGGGAAGGCTAGAGATCAAGATTCATATGGTAGGAATGGAATATCTTGGCCTCAACACATGAGTAGGTGGTTCTCTCTCGAAATGGTAAGTTGGAAGTGTAGGTTCGGTCGATGGCTCTCTCCACGAATGAAGAGGAGGTGGAGGGTATATATAGCCTCCACACAAAATCCAACCGTTACACACAATTTACCAAACTCGGTGGGGCGAATAGTTAAACTCGGTCAGACCGATTTAGTAAACCTAGTGACCGTTAGTGATTTTCGGTGGGACTGACATGCATCTCGGTGAGACCGATATGGTTAGGGTTAGGGCATAACGTAATCTCGGTGAGACCGATCACACAAACTCAATGAGACCGATTTTGGTAATTAGCTAACCAGAGAGTTGGTCAGGTAAACTCAGTGGGACCGATTTGCTCTTTTCGATGAGACCGAAATGTTATAAAAAGGAAACAAATAGTTTACATTGCAATCTCGGTGGGACCGATCGCTCACTTCGGTTAGACCGAAACGTTACGAAGGGAAACAGAGAGATTGCAACCCCATCTCGGTGAGACCGAGATCCCTATCGGTAAGACCGATTTGCTTAGGGTTTGTGGCAGTGGCTATGACTTTTGGAATCGGTGGCGCCGGATAGAAAGAATCGGTGTGACCGATTTTGGCTTTAGGTTTAGGTCATTTGTGGATGTGGGAAAGTAATTGAGGATTTTGGAGCATATCACTAAGCACATGAAGCAAAAGGCTCATTAAGCAACACCTCATCCCTTCTTGATAGTATTGGCTTTTTGTGACGCCCGGGTAATTAAGCTACAGTAATCCCCGCTAATGATGCCACGTCACCTCTGTCACTATAGTTAAGCACGGGTTAATTCAAAACTGTTTCAAAATTCAAATTCAAATTTATGATGACAATAAAAGTTTTCAAAAATTAAAACTAAAAAGTTAAATTGGTTGTCTAATATTACAAAGTTAATTATGGTGGGGTGCACACATTTTTATAAAGTGTCCGGATATTTTAAATAAATTAAAAGCAGAAAAGAAAAAATAAGAAAAGGTAAAGAAAACAAAAAAGGGAGAGGAGAAAAACCCATTTGGCCCAGGCTAAGCCCCACTTTGGCCCAGCAAAGCCAGCCCGACCCGGCCTTCCCTTATTCCCCGGTGGAAACCCTAGCCCGCACCCATTCCCACGATCCCTCCTCCTCCTCCTCACGTTGGATCGGGATCCGCCGATCCTGTCGCCCTGACGCCGGGCGACCCACCGCCCGTCGCACCTCCTCCTCCTCCCCAACCGGCCGTGGCGCCGAACCCCTCGCCGCCTGGGGCCGCCCCGACGACCACCTCGCCGGATCCGCCTCAGCGCCTCACGCCCTCCTCCTCGCCGGTCGCCCAGACCACCCCGAGCCCGCCCGAGACCCCACGCTTCCCCACCGTGAGCTCTCCTTCCCTTCGCTCCCCGATCCCCAGGGGATCGATCCCCATCTCCTCGTCCCGAGGGCCGTCGCCACACGCCGGGTTCTGTGTGTTGCCGCACGCCTCCCTCTCGCCCGTCTGCCACCCGGCCCGTGGCAGCGCTCCCGACGAGTTCTCGAACCACCCGCCGCCTCCGCCGCCGGCGCCGTTCGGCCGAGTCCGGTCGTGCCCTTACCGATGGATGCACCATCCTCCCACTTTCTAACGCGCCGCGCCCTTTTGGCCGGACGACGGATTCCGGCGGTCGGCGCCACTCCCGTGAACGCAGCGGAGATCCCCAGCCGTGGCCGACGTGGCAGACAGGCCACCACAGGTCAGCGACCGTGGGCCCTAGGGGCCGGCCCGACTGATTGACCCGATCGGCCGTGACTGGGCACCCCCTGCCTATGACATGGGGGCCCCACCCCCCCAGAACGTTTTAAAAATAAAAGAATTAAGGAAAAGGACATTAAATAAATATAATGACTCGAAATAAACATGAATAAAATTAATGAATTAATTAAATAAGTAAATAATTAATTTAATTAATACTTATTAATTAACCTAATGGCTAATTAACCTAATTAACTACATTAATTAAACTAAACTAGGGTAATTAGTGAGCGACCATTGTGAGCAGGACCCACTTGACGGGTTGACCAAGTCAACCTCGTTATTCTTGACGTCGGCATGACCTCATCTTGGCGTCATAATTCCATTTTCGAATTAATTAATTAATTAATTAAATTCGAAATTAATAAAATCTTTAAAAATCATATCTTTTAATCCGTAACTTTCGGATTAAAATATTTTCAACATGAAAGTTGCTCGAGCAGCGGGCCGAATCCGGATACGCAGTCCGTTCGTCCGCCACACACCCCTAACTTATCGAACCTGCAACTTTCCCCCTCCAGCTCCTCTGCCCGAAAACACGAAACACCGGGAATACTTTCCCGGATGTTTTCCCCCTTAACCAGTACCACCTCATACCACGTTAGGGCATGCCTAGCATCGTTACTTGGCATGTCATGCATCAATATGCATCTTTTTACATGGTATTCATTGTTTCTTCCCCCTCTTCTCTCCGGTAGACTACGAGACCAAGCCGCTGCTTTGCCCGGTTCGACTACGGAGTTGGCGACCCTCTCTCTTGCGAGCAACCAGGCAAGCCCCCCTTGATCACCGAGATATCGCCTACTCTTCTCTATCTGCTTGCATTAGAGTAGTCTAGCATATTCTTGCTTTCGAGATACTCCTATCTTCTTTGCATAGCATGTCCTTGTTACTCTTGTTGTTACCTTACCGCAATCCTATATGCTTAGTATAGGATGCTAGTACTTTCATCTGTGGCCCTACATTCTTGTCCGTCTGTAGTGCTATACTATCGGGTCGTGATCACTCGGGAGGTGATCACGGGTATACACTTTATACTTTATACATGATACATGTAGGAAACCGAAGTCGAATTAAATTTGGTGGAGCACCCATGAGTGGATCTTTGAGGCGGAGCGACAGGCGGAGTTGAGACCGCCTAGGAGAGAGGTGGGCTGGCCTGTTCGGCGTTCGCGGATACTTAACACGCTTAACGAGATCTTGGTATTTGATCCGAGTTGGCTCTGAGCTTATACGCACTAACCAACTACGTGGGAAAGATATGCGCTTTCGGCGTCGTGGTATCACCAAGCACTTCAGACGTCCGACAGGCGGGCGCTACCGAATTGGGCTGAACGCCACTAGGCTAGGTCTGCTTCGGCCGCCGCATAGCGTCAGGTGTGCTCAGGCGATGGGCCCAGACCCTGGCGCTTAGGTTTAGACCGGCGTCTTGGCCTCTCTGTTGTGCCTAGGTGGGGCTGCGACGTGTTGATCTTCCGCGGCCGGGCATGACGCAGGAAAGTGTGTCCGGCCAAATGGGATCAAACGTGTTGGGTAAGATGGTGCACCCCTGCAGGGAAGTTAATCTATTCGAATAGCCGTGATCTTGATAGCAGGACGACTTGGAGTTGTACCTTGAGCTTATGACAACTAGAACCGGATACTTGATAAAACACACCCTTCCAAGTGTCAGATACAACCGGTGGTCGCTCTCTCTCAGGGATATGAGGAGGGGATCGCCGGGTAGGATTATTGCTATGTGATGTTACTTGGAGGACTTCAATCTACCCTCTGCTACTTGTTGCAAGACGAAGGTGACCAGAAGCGTAGTCTTCGCTAAGACTAGCTTTCCCCTTTTATTACGGCATTCTGCGATTCGGTCCACCGATATGGCCCTTTACACATATATCCATGCATATGTAGTGTAGCTCCTTGCTTGCGAGTACTTTGGATGAGTACTCACGGTTGCCTTGTTCCCCTTTTCCCCTATCTCTACCACGATTCTTGCAAGCAGACGATGGAGCCCAGGAGCGACGCCACCGTCGATGGCGACTACTACTCTGGAGGTGCCTACTACTACGTGCAGCCCGGCCGACGACCGGGGAGTAGCTTAGGAGGATCCTGGCAGGAGGCTGCTCCTCTTCGATCTGTACCCCAGTTTGTGCTAGCCTTCTTAAGGCAAACTTGTTTAACTTATGTACTCAGATCGAGATATTGTTGCTTCCATGACTCGTCTATGATCGAGCACTTGTATTCGAGCCCTCAAGGCCCCTGGCTTGTATTATGATGCTTGTATGACTTATTTTATTTGTAGAGTTGTGTTGTGATATCTTCCCGTGAGTCCCTGATCTTGATCGTACACATTTGCGTGCATGATTAGTGTACGATTAAATCGGGGGCGTCACACTTTTCCTATAGACTCAATGTGATCTTGGATCACTAAAATGTAAAATGAAGAGTCTTGAGCTTTTGAGCTTGAGCCAATCCTTTGTCCTTAGTATTTTGAGGGATCCACTTTCATCATCCATGCCATGCCATTCATTGAGCTTTCCTGAAATAATAGTCTTGGAATAACATTAGCTCAATGAGCTATATGTTGTTATGAATTACCAAAACCACCTAGGGATAGTTGCACTTTCACCATGCTCTTAGATCCCGAGAGAAATCTCGGACCCGGGGTTCCCTGAGTCGGATGGTGTCGACGTCTTTACGTCGTTTTCTCCTTGGAGGCATCATCTTGGATTACTTCTGCTTCGGGTGGACTCGTCTCTAGCAGCTCCATCTTCACCTTAACTTTGACCCCCGGCTGGCCTTCGTCTTGGCGACTCGGGTGGAGCTTGCCTGGACGTCCTGGGGTGGCCTTGGCGGCACGCTGCCCTTCGACCTCGGTGGCAGTACACCGGGTACTGCGCCCTTCAGTCTCGGTGGCGCGTTGCCTTTCGGTTTCGCCGGCGGCACAACGGTGCCGCCGCTTGAACTCGGCTATCCGACGCCCTTCGTTCGCGCCATTGATGATTCTTGGTATGCTTCTACTTTGGTGTCCCCTTTCCAATAGGGTTGTGTTTCATAGTGGCTCGAGCGACGTTTGCGTGGACATCTTGGGGTGGCCTCGGCGGCACTCTACCTTTCGACCTCGGCGGCGGTACACCGGTGTCGTTCCTTTCGGTCTCGGTGGCGTGATGTCTTTCGGCTTCTCCGGCGGCACACCGGTGTCGCCGCACGAACTCGGCTATCTGACGCCCTTCGTACGTGCCAGTGATGTTTCCCTGCGAGCTGTTGTTTTGGTGCCTGTCATTTTCTCCCTAGGCTTGTTTGTGGTTCTTTGTCGATGGTGGTATGAGTTGCTTTGCGGGGCTCGCTCTAGAGGTGTCGGCTTCCGGGGGCTTCGGTTTGGTCTCTGTAACCAGCCTTCTCTCTTGTTTCTTTCTTTCTTTCTTCTAGTGTTGGGCTATCCTCTTGGGTGCCTTCCTTTGTAATTTTCTTTTGCGCCTCGTGTGCGCTTTATGTACTTGTACTGACTGCCAAGTCTCCTTCGAGTTGGAATATAACAAGCGGTGGGGTTTTTCCCCCCCCCCCCCCCCCGCCAATCTCGAAAAAAAAGAAACTAAAAACACACATGCATCAGATTGTAAGTACTGTAGGTAATTGATTTCTTCATGTAATTTTATTGAGAACGGAGGAACCATAACATGGTTGTAAACTGGTGTAGATATGGTATGTGTTGCGACGTTGCGTCATATTAGGATAACTTCATGATGGTATTTCGAGAAATAATTTGTCTTACAATCATGAATCATTCCTTCATTCGGTTTTATTGATCATCTTTAGCAAACCATTTATTATGTTTTTGAAACAAGGAAAAAATATAACAAAATTTTAGCAGAAAAGTGGATCTTTTACTGACCGATGAAAGGGTTGTTTCACCTAACGAAGTAAGCAATTTTTGGCCCGTCCTTGTATCCTGACCTAATGTTTGTATTTTACTTACAAAAATGCTCTAGGAATTATACAAAATTCTCATGGTTGCTCCTTGTGTTTGCCTGCGGTTGCTAACTTGATATTCAATTACCTCATGACTGCAGGCATGCCCTTACATGAGCGACGATGATTATTCTGCTTTTTTACAAACCATGCAAGATTTTTGCAGCGACAGGACCATGTCCCCTTGAGAAATTTACAAAAACATGCCTATTAGTTCTGAAGTGATTTCTCTAAGGAAGATTTGAAAAAATGGGGTGTCTGATTCATAATTCCTTCTTCGTAGGTGAAGAGATGTATGAGTAACTGTCAAGTTGTTGGAATAGTTTGTGTATAATTATCTCCTTACAGACCTAAAGGTACCTTTTCTCAACAAGGTAACAACATTCAGTTTATTGTGAACTCATGTGTAACGTGATGGTCTCCTTGGTTCTCCTTTGTAGGCCTTTCTAAGGGTTATGATAATCACAACTTGGATGGTATCCATATGAAAGAAGGTGCGCAAAAGTTTTCTAACCTCCTGCCTGTTGGCTTTTGATCACTAGACCAAAATACCCGAGGCGTACGTGCAAGCTAGCCTCAACCAAGCAACCAAGTAGGCAACTGGATTGATGAACAATAGCCACGTACAAGTTCATGGCTTGGGCTAGCTTTAGTTGATCGAGTCGATCGTCTCGAGGGAACTCTCATAAACTCAGCGATCAGAAAAAACTGATCGGGAGATTTTGTTGATGGCCACAGGCAGTGGCGTAGCCAGGGCTGGGCTACGCCCCGGGCCAGCCCTCGTAGCTACAGTATCTATGGCAGCTACAGTAGCAAAAATAGCTATAGTGTACAAAGGATTGTGGAGCCACGCCCCAGGCCATGGCCATAGTAGCCTGGGGCCTGCCTACGCCACTGGCCACAGGTGCCTGTCGCACTTGTTGGTTTTCTTTATTGCTTCGGTTGTACAAATTACAGGGGTTGGGTGCACTTATATACACGTACGAGCCCAAGGGATCAATCCTACTCGGTATGCTATTCGTATTCTACTCGGACATGTATACCTTCTGGGCACAGGACATCGGGTTTACTCCCAATATTCACCCCCTAAACATGATGTCTTTACTTTCTCGACCTGGATCCCAAATGTGACTGCTGCTATGCAATATCCTCGACAATGCTTTTGCCGTTTCTCGTAGCATCCCAGTCACCGACTTTGCCATTGTCGGCTCATCCGTAGCTTGACACCAACGCTTCTTCTTGGTCGCGTCTTCAACCTTCACTTGTTCTTCGGTGCTTGATAGACTGTTTTTCTGAGAATCGAGTGGACATCTTTTGAACCCGAGCGAGACCAAACCTGGGTAAACCCGAGCGAGAACCTGTTTCTTGAGGGTCTTGTAGCGATGAGGCCCGGAAGGATCTGTCGTGGCTTGCGAAGGGGGCGACACAAATTGTGTCGGCGTCGATGCACTTGAGGAAGACGACTGAGACCCGGGCGTGGTAGATGCCGGATCATTGGCATCCACGTTGTTGACATCCTCGTTGTTGGCGTAGTCGTTGTGACCGTGACTATCATCTTGACTGTCGTCATCACTATGCGCCTCGTTGTCGATGTCGTTGCCGAGATCTCCGCCCGTTTCGTGCGCGTCGTTGTTGCTATAACCTTCCGACCCATGCGCGTCGTCATCGGTGTCGACACCATGGTGGTCACTGCCATTGCGGTCACCTTGGTTGGGTGTCTTTCCAACCACCTGGACGTCCTCCCCTACATCATCATCAGTTGGAAATTCAACTGTGAATATGTTACCTTTTGGAGCATCGTTGGCTGCTGCGCTCCAATTCCACGCTTGGTTTTCTTCAAACATGACGTCGCGTGAAATCCATAGATGCTTGGTCCGTGGATCGTAGAAGCGGTATGCCTTGGTGCCGGAACTCCTCTCGTATCCGATGAACACCATCTTGGTGCTACGATCGGCAAGCTTTGAGAGATGCGGCTTCGTGGTCTTCACATGCGCCACGCACCTGAACATCCGTAGATGGGACACATTCGGCTTACGCCCGTAAATAGCTTCATACGGATTCTTGCTGATCACCGCCTTCATTGGAGCCCGATTGAGAACATAGACCACCGTCGAGACAGCTTCTCCCCGAAAAGTCCCCGGCAAGTTCTTGCTCTTGAGTAAACTTCTCGCCATGTCAACGATGGTTTGATTTGTGCCTTTCAACAACCCCGTTCTATTGTGGCGTACAAGGTGCCGTGAGGAACCTCTTTATGCCAATCTTCTCGCAGTAGTCGTTGAACTCGTTCGACGTAAACTCTCCGCCGCGAACTGTCCGTAGAGCGCGAACCTTCATCTTGTGTTCCATCTCCGTGGCAGCCTTCGGCTTCTTGAACGCTTCAAACGCCTCATCTTTAGATCGTAGGAGAACGACCCACATGTATCTCGAGTTGTCATCTATCACAAGGAAGAAGTGCTTCTTTCCTCCGTGAGTTGCTGGGGTGATAGGGCCACATAGATCACCATGGAGCAGCTTGAGTGCGTCACTTGCACGATAGGTAGATTGAGCAGGGAACGGCATGCGATGCTGTTTTCCAACCAAGCACCCGTCACATACTCGATCAACATGGTCGATTAACGGCATCCCAGATACCATCTCCATCTTCGACATCTTCAAGGCTTAGAAGTTAACGTGTCCAAATCTAGCATGCCATAACCACGAATCATCATCACTCTTGGCGAGCCAACACTCCGGTTGAGATTGATCAAGGTTGAGGGTATGGAGCCTGTTCCGCGTGCGATTCACACGTGCTAGCACGTTTCGGAAGTTGTCGAAGATCGTCATCACTCCGTTCTCAATATCCACCTTCCATCCATTCTCGTCAAGTTTTCCGACAAAGATGATGTTGCAAAGCCGTGGGATGTAGTATACTCCGGTGAGTATGCGATGTTCTCCTGTGAGACCCTCGAAGAGGACAGAACCTTGCCCGCAAATCTCCACATTTGAACCATCACCGAACTTGAGCGAGCCTTGAACATCATATTCCAGCTCGAGGAACTTCTCCTTGCACCCCGTCATGTGGTTACTGGCACCCGTGTCTAGATACCATGACGCGTTCCGGTTTCCGGATAACTTTGGTATTACTTTCTTCTCATGAAGTAACACCTTCCGGTTTGGTTTCACAACCACTGTTTGGACGAGATCACAAACTTCGGCCATTAGAAGACCTAGACCTTCGTCTTCCCGCTTCGCCAAATTTGCCTTGATATCTCGCTTGTTAGGTTCCACGAGATCACAAACTTAGTCCATCAGAAGACCTGGACTTTTGTCTTCCTCCTTCGCCAAATTTGCCTTGATCTCCCGCTTGTTAGGCTCCGGACAATCCTTCGCAAAGTGACCCATCTCGTTGCAGTTATAGCACTTGACCTCAGACATATCCAAGTTCCGTGGCTTCCGCTCTTTAGATCGGTCCGCCTTACCATGACCTTGTGGCTTGCCTTTTCCTTTGCCTTTTCCGGTTTGTCCGCCGCTCTTCGTGTTGCTTGAGCCTTCGCCAACGTTGCGCCTTCCTTTGCTACTTGGGGACTCCCAATCTGCGCGTGAGTACATGAGTTGGTCACCACCTCCTCCTTTGCCTTTCTGACAACCACGAGCATTCTCTTTCCATGTCCGCAAGCGTCCGATCGCCTCCGTTATGGTCATGTCATCGATGTCGTAAAGCTGCTCGAGCGTGCCGATGATGTACGTGAATTTATCAGTCACCGAACTGAAAAACTTCTCCACAATCTCGGTTTCGTCGAGGTTTGCACCAAGCGCGTGGATCTCTCCCACCAAAGTAGTCAGACGCATAGCGTAGTCGTTCACCGATTCAGTTTCCTCCATCTGCAAGTTGTGAAATTGGCGCTTCAGCGCTTGTGCACGAGCCTTTGTGACGCGATCTTCTCCTATCCTCATCTCCTTAAGCATGTTCCACGCCTCTCTTGCCGTTTGGAACTCCGCTAATGTCATTAGCACGGAACCCGGTACAGACTGGGCTATGACGGCCATGGCACCTTCGTCGCACTCCTCGTCGACGTCGTCGTCCATGATGGCCTTCCACACTCGAAGGGTTCGGAGAATGATCTTCAGCTTCACTGCCCACACGCCGTAGTTGGCGTCGGTGAGCATCGGCTACTGGATGGGGATGTTGCGATTCACAAGTACGTTGGTGCTGCCATTTCTGCCACCACTGGTTGCTAACTTGCCGCCCTTCTTCACCTTGTCACCGTTCTTGTTCGCCTTGGAACCGCCGTTGCTGGACTTGACTGACTCAGCGTCGCTGTCCCCCATCATAGATCGTCGAGGCTCTAGATATCAATTGTTGGCTTTTGATCGCTAGACCAATATACCCGAGGCGTACGTGCAAGCTAGCCTCAACCAAGCAACCAAGTAGGCAGCTGGATTGATGAACAATAGCCACACTCGATGTTTTCCTCTCATCCGTGCGGCTGGAACCCTAGCCACCGCCAGGGAGGCCGATCTTTGGGGGTCGTCGGATCCACGCGTGTGGATTGTTTTTTACTTCCTCGTAGTATAGGTTTTTAGGTTGTTCATTGTTTTTGCTTCGGCGGCAACGATGACAGCGCTGAATAAAGATTCTTCGGATCCTTCCCTGACGAGGCCATCGGTCCTATGGTTGGGGATGGATTTGGAAACCGGTCTGTTCAAGCAAGGATGGCGTGGCGGCGGCGACATCCTCGTGGTGGACCAGTGTCCTCGGGCTCCGCCGTCGCGATGACGTTTGCTCCAGCATCGGCGCGGAGCTTGGGAGGTAGTCAAGGAGCGGATGCAGATTGTGGTCTGCATCGACGACATGAGCATGTGCTGGGCTCGTGGTTCGTGGATGGCAGGTATGGTTTCCTCCTTCGGCGTTTTAGTCGTGGTGGGGTGTTAGATCTGGAGTTCGATGGCGCGTCCGGGGTGTTGCCCCGGTCTGATTCGTTCAACGTCAAGGGCTTCACTTTTGGTGAGCCACCTTGGAGGCCCGCAAAACTGCATATCAGCGATGGAGCTGCGTCGAGATCGGGTGAGGAGGCAGGTGACGGGCGTTGGTGTCAAGCTCAGAGATATTCTACTATCTTTTCAGTTTTGTCATGTTGGTCTTTATGTGACTTGTACTTTGTTCGTTATGATATGAATGAGACACGTATTATCATGCAAAAAAAAGAACAATAGCCACACACATGTATAAGTTCACGGCTTGGGCTAGCTTTAGCTGATCGAGTCGATCGTCTCGACGGAACACTCGTAAACTCAGCGAACAGAAAAAACTGATCGGGAGATTTTGTTGATGGCCAAGGTGCCTGTCGCACCTGTTGGTTTTCTTTATTGCTTCGGTTGTACAGATTACAGGGGTTGGGTGCACTTATATACACGTACAAGCCCAAGGGATCAATCCTACTCGGTATGCTATTCATATTCTACTCGGACATGTATACCTTCTGTGCATATGGACATCGGGTTTACTCCTAATACTGCCTTGAATACAAACAATTCCCAGGTTGTTTGTTTCAGCATTCACCTATGGTTACCAGATGCAAATATCCATCCTTTTTCTATGAATTACTCCCAAAATTGCAATTTGCAGTCCACAACGTGAGCTATTATTTGTTTATTTTTTACTGCTTGCTTCCTAGCTATTGATCAGTACATGAATATCGTCATGCTATCATTCAGCAGCCGGCTCAGTAACACCATATATGTATTCTTTCTTGATCAAGTAACTTCATATTTGTACTCATCTCCGATAGGTAACATCATCATATATGTACTCATCTCCGATAGGTAACATCATTCTGCGGCCGCTTGAAGATAAGCAAGCATTTAACTCTTTATTCAGTTAATAAACTATTGTTTGTTTTTTCTTGCACAAAGCTCTACACAGGAGGTGCATTGAAAAACTATATGATGATGATCCTGAGCGTGATGATCTGTTGGTGAGTTAGAATAATTCTTACAGATCGAAGTTAGCACCTATCATATGTGGGTTTAAACAAATATGAAATTATGAGAATAGACAAAAATGCTCATTGTTAAAAATTATTTGTGTATTTTTAAGTAATATGATTGGTGTCGCGGATATAAATTGTCTTCTTAGGCTGAGTTGAGTTGTCGAATTTCATTCCAGGCTTGGGTTTGACAATGATATATTTCCTCTTTTTCCCTAATAAAGCACGGCACCTTCGCGGCGTTTTTGCAAAGAAGTCCCTGTGCTTTTTAATAATTAACCCGCGCTATAGTTTTAAGTGGTGAACAGAGGGAAAACGTTTCGTGTATTGGCTTGGGACTCGGCTTGGCCTTCAGGGAAAAAATATAGCACGGCGGCCTGTCCTCTATGAGTACGCACAACAGCACGGGTCCTCTTCCTGGGGACGGCACGGCAGCGCCGCCATGAATCAAGCCGCCACGCGCGGCCGGTCTACCTCTCCCGCTACCCTCCAGCAGCCCGGCCGTTGCCCTTTTCTTCCCCTCCTCACCCGCCCCAACTCCTCACCCCCAGCCTCCTCGGCCTCAACGCGGACGTCTCCGATTTGGATAGGATTCGATGGCGTGTTCACACCGCCACGCGCGGCCGGTCTTCCTCTCTAGCTATCCTCCAGCAGCGCCGCCGGTGCCCTGTTCTTCGCCTCCTCACCCCCGGCCTCCTCCGCCTCGAGGAGGACGGCTCCGATTTGGAGCTCAAGTACTGCCTCCCCGACCCCTCCGTCCCCAACTACGTCGTCCCGTCAGACGAGGACGAGGTTTGTACTCTGCTTTTTTCTATTGGCTACAAGGACAAATTTAAGATCTCGAATTAAAGGATTCTAAGGTTGAATAGAAGGGGGAACAGAAAGAATGGGTAGCAATTTGTTCGGGGATTTTATTTTTTGTGCAAACCTCTAATATCCCCTTCTCTGCCATGGATTTGGATGCTTTGCAGATTTGGATTGGGGCGCAACAGAGATGAGGAAGGACAAAGCAAGAATAGCTCCAGTGAGAGTGAACGGATATGAACACCACAACCCTCTCAGGTGGGATGGCCATATTCTATGCTCATATTCAAAGTATCATCTAATGTTTGGCCAAAGGCTCCATATATAATTTGATCTTTGATTTCTAGATCGCTAACCACATGTGCCATTTAATTTCCGAGTATCTATTATTTTTCCCTGTTCTTCAGATCTTTGAGAGGTAGTCTGATTTGCCGTGGTTTTTGCAGGGGATGTTGGCTGATCAGGATACCCAATTCTCAAACAAGCATGCTGAGATGCTCAAGATATGGAAGTTCGTCCACAAGTTCGACCACCAGGTTTTTTTGGTTCATGTTCAATGGGAGGCGAATAGTGTAGAGAGGGTATCTGATGCAAGTCCAAGGTAAACATTTGTTTCTTTTATTGTGTTTAGGTGAACATGTAAAAGGTACAGATGGACATGATGAAGCCGTGAATTGTCACACAAGTCACTGAGCTTCTTGGGTTCGAAAAACTACCTAACTGCTATTATCCTGAATTTAGTTTTATCTGAACTAAGAGGACCACCTGTGCTTCTCTAACAAAGAATTACTCATTTGGTGTTCTTTTGCACTGTTGATTTTAGTTCAAATTGGTGTGAGTGTGACCTCTTTGTCATGTTGGATAAGGCTTTCTGTATCACATGGATGTGACCTGTAGTATGGTGTAGAAAAGTGATGAAAGGTATTAGTTGGAATTAATTTGGCAGCAATAGTTTATCAAGTTTTTGCCAAGCCAGCTATTTGTAGAATTTCTGCAGCTGTACTTTGTGCCATCTCCCTCATGCAGATATATATACTAGCAGACTAGCACGTAAATTATTTACATCAAAACTGAGACATATCTATATATGATGGAGGCATTTCTTTCTTTATATTCAGCAGTACCTCTTGCTACTATAAAGAAAGTAGAAACATGGTTGATAAATAATCACATTGTTCTGCCCATTTTTCATTTCACAATCCATTACAATTGTTATGTCCTTGCAATCATACCACTACACATGACGCTTCCTAGATCTGGAACCCAACCAAAGAACAATCAAGTTTGATTCGTGCTGTTATTGGGCCTCGCTGCGACCCTGATGTTTTTGGGCCAAGTTGGGCAGAATCTACTCATGCTTATAAAACAAGTTTGTTAACAGATTAAACAGTCCCACCTAGCTTCTTACAGCTAATTCTATCAAGTTTAAAAAAATAATTCTATCAATTTATATATGCCTATAAGTATGAGAATTAACAAGCAGCCTGAGAATAAACTAACGGAGGGTGAGCTGTGTTTAGGAAAAAGTATCACCTGGTTGGCGTAATAAATAAAAGGAGTTGGGGATTGTTGGCTGCCAAATGAAAAATCTCAGGAGGCCTAAATAAAAGGGATCGTGGGCTGCGAATCAAAAAACCCTGGTTAGTATAAATAAAGGAAATTGTGGGCTCTGAAATGAAAAATTCCGGTTGACATAAATAAAGGGGATTGTGGGCTACGAAACGAATAATCTCAATTGAGCACGATTGTTGTATGCTACACGAAAAATAAAAGCGACTATGGTCTGTGAAACAAAAAATAAGCAAAGGCCTCCCGGTTGGCATAAATAAAATGCTATGAAACGAAGAAAATAAATAAATGGGCATGGTTGAACAATTTCAGTATTTTATACTAATACTATTTTCATTTAAAGGCTGAATTTTGTCACCCCGTTGCAACACACGGGCATATGTCCTAGAAGATATTTGGAATGCAGAGTTCATGAAAACAAATGTTAGTCCTTCTTCTTCTTCTGAAAAGCTCTCTTCATTCTTTTTCTCGTCTATTCTTACTGCTTGAGAATTGTTGCAGTCCGTACCATGTATCCACTGTTTCCTAAGGAGAGTGTTCCTATGCTAAAAGTTGTTGTTTTGTCATTGCAGATTTGTGCGGTCTAAATAGTACTGTATTTTAGTTTTCTGGAAGGATGCAAAAGTCATACTGGGCTTCCTGTGTATACTGATTGCTAAATGATGCAATAGTATTTGTGCGGTGGGGGAGTGTCATTCCCTGTGTTTACCAATTGGCCTCACCCTCTTAAGAGATCTAACCCTTGTCACCGTAAGGAAAAAAGCAAAGAGTATTATGACGCCATAAAGTTTGAATTCAGAGAAGTATATGCTGAAGAACACCAGAATTAGTCTTCATGAACCATCATCGCCTTGTTGATGATGCTTCACATGTAAGTTTTCTGGTCCTTTGACAAGGTCTTCCAATTATTCAGAAGCGATGTCAAATGGTATGTACCATTTTTATTTTAATTTTCTTGATGAATTGTTAAGTTGAGCACGGATGCTTGCGTTTCCATTTGGGAAAAAGAGAGGAGAAAGTGATGGATTGGAGCTTTGGCGGAACATTATTACTGTCTAGAAAATTCATGGCAACTGGGCCAATGGTTGAACATATAAATATTTTTGAAGTGAATTATTTTGTGACTCTCAGCCTCAGTACTACCTTGTCGATCTATACTTAGAGGACCAGAGAGCAAAATCCAAAGCAAAGCCCTACACATGCCTGCCCATCTGGCGCATGGCTGTGATTTGAGCAATTTTAGGCCATTAAGCATCATCTTCATGCAGCCCCTGCCCAAAAGGAGCAACTGCATTTTGTCTATAATGCATGTTTTACTGACATTCCTGTTTCTATTTTTTGCAGGGCGCCCACAAATTAAACAACCTATGAAATGTCCAGAAGGGACCGGATATCCAACTTGGTATGTGGTTTTAGAAGCGACTTAGGTTCCAGCTTGCTGTGAACTTTATGATTTATCACTGCTATAATGTTAACTACTTGACTCGATACTGAAAGATTGGAGCCGTAGTATTTGCAGAGGAATTCCTAACATGCTTCATCAATTCAGTAAAGGCCTATGTAGAAACATCTATGACTTCACTAGAGAGTGGATCTGCACTCGAGGAGCAGCTCGAGCAGCTCTGCGCACATGCCTAGACCTACTTTCCTGTCGGCGCTTTTGATATGTGTGTTCTGTATCATTCTTTACGTCTAGCGTGTGATGTAATCCATTTTCAGACTTTTCACCAGTGGAAGCATATATTTTACGAGCTGAATCAATAGATGTTCATTGAGCTTATTTTCATGTAAAAAGCGCATGTACATTCTCAGCAAAAACAAGAAAGTGTGTGTGTGCCCGACCTTCTCCCGCTGCGACCTGGACCAGGAAGCACGTCAAACAGAAATGTCAATCTTTACACCAGCATCAAGCCCCTAGAAAAAGTCTATCACCTGTATCTTTGCATATCACCGAGACGGAGCCAGAAGACAATTTTTTTTATCTTTAGGTGTTATAACTCCTTGTGACAAGTATATGCGAGTATCATCATTGTGTAGAGATAGAAATATTCACATTAGCAAACCTTTAGCTTAAGTGTGACTGGTACCCAATTAATCTTGGTCTCACTATTATATATTTTTGCTGGACATTTTACATCTCTTTTGATTACTAAGCCTTTTATTTTCTACTCTGTTCTGGTGTCAGCTGAAACAAGAACACGAGGTACATCATTTTGCTTCTAACCTCACGCAATTAAGGGAATTTCTTTCTTTCTTTAAGTATCACCAGATTTTCGCTCTTTGTTTCAAGAATATGGTCCTCGGTACTTGTGATTATGTTAAATATTGTTTTGCTACTTGCAAAGTTGTTTAAGTGGTCAATTGTTTTTCAGGTTTTAGGCATTTTTCTTTAGTTGTGCTAGTCTATCCTTTAATAATAATAAAGTACGGATTGACTCTGTGGGTTCAACATCACAATACGCTTTCTTCATGTGAATTTACTCTTTGTTTCAAGAATATGGTCCTTGGTACTTGTGATTATGTTAAATATTGTTTTGCTACTTGCAAAGTTGTTTAAGTGGTCAATTGTTTTTCAGGTTTCTAGGCATTTTTCTTTAGTTGTGCTAGTCTATCCTTTAATAATAATAAAGTACGGATTGACTCTGTGGGTTCACCATCACAATACGCTTTCTTCATGTGAATTTACGCTTTCAGTTTGAATTTAAAACATATACACGAGATGGTACTAAAGCTTAAGAAAAAAACGAACCGTTTTTCCGTTGTTCGAGGCAGGCTGTATTATTTTCGCCCGGAGTTCGTAGCGACAACCTGCGTGGCCCATCTAGTCTGGCAAAGACCCAAAAAAATTTATGCAGTACTTGGGGATCGAACTTATGTCATCCCACTAATCCTGTAACACCGAGACCAATTGAGCTAGCAATTGTTAGTCTCTTGAAGGAGAGTTCAAATCATGATAAAATAGTCCCACCTCGACTATTTACATCCAGCCACACCAGTTAATATACGTGCAGAATTTGCACCTACCCAGAAGCTGGTGTGCTTGCTGATTAAGCTAACCTGATGACTTTGCGTGGGATCGTGACGCCGCCGATCTGTCCGGTGTTGGGCGGCGGCTTTGCTAATCGAGCCCATCTGATTGTCTTCGCCAACCACAACCCACGGTGGAGCAGACAAGGGCGCTCGTGTGGGCTATAGGATGATATTTGGTGCAATGTTCCAGCTTCGTTTTGAGACGTTCAAGTTGCCAAGTCTCAACATGTACGTGGTTGTGATATCCCTCAAAAAACTGGCTGTGTATACAGGCATGACTTCACTGTCTGTCCATAACCTAGAATCGCCACCTTTCTGCACTGAGGACACATACATAAAGTTTCTCACCCCAAGCAATGTCCAGGTTGATCCAGATCCTGCTGCTGCTAGCTTCGTCCTTGATTATTTTCACCGATGTGCATCTTACTCGATAGGCTATCGTCTCCTCTTTTTTCCCCATCCATCCCTATGATTGTTGGTACAGACCTCACATGCATGTTTGTTTGATCCATCGTCAGTTTGTCACATAGTCAGGTTGTGCCGTCCTCCCGAACTTGGATGTCTGCTCTGACAATCTGTCACGAAAAGTACTACTTCCTTCGTTTCTAAATATAAGTATTTTTAGAGATTCCAACATGTGACTACATATGGAGCAAAATGAATGAATATACACTCCAAAATATGTCTAGATATATCTGTATGTTATAGTTCATTTAAAATGTCTAAAAAGACGTATATTTAGGAACGGAGGGAGTACTACCAATGACTGCTCAGCTGCTATGGCTAGGCACTGCTAGCTTTAGTCATCATGGTGACAATTCGCTCGACCAAAAAACATGGTGACAACAGCAGTGAGTCTCTCAAACCCCCGGTTCGCTACTAGATTTTTTCCCCCTCTCCCTCCCGAGCCGCTCGCGCGGGCGGCTCCGGAGGGGAAAACCCTAGCCTCCCGCGGGCCCCCCTCTCTGTGTTGCCCTGGCCGCCGCCGGCGCCCGTCCATCAAAGGCGGAGGGCGTGGTTGGCGCGCCCCGACGGGCCTCTTTCGCACGGGGGAGCAGCGTCAAGGGGCGGCGCGGGAGGATTCCCGGTGTGGTGGTGCATGGCGGGGAGCGCGTGGGGCGGCGGTGCTGGGTCGCGAGCTCGCAGAGTTGTGGCCGACGCGTGGTGGCTCTCTGGCAGGCGACGGCGTAGGTGGCGGCGCGGCTGGCCGCGGTGGTGGCAGCGGGAGTCGGAGTTCGGCCTGGAGATGCTGCGCGTGCGGCGGCCGAGCGGCTCCTGCTGTGCGGTGGTGACCTTGGGGTCGCGGGAGACGTCGGAGTTGTTGTCGGAGGCCGCGGCGCGCGTGCGGGTGGCGGCGGCGCCGACCAGATCCGATCTGGTCAGGATTCCTGCAGGGTCGTGGCCGCGATGGGCATGTCCGCCTAGAGTGGTGGGACTTGCTGTTTGCGGTGCCGGTGACCTGGCCGTGCTGCTCGCGGTGTGGTGGCCTGGCTGTTCGAGGATGGGAAGATCTGCTGGAGCTGCTTGCTCTCGGCCCTTGCAGGAGGTGGAGTTGAGCGCGTTCCCTCAGCCGTGCCGGGTTTCGGTGCTCCGCGACGGTTCTGGTACAATTGCAAGGTGCTGCTGCGGCGGCGGTGTGACCCTTCATGGACAGTAAGGCCGTACTCCGGCGGGATGGGTGGGAGGTGTGCGACATTGCGGATGAAAATCCTGCCTTTCTTTGGATGGGCTGGCGGCGGCGACGCCCGTGGGTGTCGTTCCCCTCCTTGGAGGCACCGTGGTGGTGTGTCGGCATCTATCCCCTCCTCGCTTGGGGTGTTGTCTCCGGGCGAAAGCCTAGGTCCATTGGTGGACCGACGATGGCGGCGTCATGGCGTCGTTCCTCTCATGAGAGCATCGTGGGTGGAGACATCGCTTGAGGTCCTACGATGTGGTTCTCCGGTGCTTGTTGCCGGTCAAAGCGGATCTTCATGGGCGCTATGTACATAGCTACTAGTGAGCCTAAGATGATTGCTTTCTCGGGTCCGACCAAATCCCGCTACCCACTCGCCGTCTCTTCTTAGGCATTCAAGGGTGGTTGGTGCGTCGATGAGGAAAGTTCGACGGAAGCGGTTGCTCCTTGGGATAACCGGGGATGGTCGAGACGCGGCTTGTAGATCTGTTTAGGGCAGGCCCTTTGTATTGTGTCTGTATTAGTTGTGGTGGCTAATCTTTTGATTAGCTTGGTGTGGAGTTGTTGCTACAATTGTTGTTCGCAACAAGTTGTAGTCTCTTGTACTTGATTTATGCCTTCTATAAAAATATGATACGCCTAGGCGTACTCTCGAAAAAAATAAAAATAAAATAGCAGTGAGTTATTTTCTTGTTGTGTTCAGACCTTCATAAATATTTGGTGCATTAGTTGGTGCATATACCATGCTAATTGCTGCATTAGCATGTTATGTGTTATTTTACCACTATCTTTGCAAATTCATCATTAATTAATTCATGTATGATTATTTGAGATCATTTATTATGTCATTGTATTTGTATTTGGGGTTTAATGTATCATAATAACCATACGCAGTTCCATCATTAATCCAGTTAATACTGATCATGTTTTCAAATATAATCTTGGATTGCTTACAAATCTGAAAAATAATTTATCACTGAAACAACTATAAAAGTATCAAAAGAATAGTAGAAGTACTCAAAATTAAGGCTGGCCATTCTTGAAAAAACATACATTTTCACATCGAAAATCATCCTATTAAGTATTAATCTCCCTTCAAAGACCTAGGTCATAGCAGCACTTCTCCTCCAAATCTGATTTGCATAAACATGATCACTTGATTCGCAACTTCACCTTACACTAAGCTATATGTTCATTTATTTTGTACCCGTTGCAACGGACGGGCTTTTTCCTAGTCTCTCCCTAATCTATCCCTAATAATAAAGCACGGATTGAATCTGTCGGGTTCACCGTCGCGGCGTTTTTACACAAAGGTCCCTTTGTTTTTTATATTGAACCCGCACTCCCTACTTTAGTGGATCTGGAAAAACGCGTTTTGAGGGAAAAAGCAGAGATGAGATGAGTGTGGCGGCTCGGTGAACCAAGGTGGTGCCGGGTCGGCGTGCATGGTAGAGGTGGCCGAGCCGAGGACGACGCGAGGCGGCTTAAGGCGGGTCGCCGGCCGCCGCCATGGCTGAAGGTCGGGTCCGCGCACGGCCGAGGCGAGGTGTGGAAACGGGCCGAGAATGGCAACGAGCTCCACCGGAATGGAAGTTGGGCGCCGGGCGGTCTTGGCGACCATGGGGCGCGGCTCCCTCCCGAGGATGGTGGCGCCATGGGAGGGATCGAGGAGAGGGGGATCGAGAGTGGGCGCTGCCGTCTCCTGCGCGTGACTGTGCTCGGGGGAGATGGGGATCGAGCAGATGCTCTCCCGTGACGCTAGGGTTGAGGGGGAGATGGGCCTTGGGTCAGCGCACTTGATTGAGTGCCAACACGTAGCTGTGCTTTCAGCAAGAATTTCACCATTGGGAGCCGGTGCCTTCCGAAGCACTTTCACGTGTGAACCGAAGTCGTCTTGCCCAAGACCCACGGAGACCTACCTATAGTGACGTCAAAGTACCAGTGAGCATGGAGGTTTGGTTGAAATTGGTTCTGACGACGCCGAGTTGGCGGCGGAGGAAGACTCGGCATGAAGGCCAAGAAATGGTGTGGAACGTAGTGGTAATAATGCAGCGCCCGGCTTCAAACAAAGAAAAGGTGCGTGCCGCACTCACGGGGACCGCGGTGAGATACTTTGGAGGAAGGTGGGGATGACGTCAAGTCCGCATGGCCCTTATGGGCTGGGCCACACACGTGCTACAATGGCAATGACAATGGGAAGAAAGGTTGTAAGGCGGAGCGAATCCGGAAAGATTGCCTCGATTCGGATTGTTCTCTGCAACTTCGGGAACATGAAGTTGAAATCGCTAGTAATCGTGGATCGACATGCCGGTGAATATGTACAGACCTGTACACACCTTTGTCACACCACAGGAATTGGTTTCGCCAAGCATCGGACCAATGATCACCCATGACTTCTGTGTACCACTAGTGCCACAAAGGCCTTTGGTGGTCTTATTGGCGCATACCACGGTGGGGTCTTCGACTGGGGTGAAGTCGTAACAAGGTAGCCATAGGGGAACCTGTGGCTGGATTGAATCCTTCGCGATGGAAATGCCCTCGCCTACTTTATTATTAGGGAGAGATTATACTAGCAAAAGGGCCCATGCGTTGCAACGGGGTAACAAAAATATGCATTGACCACATATTATGATGAGTATTGCTAAAAAACTCAGTACAACGAGTGAGTTGTAAAAAAAACTCAGTACAATGAGTGTTGAGTGCATGAAGATTTTGACTATCTCGAGTCTAGACTTGTGTAGATATGGTTGTAATCTCAAGGAATTGATACTCTGCTTGACCTATGTTTATGAATCATGCACATTGCCTTTATCCATCCAATACATGTTTGTTTCATGACCTAAAATGGTGAAATCAAACCAGACAGAACTGTACATGGTTATGAATTAAATCATAGTCCGCTCAAGCAACCTAAACTCAGCCTTGACTCAGTGGAGTGGTGAGATGCTAGGACACGGGGATCCAACATTATTGGAGGGGCACCGGACAATGGCCTGCTTTTACGCCAGACTTCGAGCCCTCATGAGACGAGTGCGAGAGACATGCTTCTCCCTGCCAGCACGACACATCACCTACCTATAATTCCACCCTTGTTTTATTTTTGATCTTTTAACCTATAAATTCCCTACCTTCCACTAACTTGCATATTTTATAACGTTTTCTTATTTTATTTTATGCATTTTGATTTCATCATGCCATTTATAATATTTCACACCAAATTAAAAACTATGAACCTTTTCAGAAAATCATTTGATCTTTCCTTCCATTTTATACAATTGCTTTTCCAAATTCCTTTTTGAGCTTTTCAAAAAATCAAATGCCTTTTTATACTTCAAGTTTTGTCCCCAAACTTTTCGAATCACCATTTTATTACTTTACCATGGTCCACCAAAATTTTCAACATACTTGTACACTTCTAAAACCTTGTCCTAGTTCTAACCTATTTGAATAAATTCAAATGTGTTTTAATTTAAACCTTGTATTGCCCACTTCTAATTTTCTTGGAATAAGCACATTTTTGCGAGTCCAGGAAAAATAGCACCTTGCCAAAACCCCATTCCTAATCCTCTCTCCTTTTTACTCTTTATCTATTTATATTTAATAAACAGACAAAATGTTAAAATTAGGGAGGAGAGAGAGAGAGAGAGGGGGAAACAGCAGCGCAGTATCTAAACTGGCCGCCCATTCGGCCTTAGGTCCAGCCCAGCACACCTTAACGTAACTTAGCAATCCAATTTGTTCTGTTACTCAAAAAAAAAAAAGCAATCCAATCTGCTCTAAAAAATAAGCAATCCAATCGATTCCCTGGACAGCCTCGATTCCTTTCTCCCACCTCGCGCCGTCAGGGGAGGCGCCCCACGCGCACGCCCGATCCCCGGCACTGGCCGGTTCCGCCCCACCCCGGCGAGGTTGCACCGCCGCCGGCCTCGCTCTTCCTCGCCTCACCTCAGTGCTCCTCCTCTCCTGGTTCATCGCGGCACCATGGCCGAGCCGCTCGCCTCCGTCCCCATGACGCGCATGGCCACCGCCTCCGCGGCTGTACCCTGCACCGCGCCACCGCAGCCTCGTCTGACCTCATGTCGCCGCACTTCCGGTCCTTTTTAGGCGTCCTGCTCATATCTTTATTCTGGACAACTCTTTACTGTATACAAATTGATGAAAATTGTTTTGAAGAAGCGATGTGGGACTAATAATGTGAGGAATCATTGCTCGATCGGTTGGTAGAGTATAGAAAATATCTGTGTACATGAATATTGGATAGATCAGATGGTTTGTGTCTCGAAGTTATGGTTGAGCCAGCAGGGTTCGACTCTGCCTTTTATTGGAATTTTATTTTGCTATAAGCTGGCTACTTTTTCCCTTGCCAAACCAGGACGTGGCTGCCGGCCCATAAGGCCTAATAGCGCAGCTATCGATAGATTCTACGACGGACGAAATAGCGTCCTATCGATTGATTCTACGACGGACGAAATTTTCTTACACGTACGAAACTGATGAAAATTTAGTACCACCTCGAATATGTTTTAATTTCAAACTGAAAGCGTAATATCACGGGAAGAAGCGTATTGTAACGGTGAACCCACGGAGTCAATCCGTGCTTTATTATTATTATTACTAGCAAAAGGGCCCGTGCGTTGCAACAGGAGAAACAAATCTTGTACTACCTAGTTTGTGGTTCTACTTGAATGGCACATATTATGACTGAAATTTGTTTGCAGATCAAAAAGAGCAATCCGATTTAGTACCAGCTTCAACTTTGCACATTTTTCAACTTGTAATGTAGTGTAATCATGTGTCCTGAAGGAATAGCTTCAAAATGATAAATAGCTAGCATGGACCGGAAATCATCTGATCGTCAACCGCTCTACATTAGCTCATTTGTACACCTCTTGTGCTCTTTGTTCCCATCGCAGACGCTCACCCAATAGAAGAGATGAGAGAGATACAGTAGTATTCACAAGAGAATGGATTCAGCAACTGATGGTTACTCATCACATTAGATTATAGTTTTCCATCTTTAACTGGAGCAGCAGAGTGTACGCAAGCAAGCTTTGGTTTGTAACCCACAGAAGACCAATTTTTTAACCTACAAAAGAGACATTTAGTCCGTATGGTCATCATCCTTTTGCACATATTGTCGGAATGTCGTTCAAAGAAATAGCTACATGGACCTCAAAGAGATACAAACATACATTTTTCTGAATATTAGTACAGTACATAGTCCTGGGTAATATTTCTTTCTCAATCAGCATGATTACCTGGCAAGGTCACAAATTTGTGTTGCTGAAATTTCATGACAACAGAGAGGGGATTCAAGAAGAGAACTGCCAAATAAAGAGCTGAAGAAGCCCATCACATCGCCATATGCCACCAGTTGTTTGTCTTGGTGGATGAAACAAACTAATACCGTGAAAGAATTTTACCTTCGGCCATGGTGAAGATTATATTTTGATAACCGTACCACGAGACAATATCATTTTGCAATAGACCAGTAATTGGTTTGAACTGTAAAATAAACGTTCAGTTCCTCTGAATTCTGAAGTGAAAAGCAAACTTATTGTATTAGCTACACCTAGCTAGCTGCACATTGCTGCATCATAGTAAGAATGCCATGGTTATGAACTTTATCAAACTTATTATCGTGAAAACAACAATATTCCAGAAGAAAATGCCATGGTTGTGTATGTTATCAAAAACACAAAAATTAAATACATCTAGTAAGAATGCCTACTGTTTCTCAAAGACATACCAAACTAACTATAGGTAAACATCAAACCATGCAAGATCTCTTCAATGAAACCAGCTATTAGTTTTTTGTTAAAATCTAATTATAGCAGAGGAAGTGAGCACCAATATTTATTATCTACTATAGACTGGTAAGCAAGAAAAAAGAAGAGCTTGAAATTCTAATCATTTTGAGTACCTTGCAGGCAATCTTATTAAGCTTATTCATTTGTGTGAGTTGCAACATTATACCTGTAATATCAAGTGGATTATCTTGGGCCTCTCACTCTCTCCAATCCATGGATGATATGTCTGGTTAAATGAATTAGATCGAGACACTAATACACCGTGTGGTTGTCCCTATAAGCAGCTAGGCCGGCAATGGTTGCTGTTTCTTGCTGCTCCTCATCGATTCTAATCACCCTTCCAGCTTCAAACACCTGCACATGTAGCACAACAAAAATCGGAGAAGATGACAGAGAGCAAAGAGCAGCACGATGACAGGAGGAGATGCGTTGTTCAGCCACCGACGACAAAAATTAGAGATAAGCATTCCAATGTTGACCCAAATCCAAGCATGGATGCCCCTGATTAATTAATTTCCCTGCCGTCCTTAAGCTCATCTATGTGGACATGAGCTAGCTAGATCGATTTAATCAACTCTCTCGACGGAACTTGCCAACGAGAATGCAATAGAACACAAATCGGTGGATCGCCACAGGCCTTGAAGATTTTTCCTCCAGATTTTTCTTCCATTGTATATACGTAGACAAATAGATGACGACACTTTTACTGCAAATCCTATAACCATAAGTAAACTCAGCTGCAAATTAAGGATAGCTACTACAGGGGCAGATCCATGCTTGGTAGAAGAAAATTGCAAGAGTTAATTACCTAATGAAAGTTCCAATGTAGAAAAACTTGCCCTTTTCATGTTCTTTGGTAAACACATATTGTACTCTAGCAATAAAATCATTTCTACAGAATCAAAGGTCTGAATATTTTCCATTGTTAGATGAACATAACAAAATGTAGGAGTGTCATTTACATAGAATGCAACCAAACAACTCCAAGGAGCCACAAAATAATTGTAAGTAAATAATTCCATATAACAATAGAAAATGCCTTGAGATTTATTACCACATAAGGAAGAGTGTGGCTGGTGAAGAAGACTGGGAGGCAGTGTTGACCGACCAGGCAGGTCGGGGCATTGTGTCCTCTGCCCAGATGCACATGAAGCAGAGTGAAGAGATGGAGAACCGATAGGATAGGTCCGACTGAATCTGGCCGGAGCGGGCAATGGAGACCGCTGGGGCAGCCACTGACGGCGGCAACCTCCACACACCCCTCCTCCTCGAGCTCTTAAAAGTCTGAAGCACTCATGCTCTGTATAACTGCAACTTCCTTGGTTGGCTTCAAAACTGCATCAAGCAGATCATCTCAGTCAAATGCAATACATCAAGCAAGGAGAGTATAAAAGAATATGTTCCATCAATCTTCTTGTAATTTGAACATATTAAGAAATAATGTCAGAAGTACATCGGTCCTTGATGTAGTAAGTTGTAATAGATGTTTTATCAAAAAAAAGTTGTAATAGATGTATTAACGAACTGAAATAGATCAAGTCTGCCTTTTTGTGTCGGCTAGAGACCTACTGCTTCTGTATCTTGTTGTATACAAATTCAAATGATGCAGAAATTTTGAACTTGAGAATGAGACACCATAGATATTGTGATCTGTAGAAGAAGTACTTGCAATCAATTCCACGTGTGCAACAATCAAACTACCAAAAGAGTCAGGTTTGAAGCTAAAGCCTCCTGGTAAGAGCTGATGGATTCTACACCAACCAAACAACAAAAGACAAGAAGACCATGATGTATCAAGTGCTAGAAAATTGAATGTTAATTAATTGCATGGTATCGAGTGGTACAAACCATGATGGAGAGGGAGCCGCTCCATTGTGACCTCCTTCACTGCCAGATTCACAGCCGCCATCACATCATACTAAATCTAGCAACGCATAGTGTCTCTAAGTATACGACAGTGTTGTACCAAGCCCAAGTAAGTCAACAACTCATGCTAGCACTACTGATTTCCTCTAATCATTGTCTGCACGATGAATGTAAACAAAAAAAGAGTCAAATACATCTATTTTCTTTGGAACTGAAGGTGCCATATAAGAGGATGATTACAAATATCATACCATAATGTCACATTGTTGTTATAACAGATGTGCAAATAAGGAAAAAAAATTGGGTGGGGAGTGTTCAGAAGGATGAGGGAGAGGGCAAGGTACCTGCCCGTCACAGCCACGCAAGAATCCGTCAAAGTAGCCAGTTGATCTAACAAAACCTAGAGAGTTCAGCTATTGTTTTCACAACGGAACTAAGTATCATCTCCACATGTTTTCTGGTACCTTATAAAACTAATGCTGCATAAACATTTAGAACCAATTTAAAGGGATCCTTAGGATTGTTTGACAGGTCAACGGAATATGTATTTCGTGAAAGAGGATAGGCCTCTTCAGAGTGAATTGATATTACATTTAAATTTAATGAGCGGACTAATTTTAGTAGGAATAAAAGAGCTACATATGCACTTATGTTTAAGTGGAATTGCTTCACCGTTTAGCCACATCAAGATGCAAATTTGTTAAAGACTAACAGTCCTAGAAAATAAGTTGTTAGGCAAGAGATTCTACAAAAAGAGAAAATGAAGTTTGGACATATTAACCTTTAACTGAAGAACAACACAATGAAAAAACAGTAGTGCAATTTCACTGTTATACTTGATATGCTTCTATCATTAACCATCAATACTGTAGCGAAAATCTTGCTTTCCTCTCACATTAAGCATATTTTTTGTTTAGAATTTAGATGCATTTACCAATCTATGGTTTCTATATCTGGACCTGAACAAAAAATATATCAGATTGAGTTCCCTTTGTATTGTTTATCTGTCCAATGTATAGATATAGATCATCAGATTGTATAAATCTTCTTTGGGGAAAAGGAAGAACATATTACTTCTGGCAATTGGCGTTTTGAGTGTACCGAAGCAATGTCGTTGGGGAAAATCGGTATTTCACAAATTGTAACACTCCTCAAGCAGCAACTTGCATCCTGATGAAACGTAAATACGCTAAGCAAATAAGGCAAGAGACGCCATCAACCACACGGGCTAGAGCTTCTTCCTTTTTCGATAGTGGATACCTGAGGATATTGAAGCCCTTGCCGGGCTGGTGATGGCAAGATCAAGGTAGAGATTGGGGATCTGGCAGCAACGAAAACCAAGGAGCGATTCTCCATCACCAACGTTTGGAGCAGCAGCGGCGACCGCGGGGATGGCAAGGGACGTAGACGGTGCTCCTCCCGACGAAGCAGCGGGGCGAGCGACGGACTACGCAGCTGCGCTCCCCCAGTGAAGCCGCGGCCGGCGACACGCTCACCTCCCAGGGATGGCAATCCACAGCTCCAGCCGCCGCCGTCGTTCGCAAGCTCCAGCCGACGCTGTCGTTCGCAAGCTCCAGCCGCCGCCGCCGCCGTTCCAGCCACCCCCGCCGTTCTGCATCGAGCACCTGCAGCGCCTGGGCCTCCGCCTCCAAGATCAGATCCGGAGCGCCGTCGCCAGATCCCGTCCCCTCCGTCACGCCCGCGTCTATGGCTGCCGCCGAAACCCTGCTCCTCCTCTTCGACGGCTCTGTACGGGCAGAAACTATGTTGTTGTTTCCATAGGACGTGGCTGCGGGTTGAATACTAAACGCTTTTTTTAGATATAAAACAGGGACGACGGGTTTAATTCATAAAACCAGAGGGACCTTTGTGTAAAACGCCACGACGGTGAACCTTTATTATTATTATTATAGGGAGAGATATTAAGGAAAGACTAGCAAAGATGCCCGTGCGTTGCAACGGGGGAAACAAATTCTCGCACACTCCTGACACATATGTGTTGCCATTTCTCCTTTTTCGTGTCTCTTGATCATGTTAAAATATAGACACATGGAAACATCGAGGCATGAAGACCACATTAAAAGTTATTTTTCTTGTACAAGTAAATTATTAATTAATGTATTTCACTAAATGAAGGTAGAAATTAATAGATTAATTAATTTCTGATCCACAACCTATACAAAATAAGAAACTCTTACAAAGCATACCTTATAAAGAAATTTGCGTAAAATCTCAATTGAACAACAAATATATAGCAGTTTTAATAAGATGGATGGAAATCCAAGGTAAACTGATGCAATTATAAAGAAAGGTCAGGTAACAGCACCAATTGATCAACTGATCAACATGTATTGTCGGTTGTACTTTGTCTTGGAATGGAAGCCGTGGCAATAATAATCTCCTCGCAAAAAGGACACCGATTGTCGATGCAATGCGCATAGTCATTAGTTATTTGAACTGACAATATTTACCTGTTTACTTTATTAGCAATTGATTCCTGATTGAAGCCATATGTTCAGATAGATAATCCATGCCTTAGGACTGAACCTGTGGCAATAATAATTCCACGAACATATTGTCCTACAGCAAAAAATATTGAGAAGGGATAGAAGCCTGGAATGATTGAACCTAAGGAGAGAAGGTAAACGGTACCTTTGCTATTGGCCAGACAGAGCAGTACAGCCCTAGCAGGTCAATCTCATCCGCGTCGAATTCATCGAGCATGGTGTTTCCATTATTCCCTAGCAGGGTCGGCCACATGAACGTGTGCCTCTACAATACAAAGCACATCTCCATGCCTTGGCTCCACTGTTTTAAGTTTAACATAGAAGCTATATGCCTGTAGCTCCCCTCCCTTTCCTCCTGCAGTCCAGCTGGAGTGTGTATGCCTTTTCTGTGTCTTCATGAGCCCCTTCGTCAAAGTTATATACGTTGAACAATCCCTTTTGCATCATCTCATCCAAACTAACATTAGCTTCTTTGAATTGCTCGCCGGTGCATAGCTTAGTATCATACTTTGCACTCTTCTGGTCACCCTACTTCAGATGGGCAGATAATGCAACATTGTAAGTAAGTACGCACATCAGGATGCAATACTTGGCCAGTGTGTCCGTACTGCCGTTCCCTGGTTGCGCCGTCTGTTGGAAATATGAGCAATTTATCGAATGATTTTATTAACAAAAATACTAGATAAAGCATGACTAAAATAGCAAATATAAAGCAAGTCATGCAATCTGACAGAGAAAAGGTAAACATCGTCTGCATATATAAACTTGAGGTAAACACATCTAGAACAGACATTAGATGAAGTTGCTTATACGAAACAGAACCTAACATACGTAGGGCAGAAACTAGAGCGAAGAACTGTAGGAGGACTTCTAACAGAAAGGAGAAGAACACGTACGGCACAGCAGCAGGAGAAGCGCTGGACTTGGGATCGGTGTCCTCGCCTGCCATGTCGTCGAGGAGGTCATGGACGTCGGGGAAGAAGTCGTCGTCGGGGAAGTAGTCGTCGGCGACCGGATCGTCCGTGATGAAACAGCCAGTAGTCGCGCTGAGCGCTCCCCAAAAACTTTATCACCCTTCTCCCGTACAGGACTCAAAAGGTGCGGTCTCGGAGGCCTACTTTTATAGGCGCAAGAGAAGAGGTGCGCCGTTCGTATTCAATCTCCACTACAGCAAAACGTTTCAGCTTTCGCGTGCCCTTTCGTATACCCGTAGTGCGTGGCAAAAAATTAGACATCGGCTCGGCTCATTCCCGCAACCCGCAACCCGGCTCGGCTCATTCATCGGCGCGTCGTGACGAGGCGTGGCGTGGCGTGGCGAGGCGGGCGGCGGAGGAGGAGCGCGCGTGGATGTCCCTCTTGTTCTCATGCTCATACAAGTGGGGAAAGAACCTCCCTTATAAGGAGGTCCAATTCCCACTCAACTAGCAATGTGGGATTAAACTTTAGTAGTATCCCTTGCCTTGCACAAATGGGCTAAGTGGGCCTCTAGGATTTATTAGGAATTTCTGAAATAGTTATTGGGCTGCCCCAATATAGACTAAATTCGGCAATCCCCACCAGATCCAGAGGCACGAGAGAAATTTGCCTTTGGTTCCAAAACACTGCATTTTATATCTTTGATGCTGCGGTGGAGCTGTTAAGTTGAACTTCCACCTAGATCTCTATGCTACACTAGTAAGCAACTTGAACAATGGATCGGGCCTTGAACTGCAAGTTTTCTGCGAATCTAGCTTCACATAAAGCCTTGACCGTCACGTGGCTACCGTGGGTCTTCCCTGCGGGTGGAGCTTATGCGTCATACTTCGTGACCTTTCATGAGTTTACTAGAGAGAACCCTACTCTCATAGATTGCGACGTTTGACAATCAGACTCATATAGGTGTGTTCTCCAAAAGATGTTCTGCAGGATAACATCTCTACTTAAATAAGCCACTTAGAACACATTAAGATATACATCAAACTGCCATGCAGATTAGGAGAGTATTGCATCTTCATGGAGTGGTTTTGTGAATAGTAGGGATACTCTCCTCTCAGTTGACCAACAGCTTGTCTTCCACATCTAATTCACAGGATCTCCGATCACAAAGAATAGGTTACCACTGTGAACAACTCATATTGTGGGTCTCATACCCATCTCCCTCGATGCATTATCTATCACATTACGCGATAGACCCTTAGTAAAAGGATCTGCCAGATTTTTAGACGTTTGGATATAATCCAACGCAATAACTCTGGAGTTTTTCATTTTCCTGATAGACTTTAACCTTCTCTGAACGTGTCTTGATGATCTCATGTTATCCTTTGAGTTGCTCACTTTCTTGATCACAGTTTGATTGTCGCAGTTCATAAGGACACCCGGTACAGGTTTCTCCACAACCGGCAAGTCATTCAAGAGCCGGCGAAGCCAATCTGCTTCAACTGTAGCTGTATCTAGTGCTATGAGTTCTGCTTCCATTGTTGACCTCGTTAAGATGGTCTGCTTGCAAGACTTCCAAGAAACAACGCCACCTCCATGAGTGAATACATATCCGCTCGTGGCCTTTATCTCATCAACATCTGAGATCCAGTTTGAGTCACTATACCCTTCAAGCACCTTTGGGTGCCCGGTGTAGTGAATTCCATAATTTGCAGTGCCTTTCAAATAACGCAAAACTCTCTCTAGAGCTTTCCAATGCACATCTCCTGGTTTTGAGACAAACCGACTCAGTTTGCTAACAAAGAAAAGAGATGTCAGTCTTGTAGCAGCAGCTAAGTACATAAGCGAGCCAATAATGCGAGAATACTTCAATTGATCTCTAGCAATTCTTCAATTCTTTCAAGCGACGCTAGCATCATATGGTGTTGGAGAGGGCTTGCAGTCACTATAGCCAAAGCGACTCAAGATCTTTTCCACATAGTGAGATTGAAGCAATGTAATCCCACCATCATCATCTCTCAACAACTTGATGTTGAGAATGACATCAGCCACTCCTAAATCCTTCATCTCAAAAAATGAGATAGAAAATCCTTGACCTCCTTAATAACATTCAGATTTGTTCCGAAAATCGGTATGTCATCAACATACAAGCAAAGCATAACTCCCTCGCCCCACCATGGCGATAGTACACACATTTGTCGCCTTCGTTCACAACAAAGCCTGCAGCTGTTAAAGTTCTTCGAACTTCGCATGCCACTATTTGGGTGCTTGCTTGAGTCCATACAAAGACTTCAAAGAACTTGCACACTTTCCTTTCACGACCATCTATTACAAACCCATCTGGTTGTTCCATATAAATTTCCTCATCCAACTCTCCATTTAGGAAAGCAGTCTTAACATCCATCGATGAACGAGAAGACCATGTGAGGCAGCTAGTGAAAGTAGAACTCGAATAGTGGTCGGTCGAGCCACGGTGAGTAAGTATCAAAGAAGTCTTCACCTTCCTTTTGGGTATAACCCTTAGCCACGAGCCGAGCCTTGTACTTTTCGATAGTACCATCGGGCCTAAGCTTCTTCTTGAATACCCATTTGCATCCTATAGGTTTGCACCCATAAGGACGATCAGTTATCTCCCAAGTTTCATTCACGAGATGGAATCCATCTCGCCATTTAACTGCTTCCTTCCGATGGTCAGCATCTTCAGATGCATAGGCCTCTGAAATAGAACTGGGAGTGTCATCTATGAGATACACAAGAAAATCATCACCAAAGGACTTTGCAGTCCTCTGTCTCTTGCTCCTAGTAGGAATTTCATTGTTCTCCTCCACAGGACTTTCAAAGTGTTCCATCGAAATGCCAGGTTCGATAATTGTAACTGCTTCCTGATTCCATGAACTAGGCATCTCCTGATTAGATGAGGTAGCCATATCCTTCATGGGAAAGATATCTTCAAAGAAAGTCGCATCATTCGACTCCATGATCGTACCGACATGCATGTCAGGTACCTCAGATTTTAGAACCAAGAATCTATAGCCAATGCTATGAAAAGCATATCCCAGAAAACACAATCCACAGTCTTTGGTCCAAGCTTCCGCTTCTTTGGAATTGGAACATTGACTTTCGCCAAACAACCCCATGTTCGTAGATAAGAGAGTTTTAACCTTTTCTTCTCCCATTCCTCGAATGAAGTTATCTCTTTGTTCTTTGTGGGGACTCAATTTAGGACATGACATGCTGTCAATATCGCCTCCCCCCACCATGTCTTGGAGAGACCCGATGTGTCTAACATGGCGTTAACAAAATCAGTTAGAGTACGGTTCTTTTTTTCGGCCACCCCATTTGACTGAGGTGAGTAGGGAGGCGTCCTCTCATGGATTATACCATGTTCCGCTTTAAAAAGCATCAAATTCATTGGAAAAATACTCTCCACCACGGTCGGACCTAAGCCTCTTGATTTTTCGATCAAGTTGGTTTTCCACTTCAGCTTTATAGATCTTGAAAAAGTTCAAAGCCTCATCGTTAGATTTGAGAAGATACACACGACAGTATCTAGTGGAGTCGTCAATTAACGTCATGAAATATTTCTGTCCACCTTTTGTCAAAACACCATTCATTTCACATAGATCTGAATGTATAAATTCTAGTGGTGCAAGATTTCTCGTCTCCGCAGTCACATGAGACTTACGAGGTTGCTTAGCTTGCACGCACACTTGACACTTAGATCCCTTGACAGTGGTGAAACTAGGGATTAAGTTCAACTTCGCTAGTCGCGACATGCAACCAAAGTTAACATGACAAAGACGTGAATGCCACATATTTGATTCACTATTGTTGCAAATATGATTAACAACTTTATTGCAAGCGTCGATAAGGATAAACGAAACAGTCCTCTGACTCATAGCCTTTACCAACAAAGGTTCCATACTTGGACATTACAAATTTATTCGACTCAAAGACAAGCTTGTAGCCATCTCTACACAGTAAGAGATCCGCTAACAAGATTTTTATTGACGGAGGGACATAATGCACGTTCTTGACAAGACGATCTTCCCGAAGTAAACTTCAGATCGACCGTGCCAACACCATGAGCGAAGCACTTGAACCGTTGCCCATCAAGACGGTTGAAGTCCCCGCAATCCGATGAGACGAAAACATGGAAATATCACCGCATACATGCACATTAGCACTTTGTGTCAATCAACCAATCAGGAGAATGACATCTTGAAAGAATAGTGGGAAATATACCATACCCAGCATCCTTCATGTCGGTGTCTCCAATGACAACATTAAGCGGTCTTGCCGCCTTTCCCGAGATGACGCTTGTCATAGCGATTAGGGCAACTAGGAGCCCAATGATCGGGATCTCCACACACATGACAAGCACCTTTCTTCTTGCCATTCTTCTTCTTGAAGTTCGTGTGTTGCACAACCTTGTTCTTTCCATCAAACTTTGCTTTACCATCAAACTTGCCCTTGTTCTTGAACTTGTGGGGCTGGAAGTTCGCCATGCACTACATTGGCACTAGATCCTCCCTCAATACCTCGAGCACATGTATCCTTTGCTCGCCTTTTCTTCCACATCAAGAGTACCAATGAGATCCGAACGGAAAACTCCTGTCTCTTATGCTTCAAGATAGGTAGCAAAGTTCCTCCATGAAGGAGGAAGCTTAGTAATGATACCCCGGCAACAAACTTGTCGGTAGTATGCAATTGAAGTGCTCAAGTTCTCTAGCAAATGATCGTATCTCATGAGCATGCTCAACCACGGAGCGCTCTTCAGTCATCCTGTAATCATAGAATTGCTCCATGATGTACATTTCGGTGCGGCATCTGAGACCCCAAACTTGGCCTCGAGTCGTCCACGTATCTTTTCCATTGTCAATTGACGCATAAGCATCAACTATGTTCTCACCAAGAACACTCAACAGAGCAGCCTTAAACAAGGTATCCATTTTACGAAAAGCTTGTGCTGTTGGGCATCTTGCTCTCCTTCGGGTTTGCCAAGAGTGGCGTCATAGCAGCTCATGGTGCGAAACCATAAGGCGCTCTCACGCGCCACCTCTTATAGTGGATACCCTCAAACATAGGAGGTCTCATGGAAGCAGCAAAACCACTCGGGGTAAATTGCCTATTATAAGGTTTTTGGATTGTTGGAAATATGAGCAATTCACCGAATGATTTTATTAACAAAAATACTAGATAAAGCATGACTAAAATAGCAAATATAAAGCAAGTCATGCAATCTGACAGAGAGAACGTAAACATCATATGCATATATAAACTTGAGGTAAACACATCTAGAATAGACACTAGATGAAGTTGCTTATACGAAACAGAACCTAATATACGTAGGGCAGAAACTAGAGCGAAGAACTGTAGGAGGACTTCTAACAGAAAGGAGAAGAACACGTACGGCATAGCAGCAGGAGAAGCGCTGGACTTGGGATCGGTGTCCTCTCCTGCCATGTCGTCGAGGAGGTCATGGACGTCGGGGAAGAAGTCGTCGTCGGGGAAGTAGTCATCGGCGACCGGATCGTCCGTGATGAAGCAGCCGATGGTCGTGGCGCCCCAAAACCTTATCACCCTTCTCCCGTGACAGGACTCAAAAGGTGCGGTCTCGAAGGCCCTCTTGTCCCGACGTGCGGTGCATGCCGCAAAGGCGGGATGAGGAAGAACGTAGCGGCGGTAGCAGTGCTCGAGAACACATGGCGAGAGGAGGAAGAGATTGCAGTGCGTCTCTCACGGGAGGAGCGACCTCCCTTTTATAGGCGCAAGAGAAGGAGGCGAGAGGCTGCGCTGTGAGCTGAAGAGAACGAGGAGATGAAACGAATAGGCAGCAGGCGAAGAGGTGCGCCGTTCGTATTCAATCTTCACTAAGCAAAACGTTTCAGCTTCAGCGTGCCTTTTTCAGATACCCGTAGTGCGTGGCAAAAATTAGACATCGGCTCATTCCGCAACCCGCAACCATGGCGCGGCGTCGTCGAGGCGGGCGGGCGGAGGAGGAGGAGCGTGGATGTCCCTCTTGTTCTCATGCTCATACAAGTGGGAAAGAACCTCCTTATAAGGAGGTCCAATTCCCACTCAACTAGCAATGTGGGACTAAACTTTAGTAGTATCCCTTGCCTTGCACAAATGGGCTAAGTGGGCCTCTAGGATTTATTAGGAATTTCTAAAATAGTTATTGGGCTGCCCCAATATAGACTAAATTGCAACACCGTCCACATGAATGCAGGCACATCCGGATATGCACGATGGTCTTCGCCCTCGGCCACTAACCTGGGTTTAGATGGCTGCACGCTGCTGCAGAAGGGTTGCCCTTCTGGAACTTGGCGGCGGCGAGCCTCGGGTTGACGGCCTTGCTGATGCATCCCCCCTCAGCGTCGTGGAACATGATCGCTAGGCTTGGCAGCAGGAGTGTTGCCATTCCGGAACTCGGCGGCGGCAAGCCTCGGGTTGATCGCCTCGAGGATGCATCCGTCGTGGCAAGTGGCGAGCGGCGCCAATGATGTGATCAGTCCGTGTGGGCCTCCACGAAGCTTCATGATGGCGAGACTTGGGTCAGGTGCGTCGAGGATGGACCGGCGCCGTGGAGGTTTCGCCCAGATTTCTTTTGATTCGATCTTATTATTATGGTGCGACGTGAGGGAGGAAATCGGGGCAAATCCTATTTGACGCTCGTTAGCGTCAGAACGTTGCGCTTTCGCTGAGGCGAGCCTCCGGTTGGGCCGGCCCACGTAAAGGGATTTGCGTTTAGTTTGATTCGCTCGTTGCTGCTTCCTTCTCTGTTCCTTCCGGTTTTTTTTCGTTTTTCTTCTATGGTTTTTTGCTTCCAGTTTTTTCACTGTTTTGTCCGGTTTTCTATTGTTTTGTTCCTTTTTTTTTATGTTTTGGTTCCTTTTTTCTTCCATTTTTTTCTTTTATCTTTCCTTTTTATTTGCTGTTTCTGTTTTTATTCTCTTTATTGTGTATTATATAAAAAGTTCACTATGTATTTAAAAAAGTTCATCATATTCAGAAAATGTTCATCGTATATTATGGAAAAGTTCATCGTGTATTATAAAAATGTTCAGCGTGTATTATGAAATTGTTCAACGTATATTAAGAAATGTTCATTGTGTATTTAAAATTTCTTCATCGTGTATTAAAAAATGTTCAATGTATACTAAAAATGTTCATTTGTGTACTTGAAATTTGTTCAGTGTTTGTTTACAGAAAAAAATCACTCTATTTTAAAATTTGTTCAACGTATATCACTAATATATTGATTTTTTTTAAAGGATTTGGCGCTGGCTTTCATACTTTAATGCTGGCGCTGAGTTTATATGGTTGTACGTCTCTAGCTCGGCTGGCTAGGCACGCTAGATTCCACAATGAAGTCGGGAGTTCGATCCCACGCGTGAGCTTATTTTTTTCGAATTTTCGCTAGACGGGTGATAATTGGGCCGGCCCGTTTGCGCGTCGCTTCAGCGAAGCCGCGACGATCGGGCGCACACGGGCGGCGTATAGGAGCTCTCGGAAATCGGGGCGGTTAACTTATTTATAGCGTTTCGATCAGTTTCCAAGTTGTAATACAAGCTTCATTCTTCGATGGAGTCAGACATTTTTTTCGAATTTTCGCTAGACGGGTGATAATTGGGCCGGCCCGTTTGCGGCGTCGCTTCAGCCGGCCGCTGACGATCGGGCGCCTGCAGGCGGCGATAGGAGCTCTCGGAAATCGGGGCGGTTAACTTATTTATAGCGTTTCGATCAGTTTCCAAGTTGTAATACAAGCTTCATTCTTCGATGGAGTCAGACATGAACTCATGCTATGAACAAACAGATAGGCGGTGGGCTGGAAGCAACGGGCTGGGTGGGCCAGATCAGGCTGGACGTGCGGACATATGCGGTCGAATGATTTTTCTGTCGAATGTTCAGGCGGAAGCAATAGCCGCTTTATTATTAGTACCACCTTGAATATAGAAAATAAGTATAGACGTGTTGAAGAAAAAAAATTAAAAGCGTAAATTCACGGAAAGAAGCGTATTGTGACGGTGAACCCACAGAGTCAATTCGTGCTTTATCTCTCCTTAATAATAAAGCACGGATTGGGTCTTCGGATTCACCGTCACAATACGCTTTCTTCCTGTGATTTTATGCTTTCAGTTTAAATTTGAAACATATTCAATGTGGTACTATTCTTGGTTTGGTTTGGTTTGGTTCCGTCCGTCTCGTCCCGTGTGTTTCTTCATACCTCGAACTTGCCTCTGGGCCTTGTTCTCTCGATCAAAATAAAATACGCCGAGCCCACGTCTCCAAAATCAATCGACAACCGTGCGCTGACACCGATCGGAGGTGACTGCAGCCCTGCAGCAGGCAGCCGGCGCCTGTCACGGCGGCCAGGAGGCGGAGGGCTGCGATGGTTGCCTAGGCCGGCGGCCGGCGGACGTCGGTTGGTGGCAGCAGTGAGCAGCCGCCGGTCGAGTCAAAGACCTAGAAGGGTAGTAGCCTGGATTGCTTGTCTGTGCCGTGCTCCACGACCTAGGGTTGTCGAACTAAATCGAGTGTCGGGGTCGACTACAGGATCGACATGGATCGATAGCCAGGACGCGATCCCAGACGCAGATGGGTGACCCCGGTGGCGAGAGAGAGGCAAAGTGGAGAAGAGATGTCGGGAAATAATACGGAGTAGATGAATACATACCTCCGCCCACCGCCATCGTAGGTCCTCCACCTCCTTCGCTGTTGCAGTTCTTGATCACAGTGTCGGCCATACGAGGTCTGTTACCTCGTTGCCTTAATGGTCTCCACTGGAGGAGATGTGCAGGGAATTGATAAGGCTGAAGGAGCAGAGGAATTTGCCATGGAAAGAGAGCGGGGGGACTCTGCACGCTTCAGTTTCAGTTAGGTCCCTCCTGGCCTGGGTACGCTAAGACAGCGGCGGCGGTGTGTAACAGGGGAAACGAAGGAAGCAGCGATGTGGGAGGAGAACTGCACGCCCTGGGTACGCTATTTTGGATCTTGCTTTCTTGCACATATGCTTCACCTGGCATCATTAGGGCAGCACTTCCGTTGCTCTAACTACCGTCATCGGCAATGTCCGTGAGGCTGTCCAGTTTACAAGGATACGCACTATGCATGTCAAGATTCAGGTTTTAATTGACTGTAAGTAAGAAACTCATGGATTTGCATGCATACACAAACAAGCAAATGGGGGGTCGGCAAAAGGCAGAAGGTGCACATTGATCACCTGATTAACAACATTGCTAATCCAATGCTCGAGTTTTATTGTTGGCAAGAAACTGGATGGATTTGCATACATGAGCAAATAGGATTCGGCAGAAATATATATAGAAGGTGCACGGTATTAACTAATTCGAGTGTAGATTTTTCATTATTGCTCAGAACAAAATACATAGTTTTTTTGTTAATCCGTAGCTGCTTGAATTTCATATAAAATATCATTCACATAAAATTACACGTCACGTACCTAACCTTGCATTGGAAGTCTGTATTTCTTAAACTAGCTGCATTATATAGTTCGAAATTAAATATGAAATGAGGTTGCGACAAGGAAGGTTCATGGTTGGATGTTGATCCAAATTAAGCCTTAGAAAGATGATATATATAGATGTAGGAAAATGACTGATGGCCTTTTTTTCTATATGTTAAAAGTCAACTTCTGTGAGGTAACTATCTTAATCAGTTTAGAGCACTGCGTGTGCACAAATTGATGTAATACAATTTCAATCAGGCAGATATATTGTAATTTTATGTACAGTTATAGGAGTATGTTTACCTCCGTGCTTTTGACTCAAGATTAAGATGTGCGTATTATATGCATTCTAGACTTATACGAAATTCATACAGGTATTGTGATTAAGTTTGCCGACAGAATAATTTTTATCTTTATTATCCCGTTGCAACGCACGGGCATATGTGCTAGTTATTAAAAAAATAGGAAAAAACTAGCGCGTATGTAAAATGCGTCATAAAGAGTAATAAATGCCATCCTCTGTGTCGTATGGTTTGCCAGCTGGTCGAGGCTGGCCTCTGGCCTATGGCACAAGCTTTAACGGATACCATGCAGCGGGAGCCCAGCTAATGTGTGTAGCCCTGGATGGCATCATTTACTCAATCATGTCCTCGATGGGTCACGGAGGCCGTCGAGGCACCACCGATGTGCCATGCTTCATTCCAGAATTTAAGGTGTATTTTTTTTGCAAGTCAATGATTTGAATGTTTGATCAAGATTATATAATAAAATAACAATATCTGCAATACCTAGTATAGCAAAAAAGGGCCGTCGTGCAACGGAAGAAAAGAAATCCTTATCAACAAAAATAATTTTGCAAAGGAAAATTCGCCGCACATTCTTCTCCATGGAGCAATAGTCCTTCTCAAATATGCCCATGTCTTGTAAAGGCAGAAAACACAATAAAACGACCCAAAACCCTGCCCATTTGCTCCACCCACACACAGGTCCACGTCCTCTATTTCTACATCCTCCTTTTGAACACAACACCCCACTCGTGTTACGGCTTATTCTCTCTCTATGTATTTTGTTGATTGCAATGAATGACAACATATTAGAAACTAAAATAATGTAACTAAAAATCAAGTGTCCACAATATTCTCATAAAATGCAAATGTTGAAAGGCTACGCTACACAATATAGTATAAAGCGGAATTAACATCGGGGCTAGATTTGCCAATACAACAAGGAAATGTTGTGCTAATAAGTTTGCCAGGAATATGTTAGAAAAGCGACAAAAGCGCTAGCACATCACTCACAGAATAGGTAGATACAACATATTGTGCAAATTAGCTAAAGAATCACCCTCACACAAAAATATAGCGGTCAGAAAACCGACAGAAGTCACGCGCGAAAAAAAAGACAATATGATATATTGACTAAATGTTCTACTTAGTATATTCACACTATTATTTAATTCTATTTTTGTTAGCCCCCGTCATGCATGTCGCAATATCAGGGATTTTTTTGTGCCTATTTAATGGATCTTTCCTTTTCCCCCATCAACCGTTCATGCAAGTCCCTCTCTTTAATTCCGTTTCACCACGCATGCCAGACCCATTTACTGGGTCTTACCTTTCTCTCATTGCCCACCATAACTCCCACAAACATGCAAGTCCCTCTTTAATTCCTTTTTTGTTAGTGATTTTCCATTCTGCCAGTTTATGTAAAAATCCATACGGGACTATTTATTGGATAAACCGAAATTACTGTTATGTTGCCTCGCTTAGGCCTTGGTGGAAGAACAAGCCCAAATAGAGGTGAGCTGCATAGCTGGGCCGACCCAAGGCCCATCTCCCTCAACCCTAAGCGTCACGGAGAGCATCCGCCGATCCCCATCTCCCCGAGCACACACGCAGCAGGAGACGGCAACGCCCACTCTCGATCCCCCTCTCCTCGATCCCCTCCCATGGCGCCACCATCCTCGGGAGGGAGCCGCGCCTCCATGGTCGCGCACCGACCGGCGCCCAACTTCCATTCGGTGGAGCTCCGTTGCCATTCTCGGCCCGTTTCCCCACCTCGCCTCGGCCGTGCAGCGGACCCGACCTTCAGCGGCCATGGCCGGCGGTAGCAGCCCTCGCCAAGCCGCCTCGCGCCGTCCTCGGCTCCGGCCACCTCTACCATGCACGCGCGACCAGCACCACCTTGGTTCACCGAGCCGCCCTGCTCATCTCATCTCTGTTTTCCCTCAAAACGTTTTTTCCAGATCCACTAAAGTAGGGAGTGCGGGTTCAATATAAAAAACAAAGGGACCTTTGTGTAAAAACGCCGCGACGGTGAACCCGACAGATTCAATCCGTGCTTTATTATTACTAGCACAAATGCCCGTGCGTTGCAACGGGTTAAAAACTTAATATGATCCTGGTGAACAACCCTTTATATTGAACATGCATTCAGACCTGCTAATTACGCTCATAAAATTTGCTAAGTGCGTAAAAAGCAAAACAAACAATATAACTTTATAAAATCTAGCTTACAAATTCTGTCCAATATGTGTGTGATTTCTTGATCTTTTGTTTTTTTAATCACACTGAATTTATAAATAATTAGTGAAGATTTGAGAAGAACTTTTTGCATTAGTCATATCAAATACTCGTCATAGTAGAAATAATCGAAGCATTATGAATTATGAATAAGCACATATATAATTCAAAGAACATGGGAGATATCATGCAGAAAGCAAAATCAAAAGCTAACAAAACAAAGGGACAAATTCACATTCTATCAAGAGAGCCTCTTTATCATTAACAGGATCGGAAGGAAGATTCAAACATCAAAGTCACGTCTTTACAAAAAAAAGCTCGTTGTGCCCGAACTTGTACCTCCACTTGCCGAAGCTGATGACCCAGAGCCCTTGTCGCCGAGTTAGTTCTAATTATTTTCTAAAATACATCAGAGAACCTGGTAATTATTTTCTAAAATACGGTAACTATATCGAAACAATCTCTTAGGCGGTAGTTACATCAGCCAGTTTTTTCATGTTTTGTCAGAGCATGCCAGCATCAGCTCATGCACTTCCTAGCCATAGGTCGCTGGAATTCACCCGTGCATTGCAACGGAAAAAATAAATGATAATGTTCAATCACGATGACCACATTTTATTCATGTCTCATTGCATGATTTCAAAAATTTGTTCACAAATACACGAAAATGTTTCTTTTTTCTAAATTTATTCACAAATCAAAGCAATGTGCACATTTTCGAAATAATATCGTGGTTGTCAAAAAACTTGATAATTCAAAGAATTATTCTGAATGTCAAGAAGCGTATTTTAAAAAACATACCATGATATTTCAATCCACCCCGGAAGTTAATTCTTTAAAATTCACGTGGGTATATAGTCACAAACATTCAGAAGCATTACTGTTTAACTACATACGTTCGATCATTCATTTTTATGAATTTGCAATTTTTTTAAAAAATTGTGAAAATTATTTAATATTCGGATGGTTTTTAAGCATTTTCGAAAATGTGCATTATTTCCCAAGGCTACTAATGGCAATCATTTGAGAAAGTATATAAACTGATAGTAATCAGTTTAACTGAGCAAGGAGGGACTATTGACAAAAAAAGACGCATCACATACAGGCCTACGCTAGTTGAGAAGTTTCTTTGATTTCATTGAAAGCTGAGACGTGTCTACTGGCCCATAAGGCCCAGCCGGACGACAGGTTTTTTGTTTAGAAAAAAGAAAAACTGAAACAACTTACGGGAGGGCATAGAAAACGGGAGGAGCTCGATCGCCACGTATCGGCTGGAACGTTGTGAGTTCGATTCCTCTTGCAAGTATATTTTTTCTTCCTAGTATTGTACTGGAGCTGGGCCGAGCTGGCCAATGGATAGCCTGCAGGCCCAAGTACCTCCTCGCTCGCATTGCACTGCTGGGCCAAGCTGGCCAACAGACAGCCTGACGAACATGCTATTAGTATCACCTCGTTTATATTATAATTTTGTCCATACAAATTGTAAAAGTGTATTATGACATGAGAAGAAAGCGTATTGTGACGGTAAACCCAATAAAGTCAATCCGTGCTTTATTATTAGAGAGAGAGAGTGATAGATAATCTCTCTCTAATAATAAAGCACAAATTGGGTCTCTGGATTCACCGTCGCGGCGTTTTTACACAAAGGTCCTTGTGCCTTTTGGTATTCAACCCGCACTCCATCACTAATCGATCCACGGAAAACGATTATTTGGAAAATATCGTGCACGCATCGCCTCCTCGGCTCAACCACTTTGTGCCCGGTAGAGCCAAATCACGTATACGCTTGCCTCGCCACGACCTCAACCCTTGCCGCCATGGCCGCCTCCTGCCCGCCATCGCGCGCCGCGCCCGCCTCTGCCCGGCCACACCGCCACCCGCCTCCATCTTGGTCTCGGCGCCTGGCCCGTGGTCGTTCGTCACTGACACCTGCGGATCCGGCCGCCCTCGCCTTCCTCGTCCCACCTCGGTAGCCGCCACCCCTCGCTAAGCTCCACCATTGGAGGATCTCCGCCACTTTGGATCCACATCCCCACGTCCGGAACAGGTCCTCCTCGAGGAGCCGCAGATCCTCTGCCTGCTCCAACGCCGCACACATCCTCTGCTAGGTTGACTCCGCCTCTGACCGTCATTGCCGTCGGATCGGGGTAATGGATTTGAGGGTTGATATATCTTGAGTTGTCCCATTGTCATACTTAATTCGTGATTCAACTCGGGAGAGTGTCTGTAACATGCAGGTTTGTATTCTTTCCGGTGTATGTTGGTCATGCATCGGATGTCAATCGGTTTCTAGGAATTTCAAGATGGCATGTAAGCTTCTCCTATTTGACGTATTTTTACTTTCTCAAATCTCTTTATTAATACCAATGGTGATTTTATTTACGCTTTGATGACTTGTCATCATATTGTTTTAGCAAAGAAACCAACAAACAAGGAGAGAAAACTTAAACAAGAGAGATGTATGAGGATCTTGGGTGTCTCACCAAAACATGTATTGTGTGAGGACACCCTTCGTCAAACCTAATCTTGACGATCATCCTCGGTACACACATACATGTTCTTCCTGCCGCCTCTTGGTTTAGTTCACATGTCTTGAATTACTTTGAATCTTTTGGTAACATCAAACTGGGTTGCATAGAAGTAGCGCTAACTGGGTATGACCTTTGTGAGGAATCTCTGATGACACTTCAAAACTCCTGTTGTTTTCATCGACAAGCTTACGGTGACCACATGGTGTTACTCGATAATACAACACTGCATACAATGCACCGAGATTCCAATGGATACCGTCAAGCAATGTGGTCATCGGCATGTATGCTCTCAATCTCTGTTAGAGCATTTTCCCTTAAATGATGCTCTTGTCACATGATGCATATCATTGTTTTGTTGGTTGGTAATTTGACCTACAAAACACTTGCGATATTATCCTTTCCGGGATGCAAAATGATTCTTCATTTTGGGGTGCCAACTATGCTTAGATATAACATTCAGTTTTCTCCGTTCTGGCCTTGCGGGTATTTATCTTAGTCTCTCCCTAATAATAAAGCACGGATTGGGTCTCCGGGTTCACCGTCGCGCCTTTTTTGCAAAAAAGCACTTACAATTCTGAGTAATTGAACCCGCAGTCCAGTAAATTAATAAAAAAACGTTTCGCACTGCTCCTTCGGGGCGAATCTGCAGCCCGCTGAGACCCATATCGGGCCCTGGGAAATTCATCCGAGCCCGAGCTACGCCAGTACCCCACCGCTTCGCTGAGCTCCCCATCATGCACCCGACCGCGCCGGCCGGACCTCCTCCACCTCGCCTCGCCGCCGGTGACCGGACCCTGGCCGGACCAGCGGATGAGCAGCGCATCTCTCTCTCCCTTCCTTTTTCTTCATCTCTCTCTCTCTCTCTCTCTCTCTCTCTCTCGGACGCCAGGAGCTCCATAGCCGCCGCCATGAGTCGTCCGTGCTCGGATCCGGCGAGATCCGGCCGCGGGCAACCCATCCCCGCCCACTCCCGCGCTAGATCTGCATGGCCCCTTGCCGTCCCCGTCGGAGTTTGCCTCGAGCGCCGCCGCGGGCCACATCCAGCCTCTTCCCTTGTTCGAGGAGAACGACGACAGCCTCTGCTACTCGCTCGTGTGGGCCGCGTGACCCTTCAAGGCCCAGCACAGCGCTCGCACCCAAGCCCAGCTGAGCAGCCACCATGTTCTAAAAAAAAAGCTGCGCAGCCACCTCATGGATGGCTGTTAAATAAAGCTGATTGGATTGTCCAAAGAAAACTAAAGTTAAAAAAGTGCTTCTGTACTCCCAATATTTGCTAGGAAAAGTGTGTCTGCACATCCATAAAAGTAGGAACAAATGTATGTGCGCGTCTAGAGCAACGTCGCCACAAAAAAAAGTAGAAGAAGATAATAAACCTGACAAATATGAAAATCCAAGTACATACCAAATTTCAATAAATTAAAAAGAAAAAAATCCAGCGAAAAACAACTTGTTTATTTTTGCACGTAATTGTCTTCCTTTTAATCTTTCGCATACAAACATGAATTTTGATGAAAATTCACACAAATATACTACATTTTTATACTTTTTGGATAAAAATATGTTTCTAAAAATGACTACAATGTGCCCGTGCTCCAAAGTGACTTTTCAGATTAATCAAAACCCTACATGAAGTACGGTTAAAAAAGTGAAGTGATGTAAATGTGGAATCACCACGGGGCATACATGATACTAATATGATACTGTGATACTAATATTTGACGTATCAGAATTGTTTAACTCAGGAGCAAAATATTGCAATAACACATGCAAAAATAACTATGTCTAAATCACAATATAAACTTTTCATTATTTTTTGGTCATATGCTATATTTTTCTATGAACAAAACAAATTTCACTCTTATTTTTCAGCTCGACCCACTAGCGCTTTGTCACCAAAGTACAAGGAGTTGGACTTGGAACTGTAATGCGACACAAACTCCTCTTTTTCTCTGTTATATTAGCCAAAGATGGGGGATCTTTGGACAGCGCTCCTAATATTTATTTTGTTTTTCGTGTAGTAGTGTGGAGGATTTCAAGGAGTTTCTTGATGATGTCATGTCTGGTGATGGGCCATGGGGAGAGGAGGAGGTCTTGAGCCATTGGGTTAGTGAAGTGAGGTTTTTTATCTCCCGTTACAACTCACGGTCATTAGTGAGTGTATGTATACGCGTATAGAGCACGACCCGCGGTCAGTGCATGCGTGTGAGTAGTGGGCATGTCGCCCACGATCAGCCAGGTAGTGGCGCACAAGGATCTCTGTAACCTGTATATAGTTTCACCAGTGAGCTAATAGGCGTGCGTTGATTCCTATAGCTACTCTCTCCTCTTCATGGTATCGGAATACCGGCGACGGCTCGCTTCCCTTTGCTCGGTCGACGATCCCGCTCGCCGCTATGGAGAACAACCCGCCTTCCCCCTCCTCCCCTGCTCCGGATGGCTCCGGCGCTCCCGCCGCCGTGGTCGTGCCACCCCCACCCGCCCTCCTTCCGGCCGCACCGGTGGCTCCTGCTCCGATTATGACAACCGTTTCTCCCACGGTGCTGCAAACCATTGACATCCGTCGCCACGTTCCTTCACCCTCGACCTCCTCGCCGGCAACTACGCGCAGTGGCGTCGCCACTTCGACACGGCGATCGGCATGTTCGGGCTCCGCGATCACGTGGACGCCGCGGCTACCCCGCGCTTTGATGATCCCGACTGGGCCATGGCGGATCACGCGGTGGTTCATCGGCTCAACGCCATCGCCGCACTCGATCTCCTCGACGCGGTGATGGCGGACGAGGACACGGCCCTCACTGTCTGGACCGCCATCGACGGGCTCTTCCGCGACAACCAACTCGCCCGGGCGGTGTACATTGACGCTGAGTACCACGCCGTCGTGCAAGGTGACATGACGGTCATGCGATCGCACCAAAGCGAAGGCGTATGCCGACCCGGCTTCGCGATCTCGGCGGCCGATGTCGGAGCCACTCCAGTCTTCCACCTCCTGCGCGGCCTCAACCGTCAGTACCACGGTGCCATTCCCCACATCACGTCGCAATCGCCGTTGCCTTCGCTCCTCCAGACGCGCTCTTTCCTGCTCCTTGAGGAGCACCGCGCCGAGCAGACGGCACGTCTCCAGGGTGCGCACACGCTCTACGCGGGGCGTGGTGCCGCGCCGCCGCCTCCTTCGCCTCCCGCACCTTCCCCGATCGCGCCTGACACCGCTGGTGGTGGCCGCCTTGATGGTCGTGGGCGTCGCCAGCAGACGCTGGTGCCGGCTCGCCGTCCTTGCACACCCCAGGCGCCCGCCCGCTCCGCCCGGCACCAACTCTTGGGCGGGCTGGTTCAGTTCAGCCCATGCCGTGGCGCGCGCTCGGTGTGCTTGGCCCGCAGCGCAACGCACGCCGCTAACAGGCCATGTACGCCGCTCCCACCGCTCCAAGTGCGTGCGGCTCACGGGCCTCACTTTGCCTATGCACCTCCGTGCGGCTACGCTCGCCGCCCGGCCTACGCTGCTCCTCTGGCACACCACAAGCGGCCGGCTGGACATGGCCTCTCTCCAGGCCGCGCTTCACAGCGCCACGGCGGGGCCGTCGTCCTCCGGCAGCGCCTCCGAGTGGTACATGGACTCTGGTGCGGCGTCTCACATGACCAACTCCCCCGGTACACTTCAAACTATCCTTCCCTCTTCTTCCTCCTCTCATATAGTCGTTGGTAGCGGCGAGCATCTACCCATCACACACACAGGCACCGGCTCGCTCATCTCGGGCACCTCTCCCATCCAACTGCGCAACATCCTTGTCTCTCCCTCCCTGATCAAAAACCTTCTTTCCGTTAAATCCAGTTTGTCGTGACAATCCTGTTTCGATGGAGTTTGACTTATTTGGTTTCTCTGTCAAGGACCTCCGAACTCGGGCGGTGATCCTGTATTTGTGATTCCACTGGTGACCTCTACTGCGGACGGCGGCGACCAAGCACCCTGCGCCTCCCTTTGCCGGGCGTCAAATCGCTGCTGCCGCCTTCACCAACGGCTCGGTCATCTTGGTTCATTAACTTCAGCTCGTCGGCGGTAGCTTTTCTTTCGGTAAAGCTGCGCGCATCCTTGCCACGCTGTCGCCTTGGCAAGCATGTCGCCTCCCATTTTCGAGACTCTGTCGCTTGTACTTATTTTCCCTTTCAACTCTGCATCTTGATGTATGGACATCTCCGGTTCCAGTGTTTACGGGTATCAGTTCTACTTAGTGGTTCTTGACGATTACACACACTACGTTTGGACCTTCCCCTCAAACACAAATCTGAAGTTACGCCTATATTGCGCGATTTCTATGCCTATGCCCGCACACAATTTCAACTACACTGTGTTCTCTGTTCAAACAGACATAACGGCCATGAAGTTCGATAGCCATGCCTCACGAGAGCTTCTTGCCTCCCACGGCACCGTACTCCGTTTGTCGTGCCCCTACACGATCGTGAGCGGCAAGGCTGAACGCATCCTCCGTGACGCTCAACGGCGGTGTGCGACGCTTCTCTTTCATGCCTCAATGCCGCGCGATTTTGGGCTGAAGCTCAACACCGCAACTTTCTGCTGAACGGCGCCCTGTCATCACGGTAGCGCGCGGACGCCCCCATGAGCTTTTGCTCGGCGTTGCCCGACTTCTGACACCCTGCGAGTGTTCGGTGGATGTGCTACCCCAACCTAACCTCCACCGCCGCCACAAACTCATTGTCGCTCCGCGCGTGCGTTTTCTCGGCTATCCGGCCGATCACCGTGGTATCGGTGCTTGATCTCCGATCCAGCGAGTCATCACCTCACGCCATGTTCTCTTCCACGAGGACACTTTCCCCTTCTCACGACATGAGCCTGCCGTCCCGCCCGCTCCACCGCCACTTGGGGCTCCACCGATCATGCAGCTCCTTCCACTGCGCGCGCGCCTCTCTGTCACTAGATCAGTCGCTGGATCGCCCGCGCCTTCGCCACGTTCAAATGCTGCCGTTGGATCGCCTGCATCGCCCGCGCGTTCAAACGCGGCCGTCCGATTCCCTTTGGACGGCTCTCCTGGCGATGCCCCTAGCGCGCGCTCCGCTCATTCAACTGAGGACGCCCGATCCTCATCCAACGGCTCTGGCTCTTCGTCGTCTCCGGCGCGGTGTTACGCCGATTTCAGCTACGGCAGGTTCAGAACCCGGCGCTCTCGCACCTGCTGTGGCCCCTCGTCCCCCGGTGACCCGAGCGCTGGCCGGCGTCTTCAAGCCCAATCCAAAGTACTATGATGCCACTGCTGCCTCCTCCACCAACTCGCTCTCGCCGCTACCCAGCTCTGTTCGGAGTGCCGCGCGCGATCCCAACTGGTTAGCTGCCATGCGCGACGAGTTTGCTGCGCTTGTCGCCAACCGGACCTGGGAGCTGGTTCCTCGCCCATCCATAGCCAACCTGATCAGTGGCAAATGGATCTTTAAACACAAATTTCGCGCGGATGGCTCGCTCGAACGGTACAAGGCACGGTGGGTGGTCCGAGGCTTCAATCAGCGCGCTGGCGTGGACTATGGCGAGACCTTCTCGCCGGTGGTCAAGCCGGCGACGATCCGCTCCGTCCTCACCATTGCTGCCTCGGCGGCTGGCCCGTCCATCAACCGGGCGTCAAGAATGCGTTCTGCACGGTGCGCTTGCGGAGGAGGTTTATCTTGTCTCCGGCCGGGCTGGCCGTCGGCGAAAGCACCGTCCTCGGCATGTCTGCCGCCTCAACAAGTCCTGTCAGACGGGCTTAAGCAGGCCCCACGCGCCTGGTTTCAGACGTTCGCCGCCTTCATCAACACGATCGGCTTCACCGCGACGCGCTCTGACTCCTCTCTGTTCACCTACACGCGGGGTGCTGACGCAGTCTTCCTCCTCTAGGTCGACGATATCGTGCTCACCGCGTCGACTCCGGCTCTTCTCCAACGGATCGTTCACGCCCTCACCAGTGAGTTCGCCATGAAGGACCTCGGCGCCCTGCGCTTCTTCCTCGGCATCCAAGTGACGCGCACCGCATCGGGCTTCTTCCTTCGCTGCCAGCAGTGACGCCGAGGACATCCTCGGCGCTACCGCCATGGACAATCGCAAGCCGCCACCCACACCGGTCGACACGGCGGGCAAGCTTCCCGGTGCCGAGGGCCCGCGTGCAGATGATCCGTCCGGCTACCGCAGGCGTCGCCGGGCGCGCTCTAGTACCTCACCATCACCCGCCCGAAGCTGGCGTATGCGCGTGCCAGATATGTACGCATATGCACGATCCGCGGCAATGCCATCAGGCCCTCATCAAGCGCGTCTGCGCTACATCCGGGTCGCCAGACGGCCTCCATCTCCGCGCTTCCTCGACGCCGGATCTCCGCGGCTTCACCGACGCCGACCGGGCGGCTGCCGGACACCGTCGTTCGGCGTCACGGGTTCTGCGTCTACCTCGGCTGACGCTTTCGTCTCTGGTCCTCAAGCGTCGAGGCCACCGTGTCTCGCTTTCGGCGGCGAAGGCGTCTGTGGCGTTAAGCGTCGTCGCCGAATCGCGTCGCTACGTCAACTTCTCGGCGAGCTTCTTCTTCCCGTCCGCTCGGCGGCCGTGGTTTCTGCGACAAGCGTGTCCGCTGCTACCTCTCCGCCAACCCCGTGCACCACCGCCGCACCAAGCATGTCGAACTCGACATCCATTTTGTGCGGGAACGCGTGGCGCTCGGCCAGTTTCGCGTCCTTCACATCCCCACCACACAGCAGCTCGCCGATGTCATGACGAAAGGCTTGCCCACGGACATTTTTCTTCAGTTCAGGGCCAGTCTTTGCGTTGCGCCGGCCGACGCCAAGACTGCGGGGGGGTGTTAGAGTATAGAGAGTGTAGAGTGTATGTATACGCGTATAGAGCACGACCTGCGGTCAGTGCATGCGTGTGAGTAGTGGGCATGTCGCCCACGATCAGCCAGGTAGTGGCGCACAAGGATCTCTGTAACCTGTATATAGTTTCAGCCAGCAGAGCTAATAGACGTGCGTTGATTCCTATAGCTACTCTCTCCTCTTCAATCTGCGCCCGCCCGCCTCCTTCCGCCAATTCGGCCCGCTTCGATTTTGATTTCTTTCTGCTCGTTGACGTGTTCATCCTCCCCCTCTGCCTCAGTGGGCGCAGGAGCAGCGCGGCGTGGTTGCGAGCTTGTCCCACGAGAACGCCCATCTCCTAAAGGTTCGTGATGACCTCCGCCTTTTCCTTCTTGAATAGCATCAACCCAACATCCTTATTCCCCTGCCTGCAAGAATGATCCAGTACTGTTTGAAACCTGCTCTGTTCGCCCATTTGTAATTAGCGATAATTAGTAATCTTTGGGTGGGTCACCTCATAAATTTCTTTCACTTTGCCTTGCAAGGACAGGTTCAAAGATTCAGCATTGTTTTCTGCCATACAATTATTCTTGTTCAGTATCACATACAACCTGTTCATTGTCCAAACATCTTGGACATGGTTCGAATCGTGCATTGCAGGCCTTCTTGACAAAGCTGAGGATAGTGAATGGCGGGGATGATGGTGCTGGAGAGCCACCCCCTATTGGCGTGAAAGCGCACGCTGGACTGTGGGACCTTAGCCATGCCGAGTTCAACGATAGAGTTCGGGTGGGTAAAAATTCGCCTGTACTAATAAGTATTCATAGCAAGATTAATTGAGAAGGGCAGATTGATCAGTGAAGTCTATGAAGGCAGCACTTCTTTGGCCTCCCCCAGTTTTAGCCCACTATGTCAATGGAGGCAACTTGGTGCAGGTTGGCTTTAAATTAATCTTCAATTAAGACAAGGTCCTCTAGAACTGAGCCAAATCGATCTGGGATGTGATAACAAAGTGCTGAAGTAAAGAAGGAGGCTGGGCGGGGGCATGTCATGCTTTGTTTTGTTCTGCTATAAATCTCATGCATGCTCTCTCTTTATATTTATCCATTCTTTCCCTGAAGATGAAGGTCATTCCACCAAAATTGATCCCGTCTATGATGATATCACTTCCCTTTCAAGCCAAAGTTAACATCTGCCTTCTCCATTTGTATTTGTGTATGTTGGTGACAATGGAACCTAGATTCGTTGGTTTAATGTTTTCATTCTACACTCATATTTGTATGAAGGTCTGCTGAATCTGATTAAACGATTGTTTGGATATTTGAGTAGTAGTGTCAACAATAATAACTTCAAATATGCTTTTATTTTCTCAAATCCAAGATATTGTTGATATAGTTTGGAAGTTAAGATCAACTGGGTAGATAAGGGTAGCTAGGTTTCAGAGATTAAAAGTTTTCTATTTCTTCTGCTGTGTTATTTTACTTGAAAAAAATGCATTACATTGCTAAGAAACTTTATAGGCTGTGAGACATATATGAACAGGTGCGTTCACAGATCTCCTGCCTTGCTGAAGAAGCTAGAAAAAGTTTATCACAGTTTTTCCACTGAGATAATAAATCTTTATGATAATCGTAAGTTCCTAACTACCCGCTCATACAGGTAATTCATAGAGAGGAGGAGCATGGAGAAGGCTGCTAGAGCCTGATATATTCGTTGTGACTTGGGCCTGACCATTTGGAGAGGTATATGTTGAACTGGTGAGGTACAGATTTCCATCTGTCATCTTTTCGTCAGCATTTTATTTATCTTGTGGTTTCTGCAGTCACAAATTTTTTTGGGTACAATTGAAATATAGGATTATATGTATAATACTATGTTATATTACACTAAAGGGGCAAGGGATTCTTTGATATGTAGTTTCTCAACAAGCCTACCGCCTTGAATGTAAAAAGTTATGACCTGGGTATAGAAGATTGTGTACACTCCACTGTATAAATTGTATCTAATTTATTTTTGTTTGATACTTCTTCCCTCGGTAGACCTATAATCCCTGAAGCAACATGAACATGTAAATAACAAGCATTGGTGTTGTGTTCTGCACTGTAGGGTGATAATTTTTGCAGGGTTCTATGGTACAGTGTCAAGTTATACTCTTACACCTATGAGAAACTTTAACCTACTAATAACCGCCTATTTACTCTCCAATGGATCAGCCTATAAATAACTACTAATTTCGCACATAACTGAGGCTCGAAGAAAACTTAGGTCTCAGTTTTCTTGAAGTTCTTAAATTGGCATTATGGAATATGAGTACCTTAATTCTTTGTATTTGTGATACACTAAATGTTTATTATGATGTTCTTTCTGTTGATGCTTTTCCTTGCCATATGGCATTTGAGAGGGGGAAAGAACGTCAAAACTGCTTTTTAGTTGTGCCTAATGAAATATCTAGGTGGATTTTTTTTGTATGGACCTGTCTAAAGTTCCGGAATAAATGTATTGTTTTTTCAGTAGCATTTTCTGGACCTTGTGTTAATTTTGCAGTTTTAGTATAAGTGGGATTTTGGTTTATATATGTACCGATAGCATTATATATGATCATGGAAAGATCCATCGATTTCGCAGTTTCATGCAAACCAATTCACAACCACCGAATCAATCAAAATCAAATTCATGATCAATGTCATACATCCATGTGTCACATCAGAAATTAGAAGAGATGCATATGAATGTATTAGAAGCTAGAGTAGGTGCAACAACCAAAACAAACAAGGCGAGGACGCTAGGAACTACACCCAGCTCTCACAGCCACATAGCTAGCACAAGACCTTAAAGCAAAGTGCCACCATGATTCATACATGTTCCGGGAGAAACTAGAATATGAGCTACAAATGTAGTGCATCAGCAACATTGTCTGTTACTCTGCTTCATGTACAGTGCCATTGCACATTCAGTTAGGTACATGCAGGACCTTGCAACATTCAGTCAAGCTAACAGTCGAGCTTTCAGACTCGCGTAATCGGGCCGGCCCATAACCAGGAAACGAGCGCGTAAAAATGGCACGAAAAACAAAACCGCACGCGATGGGTTTGATCTCGCGAACTCAAGCTAGGTAGCAGCGACCCCAACCACATGAGCTAGCTGTTGACTACTCAAATTGCAGCGCCCCGGTTAAAGTAGTTTAGCGGCAGGTCTGTTTATTTTTCTTAAATATTTTCAACAATTCTTGGAAACAAGTGTGGATGATTTTCCTTCAAATATTTGAATACATTTTTAAAATCGTGAATAAATATAAAAAATTCAAACTGTGGACCTCCACTTTATTCACCCGACAAGCTAGCCACCGCACCAACTAAAGCTTTTGTGACATACCTGTGGGGTGAATACAAATGAACTGAAAACCGAAATACATGCATATTTTTTCTACAGTATATATTTTCACGGCAGCCGATTTCAAAGAGTTTATTCATCCCATCATGCCTGGCGTTGTGTCGTGGAATGAAAGGGGGTCTTGAGTAATTGGGTTAGGGAAGTGTGGGTTTTTTCACCCGATGCAATGCACGGGCGTTTGTTCCCGTGATTTTACCGTCACCCGTTGTGTCGTGGAATGAAAGGGGGTCTTGAGTAATTGGGTTAGGGAAGTGTGGGTTTTTTCACCCGATGCAACGCACGGGCGTTTGTTCCCGTGATTTTACCGTCACCGTCACAATACGCTTCTTCCCGTGATTTTACGCTTTCAGTTTAAAATTAAAACATACTAGTAAAAGAGCCCGTGCGTTGCAACGGAAGAGAAAACATAATACACGCTCTTAACCCAACAACCATCACTCAAGATCACAATAGGTCCATCTCCTTTATTTTCACGAGATATCATATTTGTGTTGCCGCTTATCCTCCGTTAGGTAGAGATATACTCCCTCCGTTCCTAAATAATTGTCTTTCTAGAGATTTCAACAAGTGACTACATACGGAGCAAAATGAATGAATCTACACTCTAAAACATGTTTACATACATCCGTATGTTGTAGTCCATTTGAGATGGCTAGAAAGACAATTATTTGGGAACGGAGGGAGTAGCAAATATGCCCATGCGTTGCAATGGGGAAAAACAATTAGACTATGTCAGGATAAGATAAGGACTTTTAAAATATCATGTCATAAACTACGTCTCATCTTGACCTAGCATTGCGCCATAGAAAGTTGTGTTAATTTTTCTGGGAGCAAGCATTGTATAGAACACAAAAACCCTTTTTTAACCGATGTGTCATGGACTAAATAAAATCATAAAACAACCTCTATGTATCCCCTAAAAAATATTTAAGTGATGGTTCGTCTTTTCGTTATTTACGTATCTGTTTGAATTTTTGCAAACATTTTCTAAAATTTTATGGACATAATTTTCTAATTGTTGAATATGTTTTGAATTTAGGATCACCTTTTAAAAATCATGAATATTTGTTTTGAAATAATATTTTTATACTATGCAAACAGTTTCTTAATCTTATTTATTTTATGATTTCTCTACCATTTTCTGAGTTCGCGAACATTTTACAATTTCTATACAAAATTCAACTCACAACCTTTTAAAATTTGGAATTTTCTGTTGAATTTAAAAGATAAAAACATAAACAGAAATAAGAAGAAAGAAAGTAAAAAAAATGGAAAAGAAAACAGAATGGAGACATCACACCTGTAACATAACATGTGCGGGAGAAAAGGGGCGAATCCCCGAGAAGGACGACCCCCTTGCAGAAAAAAAAAAAGTAAAAAGGGGCGAACCGGGGATCGAACCCAGGTCTCCCACATGATGTGTCGAAGCACAGACCAGTGCGGCAGCACTCTTCTGCTTGTGATTTATTAGGGTACCACTTTATAATAATCACACCCGGCGGCGGCCTTCAAGAAAAAGAACTGAATCGTTTTTTTACTTATAGGTGGCATAATGGGTAATTTAGGACAACTTCAAGGATAGTTTTTATAACCCCATTCTCTTTATTATTATATATATATATATATAGGAAGAGATTCGAGGTGGTACTAAATTTTCGTCAGTTTCATACGTGTAAGAAAATTTCGTCCGTCGTAGAATCAATCGATAGGACGCTATTTCGTCCGTCGTAGAATCTATCGATAGCTGCGCTATTAGGCCTTATGGGCCGGCAGCCACGTCCTGGTTTGGCAAGGGAAAAAAGTAGCCAGCTTATAGCAAAATAAAATTCCAATAAAAGGCAGAGTCGAACCCTGCTGGCTCAACCATAACTTCGAGACACAAACCATCTGATCTATCCAATATTCATGTACACAGATATTTTCTATTCTCTACCAACCGATCGAGCAATGATTCCTCACATTATTAGTCCCACATCGCTTCTTCAAAACAATTTTCATCAATTTGTATACAGTAAAGAGTTGTCCAGAATAGAGATATGAGCAGGACGCCTAAAAAGGACCGGAAATTAAAGGAAAGATGAATTTACGAGGAGCGAATTGTGCACGCTCCAAATTAAGGCAGCTTGATTTCAGGAGGTATTAAAGGAACGCTGAATTTCAAGAGTAAAAAAGTAATTGAGGCAGTCTTGGCTATTTAAAATAAAGGAAGGGTCGAATTCAGAAGGGATGTGTACGCTGCAAATTAAAGGAAACGACATGACAGATGACTAATCGGTTACCAGTAGTGATTGTTTACTCGCGTGCACTGCCGCCAGCTAACTGTCATGTAAGAGGGTCGTGGCGTGCGGCCGGCTCTCCTCCCACCGGAACAATCCATGGGTGTTGACCGCATCTATTATTATCCAGGTTCGACCATGAAGTTGTGATAATGTTGACATAAGGCAGGAAAGGGATAAGAGGAAAAAAAGAAAAGTCCACATTTCAACCTCGAATTAATCATACGGTTTAATTTACAATCCTGAACTTCGAAATCGATCGAAATACGCCCCCAACTAACCTTGAGGTTCACAACTCAACCCTGGTCATGGTTTTGGACTGGTCAACCGGTTTTGACCGCAGTCGTTGCTGACTGGGCACTGCCAACTCAGCATGCAAAACTAAAAAAACAACCAACTCCCCCTTCCTCCCTCTCATTCTTGGTCAGACCCCGAGCACAGAAAGCTGCAGCCGCTGCCCCTGTCACCGCCGCCGCATGTCCAGATCCCGCGCGCCGCACAGCCTGGTCGGTCGCCGACGGGTGCCGCCCGTCTTCCGCCTCCTTATTCTCCTCCCCTTCTCCACCCGCCCGGCTGCACACCTCCCCGCTCTCTCCTTCATACGAACCGCCGCCGCTGCCGCCCGAGGCTGCTTCCTCCGCTGGCGCCACTCGCAGCGCCGCCCGCATCCAGCTTCTCGCGCGCCATCGCGCCTCCTCTCCTCCTCTGGCCTCCCTATATCCCGAGCCGCCGCCTTGCGCCACGGCTCGACGCTGCTCGATGTAGCCGTCAGACAGCACGTCTCCGGCTGTTCCTCTGACTGCCGGGAAACAACAACCCTGCTAGCTCTGCTTCCCCTTCTTCGAGCAGCACCGCAACCCTGTCTCCTCGCGCAGCCGACCATGGCCGCCACCACGACCACGGCGATGCGGTGCTGTTCTAGCTCAGGAGCGTGGCGCACGCTGATGCCGTGCCGTTCTAGCCCAGGAGCCGACACCTGCCGTAGCTGGTCACCGAGGGACCTCGAGGACAAGATCTGGCCGCTCTCCAGCACAGGACGAGTTAAATAAGATGGTCAAATTCGTTGGATGCGGCGGTTCGATCGAGGTCCCTGTCGCTGGCATGAATTTGCCTTGTCGGTGTGAAGCTGCAGGTGCCCAAAATCAAACTATTATGGTCAAAATTATCGGAATTGGATGCGGGAGGCGGTGAGCATGAGCGGCTGAGATAGAGATGAATGTCTTTGTTTTAAAGCATTCTTTGCTGATTTGGCACTGTCCAGTCAATAGTCAACTTTGTCAAAACCACTTGACTGTAGTAAAAACTGGTTGACCGATCCAAAACCACGACCAGGGTTGAGTTGTGAACCTTGAGGTTACTTGGGAGTGTATTTCGACTGGTTTTGAAGTTCAGGGTTGTAAATTAAACCACGTGGTTAGTTCGAGGTTGAAATGTGGACTTTTCTCTATGACAGATGAAGGGATGGTGACGGTGTTCGAGATGCTTAGTTTATCAAAGACCCTACATGGCATTGTTCTTGTGGGGTCTACATGGCATTGTTCTTTTGAAGTCAGATCTCTCCTTCTCTACAGAAAGTGACCACAAATTTCTCTTTCACAATAAGAAGTAATCTCATATTTCTCTTTCTTTGCTGAAAGTAACCTCCCTGTGGTAAGATTTTGTTTTCTTTTCCTTGATGGAAAAAATAGAACTATTTGGTAATATCAATTTCTTAGTAAGGTAAACCGTCCCCAACATGCCAAATATGTGGATTTATTTCATGTGAACCGAACTATTAGATATTTTATTCCCTTTTTGCTAACTTGACATACGGCATCTTCACAAAATCATTTCTGGTAGCTTCACTCGAATAGTTCTCCCAGATTTCTCAGCAATTCATCTCATTCAGTAGTTTGATAGCTTCTTTTTAGACTGGAAACAATCTTATGATATTTATTTCTATTCCAAAAAGTTAATTTGTGTAGCAGACTGAAAACAATTGGATGTTGATGTAATGGTGGTATGAGATTATTAAGAGTGAGCACATGCGCATGCGTATGGATGCTTTCTACTGGTACTAACTCCGTAATTAAAACAAGATCTCACCTTCATAAAACTAGCAAAGGTGTAGACGGTAGGAAGAAGAGATGACGTGACTTTTTGAAGTTCACCATCCAATCCAAGCATCATAAAAGATAAGCCTTACTATTCAAAAACCTATTAATAATTTTTAAGGGAATTAAATCGTTTATCACACATAATAATTGACCAGTTAGCATCTGACCTAATAAAATTGAGCTGGATATTATTTTCAAAATGGGGTGGTGCTGAAATAGAGAGGTGCACATTCATGAGGTCTTAAGCAATGCTTGCCAGTGATGTGTGATATTATTTTTCTCCCGTTGCAACGCACGGGCATGCTTTGCTAGTCTCTCCTTAATAATAAAGCACGGATTGGGTCTCCGGGTTCACCGTCATAATACGCTTTCTTCCCGTGATTTTACGCTTTCAGTTTAAATTTGAAACATATTCGATGTGGTACTAAATTTCTGTCTCGGTAATTCAATGAGGCGAATCTTGCGTCGGTTCGCCAACTGGCGCTTTGTAATTGGGCCGGTCCGTTTTTCCTTTATTTTTTAAACCCAAGCAAAAAAGGTGAATGCGCCGGCAGGGTTCGAACTCAGGATCTCTACGTGGAGACTGCAGGTGCACTAACCACTAGGACACCAACTCACTTGTGTACAAATACATGTTACCTTCTTTTATTCTTTGCCCCGTCGCGGTTCTTATTCCTTATTCCTTTTTTTTGTTTTCTTCATTGCACGAACTTGGTTCAATAAAACTTACGTGTCGTGTCAAAGTCATGTACTACTACTAGAAAACCAATTACATAAGAAAACAAAGAAACTCACGATTAGGACTTCCAGTTGAACCTTCCTGACCCTCCCATATATACGATGCCCGGATCGGTGCTCTCCTATACCTAGGCGAGACGCCAAGACCTCAGATCGAGGAAGAGCAGCGCAGAGTCCGAGGAAGCACGATGGGCGTCCTTGGTCTTCCTCCCGATCGAGATCGGCCACGGTGTTGCCCGAAGTCGTGTGCATGACTTCCTTGATCTCTCACGATGCGTATGTTTGTTACCTTGCTCACGTCCTCCTCGACTCGATCGGCTCCAGAGAGCTGGATCGTCTCTTGTGATAGATCGCAATGGCGGCAAAGGTCCCAAGAACGCCCGCTGGACTTCACTCCAGATCGAGCTCTACGATGCCGTTCACCCCATGAGATTTGTCCGCCGACCGTCTCCTCCGCTCGGCGCCGCACCATTGGACTCTCCCGCTCCCGCCTAGCGCGTCCGTCAACCGTGATCGGGCTCTTCTCTACCGGCACCGATCATCAGTAGGTCGCCGCCTCCCAACCTCATGCATCGATCATCCTCCACTCATTGCTCCCTTCATTGGCGATTGCGAGCGTATGTTCTCATTTATTCGTCATGGTGCGGTGCTTAAGGTGTTCCGGAGCCCGTGGCCGCGGAAGAAGCGTCTCGCCGGTTTACCACTCCATCGCCTATCAATGGCACCACCAAGGTATGTTGATCGAGGTCGAGGTTCACACAACATTGTGAATCAGAGATAGAGTTGTGTGCTTGGTGTAGTGGAGTGGCTCGTGACTCAACGTTGTTCCAGCCTTTCCTTTTTCTCATATACTTCCCAAGCGGTAGAAGAGCGTTGATCCCAATTTTCATGTTCTAACCTTGCTATGAGCTGTAGACGAGCGTGAACTACATCCTGGTGAGGTGATGGCTTTTCATGCAGGATGCAGCAAGCAACATGCAGGATGGATGAAAGTAAGTAGCAGACTAGCACTTTGCACGCCTTATGATTCTCCCTAATTGGTGATGACAAATCTTTGACTGAATATTGCATCGATAACATATCCGCTCAGCAATCCTTCTGTTATTGCTGCTGCTCCGCCTATGAAGATATCTATCCATGCATATCTTCTTGATGGACAGACATAATATCTTGGATGCCCATAAATATGTTAGAAAACATGGGTTGTGGGAATCACTTCCTTTTACTTAACATATATTTACATACAAGTTTTGGCTTTTATATGCTTCAACTGCAGTACCAACTGGGTGAGACTTCGCGGCGATGACAAGAGCCCAATTAGAGTGTCTGATAAGAAGAAATCCCAATTTATGCATGAAAAAATAATTCTAACCTGCATGAGCAGACAGGGCCAAGCGAAGGTTGCATGGACGTGTGTATCAGTATACAAGTCTCCTATATATGCTTCAAAGAAAAACTCTACAATACAATGCAAACCTATATATACTTGGCATCAGTGAGATCCATAGATGAGCTAGGTAAGTACAAAGCTACGAATTTTCATGTAGCTATGTGAGTTTGTGATGTTTTCCATATGTATTTCCTTAAGACAACAAAAGCATCCTACTTTTCAGTCTATAAGTTAGTTTATGAGTTGATCCAGTGCCAAACACAGTTCAGTTGAACATGTTTGTTGCAACATTTTTTTGACAACCAAGATATTTTTTCAAAAATGTGAACATTGCTTTAGTTTGGGAATAAATTTGAAAAAGGGTACATTTTCTTGCATTTGTAAATAAATTTTAAAAATCATGAGATGAGATGTGAAAAAAATGTGGTCATAACCATTGAAGAATATGATTTTTTTTCTCTCGTTGCAATGCACGGGCTCTTTTGCTAGTCTATCCCTAATAATAAAGCACAGATTGAATCTGTCGGGTTCACCGTCGCGGCGTTTTTACACAAAGGTCCCTTTGTTTTTTATATTGAACCCGCACTCCCTACTTTAGTGGATCTGGAAAAAACGTTTTGAGGGAAAAAAAAACAAAGATGAGATGAGCAGTATGCTCGGTGAACCAAGGTGGTGCTGGTCGCGTGCATGGTAGAGGTGGCGAGCCGAGGACGGCGCGAGGCGGCTTAAGGTGGGCTGCTCGGCCGGCCATGGCCGCTTGAAGGTCGGGTCCGCGCAAGCCGAGGCGAGGTGGGAAGCGAAATTTGAGAATGACAACGGAGCTCCACCGAATGGAAGTTGGGCGCCGGGTCGGTCTTGCGACCATGGGAGGCGCGGCTCCTCCCGAGGATGGTGGCGCCATGGGAGGATCGAGGAGAGAGGGGATCGAGTGGGCGCTGCTGCCTCTCAAGCGTGGACTGTTCTCGGGGAGATGGGGATCGGCGGATGCTCTCCCGTGACGCTTAGGGTTGAGGGAGATGGGCCTTGGGTCGGCCCAGCTATGCAGCTCACCTCTATTTGGGCTTGTTCTTCCACCCAAGGCCTAAGCGAGGCAACATAACAGTAATTTCGGTTTATCCAATAAATAGTCCCGTATGGATTTTTACATAAACCGGCAGAATGGAAAATCACTAACAAAAAGGAATTAAAGAGGGACTTGCATGTTTGTGGGAGATTATGGTGGGCAATGAGAGAAAGAAAGACCCAGTAAATGGGTCTGCATGCGTGGTGAAACGGAATTAAAGAGAGGGACTTGCATGAGCGGTTGATGGGGAAAAGGAAAGATCCATTAAATAGGCACAAAAAAATCCCTGATATTGCGACATGCATGACGGGGGCTAACAAAAATAGAATTAAATAATGGTGTGAATATACTAAGTAGAACATTTAGTCAAAATATCATATTGTCTTTTTTTTTCGCGCGTGACTTCTGTCGGTTTTCTGACCGCTATATTTTTGTATGAGGGTGATTCTTTAGCTAATTTGCACAGTATGTTGTATCTACCTATTCTGTGAGTGGTGTGCTAGCGCTTTTGTCGCTTTTCTAACATATTCCTGGCAAACTTATTAGCACAACATTTCCTTGTTGTATTGGCAAATCTAGCCCCGATGTTAATTCCGCTTTATACTATATTGTGTAGCGTAGCCTTTCAACATTTGCATTTTATGAGAGTATTGTGGACATTTGATTTTTAGTTACATTATTTTAGTTTCTAATATGTTGTCATTCATTGCAATCAACAAAATATATAGAGAGAGAATAAGCCGTAACACGAGTGGGGTGTTGTGTTTAAAAGGAGGATGTAGAAATAGAGGACGTGGACCTGTGTGTGGGTGGAGCAAATGGGCAGGGTTTTGGGTCGTTTTATTGTGTTTTCTCCCTTTACAAGACATGGGCATATTTGAGAAGGACTATTGCTCCACGGAGAAGAATGTGCGGCGAATTTTCCTTTGCAAAATTATTTTTGTTGATAAGGATTTCTTTTCTTCCGTTGCAACGCACGGGCCCTTTTGCTATACTAGGTATTGCAGATATTGTTATTTTATTATATAATCTTGATCAAATATTCAAATCATTGACTTGCAAAGAAAATACACCTTAAATTCTGGAATGGAGCATGGCACATCGGTGGTGCCTCGACGGCCTCCATGACCCATCGAGGACATGATTGAGTAAATGATGCCATCCAGGGCTACACACATTAGCTGGGCTCCCGCTGCATGGTATCCGTTAAAGCTTGTGCCATAGGCCAGAGGCCAGCCTCGACCAGCTGGCAACCATACGACACAGAGGATAGCATTTATTACTCCCGTTGCGACGCACGGGCATAATAAAGCATGGATTGGGTCTCCGAATTCACCGTCACAATACGCTTTCTTCTTGTGAATTTACGCTTTTAATTTTTTTACCTATATTATTTTTTATACCCGAGGTGGTACTATTTACCTGCGTATCCAACGGTTCGTTTTTGCCTCCACATCCACGCTCGCTGCATTGGGCTGGTTTGACCTGGCCCATCCCTGTGCAACTTCCCGGCCCGTCTATGCCGCAATCAATTGTGCTAGCCTACAGTTACGCTAGAGCAGGGTCTTTCTACAGTCAAAATAATCCCACCTTGCTCTTTTACACCAAATCTCGCTGGTTTATATACCTACGGCCTAGAGAATCATCAAGTGGCCTGAAATCAAGATCAAGAAGGGAACGTAGGAACGGCACAGAGGAAGCGGCATCGAAAAAAGGAATCAACAAACGGCCATGAAAGGCAGAAACGGGGCGGTAGTGGTGCTGGACGCCGACCAGCAGGATGCGGCGGGACGTCCATGGCGCTCCGGCAGGTCGCAGACGACAGAGGGCAAGGTAGGAGAAGGCACTGCTCGTCGTCCTCCCGCTCGATGCAGAGGAGGCGACGGCGCGGGTCTGCGGGGCTCGGCTTGGCGAGACTTGGGGACGAGCTCCCGGCGACAGGCGTGATGCCAGGGGGGAGGCAGACGAGGCGCTGGAGTTGCGTCTCCCTCGTGCAGAGAACGAGCGGGCCAGGCAGGGAACCCGGCGCCCGATGGCTTGAAGATGGCGCGGCGACGGACTTGGTACGGCAAAAACGGACGAATCCGGTCGGTGGCTGGTGAGGGGAACGGGCGCGAGCGCTGCCCTCTGCGTGCGTGCGTGTGGGTGGCGGCGGAGGGGGAACGAGATGAGGGAACGAGGCGAGATGCTCGCTAGGGTTAAGAGTTGGGGCGAGCTGGGCCTTGGGCCATGGAGGAGCTGGGCTGCGGATGACCATCTTGTAGATAAGGCACGCACTTGCCGATGGCCGGACGGCTGCGTTCAGAGAGTGGCGTTTTGGCACATGGAAGCGCATGCTCCTGATTTTTAAAATGTGTTCTAATCATATTTTGAAATGTCAAAAAATTTCAAGCAAAAACTTGGCGCGTACATCTCGATATTGTACATGCTCATAAAGTCGTTTCGTGAAAAACCGATAAATTATGTGTCACGTGTGAAAAAAATAAAATCTGGTGTTAAAAATTGTTTTTCACAAGACATCCTTTTATCTTTTTTACATAAGCCACAAAAAATATCGGTATTCTCCAAAACTTGACGTGCACACATATAATATTGAGATGTATGCGCCAAATTTTTTTTTGAAATATTTTTTCGCGTGTGAGGAGCCTTGGCGCTCTCGGGAGCACCACCGGATTTTCATTCGTGTTCATGCATATCATATCTTACAAATGCATTAGTAGTTACAGTAATTAAAATACGTGTCACTGAAATATTAGAAAGAAATATTTCTTAAAGGAAATGATATTTGGAGCTCTCTTGTGGACTAGCTGGTCATCGATACATTCCTCCACTCTAGATGTTACCGGTGCCGTTGGTGAGATATAGAGGAGAGAGGGAGGGATGAAGAGTTGAGAGAGTACGACAACGGTTTGCTCGAACTGGGTGAAGGAGGGGCCGCGTCCTATTTCGCCCCATCGTCGGCTAAAGAGAGAGAGAGAGAGTGAGTGAGTGTGTGTGTGTGTGTGAGAGAGAGAGAGAGAGAGAGGCGTGTGGTGATGGCTACGACTACGATTTCTTTGGTCCTTCATGTGGCTACTCCCCTCCGTTGTATCAACTCTCCCGCAGCTCTGCGTGCCTCAATCCTGGTCCTCCTTGAGCCCTGATGATGGTTTCAAGGTTAGTTGTTGTGTTGGTGCAATCGATGCGCTCCTACGGCTGACGACGGCGCATGAACAAAAGAGCACCAAACATTGCATGTCGTGATTACACACCAAAGTAAAGATAAGGGAGGCAGAAGCGGATTGTGCACAACGAGGTAAACTATTGAGTAACACAAACTCTCAATTTTCATGCACAATTGCAACACAAGGGATCTTTTTGCATGCACAATTTTCATGAACAACAGATGTATTTTGCACATAATTGAATACATATAAACTTTTCCCCCGTTGCAACGCACGGACATTTGTGCTAGTCTTTCCCTAATAATAAAGCACGGATTGACTCCGTGGGTTCACCGTCACAATACGCTTTTCCTCATAATTTTATGTTTTCAGTTTGAATTTAAAACATATACACGAGGTGGTACTAAAACCGTTTCGTACGTGCACCTCCCTTGCCCTCGTTTGACGCCTACCTGTGCCTAAGTGGGCCTTTCTTTGTCTATTACCAACATGGGCCGCGTGGAGTTAAAAATACATATCCCACGAAAAAATATGTACACGCACGGGATCAATCTTCCGATCTCCAGTCTTTTGCCAAGGGGAAATCCAACTGAGCTTGCTTACTCAACTCTGTCAACCTTTAGGTTCTTCACCAAATTAAATAGTACCACATCGCTTATCTATACCAAGTCCAACCAGTTTTTATAGGTTCACGAGTTGACTGCAAAAGAAGCTGGTTCACAAAAGAAAAGCTGGAGTCGGGTTGCCTGAGGCCATCAGAAATTAATGAGTGAGAAAGAGATTATAATATGGGAAGGAGTGGGCATGCACGGATTAATATAGGAAGGAAATATGAAGGCATGGAAGGAGCGCGGCATCTACTACACGGCATATTGGAAGCAACAAAAAAAAGGAGTATCCCTTCCAAAAGTGAGAAAGATATAAGAAAGGAAAGAAGGACCGTGGCGTGAAGATATTATAATATATAGAAAAGACTCATGATATGAGTGGTAAATTCCCAAAACATATGTCACAAAAAAAGAGTGGTAAATTGTTTTTTAGTATGTAACACGCATATTCTTTATGCCATGTCTCTACTTAATCCTTCCTAAATTATGAACGGTTTTGTACAACTTGGATGTACTCACCAAAATCAAATGCCCAAATGTTTCAGTTTGTGATGTTAAGATTCACAAAAGGTGAATATACAAGTATACTATATTTAGACGGATGTGTCATTGGCGGTGGGATCCGCCATGCCTCCATGGCCACACAAAGAAGAGTGATTTTTTTAAAAAAAGAAGAAAAAATCAACAATATGATGTGTTGTGCATATGGACACTAAAACTATATGTTTACAACATTGATGATAACCAGTTAATATATTTATGCACCCGTTACAACACATGGGCCATTTTTTTATAAGTGGTAAAAAACGGTTCACACAGGGCAATCCTCCTATACTGTGCTTTGCGCGTCGGGAAAAGACGCAGCGCGACCGTTTGGGCCGTTCCATGTCTGGGCGGCCTGTTTTTTAATTTTGTTTTTTCTGCTTTCTTTCTTTCCACTTTAAATAATTTCGGACTTCAAAAAAGTTCTCAAATTAAAATAAATGGGAATTATGAAATATATTTTGAATAAATCATAAAATGTTTGTGTATTTGAAAAATGTTCACGATTTTATTAAAAAACTGTTTTCATATTCAAAAAATGTCGAAACTTTGAACAAAAATGTTTGAGAAATCAAAAAATGTTCATGATTTTTTCAAAAGGTCATATATGAAAAAATGTTAATGAAATTGAACAAAATTTAGCCAATTCAAAAAATGTTCATGAATGAACAAATATCCTAAAAATTGAAAAATTATCTGTGACTTGCAAAATAGTGTATTCATGCATAAAATGTTTGATGATTCAAAAGAGATTATGCATTTCACAAAATGTTCGTTAAATAAAAAAATGTTCGTCAATTTCAAAAAATAACCCACCAATTTCCAAAACAGTGTTCATCCATTCAAGAAAAGTTCACCAATTCAAGAAACGTTTTTTTTAATGTTCACAATTTTTAAAACATATTTTTGAATAGCATAAAATATTCATGAATTCGAAAAATATTCTTGATTTTTGAAAATCACCAGGGTTTCAAATATGTTCACGAGTTTAAAAAATATTCATCATTTTACAAAATTGAGAGTGGTGTTGTATCTCGGTGATATAGCAAAATGTGATTATGGCCATTAAAGATTATGATTTCTTTTTCTTCCGTTGCAACGCACGGGCCCTTTTGTGCTAGTCTTTCCCTAATAATGAAGCACGGATTGACTCCGTGGGTTCACCGTCACAATACGCTTCTTCCCGTAAATTTACGCTTTCAGTTTAAATTTAAAACGTATAAGCGAGGTGGTACTAATAAAATTTGATACGTCGCACGCTAGGCTGGCTAGCCAGGACCTCCAATGTCGCACGCTAGCCTCGCTCGTACAAAATCAAATTGCTAGCTATGGGCTATTGTGATCCTTTTATTATGGGCCTTCTTTTATGGGCCGTTAGCCAACTTTTAAAATTTCCTGGCAAGCAGGCTCGGTAGAAGAGAGAGAGAGAGAGGGGGCCTTTTTAGCTGTACTACAAATTCCCTAAAAAAAGCTGTACTACAAATTTGTCAAAAAAAAGTTGTACTACAAATAAGAGAATAGTCACGCATTGCTATCTCATACCAATTCCCGTCAATTTATATATGCTAGCAAGTTCCTTGGAATGTCAACAAGTGGCTTGACGAATAAACAAACACGTGATCGGAATAGAATTTATCTTTCAGACACTAACTCAAAATATGGCATGTTATATATGAAAAAATCATGAGAAAAATGTGTATAAATTTTGAATATACATACATACCTGAAAAATCATTTCGTCGGCCTAATTTTTTACGTCGCATTCGTCCGAGTCAGGCACAAACGATATGCACGGGTTTTTCGCTCATCTCCCCCCGATATCCTATCTGAATCTGTTGAACATGGACATATGACTCTAGATATATACATCATTTTCCTGTTTAATCTTTATTTTTTTTGACAGATTAAAATACTCTTCAAAATGTTTATCTGTCAGACACTAACTCAAAATATAACATGTTATATATGAAAAATTCCTGAGAAAAGATGTGTATAAATTATAAATATATGTACATGCATACCTAAAAAATTCTTTCAACGTGATAGATTGAGATATTGGAGAAGTAATTGTTGTATTGATTGGGGCCTCAAGGACTGTTTATATAGATTACAAAGCTTGGGCTCCAAGACTAGACTAATAGAGATAGATTACAATACGAATAGACTTTATACTCTAAGATCCCCAGTCTCAACATCAGGTGAAACAATGTTGAGGCCGGAGCGTATGTCGGTGAACGATGCGATCGGGAGTCCTTTGGTAAAAATGTCGACAAATTGGGCACTTGTAGGAACATGAAGAACGCGAACCTCGTCAAGAGCCACCTTTTCACGAACAAAGTGAATGTCAATCTCAATGTGCTTTGTGCGACGATGTTGAACTGGATTGGAAGCCATGCATACCGCAGAGATGTTATCACAAAGAACAATGGTAGCACGTGGGAGGCGGACGATGAAGTTCAACGAGAAGTCGCTGCAGCCACACCGCCTCGGCCACTGGCGTGAGCAACCGCCTCTATACTCAAATTTCTCAAAGAAGACACGAAACTGTTATTCGCCTTTTAGAACACCAAGAAACAAGATTATCACCCAAATAAACGCAAAATCCGGATGTAGATCGTCGAGTATCCGGACAACCTTGATCGCATTAGAATAAACTGTCAAGCTTGTAGGTGAAGAAGAATTAATAAGGAGACCGTGATCAAGACTGCCTTTTAAATAGCGGAGAATGCGTCTGACATTAGCCAGATGAGGAGCACGAGGATTTTGCATAAAGAGACAAAGCTTCTTGAATCGAATAGGAGATTTCGGGACGAGTAAGAGTGGCATATTGAAGAGCGCCATGATGCTACGATATAAAGTAGGATCAGAAGAGGATCACCATCACCGACGCTTTAGCACCAACGTCAATTTGGAGTCTGAGAGGGTTGACAATCGGACATACCGTAATCGAGAAAGCAAGTCCAAAATGTATGACCGTTGAGAAAGAAAGAGGGAAGATTTTAAAGTAGAAACATGAATACCTAGAGAATGATGAAGAGGACCAAGATCAGTCATGAAAAACTCCCGATTGAGAGAAGAGATGGTATGTTGAAGAAAAGAATCAGAACTAGCCGTGAGAATGATATCATCAACATAAAGCAAGAGGTAGGCGGTGTGAGTAGAAGGCGATAAACAAAGAGAGAAGAATCGGATTTGGAAGGAATAAAGCCTATGGTTTGAATAAAAGTAGCAAAGCATTGAAACCATGCACGAGGAGCTTGTTTAAGGCCATAAAGAGATTTGTTGAGGAGACAAACAAAATTTGGAGATGAGGGATTCTCAAAACCATAGGGTTCTTGACAATAAACAGTTTCATTGAGAGTGCCATGAAGAAAAGCATTTTAACATCAAGTTGATGAATAGGCCAAGAAGAGGAAACAACAAGACTAAGAACAACACGAATAGTGCTTGGTTTAACAACAGGAGAAAAAGTCTCATCAAAGTCAATACCAGTTGTTGGGAGAAACCACGACACACCCAACGAGCTTTGTAACGAGCGAGAGTGCCATCGGAATGAAATTTATGACTTAAAAACCCATTTGCAGTAAACAATGTTAACACCAGGAGGTTTGGGAACAAGAGTCCATGTATTATTTTATCAAGAGCTTCAAATTCATCGCATAGCAGCGTAAAGCCGAGAGGGTCAAGAAGAGCTCGCTTATAACTGGTTGGAATAGGAGAGATGGTTGGGGTGGCGGTAAGATTGAGACGCGTTTGGTGGGGAGAAGAAATCCTCGTTTTCCACGGGTGCACATGACATGATCATTGGTGAGCGGTGGTATAAGAACGGCATTGGGTGGCAGTGGGTTCTCGGTTGAAGAGGACGGTGAGGAAGAAGAATCAGAGGTGGTGGGTGTCGAGGGGGTTGCCGTGGTAGGATGTGGTGAGGAAAAGACGGCTGAGGTAGAGGATGCGATTCTATGGGAGAGGTGGAGGGCAGGCGGAGGGTGGCTAACGTTGGGCGATTCGGTGAGAGATGGAACAAGATTCCATGGCAGCAGAGATGACCGAAGGCCGAACTAGGGAAGGGGTTTTGGTGGTGGCGGATTGTGGTGGAATTGGTGTTGTGGTTGTAGTGATGTAAAAAGGAAAAGTATTTTCATCGAATGTGACATGACGAGAGAGAATGATACGACCGTAAGATGGTTCAAACAACGATATCCTTTGTGATCATCGGAAAGACCAAGGTGAATGCAAGGTAGTGAGCGTGGTTCTAGTTTGTTGGAGACGGTAGAGGCGATGTTGGGAAAGCATAGACAGCCAAAAACACGCAGAAAAGAATAGTCAGGGTGGGAGAGAAAAAGAGATTGGAAAGGCGAATAAAGAGGGCAAGTTTTAGTTGGTCGAATATTAAGAAGGAGTGTGGCGGTGCGAAGGGCTTCAACCCAAAGACGGAAAGGAAGAGAGGCTTGTAAAAGCAATGTGCGAAGAACATCATTAATAGAGCGAAGACAACGTTCAGCTTTACCATTTTGAGAAGATGTATAAGGGCATGAAAAGCAAGAAGAATGCCTTGGGAGAGAAAGAAGGTGCGGTTTTGGGTGTTGTCAAATTCACGACCGTTATCACATTGAATAAATCGAATTGGCAAGCCAAAGTGTGTGATTACATATTGTCGAAAGTTGAGAAAGATTGCAGTACTTCAGATTTAGCGCGGAGAGGAAAGGTCCAAGTATAGTGAGAATAATCATCCAAGATCACAAGATAATATTTATAACCAGAAACACTAGGGACTGGGGAGGTCCATAAATCACAGTGAAGTAACTCAAAAGGAAAAGTACTAATGGTAGTAGAGGTTCCAAAAGGTATACATGTTTGCCGCATTGACATGCATTACAGAGAGAGGGATTATGGGGACTGCTAGAACTAGGGATACAAAATTCTTGGAGTAAAGACGTCAAAGTGTTTTTGCTAGGATGACCGAGGCGACGATGCCATAGATCAACGGACGCGAGCATGGCACGAGGGGTGGATGTGGGCGCCATGAAGAGGATAAAGATCGCCCGTGCTATTGTACCGAAGCGAGGACCGCCCCGTTGTCGAGATTCTTCACAGACAAACCAAAAGGGTCAAAGGCAGGATAACTTTGTTGTCAATGCAAAATTGTCTAACAGAAATAAGATTTTTGATGATGGAAGGAACCACAAGAATATTACGGAGAAGAAAATTGGCATGAGAGGAAGGGATGTAAGAGTGACTGTGCATGAAACAGGATGGTGGAGCCATCGCCAATGGTGATAGTGGAAAAGCGAGAAGGAAAACAATGACAATAAATTCATATTTGAAGACATATGAATTGATGCACCGTAATCGAAAATCCAATTCGTACTGCGTCGTTGAGGACAAAATTGTTCATGGCGTTGATGAAGGCGGCTTGGTCCCAAGCCGGGCTGTTGAGGAAGCAGAGGGGCGGGAGCTTGCATGTTGGCGTAGGGGATAGCGGATGGGTAGTATGCGATTGGGGCTGCATGTTGCCGTAGAAGACCGGCATGGTGTTGGAGGCTGACGGCGGTCCCGGTCTGGCGTCTTTGGTAGGCGGAGTGGGAGTGGCGATGTAGATGTGCGGCCGGCTTCTGGGTCCAAGGAGTCCGGAGAGCCGGTGGTCGGACGAAGACCGGGGCTCCATGTGCCCGTGCACGCAGGAGGGGCACCATACGGCGAGGGCCGACCAAGGCATCGACCAAGCTCGACGAGGCCACCCAAGGATCATCTTGAGGAGGCCATGACGACGGAGCTGGTGGCGCTGAGCGGTGGATAACGAGTTTGGAGGGAGGTGTTTGGGTAGTTGTAGAGGAAGAGGTAGGGGATGGGCGCCGTGGCGCGGAACTCGACCATGGAGAAGAGGGGCCGAATCGGCCGGCGGCGTGGGTGGTGGCGGAGCTATACCAGGTGCGGAAAACCTAGGCGTCAGATACCATGATAGATTAAGATATTGGAGAAGTAATTGTTGTATTGATTGGGGCCTCAAGGACTGTTTATATAGATTACAAAGGTTGGGTTCTAAGACTAGACTAATAGAGATAGATTACAATACGAATAGACTTTATACTCTAAGACAACGGACTAATTTGATATTTCGCCACTGTGATTGACAATGAGGAGACAGAGACGGAGCAACTGTGATAAGTGGCGAAATATCATTTTTGTTATCCTGTTGCAACGCACGGGCTATTTTGCTAGTCTTTCCCTAATTAATAATAAAGCATGGATTGACTCCGTGAGCTCACCGTCACAATACACTTCTTCCCGTAAGTTTACGCTTTTACTTTGAATTTAAAACATATACGCAAGATGGTACTAATTCGGGGAACTACGTCATGTGCAATCTGACTATGCATGCGGTGACACACTGCCAGCCCAAAACAAATTGCCACCGGGCCGGACCGACCTTCGAAACACGCAAACATGGAATCTGACAAACACGTGTTATTTGGATTGCACGCACAAAGAAGCTATACATCTTCTTCTACGACATATAAATTCCAACAACGAACCAATGTTTTGTTCCGATTGAAGGCAAGAAATCTCTTCGACATGCTTAACCTGCCATCGTCCTGGTTGCCTCGGCCCTCTTCGGACCGCCGGCCTTCGCCGCCGCCGCTGCCACTGCGACCTCCATAAGGACCTCTTCATAACACAGAGCTAGCCTCAGCAAGCCTCAGAGCGACGGCTCATCGATGTATAGGGTGACCGTGACGAACCAGTGCGCCGGCAATGAACGCACGGGCAGGCCCTGCGGCAACTTCCGCTCCGTCATCCCCGTCAACTTCTTTTATTCTGCATGATTTTAAAAATAAGTTTTAAAAATTATGTCATTTTTTTCTTGAATACGTACGATAAAACCCATGCCATGGTTATTGGATGAGGGCCGTGTTATATTTTTTTCTCCCATTGCAACGCACGGACTCTTTTGCTAGTAATAATAATAAAGCACGGATTAACTCCGTAGGCTCATCGTCACACTACGCTTTTTTCGTGATTTTACGCTTTCAGTTTAAATTTAAAACCTATTCGAGGTGGTACTAAATTTTGAGCTTCATGCGTCGCCTGATCGAGCATCCTCCCGTCTCGTACATCCGGCCCACCTTGACCTGTCCATGAAATCAAGTAATCCAGGTCTCTTCTTTTCACATCGAGCATCCTCCCGTCTCGTACATCCGGCCCACCTTGACCTGTTCATGAAATCAAGTAATTCAGGTCTCTTCTTTTCACGTCTCACGCACATGGGCCAAGTTGGGCCATCGCTAGGACTAAGTTGCTGCCAAAAAAATGCGGCAGCAAGAATCCAACTCGCAACCTGCGTTTGGATAAAATTACATGGTCCAACTGACCTATCTCATGGTTGTTGAAAACAACAGAGTCTCAGTTCTTTATATATAGTACCACCTCGCGTCTTTACCAGCAATAACGCCAGTTTATATACATCTGCGAATTCAAATCAATAAGCCGCCTTGAGGATTAAAAAGGAGAAGAGGGTAAACAATGGGCCAATTCTTCCCTGGAAAGAACCAAGAGACTTGGAAAGGAAGCGGTCAGCTGCGTGGTTTAATGAAAGAATAGTAAACATGCCCGTGCGTTGCATCGGGATAGAAAGAATCACACTTTTATTAAAAGAACAGAGTGCTCAAGGTGAGATAATTTGGCTGTGCAGTTGTGGTATAAAGATAAAAGAACTTTTGAGAATTCTCACGTGGAAATATTCGTTAATTAAATATGATAGTTTGAAAAGGAAATGCATATTTATAGCTATTAATGTATGAATTGAGGGCTACCTTGATCTAGATATATTACTTAAATACATGTAGATTGTTTTTTTTCACTTCGTTGCTGTTCTTCAAGTCTCTTTAGCCATGAAGTTATGATATTTTTCTTAAGTGGCATTGTTTCATCTGCCATTCCCACTATGAAACAAATGTAGTTGTATTCCCTGGTTACTTTCTTTTAATTGTTTCTCCACAATTTTCACCTTCAAATAATGCATCAAATCCGATTGCATGATCTTATTTTGCTTTATTCATCAAATTCAAACCCCATTTTCAATTGATATATGATTAGGTAGACCGATACCGATGTGGAGCTCGCTGGTACCGTATTTCTCTTTTAAAAAAACTTCAATGATTTATAGCATACTATGCATTCAACTACTATATCATTAATTTTACAAAACAAATAATTTCATGCACAAACAACTTATTGTTTGATCATATGCAAACCACTTCTAACTATTATGTGCGATCTAAGTATAGTAGTGTAGCTATGATGTTTATCCGCAGTACTGAGCACGCGTAGGCTTTCTAGGTTTTTTGCCATATGATTTTGTGTTGCCAGTTTCAAACAGCATTTTCGAGCTTGTAATTGTATGGCATGTAATAACAGTAGCACAAATGTCATAGAGTTATGTCTGGTATCTATTCATTTTACTTGGGAACCTTTGAATCGGTCGACCAGCAACAGTATTCATGTGTTATCACCATATTTTTGTTGGACATCCTTCCTTCTTATCGGTCAAGTTTTCGTCCTATTTCTTGCGTGGTTTCTCTCCTACTATCACGTCCAAATTGTCCAGTTAGTCGCAAAATATAGTTCTACTCTATTAGAGTCTCCATGTTGATGCTATTTAGCGAAGGAAAAGGTTCTTATTTAAATTCACAAAAAAAATTGATCGTACCAAATCGATTGTTTTGAAGTGTACATATTCATGATGCTTCAAGAACTTGTAAATTTGCACAAAAACTGTTTTTTTATTGATGTTTTAATGCTCAGAAAAAATTAATCATGATTTTTTTTTAAATGTCGCACAAATCTCGTCAATTTTTATGGAAATTTACATGCACACGGAAGATAATTGTAACTATTTGTTTCAAAAGGCTTGGTAGTTGAAAATATACTGTTCTTACGGTTTTACCTGGTAGCTCATCCACTTTTTTGACATTTTTGCACTAAGAATACCTAAAAGAAAATACTAATTAATTGAACCTGGCTCATAGAAAAATTAATCATGTCTGGTGCGCTGCTATACTAACGCAATGTGGCTCCTTAATTAGCTCCTTTTGATGCTCCGGAAGCCCGCTCCCATCGGAGCCGGCGGCGCTGTACATGTCGGCGTCGTGGTCGATGCTTTCCATCTTGGCGCGCGTGAGCCTTGCTGGCCCGGAATGGCTACCACTTTCGTACGCAGCCAAGCCACTGCAGTTGGTACTCGGCTACTCACGGTTCTCTTATACTGCCAGCTCCACCATGCACATCTCTACCTCCTTGTAAACGATGCTCGCTTCCTCGCATAATTGTAAACGTGTCTTATATTCAGTTCTTTATCAATAACAACATTCAAGGTCCATTTCCCTCAAAAAAAAAAAAACATTCAAGGTCCATTCATATGAAGCTTACTGCTAGTCTGCCATAAGGGCGTACTCAACAGATTTTATCACAGTGCTTTTCCATGCCAAAATAAATATTGATTGCAAACGATCCTTTGTTGCCACAGTTATCAACTAAATATTGATTCAGAGATCACGAGGAATGAGGACAGCGAACAACTTTAAAAGAGGGCCTTCTTACATAAAGAGGGAACTCAGCTAAGTCATACATCAGATAATCATATTTCTATACGCCAGTAAATCCATGGAAGCAGATAACATAATAACTGGGTGATGCGAGGCTTGGCATAGAGGAGGTCATAGGCGTCGAGGCCACCAAGCCCAACCTTGACTGCTGGTCCTCCCTTTCTTCCTCTACTATTTTTTTCTGAACGACCTTTCTTCCTGTACTGATTCCCTCAACTCCATGCTTTCCTGATCATCCTCTTCCTCTTATGACCAGCTAGGCATTTAACTAATCAGGGTAAATGCTGAAAGGTATAGTCGACAAACCATGTCAATGAGATCTACATGGATCGATCGATTAAATAGTGAAAATCTGAGAAATCTAAATCTGAACTAACAAAAAAAAAGCAAACAATCTTCAGGCTATGTAACTGTACCCACATGTCTGCTCCAAAGAATTGGTTATGGAAAGAAAAGCGGGTACAACGGAGTTGGGTTGATGCCTAATGGACGACCAATCGTTCCTGCTACTCTAGCTTCCTGCCTCCCAGTTTGAATTGATGCTGCCACTATGGCCAGCAAGCATCTACCGCCAAGGTTCATGCATGGCTGCTTCGCGTACGCCAACACGCCCTGTCTTACCACAGGTATGCTGCTGTTCATCCTGCCGTCTACACGCCCTTGCAGATTCAGTGCACCGGGAGAAGAAAAATCAATGAAAAATAGAAAGACCAGATGTTATACGCAATGACAGATGGCACACATCAAGGGACTTATTTGTAAAGGACCGAGCTAACAACATTCATATACTGTTTTAAAGCTTGGGGCTTCCCTTGAATGGCAACACTCATTTAGTTCTACACCAGTCAATGTAAAAAATTAAGGAGCAGCATCAAAGATCAACCATAATGTTACAAAATAATTAAAAAATGCAAGGCCCAAATCTGGAATGGTCATTGTGAATTGGCTCAGAGAATGTGAACCATATAACCAGGAAAGTGCTATATATAACAGTATAACCGAAGATTACCACAAAATTCATAACTGTCAACCTCTACCGACACAGTTGTGCCCGTTCAAAAAATCACCAAATTTGAGGTTGAAATTAAATTGCATTTAAGCCAAGGTTATGATCAAATACAGCTTAAGAGAAGTTGTAAGATTTTAGGACATAAATTTGTTGGATAACTGCATATAAATATGTTTTATAGAACTAAACACTCTTATATTTCTTTATAGAAGAAGTATTTTACAATCTGAATATAAATTGATATACATGAGTAGAGCCAGAGCTTTCTGAATCATCAATTAGACAATTAGGAGATGCTATTATACCTCCCGGTCTAGAGGATGCAATCGACTAAAAAGTCTTAAGGTCCCAAAATTTAACAATTATAATTTGAACCTACAGAAGCTTGTGGAAAGAACAGAAAGCAAAAGTTACAACTAACCAAGTCTAGATGATATATAAATTATTTTGGAGGAAAGATGTTATCTGGGAACACATCTTATGTTTTTGTACAGGTTGTATAACATACTATCACCATCTGACATGTGGCTAGTAAAATTATGGGGAAGAAAACCTGAACAGTTTAAGCGGACCTTCAGGAAGCTAAAGTCATGCAAGAGCTTTCCACCTGTCAAATCAACAATCAGTGACCCCAAAAATATAAACGATATCTTCCGCTAGAGCATGAGTTTATTCACCTTGTTAATATTAGCACCGTTGTGAGCAACTGAGCATATATGGCACCTTTATAGGTTGGACCAAACAACAGATTCTCCCTGTAATTTGTGTGGTACTGCTTAATAGGTTGGATCAAAATCTTACCTTCATAGAACTCTTAGCCCTACCAGAAACAATCCACCGACCATCAGGAGCGAATCAAGCAGATCAATCCTCTCACTATGACCCTGATATGTGCGATCTACTATTATTCTGTTAAACAAATGGACAACACCATCAATGTCAACAAACAAGATGAAATTAACCAATAACTGGTTCCACACACCGTGAGAGACATAGCCAACATACATCCGTGATCCAATCCTGCTTTTCAGATAAAAATTCAGAATAGAATTATCTCTTTATCAGCAGTTCGTCCAACTTGCTGGACTGCCTCCTAATCAAAAGGCTTCTATCTTGCGGCCTCTCTCTTTCAGGCCTCATCTTCTTCCTCTACTTGAGGCAGGCCTGACCATAAGTACCAACCTGCGCTAAATCTTTAAGACACCAGTAGCTAGCTGCTCAGTTTACTGAACAATAGTTTATTTGTACAAGTAAAAAAGCAGCATCGGAATGGGTTTGATTGACTAAACTGAAAATCAATAGTTGAAACAAATAATCATGGATGCATCCACCACAAAAAGAAGGAACTGGAAGAAAAAGTGGGGCGTGGCTGTCACCATGTCACAGCAACCGTGTGTGCATGAGCAGATCGACCTCAGCGCCGCCAGCCTATGGCTCAAGCAGGGAGAGAGGGAAAGGAGGCCTCACCGTGCTAGGGCTAGGAGGGGGCTGGAGTGCTCCACCTCGCATGATCCCCCTTCTTACCTCACGTAGGGGCTCGTCGCACGCGGGCCATCGAGGAAGGGCCGGATGGGTAGGAGGGGATGGATCGCGGAAGCTGAGTGCACGCCACAATTAGGCCGGGGATCCTCTCGTCCTCTGCTTCGACGCCTGCCTCCACCTGCAAGGACTTCGCGCCGCCGCGCCAGATCCCTCCGTCTCCCGCGCCAGTTCGCCTTCGCCCAGCTCCGGCGAGCTCCTCGCTAGGTCGCCGCACAACCCCTCCTTTCTTCCTTCTTCTCTCCCTTGCCTTCCTGTCTCCTTTGTGCCCAGGAGCCGCGGATGCCATGGATCCGCCCGTGCTCAGGCCTTCCTCGTCGTCACCGGCGACCTCCGCCTCCGGATCTGCCCCCAGCCACCGCAAGCTCGAGCCGCCGCCGAGTTGATCCGCTCCCAATTAATAAAATCAGACGTATGGACCGCGGGGTGAATATACCAAAGTACAGGGTTACTTTTGCAAAAACGAAACGGTATCTTGGTTTAATGACTTAAAAAGGACTGCGGGTTGAATTCTGAAAAACAGAGGGACTTTTCTGCAAAAATGCCGACGACGTACGCAAAAGATAGATGGCAGAAAGCAGGATCGAAATCACAACCTCTGGCTAATACGCTGCAACCAGTAGAGCTAGGATTTGTTTGTGCTTTGGCAGAGGGTTTCCTAATCTTGAATAGTCCCATCTCGACTTCTTCTATCAAACCACACCAGTTAATATACGTGCAAAACTTGCACATACTCAGAAGCTGGCTGCAAGATGATTCGTGGGACGAGGTAGGCGGCGAGCGACAGAGGCCGAGGTCGGTCGAGCAGGGGCGCTACGAGGCGAAGTGAGCAACAATGCATGCATGTTTGCTCTAAAAAAACAATTATGTTTTTTTTAGAAGAAAATGGTCACAATAATGTAATCTGCTATTTAGTAGGATATCTGTAATCAAAAGAAGACATAGTTTTACATTGTTCTGTAGAGTTTTGCTGTTTTGGTATCTGAGTTGAGAATAAACAACGAGAATAGCTTCATTGGAATAATTCTCACTAGATTTTCTGATAATTCAACTCATCCAGTAGCTTGATAGTTATCATTATTTTAGTATCTTATCTGTGTAACTTGATTATTAGGAGATTTATATTCATGATACTAGCGAATGGGTAGAAGTTAGGCAGAAGAACATAGAAATAGAACTAATATCCTAATTTTTTCAGAGGAACTAACGAGTTAGTATCTGAATAAATTACTTTAGATTAGCTACTACTTTTTAAAAAAGACGTCACTTTGAAATAGAGGCAGCTGTAAACCCGTGGGAAGGTGTGTTATACTTTTTTTTTCTCCCGTTGCAACGCACGTGCATATTTCCTAGTATTAGTTAACAGGAAGAACTAATAGCATGACTGGAAACTACACATTTTTCTGGTCAAACTACATATAAAAATTATTTTAATCCAAGTTATGGTTACAAAGTTATAGTACAATCATGTTTAACACATTCTTTGTAAATAGGCCCGAGACTTAAACGGAATGAAAACAGAGTGAACTGGGCCTATGACAGCTAAATATGGAATACTAACCAGCGTCCATGTGCGTGCGACAACAGCTACGTGTGTTGGGTCGAAGCCCAACAAAGAGAAAAAGAAGAGGGCACCTAGTATTGAACCGCGGGTTATTTGAAAAAAAACACCAGTTTTTTGGTAAAACGTACTATGACAGATGGATAGGCAGAATCACTCAATACTTTATTAGTGACTAGCAAACATGTCCGTGCGTTGCAAAGAGAGAGTAAATATTTTTTATTAGAGCCGCAGTTTTCATTTTGATTCAATTTTGGTTCCGACTTGTAATACTGATCGCGTGCACCTATGGCCAGACTCAGATAGCTACCGGTCAGTGTTGTTCGACACTATGAAGGTCGCGTCTATAAATTAAATCTATTTAGTAAAGTATATATGTGTCATCATCACATGCAGCGGATAAAACACAAATTAAGATCCTATGTAACGTTCATGACTATCATAAGAATTGTTTGGGTATTTTCAAAATAAATCTTCACGTACTTTTGATGTTTATGAATTTTATAATTGTATGCATATGCTATAAAAATTATTTGCGCATTCGCTATAAAAAAGTATAGTGTAGTCCATTGGTAAATACGTATATGGATTTTGCTAAAAAAATACATACATAGGCCTCACTCGCTCCTTGCCAGGCAACATAGAGCAATCCGTGCGACATGTTTATTTGCAATACGAATCGACGCCGGTATGAAGGAATGACGGATCATGCACCATTGATTTAGGTTGCACCATAAATAGCATTTTTTACTAGTTAATAGATAAATATAACATTATATTCAGATTGCACACATTTTTCTAGTCAAATTTCATTTATAACAGGTTAAATTGAAGTTAGGGTTTAAAATATATGATTATTTTGAAAAAATATATATTTATTCTAGATGTACTGTGGGTTGATTAACACAAATATTAGGGGCTATTATATAAAACTTCAAAAAATGGTTTGCTATGACTTAATGTCGGACTGCAGGTTGATTAGTATAATGTTATGGAGTTTTATGTAAAATAGTAAAATGATTCGTCCTGACTTAAAGATGGACTACGGGTTGATTTTAATAAATTGTGAGGAATTTTCCTTTTGCAAAAGGACGCGACTGACGAACCAAAAGCGATGCATGCTTTATTATTAGGTGGAGATCTATACCTCTATATACCTACTAATAAATACAAATAAAAGAAATAGATATTGTTGGTCCGTCGTCATTTTTGCAAAAAAAAACCCTTCAATTTTTTAAGAGCCAACCCGCAATCTAGAGAAAAGCTCGCAACAGAATTTCTGCTCCCTAAATGGGCCGGCAAGTCCCTAGCGTGGGCGAAGGTGGGCCTGGTTCGCTTCTTTCAATTAGATGGAAAAACATATACGCACAGAGCACTCGAACTTGAGGCCTCCACTACCGACCACACCAGAACAACCAACTCACCTATCATTTGTTGCGTGTGCAAAACCTGGTCGTTACCTAATTACGAGTTGTCTAGAAAATGGAAACTACCTCAAAAAAAAAGGGAATCCACGTGTCAACGAAAAAAAATCCCGCTAAATGTGGACATGAAGATGCCAACAAAAGTGAAAGACCGGAAGGACGTGCAGGAAATTGACTCCAATTATATGAATTGTGGACATTATTTGAAAATTAAGTGGGATTTCGGGAAACCCAATAAAGGACCACATGCACGCCGTATTTCTTTCTATGAAATGGAATTTTCATGACATAATTGGCCGCATTTCTTTCCATCAAATAGAATTTTCACGACATAACTGGCCACATTTCTTTTCATTAAATGGAATTTTCTTCACGTAATTGGCTCCCTAATAAATGTTATTATGCTGAAATTTGTTAGATAGACCAACAATTAAGTCGCTTTAAACGGGGAGAAGACGTTGCATCCCATAAGAAAAAATAAAATTAAAAGGCAGCATAACAAATCCACACGTTTTTTGGAACAAACAGAAAAGAATTCCCTCAAAAACCACAAACATACAATAAAATATAGTAGTATTTAGATGCATATATGGGAGTACAAGATGCGTAACATGCCTTAGAAATCAGTGTTGGGATATCGAAGTTATGTAATCGACTTTTGTTCCCAGTAACAAAAATGGATAATTGAATTTTGTTGTGCTAAATTTTCATAGTCTAATTTTTAAAATATCTTTAGGACATATTAGTACCTGGCTTTTCGTTATTTAATTTTACATATTGTGTTTTCTAGACGCAAATATATTCTTTTATTCCCGTTGCAACGCACGGGCATATTTCCTAGTATATACAAACTGGTTTTATCCGATAAAAAGGTTCCTTCATATACACAACCAATTTGCCGAATTGGATTTCCACTAAAAAGGTTCCTTCATATACACAATCAATTTTGCAGATTGTCTATACTCTCTTTCATATATTTTAATATTATCATTTTACTACCAATTCAACTACCATTTCAGCAATTATAAATCGATTGGTTTATTATTGCAAGGAATGCAATCTGCATCTCTCGCTCCCCAACTGGACTATCCGGTTGTTGTTGTGAGACACCAAAACTAACATTTCAAGACTACTTCCATCTACAAATAATCAATACAAGTATTATGTAAAAACAAAAATTGCCAGCACTGGATATATCTATGACATCACAACAACGTACGTTGTAGATCAGCTTGGTCGTTCTCGGGTGGTTCACGCGCCGCAAAAGCCGTTTCATGGGCCGGTGCTCCGCAGAGCGAGCGCCCGTTTCTATCCGTAATCGGGCCAGAAAGGCCCACATTTAGTCGAAGCACACTCGCATGGGCCAGGTCATCCTATATGTTGGCAGCCCTATCCCTGTACCCACGATGCTATCGTTACTTCCCTGCGATGTACCGCCGTCGTTACATCCCCTCAATGGGCCGTCGTCGTCCTCCATCCCGCCGGTGAGCTTCCTCTGGTGTCTGCCTCCAGGTAGTTGCCCTTTACTTGCCCCTATTCTTCCACCGCAGGCCCCTTGTTTATTGTTCTTAATCTCCAGTCTTGCTGCATATACCTCCATGGTGGTTGCGGCGGCTGCCCTTGCCGTAGGCGTTCATCACCGGCTGTCGTCCTCCATGCCCTTGTAGCTGGAGCGCATGTTCCTCTCAATTATGTAACTAAGGCTGCAACTGTTGCGTGATTATGCTTATAAAGTTCCGTTGTCCACCTCCCATGTCTTATTACTGCTTGGTGATGGTGGAGAGCAGCCTCGATGGCAGAGCCAAAAATCCTAACTTCACGGCGCTGAAGGACTTGGCTTCCCTATCTCATCCTCCCCGTCCACAGTGAGGCATCGTGGAGTCTGCATCTGAGAGACCACCATAATCAGCAAATTACACATCGCCTCTACACATTCTGGACCTTTCCTGATTTCTTACCAATTCTTAAACTATGCCGCTTGACCTTTTTACCAATTTGTAAAACATGCTGGCAATGTGAAGAATTGTGAGTGAATGACTGAATGTGTACAAAGCCGTCCGAGCAAGTGAGCGACGCCGTCGTGGTAGCGGTGAAGGAGTTGTTGTCGGCGACAACGTCAATCTGATCAGCCTGAGCTCCTTGGTCACAACATCGGGTTCAGGTACCAACAATGGGCAACACTCCACCTCTACAACGGCTCCAATGGCAGTAAGCGACCTTGTTGCATCTCGCGGACGCCGGTATATGCCATATTTTTGTTACTTAGTAATTTACTCATGAATTACTACTTCTATACTACTGTTGGTGATGCAAAAAGACCACGTGTAGTTGAACCTTTTCAAGGATGTTACATATTGTTGATTTATCTTACACCATGTGCATGATACAAAGCCGTCCTACTTTGACATAGAAGAAGGAAGATATTGCGGCTCTCATGATTTTCGTGTAGTGGTCGAGTTATCTCAGTTTTCCTCTGCTCATCTTGATGATTCTATCCTTTTCATCTTAGGATGAGGCGCGACAATGCGCACCTTTATATTCTAGTTTCCTATAAAGGATGCCGGAGCACCCGCCTCATGAGGGCATCCGTGCTCGCGCGTGCTCCACACACTCCCTGCATTGCTACCTGCCTAGCGCCCTCCCCATTGCTCGATCAGGTTTTTCCTTGCCCCATCTCCCCATAGGTTTTGGGGGTCCATGACCTCTGGGCCGAGGGCGTAAGGGGGGGGGGGATTTCCTTAGTGTATTTCTATTGGGGAACGTAGTATTTCAAAAAAATTCTACGATCGCGTAAGATCTATCCAGGAGAAGCATAGCAACGAGCGGGAGAGTGTGTCCACGTACCCTCGTAGACCGAAAGCGGAAGCGTTTAGTAACGTGGTTGATGTAGTCGAACATCTTCGCGATCCAACTGATCCAAGCACCGAACGTGCGGCACCTCCGCGTTCAGCACACGTTCAGCTCGATGACGTCCCTCGAGCTCTTGATCCAGTGGAGGACGAGGGAGAGTTCCGTCAGCACGATGGCGTGGCAACGGTGATGATGAAGTTACCGGTGCAGGGCTTCGCCTAAGCACTACGACGATATGACCGAGGTGTGTAACTGTGGAGGGGGCACCACACACGTCTAAGAGAAGACTTGGTGTGCCTTTGGGGTGCCCCCCTCCCACGTATATAAAGGAGGGGGGAAGAGGAGGCCGACCCTAGAGGGGGCGCGCCAAGGGGGGGAGTCCTACTTGGACTCCCGGTCCAAGTAGGATTCGCCCCCCCCCTTTCCTATTCCAACTAGGAGAAGGAGGGAAGGGAGAAGAGGGGAGAAGGAAGGAGAGGGGCGCCGCCCCCTCCTAGTCAAATTTGGACCAGCCCATGGGGGGGGCACCCCTTGAGGCCCTTCTCTCCTTTCCCCTAAAGCCCATTAAGGCCCATTACTCTCCCGGGGGGTTACGGTAACCTCCCGGTACTCCAGAAAATACCCGAAACACTTCGGAACCATTCCCGTGTCCGAATATAACCTTCTAATATATCGATATTTACCTCTCGACCATTTCGAGACTCCTCGTCATGTCCGTGATCTCATCCGGGACTTCAACAAACTTCGTTCATCAAATCACATAACTCATAATACAAATCATCATCGAATGTTAAGCGTGCGGACCCTACGGGTTCGAGAACTATGTAGACATGACCGAGACACATCTCCGGTCAATAACCAATAGCGGAACCTGGATTCTCATATTGTTTTCTACATATTATAAGTAGATCTTTATCGTTCAAACTGCACATCATCATACGTTGTTCCATTTGTCATCAGTATTTTACTTGACAGAGATTCGATCGTCGGTATCATCATTCCTAGTTCAATCTCATAACCGGCAAGTCTCTTTACTCGTTCAGTAATGCATCATCCCGTAACTAACTCATTAGTCACATTGCTTGCAAGGCTTATAGTGATGTGCATTACCGAGAGGGCCAGAAGATACCTCTACGATACACGGAGTGACAAATCCTAATCTCGATCTATGCCAACTCAACAAACACCATCGGAGACACTGCAGAGCATCTTTATAATCACCCGATTACGTTGTGACGTTTGATAGCACACAAGGTGTTCCTCCGGTATTCGGGAGTTGCATAATCTCATAGTCAGAGGAACATGTATAAGTCATGATGAAAGCAATAGCAATAAAACTAAACGATCATTAAAGCTAAGCTAACGGATGGGTCTTGTCCATCACATCATTCCCTAATGATGTGATACCGTTCATAAAATGACAACACATGTATATGGTCAGGAAACTTAACCATCTTTATTAACGAGCTAGTCTAGTAGATGCATACTAGGGACACTCTGTTTGTCTATGTATTCACATATGTACTAAGTTTCCGGTTAATACAATTCTAGCATGAATAATAAACATTTATCATGATATAAGGAAATATAAATAACAACTTTATTATTGCCTCTAGGGCATATTTCCTTGATCTCCCACTTGCACTAGAGTCGGTAATCTAGATTACATAGTAATGATTCTAACACCCATGGAGTCTTGGTGCTGATCATGTTTTGCTCGTGAGAGAGGCTTAGTCAGCAGATGCGCAACATTCAGATCCGTATGTATCTTGCAAATCTCTATGTCTCCCTCCTTGACTTGATCACGAGATGGAATTGAAGCGTCTCTTGATGTGTTTGGTTACATTGTGAAATCTAGATTCCTTCGCCAAGGCAATTGCTCCAGTATTGTCACAAAAGATTTTCATTGGACCCGATGCACTAGGTATTACACCTAGATCGGATATGAACTCTTTCATCCAGACTCCTTCATTTGCTGCTTTTGAAGCAGCTATGTACTCCGCTTCACACGTAGATCCCGCCACGACGCTCTGCACCAACTGACAGCTCCACCATTCAATATAAATACGTATCCGGTTTGTGACTTAGAGTCATCCGGATCAGTGTCAAAGCTTGCATCAACGCAACCATTTACGACGAGCTCTTTGTCACCTCCATAAACGAGAAACATATCCTTAGTCCTTTTCAGGTATTTTAGGATGTTCTTGACCGCTGTCCAGTGATCCGCTCCTGGATTACTTTGGTACCTCCCTGCTAAACTAATATCAAGGCACACATCATGTCTGGTACACAGCATTGCATACATGATAGAACCTATGGCCGAGGCATAGGGAATGACTTTCATTTTCTCTCTATCTTCCGCAGTGGTCGGGCATTGAGTCTGACTCAACTTCACACCTTGTAACACAGGCAAGAACACTTTCTTTGACTGATCCATTTTGAACTTCTTCAAAACTTTATCAAGGTATGTGCTTTGTGAAAGTTCAATTAAGCGTCTTGATTTATCTCTATAGATCTTGATGCCCAATATATAAGCAGCTTCACCGAGGTCTTTCATTGAAAAATTCTTATTCAAGTATCCTTTTATGCTATTTAGAAATTCAGTATCATTTGCGACCAACAATATGTCATCCACATATAATATCAGAAATGCTACAGAGCTCCCACTCACTTTCTTGTAAATACAGGCTTCTCCAAAAGTCTGTATAAAACCATATGCTTTGATCACACTATCAAAGCGTATATTCCAACCCCGAGAGGCTAGCACCAGTCCATAAATGGATCGCTGGAGCTTGCACACTTTGTTAGCACTTTTAGGATAGACAAAACCTTCTGGTTGCATCATATACAACTCTTCTTTTAGATTGTAACGCCCCGAGACCGACGCTTCAGAAGCCTTCCAGTTATTTCGTTGTTGTTGTGTGTTATTTATTTGTTTGTTGCATTTCATCATGTCATTATCTGCATTGCATTGGCACTCCGTTGCCGTCATGTTTTAAAACTTGCATTCGTTAGTCGTTGACGTTTCTCCCTTTGCCTTCATCACCTTCCCTCTTGACCGCTTTGCCTTCGTTGACCGTTCCAGGCCAATCGGGTGTTCGCTCCCCTCTTGACCGTGACCGCCTAACCCCTCTTTGCACAGTGCATAGACCCCTCTCGCGCATCCAAAAACTCCCCTTGACCCAAACCGGACTGTCGCTACCGTTGTGTCCGGATCATCCCCTAACGTCTACAAAACATCTCCGTTTTGTTAATTGGGCTCCCTAACTATTTTATTCGCGACCGTCCGGTTACGATCGTAGGGATGAGGTAGCCGCTAACATAATCCACTTAATGTATATATTTTGTCCAAACCCTAGTCCAATCCATCCATCCCGTCTCCCGCCGCCGCCACTCTCCCGCATCGTCCTCGGGATCCTCCCGATCCAGTCCACCCCGACCAACCAGAGCTGCAGCCCCCTCCTGATCGATTCCACCAACCAGATCTCCGACCACCTCCCGTGTTCTGCGCGCCGCCCAAATCACAGAAGCCTCGATCCCGAGCTCCTCCTCCGCTTCTTGCCCGGCGCAAGCCTACCTCTTCTCCCTCGATCCCGAATGGATCGTGAAGCCGCCATAAAGGCCCCAGGCTCGTAGATCTCCTCATGCCCGAGCACCTTCTCCAAATTCCCACGCCGCGGACCCGCAGTCGCCTCCCGACACCTGGCCCGGCCTGATCGGCCATCTCAAAGCCTCCTCGCCAACCCGTTGCTTCCCGCATGGCAAAGCTCCCTGCAGCCTCGCGCCTCCCGGCGAAACCGGGAGCACGAGCTCCTCCTTCCACATCCAGCGGCCGAGGACCCCAACTCCGGCGGCGTCGTCGCCCTCCTCTTCTCCTCCCGGCGCGTCCGTCCTCGCGATCCCGCATCAGGAGCTTCTTCCCGCCTCGCCGTTGTGTTCTTTGGACAGAGGCCGAGCCGTCGCCGTCCGCTCGACTCCACCGTCACGGAGATCCATCAACGCCACAGGAACCGCGCCCCTTCGCGGGTCCGCCTCCCCTGTCCGTCCGTCTCCTTCCCTCGTTTTCCTCCTCCCTCTGTATTCAACTCTCTCGGGTCTCTCTACGCCTTGGGCAGAGCTCCACGCCATGGCCTGCAGTTCCTCCCGCCTTGGAGCTCCCTTGCACCGCGGATCCAAACCCCTACTTTGGACCTGCCGTTCCGGCTTTTCGCGTCGCCGTCGACCACCCGTCGTGAAGTCCATCGCGCCCGGCCGCCGGCGTTTGAACTTCTTCTTTGTTTACATTCTTGAACGGCGGCGGCAACTTCCTTCGCCCGCTGCGTTGACCGCTCCGAGCCAGCGTGGGCGGCGCTAGGCCCGGCTGCTCCATCCGAGGCTCAGCGCAGTCGCACCAAGGCCCAGCCGGCCTGCCCGCCTCTGCTCCACCGTAGGGCCAAAGCCCATGGTGGCGCCTCAGCCTGCGATTTCGGCCCGAGCCGTGTTTTTTCAGCGCCTGAATTTGCTATTTATCCAGAGATTTACCTGTTTTGTAGAAAACCCCTCATGTACATGCATATAATAACTCACAATTGGTGCATCGGTTTAAAGTGACTTAAATATGAAAAATGCTTAAAGCGTGTCTAGTTTCATAATATGCTACTTTCATCCAAGTTTAACATGTTTAAAATGTTGTCTACATTAATTTGCTCCTATGCCATGCTAAAATGTTTTATTTCATAACTAAATAACCGTAGCTCCATTTTAAATAAACTTTATATGTAAATGGGGTAGAAAAATGCCTAGTTTAACATGGTGTACTTTCTTTGCATGGTTAACAACTCTAAAATTGTGTTTAGGGCAGAACAGTACCTAATCCATAAATATGCACATGAGGATTTTCCGGACTTGTTGTTCGTTGTTTCCGGCCTCATTTAAACTTGCCTAGGTAGGTAGTTTTGTTGTGCTTCACCCCTTGCCATGATAACCAACATTTAATTTTGTTGAGTACTTAAACGAGAGAGAACTAATTAATTGACGTGGTGTTTCGTCAATATGCAACTCGATGCATTTGAGCTCCACTTAATTTGTAGTGTTGTTTGTTGCATTTTGCCATGCCTTGCCTCATTAAAATGGACATGCATCATTCTTGTTTGTGCATCATGCCATGTTCATGTGTTGGTTGTTTACTTTGTTGTTTGTTTCTTTCCGGGTTGCTTCTCTCGTTAGCTTCGGCTTCGCTCCGGAGTTGTGAGGATTCGTTCGACTACGTCCGTTTGTCTTCTTCATGGACTCGTTCTTCTTCCTTGCGGGATCTCGAGGCAAGATGACCATACCCTCGAAATCACTTCTATCTTTGCTTGCTAGATGCTCGCTCTTTTGCTATGCCTATGCTACGATGCCTATCACACCTTATCATGCCACCCATATTGCCATGTCAAGCCCTAACCATCCTTTCCTAGCAAACCATTGCTTGGCTATGTTACCGCTTTTGCTCGGCCCCTCTTATAAGCGTTGCTAGTTGCGGTGAAGATGAAGATTGCTCCATGTTGGATTATGTTTATGTTGGGATATCACAATATCTCTTATATTATTAATGCATCTATATACTTGGTAAAGGGTGGAAGGCTCGGCCTTATGCAGTGTTTTGTTCCACTCTTGCCGCCCTAGTTTCCGTCATATCGGTATTATGTTCCCGGATTTTGCGTCCCTAACGCGGTCGGGTGATTTATGGGACTCCCTTGACAGTTCGCTTTGAATAAGACTCCTCCAGCAAGGCCCAACATTGGTTTTACCATTTGCCTCACCACCACCTACTTTTCCCTTGGGAGTAATTAACCCAAGGGACATCTTTATTTTAGCCCCCCCCGGGCCAATGCTTGTCTAAGTGTTGGTCCGAACTTTGCAGCGCCTCCTCGGGGAAACTCGAGGCCTGGTTTTAGTTGTACGGACTGCTCATCCGGTCGTGGCACGAGGGCGAGATCTGTGCGGCTACTATCGAGGTGTCGGCACGCAGGGAGGTCTTGCTGGTCTTGTTTTATTGCTGTCGAAATGTCTTGTAGCGGGATTCCGAGACTGATCGGGTCTTCCGGGAGAAGGAATATCCTTCGTTGATCGCGAGAGCTTATAATGGGCTAAGTTGGGACACCCCTGCAGGGTATAATCTTTCAAAAGCCGTGCCCGCGGTTATGGGCAGATGGGAATTTGTTAATGTCCGGTTGTAGAAAACCCAAAGTTGATCTTAATTAAAATACATCAACCGCGTGTGTAACCGTGATGGTCTCTTCTCGACGGAGTCCGGGAAGTGAACACGGTGTTGGAGTTATGCTTGACGCAGGTTGTTCTAGGATCACTTCTTGATCATAGTTGTTCTACCGTGCTTGTGCCTCCTCTTCTCGCTCTCTTTGGCGTATGGTAGCCACCATATATGCTAGTCGCTTGCTGCAGCTCCACCTCATACCTTTACCCTTCCCATAAGCTTAAATAGTCTTGATCGCGAGAGTGTGAGATTGCTTGAGCCCCGTGACTCACAGATACTTCCAAAACCAGTTTGCGAGGTGCCGATGAAGCCCGTGCAGTGGACGCACCGAGCTCAAGTAGTAGCTCGATGAAGATCTTGTTCATTGTGTTGTTTCGTTTCATTGATCGATAGTGGAGCCAGTTGGGACGATCGAGGATCTGTGTAGCATTTGGGGTAGTCTTCTTTTATTTTGGTTCCGTAGTCGGATCTTGATTGTATCTGTATGATGTAATGCTTTACTCATGTATTGTGTGAAGTGGCGATTGTAAGCCAACTATGTACCTCTTTCCCTTATGTATTACATGGGTTGTGTGAAGATTACCTCACTTGCGACATTGCTTTCAATGCGGTTATGCCTCTAAGTCGTGCTTGACACGTGGGAGATATCTTCGCATCGAGGGCGTTACAAGTTGGTAATCGAGCCATCCCGACTTAGAGCCCTGCTTGATTGTTTCTTTGGCGTTGTTGAGTCTAGAAAAAAAGTTTTGAGTCTTAGGATTTTATATATCGAGAGTAGGATTCTTTTTACTCCCAGTCCTTCGTCGCTCTGGTGAGGTCTCTGGCGTAGAAGTTTTCACTCTTCTCTCCTCAAATTTCACTAAAAATTTTTTAGGATCACTTGGTATCTTGGAATCTTTTCGATGGCTTTGTGGCGAGAACATTGTTCTTGGTGCCTCGACATTTAGGGGTTGTGGCGGTGTCCCGGGAGTTGAGCTCAGGGTGTTGTCATCACAATTTTATCGTTGCGATCGGAATACCTGAGATTTGCCGACATCAAAAATCTCTTTTGTGCAGTTGTTGGTGAGATAACCCCGATAACCCAGTACTGGGGCGAGCTCGGGAGTATTGCCATAACTCGTATAACGGATGCTTTTCGAAGGTTGAGGTACACGATTTCCGAAGGTTTCTTGGTTATGTGTTGAAGGATGGATACAATTTGGATCTAGGTATTGTTAGTTTGGGTGATATATTTTGTGTCCCTTGTATCCCCAACACCAGATTGCATAACGAGAAAGTCGGGAGTTTATAGGTGGGAATTCAAGTAGCTCCTAGAATATCTTTCAAGCGGATGCATGATATGGGATTGGGTAAATCTCTATCATATGTATTTGTTACGGCTTATTCGCAAGCCAAATCCTTTGTTTTATTTTATTTGTGGTATTCGAGTTGCTTGAAGTCAAATGTTGAATCCATACCTTCCCTAAGCGGTGTTCTCATATTGCTATGTGAATACTAATCCTTCTTGATCATCGAGGTCGTCATGTTAATTCTTTCCAACGGTGTGTCTCTCTTCAAGTGGATCCGATCATTTCAACGTCCATAAGATCAAGTATCAGTTTGTTACGAGCGGTGTTTGATTCATCTGTCTCCAAGTTGCCTTTGTTTTTTTCCCGCCCACCCACCCTGGTTTTCTTCAAGGACTCAGAATTCTTATTCAACTATCATTATTGATGTGAAGTCTCTTCACTCTTTTCAATCAATGTTCTGATCCAGTGATCCCTCATGAAGATGCTGAACAACTCCAAGTTCATCATTCTTCATTCTCGTATTCTTTTCCGGTGGATTTAACTCAAGCTTTCGGTGTTGATCATACTCCTTTCCTTGTTGCAAATGCTTTCTCTTGCCGATGCACCTCTTAATCATTCACTTCTCGCTATTCATTTGTTCTGGAGTGTTGAAGATATCTCGGAAGGCTCGTATTTTCATTCCAGATCCGTTCAAGTTATTTTGAGGTTGTTATCTCATTCAAGCCATTTAATTCTACCGGTGCAATCTTTATTTCAAGCAATCGTTCAACGGTGTTTCTTTTGAGTGGGCCCTAACCCACAGGTCTTTTCCCAGGATCTTACCTGACTCTTCTAATTTTCCCGGAGCTTCTAAAATTCTTTTCAAAGTTTGACGTAAGAATGAGTTATCATCAGTCAAATGTCTTTCTCCAAGACCTTCCAAATTCTTTTCATCGTTGGTTCAACCTTTCTAATTTTCATCCCGGAGTATCTCAACAATTCATGGTGATGTTTCTCGTCGTCATTCTCGGATTTTGAAGACCGAAGAAGAGTTTCTCTTAAATCTTGCTCCATTCTCTTCAAGATTCATGGTTCTAGCTTGATGCCATTCTCTCATAATTGTTTTCGATTGTGGGAATTCTTTTCACCCATCCGGAGCATTTCATGAGTTGTTTCCATTTCTTTCCTCCGAAGGCCATCATGTCATAATTCTTCATTCTCAGCGTGTAGCTATCATTCTCCAAATCTTACCGGTGAATTGTTCAAATATCCTCTAATCAGTTCATGATCTCTTCATTCTCTTGTATCTAAATTCTCTCAAGCATCTTCATTCGTTTTCCAATTCTTCCCGGTGAATTGTGCCTTTGCTATGTTCATTTTCAATTCTTATGGTGGTTCGTTCAAGATTTCACTTCCTTCGTTATCATATTAATTCATTCGTTGTTTCCAAATTCCACCGGTGGTTCCATCAATACCTTCTCAAGTTTGCACTATATCTCTTTTCAATCCCTCAAGAAGAATAAGTAGTATGCCAAATCCATTGCTTGTCATCAATGTAAATTGGTGAAGGATCATATAACGTAATTCTTATTTTTGTTTCATCCAAGTGATCTAGTTTCTTCTTTCAAGAGTTATTCATCATGTCACACTTCTCGGTTCGAGATGCTTCATCTTTTCTTCTACGGAGTTTCAAGTTTTTCCGCTTTATCTCGTCGCGAAGCTCCATCTAAATCATTGCAAGGTTTCACCTTGTGTTTTCAACCTCCCTTTCTTTCTATCATCCTTTTATTACTGGAGTTCTTCATGGAGGCTCTACATGGTGCTTCGTCAAGGATTCCTTTCATTCTTTAATTGTTCTTCAAGATTTCTCTCGGAGTCAAGGTCCGCCAAGCTATACTATAAAATAAACATGGTGTTCAACACATGTTTTGTTTGGAGGAGTTCAAGCATTATTCATCTTGCATTCCGAAGTGCAATTCTTTCTACTTTATTTTGAGGTGGTGTTATATCACTCTTGACAACTTCTCTTCGTGGTTCATGATTCACATGTTGTCAAGAATGAGATAACTAAACCCATCGTTTCTTCATTGGACTTATCTTGGGTTATATTTCACCTAAAGCCTTCCATTGGGAATGTTGCTATTCGTGGTGCTTATCAATGATCCAAGTTTTTCTCCTATTCTCTCGGCGAATCAAGTTTTCACCTCCGTGTTGCTCTCAAGCAATCAATTGTTTTCCGTAGTGGCATGTATTCACCTCTAAGTTTTGAGTTGTTTCCATAAGCCCACAACAAGCTTATTCTTACCATTGTTGTTTTTCAAACAACTCCGTTCAATCCTACTTCGTAAGGATGCTCTTTCAAATTCATTTATGGTAGGAGATGTTGGTTTCATCCTTCGTTCTATTCATTCCAACTATCTAACTATCATGCTTTGTTTAGGAGGCATTGTGATGTTGCTCTCTTCTACCAATTATCTTGTTTTGTCAAGATCATGTAATTTTCCTTGCTTATCCGTTTAACCGGAGTGTCGTGTTTTCATTTGAGTTCTCTCATCTTATCAAGTTTTGCCTCCCTTCTCAACCGGAGTGCGGTCTCAAATGTTTCTTACCCCTTGTGCCATTCTTTCAATTCTGGAGGCAGTGTGTTGTTGATTTCATCAAGTATCCTCTCATCTTGTCAAGTTCATGTTCAATTCCTTCTATTTACAGTCGGAGTGCTGCCCAAATTATATCATTCTTCCTCTCTCATATTGTTTTAACCGGAGTAGCTTCAAAAAATTTATTGTCCCCTAAACTCTTGGTTCTCATCATGTTCTTTGTTCTTCTCTGCTTCTTGATGTTTGCAATCTCGTTCACCTCCATTGTATTCTTTCTTTCATTTTGCTCAACATCTCAAGGTTCATGGTTTCACTCGTTTGTCGAAGAAGCAACTTAGTTTTACCTCTCCTCTTCCTCTTTCATTTATCTTCGGTGCCATCCTAGATCTCGGGACGAGATCCTCTCGTAGTGGTGGAGTGTTGTAACGCCCCGAGACCGACGCTTCAGAAGCCTTCCAGTTATTTCATTGTTGTTGTGTGTTATTTATTTGTTTGTTGCATTTCATCATGTCATTATCTGCATTGCATTGGCACTCCGTTGCCGTCATGTTTTAAAACTTGCATTCGTTAGTCGTTGACGTTTCTCCCTTTGCCTTCATCACCTTCCCTCTTGACCGCTTTGCCTTCGTTGGCCGTTCCGGGCCAATCGGGTGTTCGCTCCCCTCTTGACCGTGACCGCCTAACCCCTCTTTGCACAGTGCATAGACCCCTCTCGCGCGTCCAAAAACTCCCCTTGACCCAAACCGGACTGCCGCTACCGTTGTGTCCGGATCATGCCCTAACGTCTACAAAACATCTCCGTTTTGTTAATTGGGCTCCTAACTATTTTATTCATGACCGTCCGATTAAGATCGTAGGGATGAGGTAGCCCCTAACCTAATCCACTTAATGTATATATTTTGTCCAAACCCTAGTCCAATCCGTCCATCCGTCTCCCGCCGCCACTCTCCCGCATCGTCCTCGGGATCCTCCTGATCCAGTCCACCCGACCAACCAGAGCTGCAGCCCCTCCGATCCATTCCACCAACCAGATCTCCGACCACCTCCCGTGTTTTGCGCCGCCCAAATCACGGCAGCCTCGATCCCGAGCTCCTCCTGCTTCTTGCCCGGCGCCCAAGCCTACCTCTTCTCCCCTCAATCCTGAATGGATCGTGAAGCCGCCCAAGGCCCAGGCTCGTCGATCTCCTCATGCCCGAGCACCTTCTCCAAATTCCCGCGTGCCCGGACCTGCAGTCGCCTCCCGACCTGGAACTGGCCTGATCTGGCCATCTCAAGCCTCCTCGCCAACCCGTTGCTTCCAGCGCAGCGGAGCTCCTGCAGCCTCGCGCCTCCCGGCGAGAAACCGGAGCACGAGCTCCTCCTTCCACATCCAGCGGCCGAGGACCCCAACTCCTGCAGCGTCGTCGCCCTCCTCTTCTCCTCCGGCGCGTCCGTCCTCGCAGTCCCGCATCGAGCTTCTTCCCGCCTCGCCGTTGTGTTCTTTGGACAGAGGCGAGCCGTCGCCGTCCGCTTTCGACTCCGCATCACGGAGATCCATCAACGCCACGGGAACGCGCCCCTTCGCGGGTCCGCCTCCGCCTGTCCGTCCGTCTCCGTCCCTCGTTTTTCCTCCTCCCTCTGTATTCAACTCTCTCTCAGGTCTCTCTCTCTGCCTTGGACAGGAGCTCCACGCCATGGCCCTGCAGTTCCTCCCCGCCTTGGAGCTCCCTTGCACCGCCGGATACGAAACCCCTACTTTGGACCTGCCCGTTCCGGCTTTTCGCGTCGCCGTCGACCACCCGTCGCGAAGTCCATCGCGCCCGGCCCCGGCGTTTGAACTTCTTCTTGTTTACATTCTTGAAGCAGGCAGCGGCGACTTCCTTCGCCCGCTGCGTTGACCGCTCGAGCAGCGTGGGCGGCGCTAGGCCCACTGCTCCATCCGAGGCCGGCGAGTCGCACCAAGGCCCAGTAGCCTGCCCGCCTCTGCTCCACCGGCCGGGCCAAAGCCCATGGTGGCGCCCAACCTGCGGTTTCGGCCCAGGCCGTGTTTTTTCAGCGCTGCTTGAATTTGCTATTTATCCAGAGATTTACCTGTTTTGTAGAAAACCCCTCATGTACATGCATATAATAACTCACAATTGGTGCATCGGTTTAAAGTGACTTAAATATGAAAAATGCTTAAAATTGTGTCTAGTTTCGTAATATGCTACTTTCATCCAAGTTTAACATGTTTAAAATGTTGTCTACATTAATTTGCTCCTATGCCATGCTAAAATGTTTTATTTCATAACTAAATAACCGTAGCTCCATTTTAAATAAACTTTATATGTAAATGGGGTAGAAAAATGCCTAGTTTAACATGGTGTACTTGCTTTGCATGGTTAACAACTCTAAAATTGTGTTTAGGGAAGAACAGTACCTAATCCATAAATATGCACATGAGGATTTTCCGGACTTGTTGTTCGTTGTTTCCGGCCTCATTTAAACTTGCCTAGGTAGGTAGTTTTGTTGTGCTTCACCCTTGCCATGATAACCAACATTTAATTTTGTTGAGTACTTAAACGAGAGAGAACTAATTAATTGACATGGTGTTTCGTCAATATGCAACTCGATGCATATTGAGCTCCACTTAATTTGTAGTGTTGTTTGTTGCATTTTGTCATGCCTTGCCTCATTAAAACGGACATGCATCATTCTTGTTTGTGCATCATGCCATGTTCATGTGTTGGTTGTTTACTTTGTTGTTTGTTTCTTTCCGGGTTGCTTCTCTCGTTAGCTTTGGCTTCGCTCCGGAGTTGTGAGGATTCGTTCGACTACGTCCGTTTGTCTTCTTCATGGACTCGTTCTTCTTCCTTGCGGGATCTCAGGCAAGATGACCATACCCTCGAAATCACTTCTATCTTTGCTTGCTAGATGCTCGCTCTTTTGCTATGCCTATGCTACGATGCCTATCACCTGCTTATCATGCCACCCATATTGCCATGTCAAGCCCTAACCATCCTTTCCTAGCAAACCATTGCTTGGCTATGTTACCGCTTTGCTCAGCCCCTCTTATAGCTTTGCTAGTTGCAGGTGAAGATGAAGATTGCTCCATGTTGGATTATGTTTATGTTGGGATATCACAATATCTCTTATATTATTAATGCATCTATATACTTGGTAAAGGGTGGAAGGCTCGGCCTTATGCACAGTGTTTTGTTCCACTCTTGCCGCCCTAGTTTCCGTCATATCGGTATTATGTTCCCGGATTTTGCGTCCCTAACGGTCGGGTGATTTATGGGACTCCTTGACGATTCGCTTTGAATAAGACTCCTCCAGAAGGCCCAACATTGGTTTTACCATTTGCCTCACCACCACCTACTTTTCCCTTGGGAGTAATTAACCCAAGGGTCATCTTTATTTTAGCCCCGGGCCAATGCTTGTCTAAGTGTTGGTCCGAACTAAACCCTTTGCGGCGCCTCCTCGGGAAACTTCGAGGCCTGGTTTTAGTTATGCGGACTGCTCATCCGGTCGTGGCACGAGAGGCGAGATCTGTGGCTACTATCAGGGTGTCGGGACGCCGGGAGGTCTTGCTGGTCTTGTTTTATTGCTGTCGAAATGTCTTATAGCCGGGATTCCGAGACTGATCGTGTCTTCCCGGGGAGAAGGAATATCCTTCGTTGATCGCGAGAGCTTATAATGGGCTAAGTTGGGACACCCCTGCAGGGTATAATCTTTCGAAAGCCATGCCCGCGGTTATGGGCAGATGGGAATTTGTTAATGTCCGGTTGTAGAAAACCCAAAGTTGATCTTAATTAAAATACATCAATCAGCGTGTGTAACCGTGATGGTCTCTTCTCGTGGAGTCCGGGAAGTGAACACTGATGTTGGAGTTATGCTTGACGCAGGTTGTTCTAGGATCACTTCTTGATCATAGTTGTTCGACCGTGCTTGTGCCTCCTGTTCTCGCTCTCTTTGGCGTATGGTAGCCACCATATATGCTAGTCGCTTGCTGCAGCTCCACCTCATACCTTTACCCTTCCCATAAGCTTAAATAGTCTTGATCGCGAGAGTGTGAGATTCTTTGAGTCCCGTGACTCACGGATACTTCAAAACCAGTTTGCAGTGCCGATGAAGCCGTGCAGGTGGCGCACCGAGCTCAAGTAGTAGCTCGATGAAGATCTTGTTCATTGTGTTGTTTCGTTTCATTGATCGATGAGTGGAGCCAGTTGGGACGATCGGGGATCTGTAGCATTTGGGGTAGTCTTCTTTTATTTTGGTTCCGTAGTCGGATCTTGATTGTATCTGTATGATGTAATGCTTTACTCATGTATTGTGTGAAGTGGCGATTGTAAGCCAACTATGTACCTCTTTCCCTTATGTATTACATGGGTTGTGTGAAGATTACCTCACTTGCGACATTGCTTTCAATGCGGTTATGCCTCTAAGTCGTGCTTCGACACGTGGGAGATATAGCCGCATCGAGGGCGTTACAAGTTGGTATCAGAGCCCTCCCCGACTTAGGAGCCCCCTGCTTGATTGTTTACTGGCGTTGTTGACATAGATATCCATTAAGGAATGCAATTTTGACACCCGTTTGCCAAATTTCATAATCATAAAATGCGGCAATTGCTAACATGATTTGGACAGACTTAAGCATCGCTACGGATGAGAAGGTCTCATCGTAGTCAACTCCTTGAACTTGTCAAAAACCTTTTGCAACAAGTCATGCTTTGTAGACAGTAACACTACTGTCAGCGTCAGTCTTCTTATTGAAGATCCATTTATTCTCTATTGCTTGCCGATCATCAGGCAAGTCAACCAAAGTCCACACTTTGTTCTCATACATGGATCCCATCTCAGATTTGATGGCCTCAAGCCATTTCGTGGAATCTGGGCTCATCATCACTTTCTCATAGTTCGTAGGTTCGTCATGGTCAAGTAACATGACTTCTAGAATAGGATTACTATACCACTCTGGTGCGGATCTTACTCTATTTGACCTACGAGGTTCAATAGTAACTTGATCTGAAGTTTCATGATCATCATCATTAGCTTCCTCACTGATTGGTGTAGGAATCACTGGAACTGATTTCTGTGATGAACTACTTTCAAATTTGGGAGAATGTACAATTACCTCATCAAGTTCTACTTTCCTCCCACTCACTTCTTTCGAGAGAAACTCCTTCTCTAGAAAGGATCCATTCTTAGCAAGGAATATCTTGCCTTCGGATCTGTGATAGAAGGTGTACCCAACATTCTCCTTTGGGTATCCTACGAAGACACATTTCTCCGATTTGGGTTCGAGCTTATCAGGTTGAAGCTTTTTCACATAATTATCGCATCCCCAAACTTTAAGAAACGACAACTTGGGTTTCTTGCCAAACCACAGTCCATATGGTGTCGTCTCAACGGATTTAGATGGTGCCTTATTTAACGTGAATGCAGCCGTCTCTAAAGCATAACCCCAAAACGATAGCGGTAAATCAGTAAGAGACATCATAGATCGCACCATATCTAATATAGTGCAGTTACGACGTTCAGACACACCATTACGCTGTGGTGTTCCATGTGGCGTGAGTTGCGAAACTATTCCACATTGTTTCAAATGAAGACCACACTCATAACTCAAATATCACCTCCACGATCAGATCGTAGAAATTTTATTTTCTTGTTACGATGATTTTCCACTTCACTCTGAAATTCTTTGAACTTTTCAAATGTTTCAGACTTATGTTTCATCAAGTAGATATACCCATATCTGCTCAAATCATCTATGAAGGTCGAAAATAACTTGATACCCGCCATGAGCCTCAACACTCATCGGACCGCATACATCAGTATGTATTATTTCCAACAAGTCTGTTGCTCGATCCGTTGTTCCGGAGAACGGAGTCTTAGTCATCTTGCCCATGAGGCATGGTTCGCAAGCATCAAGTGATTCATAATCAAGTGATTCCAAAAGCCCATCCGCATGGAGTTTCTTCATGCGCTTTACACCAATGTGACCTAAACGGCAGTGCCACAAATAAGTTGCACTATCATTATTAACCTTGCATCTTTTGGCTTCAATATTATGATTATGTGTATCACTACAATCGAGATTCAACATGAATAGGCCACTCATCAAGGGTGCACGACCATAAAAGATATTACTCATATAAATAGAACAACCATTATTCTCTGATTTAAATGAATAACCATCTCGCATCAAATAAGATGCAGATATAATGTTCATGCTCAACGCTGGCACCAAATAACAATTATTTAGGTCTAAAACTAACCCCGACGGTAGATGTAGAGGTAGCGTGCCGACGGCGATCACATCGACTTTGGAACCATTTCCCACGCGCATCGTCACCTCGTCCTTAGCCAATCTTTGTTTAATCCGTAGCCCCTGTTTCGAGTTGCAAATATGAGCAACAGAACCAGTATCAAATACCCAGGCGCTACTACGAGCATTAGTAAGGTACACATCAATAACATGTATATCAAATATACCTTTCACTTTGCCATCCTTCTTATCCGCCAAATACTTGGGGCAGTTTCGCTTCCAGTGACCAGTCCCTTTGCGGTAGAAGCACTCGGTCTCGAGCTTAGGTCGGTGGGGCTTCTTCATTTGAGCAGCAACTTGTTTGCCGTTCTTCTTGAAGTTCCCCTTCTTCCCTTTGCCCTTCTTCTTGAAACTAGTGGTCTTGTTAACCATCAACACTTGATGCTCCTTCTTGATTTCTACCTCCGCAGCCTTTAGTATTGCGAAGAGCTCAGGAATTGTCTTATCCATCCCTTGCAAAATATAGTTCATCACGAAGCTTTTGTAGCTTGGTGGCAGTGTTTGAAGAACTCTGTCAAAGACACTATCATCAGGAAGATTAACTCCCAGTTGAGTCATGTGGTTGTGGTACGGACATTACGAGTATATGTTCACTGACAGAACTATTCTCCTCCATCTTGCAGCTGTAGAACTTATTGGAGACTTCATATCTCTCAATCCAGGCATTTTCTTGAAATATTAACTTCAACTCCTGGAACATCTCATATGCTCCATGACGTTCAAAACATCGTTGAAGTACCGATTCCAAGCCGTAAAGCATGGCACACTGAACTATCGAGTAGTCATCATCTTTGCTCTGCCAGACGTTCATAACGTCCGTAGTAGTTCCTGCAGTGGGTCTTGCACCTAGCGGTGCTTCCAGGACGTAATTCTTCTGTGCAGCAATGAGGATAATCCTCAAGTTACGGACCCAGTCCGTGTAGTTGCTACCATCATCTTTCAACTTAACTTTCTCTAGGAACGCATTAAAATTCAAGGGAACGGTAGAACGGGCCATTGATCTACAACAACATAGACATGCAAAATACTATCAGGTACTAAGTTCATGATAAATTAAAGTTCAATTAATCAAATTACTTAAGAACTTCCACTTAGATAGACATCCCTCTAGTCATCTAAATGATCACGTGATCCAAATCAACTAAACCATGTCCGATCATCACGTGATATGGAGTAGTTTTTAATGGTGAACATCACTATGTTGATCATATCTACTATATGATTCACGTTCGACCTTTCGGTCTTAGTGTTCTGAGGCCATATCTGCATATGCTAGGCTCGTTAAGTTTAACCCGAGTATTCTGCGTGTGCAAAACTGGCTTGCACCCATTGTATGTGAACGTAGAGCTTATCACACCCGATCATCACGTGGTGTCTCGACACGCATTTAACTGTAGCAATGGTGCATACTCAGGGAGAACACTTATACCTTGAGATTTAGTGAGAGAGCATCTTATAATGCTATCCGTACTAAGCAAAATAAGATGCATAAAATATGAACATCACATGCTATCAAAATATGTGACATGATATGGCCATCATCATCTTGTGCCTTTGATCTCCATCTCCAAAGCACCGTCATGATCTCCATCGTCACCGACTTGACACATTGATCTCCATCGTAGCATCGTTGTCGTCTCGCCAACTATTACTTCTACGACTATCGCTGCCACTTAGTGACAAAGTAAATCAATTACATGGCGATTGCATTTCATACAATAAAGCGACAACCATAAGGCTCCTGCCAGTTGCCGATAACTTTTACAAAACATGATCATCTCATACAACAATTTATATACCATCATGTCTTGACCATATCACATCACAACATGCCCTGCAAAAACAATTTAGACGCCCTCTACTTTGTTGTTGCAAGTTTTACGTGGCTGCTACGGGCTTCTAGCAAGAACCGTTCTTACCTACGCATCAAAGCCACAACGATTTTTCGTCAAGTGTGCTGGTTTAACCTTCAACAAGGACCGGGCGTAGTCAAACTCGATTCAACTAAAGTTGAAGAAACAGACACCCGCTAGCCAAGTAATGCGAAATGCGTCGGTAGAACCAGTCTCATGAACGCGGTCATGTAATGTCGGTCCGGGCCGCTTCATCCAACAATACCGCCGAATCAAAGTAAGACGTTGCTGGTAAGCAGTATGACTATTATCACCCACAACTCTTTGTGTTCTACTTGTGCATATAACATCTACGCATAGACCTGGCTCGGATGCCACTATTGGAGAATGTAGTATCTGAAAATTTTCCTATGATCACGCAAGATCTATCTAGGACAAGCATAGCAATGAGCGGGAGAGTGTGTCCATGTACCCTCATAGACCGAAAGCGGAAGCGCTTAGTAACGCATTTGATGTAGTCGGATGTCTTCGTGATCCAACCGATCCAAGCACCGAACGTACGGCAGCTCCGCATTCAGCACATGTTCAGCTTGATGACGTCCCTCGAGCTTTTGATCCAGTTGAGGACAAGGGAGAGTTCCATCAGCACGATGGCGTGGCGATGGTGATGATGAAGTTACTAGTGCAGGGCTTCACCTAAGTACTACGAAGATATGGCCGAGGTGTGTAATTGTGGAGGGGGGCACCGCACACGGCTAAGAGAAGACTTGGTGTGCCCCCTCCCACGTATATAAAGGAGGGGGGAAGAGGAGGCCGACCCTAGAGGGGGCGCGCCAAGGGGGGGAGTCCTACTTGGACTCCCGGTCGCTTGCCGCCATTGCTCTACTTGTTGCTCGGTCCCTCGCCTGGGGCAGGACAAAGGCAATTCCTTATGTCAACGATCCGCTTGTACATCTCGTAGCTTGTGTACGCGTCCTTGGTGTTGGGAAACAAAGTAGAAAACAAAAAATTGCCCTATGATCACCTAGGAACAAAATGAAGATGCATATAAGGTTTGGACCAACGATCGTTACCATCTCCGGAATGCAGAAGAAGTAGATGAGTCGGTGTAGATCATACTTGGAGTCCCTCAAACCGTAGATGACGATCCCGCGAATCTCCCTCAGACAATCCCCCGAACGGAAGACCAAAAGCACGACATGTCTACTTGGTTGCAAGCATACGGTCTTCGTGATCTGGCAGCGCTTTGCCTTCCAGAGCTATACATGGACGGAGAATTAGAGGGAGGAGATTAGAACAACACTGGGCTTCTAATTATGAGGATTAGAGGAACTAGTTCTAGCTCTTATTACTCAACTAGGACCAACTAGAACTAGAACTAGATGAACTAGAGGTGGCTTAAAAACTTATGTGTTCAAAAGGGCACAATACCTCAAGTATATGTAGGTTAGAGGGGAGAGGAGGGCTGCCACTAAGGAGCGAAAGGCCCTCTTTGGTGTGCCGGCAAGGGGGAAGAGTTGGACTCCTCCCCCACTTGGACCCCCCTCCCACAAGGAGGGGGGTGTGCCAACTCCATTGGGCCTTTTGTTGGGTAACGTAGTAATAATTCAAAATTTTCCTACGTGTCACCAAGATCAATCTAGGAGATGCTAGGAACGAGAGAGAGGGAGTTCATCTTCATACCCTTGAAGATCGCTAAGCGGAAGCGTTACCAGAATGCGGTTGATGGACTCATACTCGTGGCAATTAAAATCGCGAAAGATCCGATCCAAGCGCCGAACGGACGGCGCCTCCGCATTCAACACACGTACAGCCCGGGGACGTCTCCTCCTTCTTGATCCAGCAAGGGGAGAGGAGAAGTTGAGGGATAACTCCGGCAGCACGACGATGTGTGGAGGTCGTGGTTCTCTGGCAGAGCTTCGCTATGCACTACGGAGGAGGAGAAGGAGTTGGAAGGGGGAGGGCTGCGCCAGGGGAAGGGTGCGGCTGCCTGATACGTCTCCAATGTATCTATATTTTTTGATTGTTCCATGCTGTTATATTATCAATCTTGGATGTTTTATAATCATTTTATAGTCATTTCATATCAGTTTTTGGTACTAACCTATTGACATAGTGCCAAGTGCCAGTTGCTGTTTTTTCCATGTTTTTACATCACAGAAAATCAATACCAGACGGAGTCCAAATGCAAAGGAACTTCACAGAGATTTTTTTTGGACCAGAAGACACCTAATGGACCCTAGCTGCGCCTGCGGGGTGCTCTGAGGAGAGCACAACCCACCAGGGCGCGCCAGGAGGCCCAGGCGCGCCCTGCTGGGTTGTGCCCACCTCGGGTGCCCGCCGGACCACCTCTTTGCTCTATAAATACCCCAATATTCCCAAAACCCTAGGGGAGTCGACGGAATATTGATCCAGCCACCGCAGAGTCCAGAACCACCAGATCAAATCTAGACACCATCTCGGATGGGGTTCACCACCTCCATTGCTGACTCTCCGATGATGCGTGAGTAGTTCTTTGTAGACCTTCAGGTCCGTAGTTAGTAGCTAGATGGCTTCCTCTCTCTCGCTGAATTCTCAATACAATGGTCTCTTGGAGATCCATATGATGTAACTCTTTTTGCGGTGTGTTTTATTGGGATCTGATGAACTTTGAGTTTATGATCGGTTATATCTTTTTATATCCATGAAAGTATTTGATTTTCTTTGATCTCTTTTATGCATGATCTCTTATTGCCTCGTATTTATTCTTCGATATTTGGGTTTTGTTTGGCCAACTTGATCTATTTATCTTGCAATGGGAAGATGTGCTTCGTAGTGGGTTCGATCTTACGGTGCTTGATCCAGTGACAGAAGGGGAACCGACACGTATGTATCGTTGCTACTAAGGATAAAACGATGGGGTCTATCTCTACATAGATAGATCTTGTCTACATCATGTCATCGTTCTTATTGCATTACTCTATTTTCCCATTAACTTAATACACTAGATGCATGCTGGATAGCGGTCGATGTGTGGAGTAATAGTAGTAGATGCAGGCAGGAGTCGGTCTACTAATCTTGGACGTGATGCCTATATAATGATCATTGCCTGGATATCATCATGATTATTTGAAGTTCTATCGATTGCCCAACAGTAATGTGTTCACCCACCGTTTGCTATTTTTCTCGAGAGAAGCCACTAGTAAAACCTACGGCCCCCGGGTCTCTTTCTCATATATTTTCCTTTGCGATCTACTTTTTCTTTGCATTTATTTTCAGATCTATTAAACCATAAATACAAAAATACTTTTCTGCACTTTATTTTATTTGTGATCTATTTATTCAATCTACTACAACTTTCTCCCATCCACGCACCAATTTCTGGCGCTGTTATACGAAAGGGATTAACAACCCCTTTAACACGTCGGGTTGCGAGTGGGTGTTATTTGTGTCCAGGGGCTGTTTATGTTGTCTCGCTTGGTTCTCCTACTGGTTCGATAACCTTGGTTTCATATCTGAGGAAAATACCTACCGCCGCTGTGCTGCATCATCCCTTCCTCTTTGGGAAAATACCGACATAGCTTCAAGCGACATTAAAAGGAATTTCTGGCGCCGTTGCTGGGGAGGATCTTCAACATATACTAGGTTCCTAATCTATCTCCTCGCAATTTACATTATTTGCCATTTGACTATCGTTTTCCTCTCCCCCACTTCACAAAAAATTGCCTTTTATTCGCCCCTCTTTTTCCGTTCGCCGTTTTCTTGCCGGATCTGTTTTGTGTGCAATCTTGCTTGCCGTTATTATCGTTATGGATAGTCCTTCCTCTATTGTGTGCACTCCCGAGAATGAAGTTCTCAACTTTAAACAAAGGGGAGGAGAAAATCTGAAAGATGCTTGGTATAGAATTTGCAATCCTCATAATAGATCTATCCGTAAGCAATTTACCATTGTTCTTCTTCGTTGCTTTTATGTGGGCATCACCACTTGGTATAGATTCGTTCTTGATACGATTACCGGTGGAAATTTCTTGATGTGTCCCTCTCTTGATGCTTTTAATGCTATGGGAAATTTAGTGGGCTCACCACCTCTTATATTAATGAAACAACTTTGACTCTTGAGCATGTTATGGAAAGATTAGATGCTATTGAAAAGAAAATGCTTACTGAAGAGCATATTGAAAATTTGGATAACAAGATGCATAATCTTGCCACTAAAATTGGGTCGAAGACGAGAGAAGTTTTTAAGTTGTTAAAAGAAAAGGGAACCGTAATACACGAAAAAATTGAAGAAAGTCTGTCTCGAATTGATAAATTGGAAGAAATCTTTAGTAATTTGAGCACAACTTTTGCTTCCGCTAAAACTATTGAAAAAAGTCCCGTAAAAATTAGTAAGACTACTCAAGTTACCAAGAATAAGGGTGCAACTTCTAGTAATAATAATGGAGATCTTAAGATGATTAGCATTCACCTGAATTTTTTTGAAGTTATAAGGGATCCCTTTGGCAAAAATGATTTTTTAAAAGTCGTTCCTAGAAGGATTATCATTGAAATCTTTATGCTAAATCTCTGAAGAGTCCTAAGTGTTTGATTGAGGAATTGGACAAAGATGACAAAACTTAGATCCTTTCTTTATGCCTAGCTAAGGGCGTCAAACTATAGCGCTTGTTGGGAGGCAACCCAATGAATAAATTTATTTTTGCTTTTTGCTATCTGTTCTTGAGTGTTTGCACAATTATGCTACTGTTATGATTGTGTTTTTTGTGTTTTAGTTAGTGTTTGTGCCAAGTAAAGCCTGTAGGATCTTCTTGGGTGATAGTTGTTTGATCTTGTTGAAAACAAAAACTTTTGCGCTCACGGAAACATATCTTATTTTTAACCAGAGCGTGATAAAATACCAATTTTTTTGCAGTAGATTAATATACAAATTACCCAGGTCGTCCTGATTTTTCAGAATTTTTGGAGTTCCAGAAGTATTCGAACAAATCAGATTGCTACAGACTGCTCTGTTTTGACAGATTCTGTTTTCTTTGCGTTGTGTGCTTATTTTGATGGCTCTATGGTTTTATTTGATGAGTTTTTGCCATAGAAAAGTTAGAATATAGTAGATATAATGCAAAAATGAAATATGAATTGGTTTGATGCAATACTTATAGTAGTGATTAATTTTTCTTACACTAACGGATCTCACGAAGGTTTTGTTGAGTTTTGTGTGATTGAAGTTTTCAAGTTTTGGGTTATCTTACGACGGATGAAGGAATAGGGAGTAAGAAGAGCCCAAGCTTGGGGATTCCCCAGCATCCCAAGCTATTATCCAAAAATGAGCAAACAACTAAGCTTGGGGATTGTGACGCCCCCGATGCAATCGTACACTAATCATACACACAAATGTGTACGATCAAGATCAGGGACTCACGTGAAGATATCACAACACAACTCTAGACACGAATTAAAATAATACAAGCTTTACATTACAAGCCAGGGAACTCGAGGGCTTGAATACATAAGCTCGAATACACAAGAGTCAGCGGAAGCAACAATATCGGAGTACAGACATAAGTTAGGGAAGTCTGCCTTAAGAAGGCTAGCACAAAAGCAACATCGATCGAAAAGGCAAGGCCTCCTGCTTGGGAGCCTCCTAACTACTCCTGGTCGTCAGTGGCCTCCACGTAGTAGTAGGCACCCTCGGTGTAGTAGTAGCCGTTGTCGAAGGCGGCGTCTGGCTCCTGGGCTCCACCATTTGGTTGCGATGTCTGAGAAGAATGGAGAAGGGGAAAAAGAGGAAGCAAGGCAACTGTGAGTACTCATCCAAAGTACTCGCAAGCAAGGATCTACACTACATATGCATCGGTGTCAATGAAATGGGTAGTATCTGTGGACTGAACTACAGAATGCCAGAATAAGAGGGGGAGAATCTAGTCCTATCGAAGACTAGCATCTTCAAGCAGCTCCAAGCATCTTGCAGCATTTAGAAGAGTATAGAATAGCAGTTTATATTTAGCAAACATGTTGTAACATTAGCGCCCAGAGATCCTTTCTCGACTCCCTGCGAGAAAGCAATCCCAAAGCCGTCATTTCCATTACATGTCTCAGCATCCAGTTCTAGTTGTATCGATCAGGATACAACTCTGAACGCCCGTTACCGTAGGACAGGCTATCGATAGATGTTTTCTTCCCTGTAGGGGGTGCACCAACTTACCCAACACACTCGATCAACTCCGGCAGGACAGACCATCAGGTCATGACCGGCCTCGGCCGATCAACACACCGTAGTCCTACCTAGGCTCAACAGAGAGGCCAGCACAGCGGTCTACATCCTAAATGCGAGGGGTCATGGGCCAATCGTCCTTTGCAATCCTGCGCGTTGCGAGGGCGGCCGGTGAGCAGACCTCGCGACCTCCTTAAATAAGGTAGGTGCTTACGCAGTCCAACCTGGCGCACGCCGCTCCATCGCTGACGTCAGTGAGCTTTCGGCTGATACATACGATGCAGGAGTGCCCATACTTATTCCCGCGTGGTGGTCAGTGCGAAAAAGGCCAAAGCCCTACTCGGATCAAATATCCAAACCGTTAGTGTCTTGGTAGTGTGCAGTAATGATCAATGATCCACGATATGTGGTCCCGTCGCCCTGTCTCACGGACTTGCGGCAAGGGCTAAGAATGCCCAGCCGCGCCGCATGGAAAACTTGCGGGTATCCTCCAGATCAACCCGACCTTGCATCACTCGCGGGTACCCCTCGAGGCCGACCCGATGTCATCATGGCTATGTGGCAAGTCAAAGTAACCGTGTGTCTGAAACAGCATGGGGAAACCTGAGGAATCACCCTCGACGAATTCCCACTCGATGTAACCATCAAGGTGGACTTGGAGGAATCACCCTCGTTGGTCCACACTTGAGGGGTTGCATAATAGAGTCATTATCGGGAGTGGTCAAGGAGGAATCACCCCCGATGACCACTACCGAATAGCTACACTACAGGGTTAACATCATAAGTGATGATGAGGTATCACCCTCGGCACTCGATAGTAACTCTATAGAGTCGTACAACTAAGGGGGGTGATGTGCGGTGTCGGGGCCTAGACGTCGATCACGTTGATCGAGTCATCGAACATAAAGTGGGCAAACTGGGACAAGGTGGGGGTCACTGATGAATCTCTAACCAGCCTATACTAAGCAGTTTAGAATAAGCAGGTAAGGTATGAAAGCATGTAGCAAAAACAGGCTATGCATCAGAATAGGAGCAAACAATAACAGTAGCAAAATCTAATTCAAGGATGAGATAGAATGGAATGGGTGATATCGGAGTGATCAAAGGGGGGCTTGCCTGGAAGCTCTACTGCAAGGAAGAAGGGTCGTCGGAGGCGTAGTCGATCAGAGGGGCAGCATCGGTCTCGGGGTCTAACAGAGAGAAGAGAGGGAAGAAACAATAAATATAAAGCAAACAAAGCATCATAAAGCATGACATGACGAAAAGAAGAACTAGGGTCAACCTAACAAAGTGCTGCACGATATAGGTGAAGGGGGAATTCAACCGGGAATGTTTTCCCGGTTCCGGACCTGTGTCAGACAGATGACCGGAGGGGGAATGTTCCATGTTCAGCATGCTAGGGGCATGTGACAAATGAACGTATCACGTATTCGGATTCATTGGATTTTTCTGAGCAACTTTCATATATAAAACATTTTCATCAGAGTTACGGTTTATTTTATATTAATTTTCAAAGTTTTAAACATTTCTAGAATTATCTTTAATTCGAAAATCTAACTAAAATGTTAGATGCACCCGGTAAAGTGCACCCAGCAGTGAACCAGAGGCTGACCATTGGGGCCCAGTTGTCTGCTGATGAGCAGTCAACAGTGGACCATTGACTGGTTAACAGGGCCCCGGGGGCCCACTTGTCATTGAGACGTTTATTTTAAAATAGAGGGTTAATCATTTTTGTTAGCAGTGGGGGCCCGGTGGTCAGTGTGCGTTAGTGGGGGTTAATTAGCAGAGTCATTAGCGCTAAAGGCAAAGCCACGTCGGCGGCTATCGGCGGTGATAGCTGGAGCGCGGCGACGTCACCTGTCCGGCCGATTCCGGCAGCGGCTCGGGGCACGGGACGACGCGTTCGAACGCGGGCAGCAGGCTGCGTCGGGTGGCAGGGGTGGTTGGTGCGCGGGCGCTCCCAGTCGACGGCGGTGACGAAGGGCGGTGGCGGCGGTTAGCGGCTGCAGCGTGCAACCGTGGGTGAGGGTAGCGCGGGCAGGCAGAGGCCGGGAGCCGTGCCGGGCAGGGGTGGTCGGGCCGGGCGTGAGCGCTGCGGCGTGCCGAGAGGAGGAGGCAACCACGCCGCGCGCAAGCGTAACAGTCAGGTGACGGGCGCCGGGCGCGGTGGCTGCGGCTTGGCCAGATGCGAGCATGGGGGCTGGGGCACGGGACTGCGAGCGAGGCTGCGCGTGAGTGGGAGGCGAGCAGCGGGGGGCATGGCCATGCACGCACGGGGCCGCGTCCAGGGGATGGGCACAAGCGCGGCGGCGGGCGTCGTGGGAGAGCACTGCAACGGAGGGGGAAGAAGGGGAGGGCGTGGCTCACCGAGAGCCATAGGGGGTTGGCAGCGGGCTCGATGGGGGTTGGGGTGGCCAGAGTCGACGACGAGGGCGGCGGTGCCCGAGGACGGAGGAGATGGCATAGGCGTTGCTGTGGCGCTTCCTGTCTCGTGTTCATGGGCGCAGATGAAGTAGCGGACGGCGGCGTCGCTCCATCACGTGGACGAGGCGAGGCAGCAACAACCGCTACATGGGCGAGCTCGCGACAGTGTCGGTCGAGGCGGCCATGGTGGGAGAGGAAGCAAGCGAGCATGGGAAGGAGGGGATCTGGGGCGTGCCCAGAGAGAAGCGGAGAGGCCGAAGGTGGAGGAGTGAGTGGGAGGAGGTAGGTGGGGGAGGAGGCCCGAGGCGTCGAGGGGAGCCTTATCCTCTCGCGGGGGCGTCGCCGGCGAGGTGGTTCGGCGGCGACCAGCCTCCTGTAGCAATGGGGTCGGGGGCACAGAGAATCGACCGGGGAGGGGAAGTGGGCTCGCCAGCTGGAGTGGGCCGAGGCCCAATGGGAGGCCAGGAGCTCTTCCTGTTTTGAACTTTTGCATTTTCCTTTCTTTAATACTTTTCTGTTTTATTTTTTCTACTATTTTAAGTAGTTTAGGCCACTTAAACATTTTACAAAAATGGTGGTTCACCACCAATGTTACCAGAAGAATACTTTCCACATGATGAACTTTTAGTTTTCATGTTTGAGCATTTTTGAATTTCGCAAATAATTTGAAATTTAATTCAACTAGAATTTGAAAGAGACAAGAGACAATGATGAACAAACACTTGTTTAGCAAAAGGATTAACTTAACCCCAGGTATTACTGTAGCATCCTTACACCAGGGTTCACAACTCTCCTCCTCTAAAAGAAATTCTCGTCCCGAGAATTAAGAGGAATAAGGGAAAAGATCGGGGTATTCAACATGGAGGTTGTCTTCGCGTTCCCAAGTGGCTTCATCTTTAGTATGATTCGACCATTGCACCTTGAGGAACTTGGCAACCTTCTGGCGGGTTCGACGTTCAGCTTCTTCAAGAATGCGGATTGGATGCTCTTTATAAGTGAGATCATCTTGAACTTCAATCAATTCCGGATCCACTTCACGTTCAGGGTCCTTGAAGCAACAACGAAGTTGTGACACGTGGAAGACGTCATGGACGTGAGAGAACTGAGTTGGCAACTCCAGTTGATAAGCCACCTGTCCACGACGGGAGAGAATGCGGAAAGGACCAATGTAGCATGGAGCAAGCTTGCCATTGACTCCGAACCGATGAGTGCCTCTCAAAGGAGTGACATGCAAATAAGCTTATTCACCGGGTTGATAAGTTGAACCCCAGTGTTTCCGGTCATAGTTGCTCTTCTGGCGGGACTGGGCCACCTTGAGATTTTCCCAGACAATGCGAACCTGTTCTTCATCTTGTTGAATAATGTCTGGACCAATGAGCATCCATTCCCCAGTTTCTGACCAATTCAGAGGGGTTTCGGCACTTACATCCATAGAGCACTTCAAAGGGTGCCATCTTCAAGCTGGCTTGATAGCTGTTATTATAAGGGAACTCCACGTAAGGGAGATATTCTTCCCACTTCTTGCCAAAAGAAATAACACAAGCCCGAAGCATGTCTTCAAGAATTTGATTGACTCGCTCGACTTGGCCTTGGGATTGGGGATGATAAGCAGTGCTCCAGGTAATATGAGTTCCCATTGCCTCTTGGAAACTATCCCAGAACTTTGAAGTGAATATACTGCCGCGGTCTAAACTGATCTCCTTTGGAATGCCGTGGAGTGACACAATTCAGGAGATAAACAAGTTTGCCAATTGACTAGCAGTGATTGTCTCCTTGACTGGTAGAAAGTGAGAAACCTTCGAGAATTGGTCGACGACGACAAAGATAGCATCGTTACCTTTCTAAGACTTGGGAAGGCCAGTGACGAAGTCCATTTGGATCTTATCGCACTTCCATTCAGGAATCGAAAGCGGTTGTAAAAGTACAGCTGGTTTCTGATGTTCTGCTTTGACGCGACAACAAATGTCACATTCTTCGATATATCGAGCAATGTCTTGCTTCATTTTAGGCCACCAGTACTTCTTACGGATGTCTAGATACATCTTGGTACTTCCCGGATGAATAGAGAGAGGGGTGTCATGCGCATCTTTCATCACCTTCTCTGTCATAAGCTCGAACCGGGGTACTACAATGCGATCTATGAAGTATAAGGTTCCATCTTCACCAAGTGAGAAATATCTAGATTTCTCTAAGGCAAGATCCTTTTTCATCAGATCAACGTGAGCATCTTTGGCTTGCACAGACTTAATAGCCTTCAACAGAGTTGGTTCCAGGACAATGTTATTCAAAGAACCCCGTGGATCTAGTTGAAGGTTTAGCTTGCATAGCTCTTCATAAAGGCGGGGTTAAGCTTTGAAGACCATGTGATTGTTGCAATAAGACTTACGGCTCAGGGCATCGACCATTACATTAGCCTTGCCAGGGGTATAGGATATACCGCAGTTGTAGTCAGCAAAAGCTTCCATCCATTGCTGCTGACGGAGGTTCAGATCTGGCAGTAAACAGGTACTTCAGACTCTGATGATCGGTGAAGATCTCGCAATGATTACCAAGAAGGTACTGTCGCCATAGCTTCAGCGCATAGATAACCGCAACAAGCTCAAGGTCGTGAACTGGGTAGTTCTCTTTGTGAGGACGCACTTGACGGGAGGCATAAGCAATCACCCTGCTCTCTTGCATTCGAACACAGCCTAATCCTTGACGTGAAGCGTCACAATAGATGTCGAAGTCCTTGCGAGAATCAGGGGGAGCAAGCATTGGGGCAGACGTTAGCTTGTCCTTGAGTGCCTGGATACTTTCCTGACACTTTTCAGTCCAATCAAACTTAACGCCTTTGTGTAGCAGATTGGTCAGCGGCTTGGCATTCTTGGAGAAGTTCTCGACAAAGAGGCGACAATAGCTGGCTAGTCCGAGAAAGCTTCTGACTTGCTTGATAGTATTCGGAGGGGTCTAGTCAAGAATAGCCTGGACGCACTCTGGGTTGACGGCAATACCATCCTTGGAGATGACATGACGAAGGTAGGTGACTTCGGGTAACCAAAATTCGCACTTGGAATACTTGGCATAAAGTTGATGTTCTCGAAGCTTCTCTAGAACAAGTCGAAGATGTTCAACAATGTTCTTCTTTGTTCTTCAAATATACCAGGATATCATCCAGATAGACTACGACGAATTTGTCGAGGTAATCCATGAATATGTAGTTCATCAGACGGAAGAATGTGGCTGGAGCATTGGTCTAGCCAAAAGACATGACGGTGTACTCGTAAGAACCATAACGAGTGACGAATGCGGTCTTTGGAATATCCTCTTCAAGAACACGGATCTAGTGGTAACCCAACCTCAAGTCGAGTTTAGAGAATAACGATGAACCAGCCAGTTGATCATACAGATCATTGATCCGAGGAAGGGGATATTTGTTCTGAATTGTAGCTTGGTTGATAGGACGATAGTGTTGGACCAAACGATTTGTTCCATCCTTATTCTTCACAAAGAGAGAAGGTGCTCCCCAAGCAGAGGAACTTGGACGAATGAAACCACTATGAAGAGATTTGTCGATTTCCTCCTTAAGTTCAAGGAGTTCATGAGGCGGCATCGTGTAGGGTCATTTGGCGATAGGAACGGTGTCTTCTTTCAAGTCGATGATGAACTCGACAGCTCGAGTAGGGGGTATTCCTGGAATTTCTTCTAGAAAGACATCTTGGAAGTCGTGAACGACTGGAATCTTTTCAATTCCCTCAAGAGGTGTTTCATTTAACGCATTCAAGGCATAAACCCGTGCTTCAACATTTCAAAGAAGACGAGCATGGTAGCTTACTATCTCATTAGAAGGATGTAGGAGATGAACAACTTTGGTGGCACAACCATAGAAGCAGTATGCGCTTTCAACCAATCCATTCCCAAAATTAGGTCAATATTGGAAGACTTCAAGATGATGGGAGAGGCATGGAAATCTGCTACCTCTTGAGCACTGCGTTGGTTTTTCCCTTGAAGAGGAAAGGGTGATGCAGTAAAGTAGCGTAAGTATTTCCCTCAGTTTTTTAGAACCACGGTATCAATCCAGTAGGAGGCAACGCTTGAGTCCCTCGCACCTACACAAAACAAATAAGAACCTCACAACCAACGTGATAAAGGGGTTGTCAATCCCTTCACAGTCACTTGCAAGAGTGAGATCTGATAAGATAATATTTTTGGTATTTTTATGATAAAGAGAAATAAAGATGCAAAGTAAAATAAAAGGCAATAGAAATAGACCCGGGGGCCATAGGTTTCATTCCGTTTGGACTCCGTTTGATATTCTTTTTCTGCGACAAAAAACAACAATTTGGGCCGGGCCCCCGGTTAACATGTTAGTCCCAAAAATAATATAATAGTGTATAAATAAGCCCATTAAACATCCAAAACAGAATATATAATAGCATGGAACAATAAAAAATTATAGATACGTTGGAGACGTATGAAGCATCCCCAAGCTTAATTCCTGCTCGTCCTCGAGTAGGTAAATGATAAAAACAGAATTTTTGTTGTGGGATGCTTCTTGGCATACTTCTTAATGTAATCCTTCTTATTGTGGCATGAATATTTAGGTCCGAAAGATTAAAGATAAAAGTTTAATGTTGACATAAAAACAATAATACTTCAAACATGCTAACCAAGCAATTATGTCTTATCAAAATAACATAGCCAAAGAAAGCTTATCCCTACAAAATCATATAGTTAGGCTATGTTTCAATATTGTCACACAAACGTTCTCATCATGCATAACCCCGATGACAAGCCGATCAATTGGTTCATAATTTTAACGCGCTTCAGCCTTTTCAACTCTTACGCAATACATGAGCGCAAGCCAAGGATATAGCACTATGGGTGGAGTAGAGTATAATGATGGGGGTTATGAGAGAATACAAAAAGGTAGAAAGTCTCCCATTGACGCGGCTAATCAATAGGCTATGGAGATGCCCATCAATTGATGTCAATGAGAGGAGTAGGGATTGCCATGCAACGGATGCACTAGAGCTATAAATATGTGAAAGCTCAACAAACGAAACTAAGTGGGTGTGCATCCAACTTGCTTGCTCACGAAGACCTAGGGCATTTTGAGGAAGCCCATCATTGGAATATACAAGCCAAGTTCTATAATGAAAATTCCCACTAGTATATGAAAGTGGAAACATAGGAGACTCTCTATCATGAAAATCATGGTGCTACTTTGAAGCACAAGTGTGGAAAAGGATAGTAACATTGTCCCTTCTCTCCTTTTCTCTCATTTTTTTTGTTTGGGCCTTCTCTCCTTTTTTTTCTTTGGCCTTTATTTTATTTTAGTCCGGAATCTCATCCCGACTTGTGGGGGGAATCATAGTCTCCATCATCCTTTCCTCACATGGGAAAATGCTCTAATAATGATGATCATCACACTTTTACTACTTACAACTCAACAATTACAACTCAATACTTAGAATAAGATATGACTCTATGTGAATGCCTCCGGTGGTGTACCAGGATATGCGATGAATCAAGAGTGACATGTATGAAAAAATTATTAATAGTGGCTTTGCCACAAAATACGATGTCAACTACATGATCATGCAAAGCAATATGACAATGATGGAACGTGTCATGATAAATGGAACGGTGGAAAGTTGCATGGCAATATATCTCGGAATGGCTATGGAAATGCCATAATAGGTAGGTATGGTGACTATTTTGAGGAAGATATAAGGAGGTTTATGTGTGATAGAGCGTATCGTATCACGGGGTTTGGATGCACCGGCGAAGTTTGCACCAACTCTCATGTGAGAAAGTGCGCGGTACCGTATAGGCTAGAAAATTGTGGAAGGTTGAGAGTGCGTATAATCCATGGACTCGCATTAGTCATAAAGAACTCATATACTTATTGCAAAAGTTTATTAGCCCTCAAAGCAAAGTACTACTACGCATTCCCCTAGAGGGATAGATTGGTAGGAAAAGACCATCGCTCGTCCCCGACCGCCACTCATAAGGAAAGCAATAAAGAACACCTATGTGTCAAAATTGTTACACAACTTTTACCATACGTGCATGCTACGGGACTTGCCAACTTTAACACAAGTATTTCTCAATTTCACAATTACTCAACTAGCACACTCTAATATTGCCACCTTTATATCTCAAAACACTTATCAAGTATCTAACTTCTCATGATATTTAATGGACTCAATATGGAAGATTAATTTCATGATTAAAGAAAATTAACATGCTGTTTAAGACTCTCAAAATAATATAAGTGAAGAATGAGAGTTCAACAATTTCTATAAAATATAACCACCGCCGTGCTCTAAAAGATATAAGTGAAGCACTAGAGCAAAACTATATAGCTCAAAGAATATAAGTGAAGCACATAGAGTATTCTAACAAATTCCGAATCATGTGTGTCTCTCTCAAAAGGTATGTAAAGAAAGGATGATTGTGGAAAACTAAAAAATAAAGACTCAAATCATACAAGGCGCTCCAAGCAAAACACATATCATGTGGTGAATAAAAATATAGCTCCAAGTAAATTTACCGATGGATGAGGACAAAAGAGGGGATGCCTTCCGAGGCATCCCCAAGCTTTAGCTTTTTGGTGTCCTTAGATTATCTTGGGGTGCCATGGGAATCCCCAAGCTTAGGCTCTTGCCACTCCTTGTTCCATACTCCATCAAATCTTTACCCAAAACTTGAAAACTTCACAACACAAAACTTAACAGAAAATCTCGTGAGCTCCCTTAGCGAAAGAAAACAAAACACCACTTCAAGGTATTGTATTGAACTCATTATTTATTTATATTGGTGTTAAACCTACTGTATTCCAACTTCACTATGGTTTATAAACTATTTTACTAGCCATAGATTCATCAAAATAAGCAAACAACACACGAAAAACAGAATCTGTGAAAAACAGAACAGTCTGTAGTAATCTGTAAATAACACAAACTTATGGAACTCAAAAAATTCAGCCAAAATATGAAGACCTAAATAATTTGTTTAAAGATCTGCTGCAATTGGAATCAATATTTTATCACGTTCTGGTGATTTTTAACAATTGTTTTTGTGAACAGAAAGTTTCTGGAATTTTCAGCAAGATCAAATAACTATCATCCAAGAAGATCCTATAGGTTTAACTTGGCACAAACACTAACTAAAACATAAAAACAAATCTAACCAGAGTCTAGATCAAAGATTTATTCCTAAACAAAAGCAAAAAGCAAAAAAATAAAAATAAAATTGGGTTGCCTCCCAACAAGCGCTATCGTTTAACGCCCCTAGCTAGGCATTGATAATTTTGATGATGCTCACATGAAAGACAAGAATTGAAGCGTAAAGAGAGCATCATGAAACACATGACAAACACATATAATGTCACATCCCTAATTTTGGCATGCTCTAGGCTAGCCCTTCATGTGTGCATCATGTTTAAAATTCTCAGAAAGTTGAAATGGGGGATGTTCAAACCCTAGCAGCAAATGGAATTCAAATAGATTCAACTAAAATAAATTCCAAGAACCCAAAACGGTCTTAGAAAAATGTTCATGATTCTGGTAGATGGTGGAAACAGCAACCAGAGGTGATGCACATTTTTCCTAGCCATCTTGGATTTTACCTCAACGCATATTATATTTGATTGGGGCTCCAAAACATTGCTATAAATATTTTGACAGCTCCAAATATTCTGAGAAATATTGAGGGACACTGGATTAATTCAGAGAGTTCCCAAAAATATTTCTAGAATTATATAAAAATGATTTGGTGTTAAACTAAATCAAAACAAAATAACAAAATAGAAAAGCAGAACAAATTATTAATAGAGAGAGAGAGCCGACTGGCGCCAAGCTGGTGGCCCGGCCTGGCCCGATCCACGGCCGTGCCGATCGTCCCCCTTCCTTGGGACGAGAAGGGCCCAGGCGTGTGCCCCTCATGGCGTGGCCACGCGCCTCGGCCACCTCCTGCTTCCCGCCGCCTCCCGGCGTCGCTCGGGCGACGCCACGCACACCGACCCCCCCTCGTCCTCTCCCCTCTCTCCCTGGACCTCTTTCCCCTCCTCTGCTCTCTCTCTCTCTCTCACGGCAACCCGAACGGATCCGTTGCCACCGTCGCCGCTCGCCGCGTCCACTGATCTCCCCACGCCCAACTAGCTATTCCACGAGCTCCGCCTCGCTGCCGCGCACCTCTACGCCGAACCGCAGGACCCCGGACGCCCTGAAGCCTTGTCCTCGAGCTCGTCTTCTCCACACGGCCGCCGGACGCCATCGACAAATTCGTCGCTTCCAGGTCGACCCCAAGCCCACTGAGCTGCGCTTCGACCTCCTAGTGAGCCTCGCCGGTTTTCCCCTCTCTCCCCAAGCTCGTTTGCCTCCCCTAGCTAGCCTAGCCACCGCGCCCGAGAGCTTTGCCGCGCCGGCCATGGCGCCGCCGTGGCCATAGTCGCTACAACTCGCGGATGTGCATCCCATCGTGCTCAGCATGCTCCCAGGAAGCCATAGCACTGCTCACCTCTCTCTCCCGTACACCGTAGCGTCGCGCCGGTCGAGCCCGTGCTCCGGCCGCCGCTGACCTTGACGCCGTCGTCGCCTTAGGCCATCCCACGGTCTCCTGCGTGTTCCATTGAATGCGTGAGAGCCTGGGCTTCGCACCGGTGGTGCCCGCCGTCCGTTTGGTCGTCGGAGGGCAAGTTCTGACGCCCTCCGCCTCGTCTGGCCGTCGCCGGCGGCCTAACTTGACGGTGGCGTGTCCAATTAGGCTAAGCTAATTAGGCCACTAATTACCCTCCCCTGGGCCACTGACACGTGGGTCCTGCTAACAGTTTTAGTTTAAGTTAATTAACCCTGTTAGTTAGCCGAGTCAATGACAGGTAGGCCCCACAGGTCAGGTTTGACCTGGACCGGGACAGTGACGGCCAGCGTCACTCGACGCCTTCTTGGACGCATTAAAGCATTTACTGGATTTATTCTTATATAGGAAATTCCAGAAAATATCCAAAACTTCAAAGATTCATATAAATTCAACCGTAACTCAGAATGAAATAAATTATATATAAAAAATGATCAAAAAATCCAATCTATCCATCTGTACCATTTCCATGCATGTTTGATCAAGTTAACTTCACTGTTTAGGATGAAACATGAATAGGACAACTTTGATAATAGTTTTGGAGTTGGGATTTGATGTTGTTTAGAATTCCACTTCAATCAAAATGACTTGCTGTTGCATTAGCCCAAATCACAACATATTGCCATGTCATGATTATGCATCATATTGTTGCATTGCATTGATTGTGTTTCTTCTTTCTTTGTCGGTGCTTGTCCCCTCTGAGTAGACGTGGTTCCGATGATGAGTTCGATGACACCGATGAAGAACTATACTTTCTTCAGAAGTGCCAGGCAAGCAAAACCCCCTTGTTCATTCTGATAAAATCCCACTCTCTCGCTCCTGCTCTCTTTTACTGCATTAGGACAACAACGATTCAACTGTTACATCCTGCGGTAGTTGAACCCCTTTCCTCTGCATGACCTGTCATTGCCACAGTAAATAGATGAAACCCACTAGCATGAGTAGGAGTTGTTTGAGCCACGATGTGCCTACTCATTCATGCTTGTTTGTCATGCCTGCTATTGCTTAGAGTTGTGTCGGTCCGATTCATCGGGGATGAATTGGAATGTGGTGAACATGTCCCTCTTGTTGAGAGCTAAGTGCGTGAACACGATTTGGTAAAGGAAGCGATGAGAGGCCATGTAGGAGTACATGGTGGGTTGTCTCATTGAAACCGTCCTCAGGAACTGAGTTCTGTGTTTGTGATCCATGAACAGCTACTACCACGCATTGGAATGCTTAAGTGCCCCTCTTGACTTATTAATCAACTCGATCTCTGTCCAGGAGTTGCAACTAGTTTCAGGTGTTTGTAGGTTGTGTTAGTAGTCTACCAAGTGGCACCCGGTACAGGTGGGCTTGGGATAGACTAGGCACCGTGGCACGGTGTACCAAGCGTAGATCCACCCGTCGAGGTAGGCTCCTGTTCACATCGTTTGGGGTCGTGAGCGACACCCCGGCCGGATCTCCTTGCAGATGGAACCCGGATAGGCGATAAACCTGGATGAGAGACTTGTGTGGTTAGTCAGGTCGTGGCCGACTCCCTCGCCAGGCTTCCGCTTGAAGGTTGCCGAGATACACGATGTGTACATGGTGGTAAGTGGCAAGAGCGTGTGTGAAGAAGTACACCCCTGCAGGGTTAATATGATCTATTCGAATAGCCGTGTCCGCGGAAAAGGACTTCTGGGTTGCCTATACAGTTCATAGACAAGTGAAAGTGGATACTCTAAAACTCACAAGATAAGCATGAGTGCTATGGATGGCGTTCCCGTAGGGAGACGGGAGCGGATCCATAGTAGTGTATTGCTATGGTGAATATGTGGACTCGTGTGCGCCACCTCAAAAGAGTTACTTGTAGTCTTAGTGTAGGATAGCCACCGAGTCAAAGCTGGCTTGCTACCGTCAAACTCCACCACCCCCTTTGTTGATACTGATGCATAGGTAGATAGTTCTGATGTAAGTCTTGCTGGGTACATTTGTACTCACGTTTGCTTAATTTATGTTTTTGTAGAGAGACTTCAGTCTCGCTAGTAGTTCCGCGTGGACTTCGACGTTTAGCCTGTTACCTCAGCTACGATCTTGTACCCTTGGGAGGGTCTTGTAGATAGTCAGGCTTCTCAGCCTTCTTCATTTGTAGTTGTCTGTACTTAGACAAGTTAAGCTTCCACATGTGCTTGTTGCTTGTATGCTCTGTATGTTGGGTCATGAGACCCATGTTTGTAATACTTGGCTCCTGAGAGCCTAATGAATAAATTCTCTGAGTCGTAGAGTCTTGTTGTGATGCCATGTTGTATTTGCACATATCGAGCATATTGTGTGTATGATTGAAATGCTTGGTATGTGTGGGATCCGACAACCTAGTTGTTTATCCTTGGTAGCCTCTCTTATGGGGAAATGTAGTCTTGTGCTTCCATGAGCCATAGTAGTCACTTCTGACCGGTTCACCGGAGTCCTACTAGCCCAACACTCATCGCTCGGAACACCCGTGGCGGCATGTGATTCACTTGCCGTGGTTCTGTCCCTTCGGGGAAATGTCACGCGGTGACATCCGGAGTCCTGCCTAGCCTGCTACAGCCCGGGTTCCCGGAGTCCTGTTAGCCCAGTGCTACAGCCCGGATTCGCACGCTGCTGACCGACATGCTTGATGTTGATTCATGTATGCCTGTCCCCGTAAGTTAGTGCCACTTTGGGTTCACGACTAGTCATGTCGGCCCGGGTTATCTGTCATATGGATGCTAGCGACACTATCATATACATGAGCCAAAAGGCGCAAACGGTACCGGGCCATGGTAAGGCGACACCCGTGGGAATACCGTGCGTGAGGCCGCAAAGTGACATGAGGTGTTACAGGCTAGATCGGTGTGACTTAGAATCGGGGTCCTGACATCTAAGTCTAACATACTTCCTATGCATAGGCATCTTATAGGCAAACAAATTATCATAGCAAGCAAAAACTAGCATATGCAAGGAAGCGGAAAGAAACAATAGCAATCTCAACATAACGAGAGGTAATTTATTATCATGAAAATTTCTACGACCATATTTTCCTCTCTCATAATAATTACATGTGGGATCATAAGCAAATTCAACAAAATAGCTATCACATAAAGTATTTTCAACATGATCCACATGCATGCAAAGTTGACACTCTTCCAAAATAGTGGGATTATCATTAACTAAAGTCATGACCTCTCCAAACCCACTTTTATTAAAAAATTCATAAGATTGAACATTCTCCAAATACGTGGGATCTAAAGTCGACACTCTTCCAAACCCACTTTCAATATTATTGCAAACACTATTATCAATCTCATATTCGTCATGGGGCTTAAATAAAATTTCAAGATCATAAAAAGAATCACCCCAATCATGATCATTGCAACAACTAGTAGACAACAAAACTAGCATCCCCAAGCTTAGGGTTTTGCATATAATTAGAACAATTGACATCAAGAGAATTTATAGTACAATCATTGCGATCATGCTTTTTATCAAAGGAACTACCAAGTATGGGTGCAATAGAAACGATCTCATGTTTAACGTGAGGAACTATAGCAAATTCATCTTCATAAATATTGGCATCATGGCCACAAGGATAGCAAGCATCATGTTCATCAAGGGATATTTCAATCGAATCATCGGAATCATAATTATCTATAGATTCGTGCATATCATTATTTTCTTTAGAAGCAACAGTCATTCTTTCAATAAATTCTTTGACATAGACATTATGAGCATAGTTTTCATAGCAATATTCAAGTATGTCAAAATTTTCAGATTCGTAAAGAGTAATATCATACTTTTCAATCAAAGAAGCAACTTCAAAAGAACCCTTAAAAGCAACAAATTCTTCAATTTGTTCGATATCATAGTAGCTATAAACACCCTTTGCATAAGAAGATAAGATTTCATTTTCATTAAACTCACATAGGTAGGGGAGGTGTTTTTTAGGGTTCTTAGAGCAACAAGTAATATCACAAATTTCACAAAGATTCCAAGCATAACACAACAATTTGTTTATTTGATTCCATAAGAGTCTCCCTTTTTCAGACAAACGGTGACGCACAAAATGAGCATGCTCATCTAAAGATTTCCCATCAACTAGGCTAGTTGGGGTTTCAGCACGAGCGCATAAGGATCAAAGATGATCCAAGTAGAACACTTTAAGTGGATCCATATCAATAGATTTCTAGCAAGCAAAGATGCAAGCAAATAGAAGGCACATGGTAACACAAGCAAACAATAGATCTGGCGAGAAAAAGGCAACCGGAAAATAAGGCGAATAAAACGGCAAAGGTGAAGTGGGGGAGAGGAAAACGAGAGGCAAATGGCAAATAATGTAATGCGAGGGATAAGGGTTTGTGATGGGTACTTGGTATGTTGACTTTTGAGTAGATTCCTCGGCAATGGCGCCAAAAATCCTTCTTGCTACCTCTTGAGCACTGCGTTGGTTTTTCCCTTGAAGAGGAAAGGGTGATGCAGTAAAGTAGCGTAAGTATTACCCTCAGTTTTTGAGAACCAAGGTATCAATCCAGTAGGAGGCTACGCTCGAGTCCCACGCACCTACACAAAACAAATAAGAACCTCGCAACCAACGCGATAAAGGGGTTGTCAATCCCTTCACGGTCACTTACGAGAGTGAGATCTGATAGATATGATAAGATAATATTTTTGGTATTTTTGTGATAAAGAGAAATAAAGATGCAAAGTAAAATAAAAGGCAATAGAAATAGCTAAGTGTTGGAAGATTAATATGATAGAGAATAGACCCGGGGGCCATAGGTTTCACTTGTGGCTTCTCTCAAGAGCATAAGTATTATGGTGGGTGAACAAATTACTGTCGAGCAATTGATAGAATTGAGCATAGTTATGAGAATATCTAGGTATGATCATGTATATAGGCATCACGTCCGTGAAAAGTAGACCGACTCACCTGTATCTACTACTATTACTCCACACATCGACCGCTATCCAGCATGCATCTAGAGTATTAAGTTCATAAGAACAGAGTAATGCTTTAAGTATGATGACATGATGTAGAGGGATAAACTCATGCGATATGATATAAACCCCATCTTGTTATCCTCGATGGCAACAATACAATACGTGCCTTGCTGCCCCTGCTGTCACTCGGAAAGGACACCGCAAGATTGAAGCGAAAGCTAAGGACTTCTCCCATTGCAAGAAAGATCAATCTAGTAGGCTAAACCAAACTGATAATTCGAAGAGACTTGCAAAGATAACCAATCATACATAAAAGAATTCAAAGAAGATTCAAATATTGTTCATAGATAATCTTGATCATAAACCCACAATTCATCGGTCTCGACAAACACACCGCAAAAGAAGATTACATCGAATAGATCTCCACGAGAATCGAGGAGAACTTTGTATTGAGATCCAAAGAGAGAGAAGAAGCCATCTAGCTAATAACTATGGACCAGAAGGTCTGAGGTAAACTACTCACACATCATCGAAGAGGCCATGGTGTTGATGTAGAAGCCCTCCGTGATGAATGCCCCCTCCGGCAGGACGCCGGAAAAGGTCCCAAGATGGGATCTCACGGGTACAGAAGGTTGCGGCGGTGGAATTAGGTTTTCGTGGATGCCTCTGATGGTTTGGGGGTACGTAGGTATATATAGGAGGAAGAAGTACGTCGGTGGAGCAACGTGGGCCCCATGAGGGTGGAGGGCGCGCCTGGGGGGGGGGGGGGGTAGGCGCGCCCCCCTTCCTCGTGCTCTCCTCGTTTCTTTCTTTACGTGGACTCCAAGTCCTCTGGATCACGTTTGTTCCGAAAATCACGTTCCCGAAGGTTTCATTCCGTTTGGACTCCGTTTGATATTCTTTTTCTACGAAACTCTGAAATAGGCAAAAAACAACAATTTGGGTTGGGCCTCCGGTTAATAGGTTAGTCCCAAAAATAATATAAAATTTTATAAATAAGCCCATTAAACATCCAAAACAGAATATATAATAGCATGGAACAATCAAAAATTATAGATACGTTGGAGACGTATCAAAATCTAATCCTTCAATCTCAATGACGACGTTGTGGCTAACCAGGGTGGTTCGACATTGGCCCGCGGGGGTGTTTACCAGTAACGGAATGTGCATCTCTTCATATTTAATGCCATGCATGAATGCAAAATCTTCTGATATGAACGAATGCGATGCTCCTGTATCGAATAAAATAGCAGCCGGTACTGAATTAACAAGGAGAGTACCCATCACAATAGCAGGCTAGTCTTGAGCTTCATTCAGATCAATGTTGTTAGCCTGCCCACGACTATAAGGTCGGGCATTGTTGTTGCGGGGTTGATTGTTACCACGACCAGCAGCAGTGTGACGCCCGGGTAATCAAGCTACAGTAACCCTGCGCTAATGATGCCATGTCACCTCGGTTACTGTTGACAAACTTGCGTCGCTTCGAAACCCAGTTCAAATTCAAAATTAAAATAAAGGCAAACGATAAAGGTTTTCAAATATTAAAACTAAATGTTCGTGTGGAGCCAAATAATGCATAGGTAATTATGGTGGAGAGACCACACTTCTAAAAAATGTTAAATAATCTAAAATGGATAAACAGTAGCTAAAACTATAAATAAGTGCCTTCTGAATTTTATAAATACTAAACTATTTTGTTCAGGGGTAAAACTTTTTGTGACGGTAGTAGGAATTGTAACTCTATTTTAGGTGTGGGTTTTAACTTCTGTAAGACTATAAAATATTAAAGAAATAAAAGAAAATAGAAAGCAAAGGTAAGAATGAAATAAAACAAAACAAAAACCAAACCTCCCTTCCCCTGGGCCATTCGGCCCAACCGGGCATGTAGGCCACCAGGCCAGCCCACTCCACCCCCCTTATCCCCTCGGGCGACCGAACCCTAACTAGCGAGACCCCACTCCTTGTTGGAAATATGCCCTAGAGGCAATAATAAATTAGTTATTATTATATTTACTTGTTCATGATAATCGTTTATTATCCATGCTATAATTGTATTGATAGGAAACTCAGATACATGTGTGGGTACATAGACAACACCATGTCCCTAGTAAGCCTCTAGTTGACTAGCTCATTGATCAATAGATGGTTACAGTTTCCTGACCATGGACATTGGATGTCGTTGATAACGGGATCACATCATTAGCATAATGATGTGATGGACAAGACCCAATCCTAAGCCTAGCACAAAGATCGTAGTTCGTGAGCTAAAGCTTTTCTAATGTCAAGTATCATTTCCTTAGACCATGAGATTGTGCAACTCCCGGATGCCGTAGGAATGCTTTGGGTGTACCAAACGTCACAACGTAACTGGGTGGCTATAAAGGTGCACTACAGGTATCTCCGAAAGTGTCTGTTGGGTTGGCACGACTCGAAACTGGGATTTGTCACTCCGTGTAAACGAAGAGGTATCTCTGGGCCCACTCGGTAGGACATCATCATAATGTGCACAATGTGACCAAGGGGTTGATCACGGGATGATGTGTTACGAAACTAGTAAAGAGACTTGCCGGTAACGAGATTGAACAAGGTATCGGGATACCGACGATCGAATCTCAGGCAAGTATAATACCGCTAGACAAAGGGAATTGAATACGGGATTGATTGAATGCTCGACATCGTGGTTCATCCGATGAGATCATCGTGGAACATGTGGGAGCCAACATGGGTATCCAGATCCCGCTGTTGGTTATTGACCAGAGAACGTCTCAGTCATGTCTGCATGGTTCCCGAACCCGTATGGTCTACACACTTAAGGTTCGGTGATACTAGGGTTATAGGGAATAGATATACGTGGTTACCGAATGTTGTTCGGAGTCCCGGATGAGATCCCGGACGTCACGAGGAGTTCCGGAATGGTCCGGAGGTAAAGATTTATATATAGGAAGTCTTATTTTGGTCGCCGGAAAAGTTTAAATGCGTTATCGGTATTATCTGGAGTGCCGAAAGGGGTCCGAGGGTCCACCGGGGATCCACCTGCCTGGGGGCCACATGGGCTGTAGGGGTGCGCCTTGGCCTATATGGGCCAAGGGCACCAGCCCCAAGAGGCCCATGCGCCAAGATATAAGAAAAAGGGAGAGTCCTAAAGGGGAAGGCACCTCCGAGGTGCCTTGGGGAGGATGGACTCCTCCCCCCTTGGCCGCACCCCTTCCTTGGAGGAAGGGGCAAGGCTGCGCCCTCCCCCCCTCTCTTGCACCTATATAAAGGGAGGGGAGGGAGGGGTGGCCGCACCTGAAGCCCTGGCGCCTCCCTACCTCCCGTGACACCTCCTCCTCTCCCGCAGGTGCTTGGCGAAGCCCTGCTGGATTGCCACGCTCCTCCACCACCACCACGCCGTTGTCCGCTGCTGGATGGAGTCTTCCTCAACCTCTCCCTCTCTCCTTGCTGGATCAAGGCATGAGAGACGTCACCGGGCTGTATGTGTGTTGAACGCGGAGGTGCCGTCCGTTCGGCACTAGGATCTCCGGTGATTTGGATCACGACGAGTACAACTCCTTCAACCCCGTTCTCTTGAACGCTTCCGCTTAGCAATCTACAAGGGTATGTAGATGCACTCTTCTTCCCCTCGTTGTTGGTTTCTCCATAGATAGATCTTGGTGACACGTAGGAAAATTTTGAATTTCTGCTACGTTCCCCAACAGTGGTATCAGAGCTAGGTCTATTGCGTAGATTCTTTGCACGAGTAGAACACAAAGTAGTTGTGGGCGTTGATGATGTTCAATATGCTTACCGTTACTAGTCCAATCTTGTTTTGACGGTATTGTGGGATGAAGCGGCCCGGACCGACCTTACACGTACACTTACGTGAGACAGTTCCACCGACCGACATGCACTTGGTGCATATGGTGGCTAGCGGTGCCGATCTCTCCCACTTTAGTCGGAACGAATTCGATGAAAAGGGTCCTTATGAAGGGTAAATAGCAATTGGCATATCACGTTGTGGTTTTGCGTAGGTAAGAAACGTTCATGCTAGAAACCCATAGCAGCCACGTAAAACATGCAAACAACAATTAGAGGACGTCTAACTTGTTTTTGCGGTATGCTATGTGATGTGATATGGCCAAAAGAATGTGATGAATGATATGTGATGTATGAGATTGCTCATGTTCTTGTAATAGGAATCACGACTTGCATGTCGATGAGTATGACAACGGCAGGAGCCATAGGAGTTGTCTTAATTTATTGTATGACCTGCGTGTCATTGAACAACGCCATGTAATTACTTTACTTTATTGCTAACCGGTAGCCATAGTAGTAGAAGTAATAAGTTGGCGAGACAACTTCATGGAGACACGATGATGGAGATCATGGTGTCATGCGGTGACAATGATGATCATGGAGCCTCAAGATGGAGATCAAAAGGAGCAAAATGATATTGGCCATATCATGTCACTATTTGATTGCATGTGATGTTTATCATGTTTATGCATCTTATTTGCTTAGAACGACGGTAGTAAATAAGATGATCCCTCATTAAAATTTCAAGAAAGTGTTCCCCCTAATGTGCACCGTTGCGAAAAGTTCGTCAGCTTCAAGCACCACGTGATGATCGGGTGTGATGGATTCTTACGTTCACATACAACGGGTGTAAGCCAGATTTACACACTAAACACTTAGGTTAACTTGACGAGCCTAGCATGTACAGACATGGCCTCGGAACACAAGAGACCGAAAGGTCGAGCATGAGTATTATGGAGGATACGATCAACATGAAGATGTTCACCGATGATGACTAGTCCGTCTCACGTGATGATCGGACACGGCCTAGTTGACTCGGATCATGTAATCACTTAGATGACTAGAGGGATGTCTATCTCAAAGGGGAGTTCATGAGATGAACTTAATTATCCTGAACATAGTCAAAAGATCTTTGCAAATTATGTCGTGGCTCGCATTTTAGTTCCTTTGTTTAGATATGTTCCTAGAGAAAATATAGTTGAAAGTTGACGATGGCGATTATGCGGATGTAAGAAAGCTTATGTCCTTAATGCACCGCTCGGTGTGCTTTGAACCCCAAACGTCGCTCATGGATGTTGCGAACATCGGACATACACGTTTTGATAACTATGTGATAGTTCGGTTAAACGGTTTAGATTTGAGGCACCAAAGACGTTTTTGAAGCGTCATGGAACATATGAGATGTTTCGAGGGCTGAAATTGGGATTTCAGGCTCGTGCCCACGTCAAGAGGTATAAGACCTCTGACGATTTTCTTAGCCTGCAAACTGAGGGAGAAAAGCTCAATCGTTGAGCTTTTGCTAAGATTATCTGAGTGCAACAATCACTTGAATCGAGTGGGAGTTGATCTTCCAGAGATAGTGATGTTTCTCCGAAGTCATTGCCACCAAGCTGCTAGAGCTTCGTGATGAACTATAACAAATCAGGGATAGATATGATGATCCTTGAGATATTCACGATGTTTGACACCGCAAAAGTAGGAATCAAGAAGGAGCATCAATTGTTGATGGTTGGTGAAACCACTAGTTTCAAGAAGGGCAAGGGCAAGAAGGGATACTTCATGAAACGACAAATCAGCTGATGCTCTAATGAAGAAACCCAAGGTTGAACCCAAACCCGAGACTAAGTGCTTACGTAATAAGGGGAACAGCCAGGAGCAGAATTACCCTAGATACTTGGTAGATGAGAAGGTGGCAAGGTCGATATAAGTATATTGGATATACATTAAGTTATTGTGTACTTTACTAGTACTCCTAGTAGCACCAGGGTATTAGATACCGGTTCGGTTGCTAAGTGTTAGTAACTCGAAATAAAAGGCTACGGAATAAACGGAGACTAGCTAAAGGTGAGTGACGATATGTGTTGGAAGTGTTTCCAAGTTTGATGTGATCAAACATCGCACGCTCCCTCTACCATCAAGATTAGTATTAAACCAGAATAATTGTCATTTGGTGTTTGCGTTGAGCATAGACATGATTGGATTATGTCTATCGCAATATGGTTATTCATTTAAGGAGAATAATGGTTACTCTATTTATTTGAATAATACCTTCAATGGTCTTGCACCTAAAGGAATGGTTTATTGAATCTCGATCACAGCAATACACATTTTCATGCCAAAAGATATAAGATAGTAATGATGGTACCACTTACTTGTGGCAATCGCCATGTAAGTCATATTGGTATAAAACGCATGAAGAAGCTCCATGTTGATGGATCTTTGGACTCACTCGTTTTTGAAAAGTTTGAGACATGCGAACCATGTCTATTGGTGTATACGCATGAAGAAACCCCATGCAGATGGATCATTTGGACTCACTTGATTTTGAATCACTTGAGATATGCAAATCATACCACATGGGCAAAATGGTGAAAAGCCTCGGTTTGATAAGATGGAACAAGATAGCAACTTGTTGGAAGTAACACATTTTGATGTGTGCAGTCCAATGAGTCTGAGGCATGCGATGAATATCGTTATGTTCTTACTTCACGGATGATTTGAGTAGATCTTGAGTGTATTTACTTGATGAAACACAAGTCTGAATTATTGAATGGTTCAAGTAATTTCATAGTGAAGTTAAAGATCATCGTGACAAGAGGATAAAATGTCTATGATATGATCATAGAGATGAGTATCTGAGTTACGAGGTTTGTACGCTTATTAAGACATTGTGGAAATTGTTTCACAATTAATACCGCTGGAACACCATAGTGTGATGGTGTGTCCGAACATCATAGTTGCACCCTATTAGATATGGTGCGTACCATGATGTCTCTTATCGAATTACCACTATCGTTCATGGGTTAGGCATTAGAGACAACCGCACTCACTTTAATAGGGCACCACGTAATTCCGTTGAGACGACACTGTTTGAACTAAGGTTTGGAGAAACCTAAGTTGTCGTTTCTTAAAAGTTTGGGGCTGCGACGCTTATGTGAAAAAAAAATTCATCGTGATAAGCTCGAACCCAAAACGGATAAATACATCTTCATAGGACACCAAAAATAGTTGGGTATACCTCCTATCTCAGATCCGGAAGCAAAAGTAATTGTTTCTAGAAATGGGTCCTTTCTCGAGGAAAAGTTTCTCTCGAAAGAATTGAGTGGGAGGATGGTGGAGACTTAATGAGGTTATTGAACCATCACTTCAACCAAAGTGTAGCAGGGGCACGGGAAGTTGTTCATGTGGCACCTACACCAATTGAAGTGGAAGGCGATGATAGTAATCATGATGCTTCGGATCAAGTCACTACCGGACCTCGTGGGGCGACAAGGACACGTCTTGCTTGAGTGGTACGCAATCCTGTCTTAGAGGTCATGTTGCTGAACAACCACGAACCCACGAGCTATGGAGAAGCGATGGTGGGCCCGGATTCGACGAATGGCTCAAGGCCATAACATCCAAGAGAGGATCCATGACTTTGGAAGAAATACTTGATGGTCGTGGGGCGTTGGGTAAAGATGGAATTTAAAAGGAAGGCAGACAATGATGGTAAGTATCACCATTAAGAAAGCTCGACTTGTCGTTAAAGATGTTTTCCGACAAGTTCAAGGAGTTGACTACGGTGAGGCTTTCTCACTTTCGTAGCGATGCTAAGAGTCTGTTGGAATTGGATTAGCAATTCTTGCATGATTGATGAAATCTTGCAGATAGGATGTCAAAACATTGTTTCCTCGACGTTATGCTTGAGGAAAGGTTGTATGTGATACAACCCGAAGGTTTTGTCAATCTGAAAGATGCTAACAAGTATGCAAAGCTCCCAATCCTTCTAAGGACTGGAGTAAGCATCTCAGAGTTGGAATGTACGCTTTGATGAGATGATCAAAGATTTTGGGTTTATACAAAGTTTGTGAGAAACTTGTATTTCCAAAGAAGTGAGTGGGAGCACTATAGAGTTTCTGATAAGTATATGTTGTTGACATATTGTTGATCAGAAATGATGTAGAATTTCTGGAAAGCATATAGGGTTATTTGAAAAGTGTTTTTCAAGTGAAAACCTGTATTAAGCTACTTGAACATTGAGCATCAAGATCTACAGGGATAGATCAAAACCGCTTAATGGTACTTTCGAATGAGCACATACCTTGACATGATATTGAAGGTGTTCAAGATGGACCAGTCAAAGAAGGAGTTCTTGCCTGAGTTGTAAGGTATGAAGTTAAGAGTTAAAGCTCGACGAGGCGTAAGAGAGAGTAAAAGCGAAGGTCATCCCTATGTTTCGGACATAGGCTCTATAGTATGCTATGTTGTGTACCGCATCGAAGTGTGCCTTGCCATGAGTCAGTCAGGGTACAAGAATGATCCAGAACGGATCATTGGACAAATGATCGAAAATATCCTTAGAGGAATAAGGAAATGTTTCTCGATTATGGAGGTAATAAAGAGTTCGGCGTAAAGGGTTACGTCGATGCAAGCTTTAACACCTATCCGAATGACTCTGAGTAGCAAACCGGATACGTATAGTGGAACAACCATTTGGAATAGCTCCAAGTGGAGCGTGGAAGCAGCATTTACAATATGACCTAGAAGATTTGCGAAATACATACGGATCTGAATGTTGCAGACCCGTTGACTAAAACCTCTCTCACAAGCAAAACATGATCAAACCCCAGAACTCATTGAGTCTTAATCACATGATGATGTGAACTAGTTTAGCGACACTAGTAAACTCTTGGGATGTTAGTCACATGACGATGTGACCTATGAGTGTTAATCACATGGCGATGTGAACTAGATTATTGACTCTAGTGCAAGTGGGAGACTGTTGGAAATATGCCCTAGAGTCAATAATAAATTAGTTATTATTATATTTCCTTGTTCATGATAATCGTTTATTATCCATGCCATAATTGTATTGATAGGAAACTCAGATACATGTGTGGGTACATAGACAACACCATGTCCCTAGTAAGCCTCTAGTTGACTAGCTCGTTGATCAATAGATGGTTACAGTTTCCTGACCATGGACATTGGATGTCGTTGATAACGGGATCACATCATTAGCATAATGATGTGATGGACAAGACCCAATCCTAAGCCTAGCACAAAGATCGTAGTTCGTGAGCTAAAGCTTTTCTAATGTCAAGTATCATTTCCTTAGACCATGAGATTGTGCAACTCCTGGATGCCATAGGAATGCTTTGGGTGTACCAAACGTCACAACGTAACTGGGTGGCTATAAAGGTGCACTTCTGGTATCTCCGAAAGTGTCTGTTGGGTTGGCACGAATCGAGACTGGGATTTGTCACTCCGTGTAAACGGAGAGGTATCTCTGGGCCCACTCGGTAGGACATCATCATAATGTGCACAATGTGACCAAGGGGTTTATCACGGGATGTTGTGTTACGGAACGAGTAAAGAGACTTGCCGGTAACGAGATTGAACAAGGTATCGGGATACCGACGATCGAATCTCGGGCAAGTATAATACCGCTAGACAAAGGGAATTGAATACGGGATTGATTGAATCCTCGACATCGTGGTTCATCCGATGAGATCATCGTGGAACATGTGGGAGCCAACATGGGTATCCAGATCCCGCTGTTAGTTATTGACGGAAGAGCGTCTCGGTCATGTCTGCATGGTTCCCGAACCCGTAGGGTCTACACACTTAAGGTGCGGTGATGCTAGGGTTATAGGGAATAGATATACGTGGTTACCGAATGTTGTTCAGAGTCCCAGATGAGATCCCGGACGTCACGAGGAGTTCCGGAATGGTCCGGAGGTAAAGATTTATATATAGGAAGTCTTATTTTGGTCGCCGGAAAAGTTTCGCGCGTTATCGGTATTGTACCGGGAGTGCCGAAAGGGGTCCGGGGTCCACCGGGGTCCACCTGCGGGGGGCACATGGGCTGTAGGGGTGCGCCTTGGCCTATATGGTCCAAGGGCACCAGCCCCAAGAGGCCCATGCGCCAAGATATAAGAAAAAGGGAGAGTCCTAAAGGGGAAGGCACCTCAGGGTGCCTTGGGAGGATGGACTCCTCCCCTCTTGGCCGCACCCTTCCTTGGAGGAAGGGGCAAGGCTGCGCCCTCCCCTCTCTTGCACCTATATAAAGGGAGGGGAGGGAGGGGTGGCCGCACCTGAAGCCCTGGCGCCTCCCTACCTCCCGTGACACCTCCTCCTCTCCCGCAGGTGCTTGGCGAAGCCCTGCTGGATTGCCACGCTCCTCCACCACCACCACGCCGTTGTGCTACGGCTGGATGGAGTCTTCCTCAACCTCTCCCTCTCTCCTTGCTGGATCAAGGCATGGGAGACGTCACCGGGCTGTACGTGTGTTGAACGCGGAGGTGCCGTCCGTTCGGCACTAGGATCTCTGGTGATTTGGATCACGACGAGTACGACTCCTTCAACCCCGTTCTCTTGAACGCTTCCGCTTAGCGATCTACAAGGGTATGTAGATGCACTCCCCTTCCCCTCGTTGTTGGTTTCTCCATAGATAGATCTTGGTGACACGTAGGAAAATTTTGAATTTATGCTACGTTCCCCAACACTCCTCCCACTCGCCCCCACTCTCCCGAGTCTCTTCCCCCACCTCTTGACCCCGTTCTGGATCGGGAAGGTCAGAACGGACCCGGCGCCGCGCCCCTGCTCCGACCCCCCTGACATCGCGCGTCGTCGCGTGCTTCGATGTCTCTACAACTGCGTATGCCCCCTCCGTCGGATGGCCGAGGCCCACATCCCCGAGAACTGCCACGACCGTCGTTGCCCCCCTCGGTCAATCTACACCACCAACCGCGCCCGAGGACTGCAGCCACCGCCCCGTCGCCGCACCGAGCTCTCTCCGCCGGATGCCCATCGTGCCAATCTAGATCGGCACCTGGGCTGATCCTCGACGCCACCTCGCCGGCGCCGCCCCGTCGCCCTCCACCTCGACCTCGCCTCGCCTCCTCATCTCCTCCTCGTCGGCCGACTTCGAGCCACGCCGACCCCCTCCCCTTCAACGCTCGTGAGCACGCTCCCCTTTCCCCCCTCTGCTCGCTCGTCACCGAACACGCCCGTGCACAGGGCTGCACTCGCCCCGCACGGCGCGACATCGTGGGCGAGCACGCGCCCGCCTCCCTTGTGCCGGCCGCTCTCACCGCGACCTAGGGCCGTCCTTCCTCGCTGTCCGACCCGCTCGCCCTTCTGCCTGCTACCTCGGCTCCACCATGCCGCGAGCGACCCTGCCCCGGCCGGATACTTGTCCAGCGACATCGTGCACCGGCTCCCCGACGAGGGGCAGCTCATTCCCACCCCCAGGCCCCATGAGAGGGTGGTGTTCCTCACCCACTTCCTCCGCGGACTGGGTTTTCCACTTCACCCATTTGTCCGGGGGCTCATGTTCTACTACGGCCTGGATTTCCACGATCTGGCCCCGAACTTCATCCTCAACATCTCGGCGTTTATCGTCGTGTGCGAGGCCTTCCTCTGCATCCAGCCCCACTTCGGCTTACGGCTGAAGACCTTCAATGTCAAGGCGAAGGTAGTGGGCGGCCGCCAAGCGGAGTGCGGAGGTGCCATGGTTGGCAAGATGGCCAAAGTCCTATGGCTCGAGGGCTCCTTTGTGGAGACCATAAAGGGGTGGCAATCGGGGTGGTTCTACATCACCGAGCCGCGCGACTCTCTATGGGCGGCGGCCCCCTAATTCCGATCCGGCTTCCCCACACGGCTCACATCATGGAAAGAGACGGGCCTGACGTGGGGTGATTCGGAAGAGCTGTCCGGACTCCAAACCTGCGTCCGAACCCTGGTGGACAAGAATCTCAGGCTTGTCAATGTAGTCCAGGTTATGCTCATCCGCCGGATCCTCCCATGCCAACAACGGGCCTTCAAATTGTGGGAGTTCGATCCGGCACAACACCAAACTCTGAAAAGGCTCTTCGACACTACGTACGAAGATGCCTGGAAGGTGCTGTTCAAGGGCGCCGAGGCTCCCACATCCGCTCTGAGAATATCGCGGATTTAGCTTCAGCGCCAAGCTACCGAGGTAAGCTATTTTGCCCTTTACGGGACTCTTGCTTTTCATAGTTTGACTCTATGTGGGATCTAAAGTCCCTTACCTTTGACAGGACTGGCGTAACACGTCCGGGCAGGTTAACTGTTCGGCTCCCTTGCCAGAAGAGCCAACGGCCGCCTGCTTGACGGAGCTGCTAGCTCCGGCACCTCACGTGGTGCCGGAGAAGAAGGCCAAGAAGAAGGCCACGGGGACTCGAAGGAGCGCCCGACGCCAGGTGTTGTCGGACTCATCGTCCGACGACTCTGAGGCGGAATCCTCCCCTGAGGACAGGGAGGAGGAAAAAGAAGCCTCTCCCCCAGCGGGGGGAGAGAAGAAAAGGAAGGCCGCCTGATCGGGGAGGCGGAGGGTCCAAGAAAGGAAGAACCCTTCCTCCGGACTTCTCCACCAACACCGACAACGATTTAGGAGGAGTGGCCACCAAGGGCCAAGCCCCTGGCGAGATCGTAAGTGTGCGGACTCCGGAATAGCTCATGACTTTTTATTTGTCGCATAGTGTCTTCTAACGCCGAATATAACCATGTAGCCCGCCCAAGGATGAGCTTGCCGCTTCGTCGAGCGGCTCCCTGGACTCGTCGGATGTGAATAGCACTTCACTTTCGACCGCCTCGTCTCCTCGTGACGCAGACGACAGTAGCGGTGGAGTCCCAAAGGGGCCCCACCAGGAGGAGGTGGTCTGAGGCGCCGCAAGGCGACCTCCCGGACTCGGCGCAAAGGGGCGAAACCCGGAGGGCTCTAAGTCCGCCCTGTGCGGACTCCGTCTCGAACCTTTAGTGGTTCAAGTCCGCAAGCAGCCCCTTCAGAAGAAGGGCAAGACTGCAACGCCGGTGACCTCCGTCCATCCGGAGGCACCGGATAGCTTCTTGGAGGCGCTTAACGGCGCCTGCCGACGAGGAGCACCGCACTATTATGAGTGTGGTGATCCAGAAAGTTTAGTCCGCCAAGAGCGGGCTGGTGGCTCTGTACCAGCCTTCTAACAGGCTTTGAGGTAAGTTTAGAATATGTAAAAATATTACCGCATAGGCGGTAGCCCAGGATGCTTAGTTCGGTGTTCGGAAAGAAAAGCCGGACTGAGGATCTAAAAAGATATACGCAGGAGTCTAATATAAGTATGTCAATATGGGAATGCAGGCTGCGCTACTGACCTCTGCCGCACTGACTGTGAAGGTCAATGCATTGAAGCAGAGCCTCGAGCGGTCCGAGAACGAGCTCGGCCTTCCCAAGAAGCAGCTCGAGGACAAGGAAGGTAAGTAATACCTTATTAAAGTAATACCTGATAGAAAGGATTTGGTTGCAAAATGACAGGACTAACGTGGGTATTGTAGGGGCCACGAACAAGGTGGCGACCACTGAAGGAAGCGGTGTCCACGGCCGAAAGCTCATGACGCAGGCACCTGAGCGAGAGAAGCAGGAGGCGCGGGTGGCGGAGGTGCGGCAAGAGCTCCGGGCTCGTGGAGAAACACGAGAGTTTGGAGCGTGACTCAAGACTTCGAGAGTCCGAGCTCGCCTCGGCTCTTGAGAGTGCCAAAGCCGCTAAGGCCGAAGCCCAAAAAGCCCTCTAGGAAATTGAATCATTAAAGAAGATAGTGGCGGCTAAGACATTCTTTATGCAAAGCAAGCATGTGAAAGTGGATTATCTATTACTTACCCGAATCCGGAGCTCTCCAGGAGCATTCGCAAATCTGCCCCGTAGTGTGTATACGATCTTTGCCGCGTTCTACCGCGCCAAGGAGGGAGCTCAGCGGAAAAGGTGTTCTGGTCTTAGTATGCTGAGGCGGACATCCGGTGCCCTGAGCGACCAATTGAAGCTTGGTCGAGCTCAAAAGGTCGCCGAACAGGCCATGAAGGGCCTCATAATTCGTATGGCCATTGGAAGCCATGCACAGGAGCTACTTGGGCTAGTGTGGCGGTGGTGGGCCTTTGTCCATGGATTGAAGTCATCAAGCGCTCCTGCGCATTGAAGGTGCCCGTCGGGCCCTTGCCCGTGCTAAAGTGCACTGGGGCAAGCTGGATGCTGAGAAGCTTGTGATGGACGGGCCACCGAAGGGCAAGGAGCATCGCAAGCCCGAAATGTACTATGAGGGCATCCTGAAGGGTGCCCGCGTTATAGCGGGTGAATGTTCCAAAGATGTAATTTTTGAATAGACTCGCATTTGTTATCCTGTACGCTGAAAACTTGTTCATATGCGCTAAGCAACACTTGTGAATTTAAAATATTACCTTCTGTGCGACCGTTTGTCAAATTTGAGAGATGGCAAGTAGTTGGCTTCAGCCCCCATGCCACGAGTGCTGGGGTGTTCGGGATAAACTTGAGCGCTCTTGCCCCATTCTTGGGTCCTTCGAGGGAGGCGCTCAATGCAACGAACAAGGCAACCGGACTTATAGTGCTTGAACACTCTCACTTAGCCATAGAATTCTATAATTTTAAATTTCGGCGAAGCCCCTAGTATTCGGAAGACCGAGTTCGGGGCGCTATCCATGCCTTGGTCGGACAATGCCGACTCCTCGCTCTAAGCGGCATAAGTCTTTAGGGACCCGAAAAAACCTCTCGAACAGCGACCGGCTCTCGCCCTATCATGACGGTCAGTTTTAGCTTTCTCCACTGAGGTGCTCAACCCAGCTCAACCGGGGCACAATCGCAGTGGTTCTCCCAGCTACCTTAGCCGATATAACGGAACATAAGGAACCAAAACATGGGAGCCGGGCAAACCCAACTATTGACCCAAGACATGATTCGGAGCCGATGCATATAATGCTATAAGTTCGGGGTGCCGCACTTGTGAAAGTGTTCGGACTTATCACACCATATTTGGGGTACTTAAGCCCCTGGTGTATTGGCCGTACCAAAGTGTACGGGTGCAACATGTCATGAATGAACATATATATGGATAAAGAAAGGAGTGCAATAATAGGCAAAAGCTATGTATTGTTTATTCAAAAAGGTACTGCAATGAAAGCAGAACGATACAAATAGTGCGATAAGCAAGGGATGGGACTATTTAACATGTCCCCCTCCAGGGGTAAGCTGCGGGATGGTATGTAAAACAGGTACAATGCTCGTAGTAGAGACCACCTGGACACTCAACATAGCTTTCTGCTTCCCTGGCTGTTGCATCGTGAGTTCGACAATTCTAGTGCCGGACAGGGCTTCTGGAAAATGGAGTCCTGAAAGTAAGAGAAAAGAAGAAAGAAAAAGAATGACACAATTGAGAGCCCCTGGTGCGGTTGAGCCGCATTCTGGGCGTGCCGTGGTCGTGCCCCTCCCCTTATGCCCATGGTATCTCTAGAGCGTAGTTATGTACGCGTAGTACTGGCTTCGCAATTTTGCGAGGGCTGGGGTTGGGGCTGGATTGCTACGCGTGCTCGGATCGTGCCAGACAATCTTGTTGTAGATTACTCCGGGCGCGCTTGACGGTGCCCGGACATTTAGTAGCTGTACTCGAGAATTGCTGTGAGAGGCTGCTTTGCACCTCCGTCGCGAGGGCCGCCGTATGCTCCTCCGTTCGGAGAGAGTGTTCGGTGTTTCCATTGACCGTGATTACTCCTCGAGGGCCTGGCATCTTGATCTTGAGGTATGCGTAGTGCGGCACCGCATTGAACTTTGCAAATGCGGTTCGTCCAAGCGATCGCGTGATAGCCGCCATGAACGGGACTATGTCGAAGATTAACTCTTCGCTTCAGAAGTTATCCGGGGATCCGAAGACCACTTCGAGTGTAACTAAGCCAGTACAATTGGCCTCTACACCTGGTATGATGCCTTTAAAGGTTGTCTTTGTGGGTTTAATCCTTGAGGGGTCTATGCCCATTATGCGCACTGTATCCTGATAGAGCAGGTTCAGGCTGCTACCGCCGTCCATCAGGACTCTAGTGAGGTGGAATCCGTCGATGATTAGGTCGAGAACCAATGCGGCGAATCCGCCGTGGCGGATACTAGTGGGGTGGTCCCTTTGATCAAAGGTGATCGGGGAGGAGGACCATAGGTTGAACTTTGGGGCGACTGGCTCCATCGCATATACGTCCCTTAGTGCACGCTTGCGCTCCCTTTTGGGTATGTGGGTTGCGTATATCATGTTCACCGTCCGCACTTGTGGGGGGAAGCCCTTCTGTCCTCTATTGTTCGGCGGCCGGGGCTCCTCCTCGTCATTGCTATGCAGCTCCTTGTCATTGAGTTCGACATTTAACTTGCCTGCCTGTTTGAAGACCCAACAATCCCTGTTGGTGTGGTTGGCTGGTTTTTCGGGGGTGCCATGTATTTGGCACGAGCGGTCGAGTATTCGGTCCAGATTGGACGGGCCCTGAGTATTTCTTTTGAACGGCTTTTTCCGCTGACCGGGTTTAGAGCCTCTGAATCCGGCATTGACTGCCGTATCTTCAGCATTATCGCCATTAATGCAGCGCTTGTGCTTGTTGCGACGCGACCTGCCATTACTGTCCTTGGTATCCGAACTACCAGGGTTTTTGGTCAAGTTGTTGCTACGAGCTAGCCAGCTGTCCTCTCCCGCGCAAAAGCGGGTCATGAGTGTTGTGAGGGCTGCCATGGATTTTGGCTTTTCCTGTCCTAGGTGCCGGGCAAGCCACTCGTCGCGGATGTTATGATTGAAGGCTGCAAGGGCCTCTGCATCCGGACAGTCAACGATTCGATTTTTCTTGGTTAGGAACCGTGTCCAGAATTGTCTGGCCGATTCTTCTGGCTGCTGAATTATGTGGCTGAGGTCATCCGCGTCTGGTGGTCGCAAGTATGTGCCCTGGAAGTTATCAAGGAATGCGGCTTCCAGGTTCTCCCAACAACCAATTGATTATGCTGGCAAGCTGTTAAGCCAATGCCGAGCTGGTCCTTTAAGCTTGAGTGGGAGGTATTTGATGGCGTGTAGATCATCGCCGCGGGCTATGTGGATATGGAGGAGGTAGTCCTCGATCCAAACCGCAGGATCTGTTGTGCCATCGTATGATTCAATGTTTACGGGTTTGAAACCCTCGGGGATTTGATGATCCATCACTTAAATGCGTGAAGCATAGTGGGTGAGCGGCGCCTCTATATTGAGCTATATCACGACGCAGCTCAAATGAGCTTTGTCTACTGTGTTCGGCCCGGCCGGAATTGCTGTATCCGGCGTGACGGTTATCATCACGTGTCGTGGGGCACCCACGCGATCCGTAGATCGATCTTGTTTGCCTTGCCTTGTCCTCCAATATGTCTCACAGGTCTGGCATGTTTCCCCGTGCCTTGATACTTTTCGAGCAACGCCGGGGTGCGGCTTTAATGGAGGGCCTAGAGGCCTCTCTGTCGCGACCACGGGGTGGCCGGTCGGCCGCATCATGCGCTGGTGATGTAGGTTTGGGTGATGCTTCCTCTAATTGGGGTAGCAGCCTGCGTTTTGGGTATCTCTTGGAGGGGCGTTCGAGTTCGTACTCTTCGGCTGCTAGGACTTCAGTCCATCTGTCAGCTAGCAAGTCTTGGTCAGCTCTAAGCTGCTGCTGCTTTTTCTTGAGGTTGCTTGCCGTGGCCATAAGCCTGCGTTTGAAACGCTCCTGTTCGGCGGGATCCTCAGGCACGACAAATTTGTCGTCGAGGCTTGCCTCATCTTCGGAGGGAGGCATATAATTATCGTCCTCCACCTCCCTGTGTGTCGCTCTATCATGAGGGCTGGCTTCTCCCTCCTCCTGTGCTGAATCCTGCTGGAGGGGGTTGTCTTCGCACCGCCTGTATGCGTTATTATCTCCGTGCTGTAATCACCGTTTTTCTTTGTGGCGGGATTTAGAGCGGCGCTTGACGCCGAGGCTTGGGATGTTTCTTGGAGGGTCATCCTCCGCTGTTCCATCGCCGTTCCCATCTTTTGGGATGTCCACCATGTATATGTCGTATGACGAGGTGGCCTTCCGGTGCCCTCGTAGGCGCTGGTTCTTGGTAAATCTCCGGCGTAAGATCGTCCATACCGTCGATGTCGTCGAGTCGAAGTCGAGCATGTCGGTTAAATCATCGACAGTGGCTACAAAGTGGGTGGTGGGTGGGCGTTGAATTTCTTTGTCGTCTGCATCTCAACCTTCCCGACCGTAGTCCGGCCAGGGCTCTCCGAGATAAAGAGAGAGACTTTAGTGAATTCAGGATGTCACCAAAGGGCGAAGGCCGAAAGATGTCATGGCGGTGAACTCCATGACCGGCGCCCAATCGGATTCAATTGGCCAGGGCGCGGGAAGTTTGGAGTCCGGAGAGGAGTCCGACACCTTGGAGTCACGGGATTCGCAAAGGACAGGGATGGAGTTCGGCTCAATCGCCGTAAAGATCATAGCCCCCGAGGCGGTGTCCAACCACTCGTCCTTGATCGGCGATGTCGGCTCCGAGCTAAGGGTCGGAGCGGACGCTGGGGCGGCCTCCAGGGCACTGTTCGGCGGCAAAGCTAGATCGTGCCCATTGAGACAGTGCGGCGCACTTGGCTGTGGCTCGAATCCGTCGAAGATCAAGTCTCCGTGGATGTCGGCCGTGTAGTTCAAACTCACAAATCTGACTCGATGGCTGTGGGCGAAGCTTCGATCTACTCCAGATGGCCAAGTGAATTGGCCCGTAGTGCAAAGCCGTCGAATATGAAGATCTGTCCAGGGAGAAAAGTCTCACCCTGGACCGCGTCGTTGTTGATGATCGAAGGAGCCATCGGGCCTAACGATGACGGCACAGAGGAACTCTCAATGAAAGCACCAATGTCGGTGTCAAAACCGTCGGATCTCGGGTAGGGGTCCCAAACTGTGCGTCTAGGCGGATGGTAACAGGAGACAAGGGACACGATGTTTTTACCCAGGTTCGGGCCCTCTCGATGGAGGTAAAACCCTACTCTTGCTTGATTAATATTGATGATATGGGTAGTACAAGAGTGGATCTACCACGAGATCGAGAGGCTAAACCCTAGAAGCTAGCCTATGGTATGATTGTTGTTCGTCCTACGGACTAAAACCCTCCGGTTTATATAGACACCGGATAGGGTTAGGGTTACACAGTGTCGGTTACAATGGTAGGAGATCTACATATCCGTATCGCCAAGCTTGCCTTCCACGCCAAGGAAAGTTCCATCCGGACACGGGACAAAGTCTTCAATCTTGTATCTTCATAGTCCAGGAGTCCGGCCAACGGTGATAGTTCAGCTATCCGGACACCCCTAATCCAGGACTCCCTCAGTCACTCGCCCCGCACGGCGTGACATCATGTGAGCACGCACGCCGCTTGTCTGTGCTGGCCGCTCACCGCGACCTGTGGCCGCCTTCCTCGCCGTCCGACCCGCCGCCTCTTACGCTGCTACCTCGGCTCCACCATGCCGCGGCGACCCAGCCCGCCGCCAAGACGCATCCACCGTGTCCCGCGCCCATCCTTGGCGGGCGTGCGTGCCGTGGCTGCCGTCGGCGAGCCCCTTCCTTGGTGCGTGCGAGCCGAGCCGCACCAATGGGTGGGTCGCTGCTGCTGGGCCCACCCCTGTAAAAAAAGAAACAAACAACAAAAGAAAATAATTAAAATAATAATAGGAAATAAATTAATAATAATCAGTAAATTAATTAATTAATTAGTTAATTAATTAAATTTTAGTTAATTAGCCTAATCACCCTATGACACCTGGACCCCACTGCCCAGATTTGACTAGTCAACATTCAACACTTTGACTGTTGACTGCTGAGTCAACACCTGTCTGGCCCCACCTGTAATAGGCTCTAACTAGATTAGTGCTAAGTGACTAAAGTAATCTTGTCTTAATTCAAAGTTAATTAATTATAGAAATTTAGTAAAACTTTGAAAAATCATATAAAATAAACCGTAACTCGGATGAAAATACTTTGTACATGAAAGTTGCTCAGAACGACGAGACGAATCCGGATACGCAGCCCGTTCGTCGGCCACACATCCCTAGCATAGCAAACACGCAACTTTCCCCCGTTCGGTTCATCTGTCCGAAAACGCGAAACACCGGGGATACTTTCCTGGATGTTTCCCTCTTCGTCGGTATCACCTCCTACCGCGTTAGGGTATACCCAGCACCGTGTATTGCCATGTTATGCTTTGTGATGCTTTGATTGCTCTATTATTTATTGTGTTCCCCCTCCGTTACTTCTTTCCGGTAGACCCCGAGGCTGCTGGTGAACCTCAGTTCGACTACGGTGTTGACGACCCCTCCTTCTTGCCAGAGCAATCAGGCAAGCTCCCCCCTTGATCACCAGATATCGCCTATTCTTCTCTATACTGCTTGCATTAGAGTAGTGTAGCATGTTACTGCTTTCCGTTAATCCTATTCTGATGCATAGCCTGACTTTGCTACTACTGTTGTTACCTTTCTGCAATCCTACATGCTTAGTATAGGATGCTAGTATTCCATCTGTGGCCCTACCTTCTTGTCCGTCTGCTGTGCTATACTATCGGGCCGTGATCACTCGGGAGGTGATCACGGGTATATACTATATACTTTATACATGATACATGTGGTGACTAAAGTCGGGTCGGCTCGTGGAGCACCCGCGAGTGATTCACGGATTGGGGGCTGAAAGGACCTTTGTCCCAACGGCCCTCTCTGTGGATCTTTGTGGCGGAGCGACATGGCAGGTTGAGACCGCCTAGGTGAGAGGTGGGCCTGGTCCTGGTCGGTGTCCGCGGTTACATCATTAACACGCTTAACGAGATCTTGGTATTTGATCTGAGTCTGGCCATTTGGTCTATACGCACTAACCAACTACATGGGAAAGATATGGGCACTCGGTGTCGGTGTCAAAACTGGCGGATCTCGGGTAGGGGGTCCCGAACTGTGCGTCTAAGCGGATGGTAACAGGAGACAAGGGACACGATATTTTTACCCAGGTTTGTGCCCTCTCGATGGAGGTAAAACCCTACTCCTGCTTGATTAATATTGATGATATGGGTAGTACAAGAGTAGGTCTACCATGAGATCAGAGAGGCTAAACCCTAGAAGCTATCCTATGGTATGATTGTTGTTTGTCCCACGGACTAAAACCCTCCGGTTTATATAGAGACCGGAGGGGGTTAGGGTTACATAGAGTCGGTTACAAATGGGAGGAGACCTACATATCCGTATCGCCAAGCTTGCCTTCCACGCCAAGGAAAGTCCCATCCAGACACGGGACAAAGTCTTCAATCTTGTATCTTCATAGTCCAGGAGTCCGGCCAAAGGTTATAGTCCGACCATCTGGACACCCCCTAATCCAGGACTCCCTCAGTAGCCCCTGAACCAGGCTTCAATGACAACGAGTACAATGCGCAGCTTGTCTTCGGCATTGCAAGGCGGGTTCCTCCTCCGAATACTTCATAGAAGATTTTGAACACAAGGATAGTGTCCGGCTCTGCAAAATAAGTTCCACATACCACCGTATAGAGAATAATATTTACACAAATCCAATCTGCTGACGTGTTCCGTAGCATGACATCACACCACAACCAATCCTTTATTCGAATCGTTTTTACTGTCCCACCTCAGCACACTTAGCGAGGCGGTTTCCTTGGCACGTCTTGTCGAAGCATAGATCGTGTCCCCTTATTCGGGGATTCTCATCAATACGGGCGTGGGTAACCCAACCATGCCATTAATTACGGTGCTTGGGAGATAAGCGTGTTTTACCAGGCTGGTGGGGGGCACATAGTTTCGTCCGCCCATATAAGGGGATAAGGATCCACCTTTCTTGTCTACGCCTTCTTCCTCCTTTGATTATCCATTTTTGCGCACTCGAGCTCCAGCGCCCAAGTCCGCACATCCCAACTCAACCTTCTCCAGCCATGTCCGGAGCGGGAGGCAAGTGGATGGCCTCCTCCGTCACGGAGGGACACATCAAGAAGCCGAGGAAAGCCGGATACTTGTCCAATGACATCGCGCACCGACTCCCAGACAAGGGGCAGCTCATCCCCACCCCTAGGCCCCATGAGAGGGTGGTGTTCCTCACCCATTTCCTCCACGGACTAGGTTTCCCACTTCACCCATTTGTCCGGGGGCTCATGTTCTACTACGGCCTGGATTTCCATGATCTGGCCCCGAACTTCATCCTCAACATCTCGGCGTTTATCGTCGTGTGCGAGGCCTTCCTCCGCATCAAGCCCCACTTCGGCTTATGGCTGAAGACCTTCAATGTCAAGCCGAAGGTAGTGGGCGGACAGCAAGCAGAGTGCGGAGGCGCCATGGTGGGCAAGATGCCCAACGTTACATGGCTCGAGAGCTCCTTCGTGGAGACCATAAAGGGGTGGCAATCGGGGTGGTTCTATGTCACCGAGCCGCGTGACCCTGAATGGGCAGCGGCCCCCGAATTCCAATCTGGCATCCCCACACAACTCACCTCCTGGAAAGAGAAGGGCCTGTCGTGGGGTAATTCGGAAGAGCGGACCGGACTCCAAACCTGCGTCCAAAAGCTGGTGGACAAAAAGGTTAAACTCGTCAACGTAGTCTAGGTCATGCTCATCCGCCGGATCCTCCCGTGTCAACGATGGGCTTTTAACTTATGGGACTTCAACCCGGCCCAGCACCAAACTCTGACCAGTCTCTTTGACACAACGCACGAGGATGCCTAGAAGGTGCTATTCAAGGGCGCCGAGGTTCCCCCTCCCATCACCGAGGATCGCGGATTCCGCGCGAAGCACCAAGCCAGCGTAGTAAGCTTATTTTACCCTTTACGGGATACTTGTTTTTCATAGTTTGACTCTATGCGGGATCTAAGCTCCCGTTCCTTTGACATGAATGACAGAAGAAGACCAGATAGATCGACTGTCCGGCTCCTTTGCCCGAAGACCCAGCGGACGCCCGCTTGACGGGGCTGCTGGTTCCGGCACCTTACGTGGTGCCGGAGAAGAAGGCCAAGAAGAAGGCCACGGGAACTCGAAAGAGTTCCCGGTGCCTGGTGGTGTCGGATTCATCGTCCGATGACTCCGAGGCGCATTCCTCCCATGAAGATGAGGAGGAGGAAGAAGAGGCCTCTCCCCCTCCAGCGGGGGGAGGAACGAAAAAGAAGGCCGCCCCAACTGGGGGGCCGGAGGGTCCAAGAAGGGAAGGACCCTTCCTCCGGACTACTCCACCAACGTCGACGACGGCGGAGAGGAGTGGCCATCCAGGGCCAAGCCCGTGGCAAAATCGTAAGTATCCGGATACCGGAATAACTCGTGGCGTTCCTCTATTGCACAATATCTTCTGACGCCGAATATAATCATACAGTCCGCCCAAGGCCGGGCTCGACGCTTCGTCGAGCGACTCCCTGGGTTCGTTGGATGTGAATAGCACTTCACTTACGACCGCCTCCTCCCCTCGCCCACCGGATGATGCCGAGGTGGAGTCCCAAAAGGGTCTAAGCCATAAGGAGGTGGTCCTGGAGGCCCGGCAAGGCGACCTCCCGGACTCCAGGCGCAAAGGGGATAAGACCCCCATGGGCTCCAAGTCCGGCCCTGGGCCGGACACCGCACCGGAACCTTCAACGGTTCCGGAATCCGGCAGGCGGCCCCCTAGTAAGAAGGGCAAGCCTACGACACCGGTGACCTCCGTCCAACCGGGGGCACCGGATAATTTGCTGGAGGTGCTTAACGGCGCCTCCATCGACGAGGAGCACCGCACTATTATGAGGGTGGTGATCCAGAAGGTTCAGTCCGCCAAGAGCGGGCTGACTGAAGCCTGTGCCAGCCTTCTAACAGGCTTTGAGGTATGTATTTAAGATATGTAAAAATATTACCGCATAGATAGTAGCCCCTGATGCTCAGTTTGGTGTTCGGAAAGAAAACCGAATCGAGGATCTAAAAGATATACGCTGGAGTCTAACATAAGTATGTCAATATGGGAATGCAGGCTGCGCCGACCTCTGCCTCCTTGATCATGCGGAGGTCGATGCATTGAAGCAGAGCCTCGAGCGGTCCGAGAACGAGCTCGGCCTTGCCAAGAAGCAGCTCGAGGACAAGGAAGGTAAATAATACCTTATGTAAGTATATAAAAAAATATGTGGTTGCAAAAAATGACAGGACCAACATGAGTATTACAGGGGCCACAACCGAGGTGGCGACCCTGAAGAAAGCGCTGTCCAAGGCCGAAGACAATGCGGCCGTGGAACGCCACGAGCGAGAAAAGGTGAAGCGGGTGGCGGAGGTGCAGCAAGAGCTCCAGGATCTCGTGAAAAAACACGAGAGCTTGAAGCTTGACTCAAAGACTCGAGAGTCTGAGCTTGCCTCGGCTCTTGAGAGCGCCAAATCTGCTAAGGCCGAAGCCCAAAAAGCCCTCCAAGAAATTGAGGCGATGAAGAAGACAACGGTGGGTAAGGCATTCTTTATGTAAAGCAAGCACGTGAAAGTGAATTACTTGTTACTTACCCGAGTCCGGAGCTCTCCAGGAGCATTCGCAGATCTTCCCCGGAGTGTGTCCGACGCTGGTGCATTCTACCGAGCCGAAGAGGGGAGCTCGACGGAGAAGGTGTTCTGGTCTCAGTATGCTGAGGCCGGACACCCGGTGCCCTTGAGCGACCAGCTGAAGCAGCCGGTCGAGCTCCATAAGGTGGCCGAACAGGCCATGAAGGGTCTCATAGTCCGGCTGTGGCCTGGGGAAGCCATGCCTGGGAGCTACTTCGGGCTGGTGAGGCGGCTGGTGGATGCCTGTCCATGGCTTGAAGTCATCAAGCGCTCCGTATGCATCGAAGGTGCCCGTGCTAAAGTGCACTGGGGCAAGATGGACGCTGAGAAGCTTGTGACGGATGGACCACCGCTGGGCAAGGAGCATCGCAAGCCCGAGATGTATTATGAGGGCGTCCTGAAGGGTGCCCGCCTTATAGCGGATGAATGCTCCAAAGATGTAATTTTTGAGTAAACTCGCATTTGTGATCCTGTACGCTGAAAACTTGTTCATATGTGCTAAGCAACGCTTTTGAATTTAAAATATTACCTTATGTGCGGATGTTTATTAAACTTGAGAGATGGCGGGTCGTCGGCTTCTGCCCCCGTGCCACGAGTGCTGGGGTGTTCGGGCTAAACTTGAGCGCTCTTTTTCCCATTCTTGGGTCCTTCGAGGGAGGCGCTCAACACAACGAACAAGGCAATCGAACTATAATGCTTGAACACTCTCACTTAGCCATATAATTCTATAATTTTAAATTTCGGCGAAGCCCCTAGTATTCGGAAGGCCGAGTTCGGGCGCTTATCCACGCCTAGGCGGACAAAGCCGACTCCTCGCTCTAAGCGGCATAAGTCTTTAGGGACTCGAAAACCTCTCGAACAGCGACCAGCTCTCGCCCTATCATGACGGTCAGTTTTAGCTTTATCCACTGAGGTGCTTAGCCCAGCTCAACCGGGGCACACTCGCAGTGGTTCTCCCAACGCTACCTTCGCCGATATAACGGAACGTAAGGTACCAAAACATGGGAGCCGGGCAAACCCAACTATTGACCCAAGACATGAATCGGAGCCGATGCATATAATGCTATAAGTTCAGGGTGCCGCACTCGTGAGAGTGTTCGGACTTCTCACACCATGTTCTGGGGTACGTAAGCCCCTGGTGTATTGGCCGTACCAAAGTGTATGGGTGCAACATGGCATTAATGAACATATATAGATAAAAAAGGGAATGCAATAATAGACAAAAGCTATGTATTGTTTAATTGAAAAGGCTGCGGTAAAAGCAGGACGATACAAATAGTGCGATAAGCAAGAGATGGGTCTATTTGCCATGTCCCCCTCCAGGGGCGAGCTGCGGGATGATATGTGAAACAAGTATACTGCTCGTTATGAAGACCACCTGGACACTCGACGTAGCTTTCTGCCTCCCTGGCTGTTGCATCGTGTGTTCGGCGATTGTACTGCCGGACAGGCCTTCCGTAAAGTGGAGTCCTGAAAGTAAGAAAAAGAATGACAATATCGGGAGCCCCTAGTGCGGTTGAGCCGCATTATGGGCATGCCATGGTCGTGCCCCTCCCCCTATGCCCATGGTATTTCCAGAGCGTAGTTATGTACGCGTAGTACAGGTTTTGCAATTTCGCGAGGGCTGGGGTTGGGGCCGCATTGCTACGCTTACTCAGAACGTGCCAGGCGGTCTTGTTGTAGGTTACTCCGGGCGCGCTTGACGGTGTCCGGACGTTTAATAGCTGGACTGGAGAATTGCCTTGAGAGGCTGCTTTGTACTTCCGCTGCGAGGGCCGCCATATGCTCCTCCATTCAGAGAGAGCGTTCAGTGTTTCCATTGACCGTAATGACTCCTCGAGGGCCTGGCATCTTGAGCTTGAGGTATGCGTAGTGCGGCACCGCATTGAACTTTGCAAATGCGGATCGACTGAGCAGTGCGTGATAGCCACTGCAGAACGGGACTATGTCGAAGATTAACTCCTCGATTCGGAAATTATCCGGGGATCCGAAGACCACCTCAAGTGTAACTGAGCCTGTACAGTTGGCCTCTACACCTGGTATGACTCCTTTAAAGGTTGTCTTTGTGGGTTTAATCCTTGAGGGATCTATGCCCATTTTTCGCACTGTATCCTGATAAATAAGGTTCAGGCCGCTGCCACCGTCCATAAGGACTCTAGTGAGGTGAAATCCGTCAATGATTGGGTCTAGAACCAATGCGGCGAATCTGCCATGGCGGATGCTAGTGGGGTGGTTCCTTCGATCAAAAGTGATCGGGCAGGAGGACCATGGGTTGAACTTTGGGGAGACTGGCTCCAACGCATATACGTCCCTGAGTGCACGCTTCCGCTCCCTTTTGGGGATGTGGGTTGCGTATATCATGTTTACCGTCCGCACTTGTGGGGGAAAGCCCTTCTGTCCCCTATTGTTCGGCGGCCGGGGCTCCTCCTCGTCATCGCTATGCAGCCCCTTGTTTCTGTTTTCGGCACTTAACTTGCCTGCCTGCTTGAACACCCAACAGTCCCTGTTGGTGTGATTGGCTGGTTTTTTGGGGGTGCCGTGTATCTGGCACGAGCGATCGAGTATTCGGTCCAAACTGGACGGGCTCGGAGTATTTCTTTTAAATGGCTTTTTTCCGCTGACCGGGTTTAGAGCCTCTGAATTCGGCATTAACTGTCGTATCCTCAGCATTGTCGCCGTTAATGCGGCGCTTGTGCTTGTTGCGACGCGACCTGCCATTGCTGTCCTTGGTATCCGAATTACCAGGGCTCTTGGTCATGTTATTACTACGAGCTAGCCAGTTGTCTTCTCCCGCGCAAAAGCGGGTCATGAGTGTTGTGAGGGCTGCCATGGATTTCGGCTTTTCCTGTCCTAGGTGCCGGGTAAGCCACTCGTCACGGATGTTATGTTTGAAGGCTGCAAGGGCCTCTGCGTCCGGACAGTCGACTATTTGATTTTTCTTGGTTAGGAACCATGTCCAGAATTGTCTGGCCGATTCCTCTGGCTGCTGAATTATGTGGCTTAGGTCATCAACGTCTGGTGGTCGCACATAGGTGCCCTGGAAATTGTCGAGGAATGCGGCTTCCAGGTCCTCCCAACAACCAATTGATTCTGCTGGAAAGCTGTTAAGCCAATGCCGAGCTGGTCCTTTAAGCTTGAGTGGGAGGTATTTGATGGCGTGTAGATCATCACCGCGGGCCATGTGGATATGAAGGAGATAATCCTCGATCCATACCGCAGGATCTGTTGTGCCATCGTATGATTTGATGTTTATGGGTTTGAAACCCTCAGGGATTTGATGATCCATTACTTCATCTGTGAAGCATAGTGGGTGTGCGGCGCCTCTGTACTGGGCTATATCGCGACGTAGCTCAAACGAGCTTTGTCTACTTTGTTCGGCCCGGCCGGATTTACCATATCCGGCATGATGGTTATCGTCACGTGTCATGGGGCACCCACGTGATCCATAGATCGATCTTGTTTGCCTTGCCTTGTCCTCCAATATATCTCACAGGTCTGGCCCATTTCCCCGTGCCTTGGTATTCTTTGAGCGACGACGGGGTGCGGCTTGAGTGGAGGGCCGAGAGGCCTCTCTGTCGCGGCCACGAGGTGGCCAGTCGGCCGCATCATGCACTGGTGATGTAGGTTTAGGTGTTTCCTCCTCTAATCGGGGTAGCAGCCTGCGCTTTGGGTAGCTCTTGGAGGGGCGTTCGAGTTCATACTCTTCGGCCGCAAGGACTTGATCCATCCGTCCGCTTAGCAAGTCTTGGTCAGCTCTAAGTTGTTGCTGTTTTTCTTGAGGCTGCTTGCCGTGGCCATAATCCTGCGTTTGAATCGCTATTGTTCGACGGGATCCTCAGGCACGACAAATTCGTCATCGTCGAGGCTTGCCTCGTCTTCGGAGGGAGTCATGTAATTATCGTCCTCTACCTCTCTGTCTGCCGCTCTCTCATGAGGGCTGGCTTCTCCATCCTCCTGTGATGAATCCTGCTAGAGGGGGTTGTCTTTGACACTGTCCGGGGTGTTATTATGTCCCGTGCCGGAATCACCGATTTTGCTTTGGCGGGATTTAGAGCGGCGCCGCTGACGCCGGCTTTAGGCTGCTTCTTGGAGGGGTCATCCTCCGTTGTTCCATCGCCATTCCCTTCTTTTGGGGTGTCCACCATGTATATTTTGTATGACGAGGTGGCCTTCCAGTGCCCTATAGGCGCTGGTTCTTGGTCGTCTCCTGCATCGGCGTCCATACCATCGATGTCTTCGGAGTCGAAGTCGAGCATGTCGGTTAAATCATCGTCGTCCGCATCCAGTGGTGGGTGGGCTTTGAATTTCTTCGTCGTCCGCATCCCAACCTTGCTGACCATAGTCCGGCCAGGGCTCTCCTGATAAAGAGAGAGACTTTAGTGAATTTAAAATGTCGCCGAAGGGCGAAAAGTCTTTGAAAAGATGTCCGCGGGCGGTGAACTCCATGATCAACGCCCAATCGGATTCGATTGGGGGCGCGAAGGTTTGGAGTCGGGGGAGTCCGGCACCTTGGAGTCACAAGCTTCGCAAAGGACAAGGCTGGTGTTCGGCTCGATCACCGTAGAGATTGCAGCCCCCGAGGCGGTATCCAGCCACCCGTCCTCGATTGGCGCAGTCGGCTCCGAGCTGAGGGTCGGAGTGGACACGCGTGCGGCCTCTAGGGCACTGTTCGGCGGCAGAGCTAGATCATGCCCATCATAACAGTGCGGCGCGCTCGGCTGTGGCTCGAACCCGTCGAAGATCAAGTCTCTGCGGACGTCAGCCGTGTAGTTCAAACTTCCAAATCTGACCTGATGGCCAGGGGCGTAGCTTTCGATCTGCTCCAGATGGCTGCTTAATTGGCCCGTAGTGCAAAGCCGCCGAATACGAAGATCTGTCCGGGGAGAAAAGTCTCACCCTGGACTGCATCGTCGTTGATGATCGGAGGAGCCGTCGGGCCTAAAGATGACGACATAGAGGAACTCTCAATGAAAGCACCAATGTCGGTGTCAAAACCGGCGGATCTTGGGTAGGGGGTCCCGAACTGTGTGTCTAGGCGGATGGTAACAGGAGACAAGGGACACGATGTTTTTACCCAGGTTCGGGCCCTCTCGATGGAGGTAAAACCCTACTCATGCTTGATTAATATTGATGATATGGGTAGTACACGAGTAGATCTACCACGAGATCGAAGAGGCTAAACCCTAGAAGCTATCCTATGGTATGATTGTTGTTCGTCCTGCGGACTAAAACCCTCCGGTTTATATAGACATCGGAGGGGGATAGGGTTACATAGAGTCGGTTATAAATGGGAGGAGATCTACATATCCGTATCGCCAAGCTTGCCTCCCACGCCAAGGAAAGTCCCATCCGGACACGGGAGGAAGTCTTCAATCTTGTATCTTCATAGTCCAGGAGTCCGGCCAAAGGTTATAGTCCGGCCATCCGGACACCCCCTAATCCAGGACTCCCTCACTCGGCGTTGTGGTATCAGCCGAAGCCTTCGGGACGTCAGCGACTGAGCAGCGCGCGCCGGATTGGAATGTAAGCCTGCTCTTGTATTAGGGGGCTAGTTCTGCTTCCGGCCGCCCACGCAACATGCAGGTGTGCTAAGTGCGATGGGCCCAGATCCCTGTGTGCCTAGGTTTAGACCGGTGTGCTGACCTCTCTGTTGGCCTAGGTGGGGCTGCGACATGTTGATCTTCCGCGGCCGGGCATGACCCAGGAAAGTGTGTCCGGCCAAATGGGATCGAGCGTGTTGGGTTATGTGGTGCACCCCTGCAGGGAAGTTAATCTATTCGAATAGCCGTGATCTTCGGTAACAGGACGACTTGGAGTTGTACCTTGACCTTATGACAACTAGAACCGGATACTTAATAAAACACACCCTTCCAAGTGCCAGATACAACCCGGCGATCACTCTCTAACAGGGCGACGTGGAGGGGATTGTCGGGTAGGATTATGCTATGCGATGCTACTTGGTGAACTTACCATCTACTCTCTTCTACATGCTGCAAGACGGAGGCTGCCAGAAGCGTAGTCTTCGACAGGATTAGCTATCCCCCTCTTATTCTGGCATTCTGCAGTTCAGTCCACCGATATGGCCCTTTACACATATACCCATGCATATGTAGTGTAGCTCCTTGCTTGCGAGTACTTTGGATGAGTACTCACGGTTGCTTTTCTTTTGGAAATATGCTCTAGAGGCAATAATAAATTAGTTATTATTATTATATTTCCTTGTTCATGATAATCGTTTATTTTCCATGCTATAATTGTATTGATAGGAAACTCAGAGACATGTGTGGGTACATAGACAACACCATGTCCCTAGTAAGCCTCTAGTTGACTAGCTCGTTGGTCAATAGATGGTTACGGTTTCCTGACCATGGACATTGAATGTCGTTGATAACGGGATATCATCATTAGGAGAATGATGTGATGGACAAGACCCAATCCTAAGCCTAGCACAAAGATCATGTAGTTCATATGCTAAAGCTTTTCTAATGTCAAGTATCATTTCCTTAGACCATGAGACTGTGCAACTCCCGGATACCGTAGGGATGCTTTGGGTGTACCAAACGTCACAACGTAACTGGGTGGCTATAAAGGTGCACTACGGGTATCTCTGAAAGTGTCTGTTGGGTTGGCACGAATCGAGAATGGGATTCGTCACTCCGTGTAACGGAGAGGTATCTCTGGGCCCACTCGGTAGGACATCATCATAATGTGCATGATGTGACCAAGGAGTTGATCACGGGATGATGTGTCATGGAACGAGTAAAGAGACTTGCCGGTAACGAGATTGAACTAGGTATCGGTATACCGACGATCGAATCTCGGGCAAGTACTATACCGGTAGACAAAGGGAATTGTATACGGGATTGATTGAATCCTTGACATCGTGGTTCATCCGATGAGATCATCGTGGAACATGTGGGAGCCAACATGGGTATCCAAATCCTTTGTTGGTTATTGGTCGAGAGTTGTCTCGGTCATGTTACGCATGGTTCCCGAACCCGTAGGGTCTACACACTTAAGGTTCGATGACGCTAGGGTTATAGGGAATAGATGTACGTGGTTACCGAATGTTGTTCGGAGTCCCGGATGAGATCCCGGACGTCACGAGGAGTTCCGGAATGGCCCGGAGGTAAATATTTATATATGGGAAGTCATCATACGGTCACCGGAATAATTCGGGGGGTTACCGGTATTGTACCGGGACCACCGAAGGGGTTCCGGGGGTCCACCGGAGGGCCCTATGGGCTGTTTGTGGAGAGGGACCAGCCCCTTAGTGGGCTGGGTGCCTCCCCCCTTAGGGCCCATGCGCCTAGGGTTTGGGGGGAACCCTAAAGGGGCGCCTGCCTTGGGGGCAAGGCAACCCCTCGCCGCCCCTCCTCAGATTGGATCTGAGGGCCCCCCCCCCTCTCCCTTGCCCCTATATATATGTGGGGGTGGGAGGGCAGCCGCACCCAAGTTCTGGCGCAGCCCTCCCCCTCTCCCAAGTCCTCCTCCTCTCCCGCGGTGCTTGGCGAAGCCCTGCAGGATTGCCACGCTCCTCCTTCACCACCACGTGCCCGTCTTCTTCTTTTGAGTCTTCCTCAACCTCTCCCTCTCTCCTTCCTGGATCAAGGCACGGGAGACGTCACCGGGCTGCACGTGTGTTGAACGCAGAGGCACCGTTCTTCGGTGCTTAGATCGGATTCGGCTGCGATCTGAATCGCTTCGTGAACGACTCCACCGACCGCGTTCTTGTAACGCTTCCGCATCGCGATCTTCAAGGGTATGAAGATGCACTCCCCTCTCTCTCGTTGCTAGTTTCTCCATAGATAGATCTTGGTGATGCGTAGAAAATTTTGAATTTCTGCTACGTTCCCCAACAGTGGCATCATGAGCTAGGTCTATTGCGTAGATTCTTTGCACGAGTAGAACACAAGTAGTTGTGGGCGATGGTTTGTACAATTTGCTTACCGTTACTAGTCCTTTCTTGATTTGGCGGCATTGTGGGATGAAGCGGCCCGGACCGACCTTACACGTACGCTTACGTGAGACAGGTTCCACCGACTGACATGCACTTGTTGCATAAGGTGGCTGCAGTGCCGATCTCTCCCACTTTAGTCGGATCGGATTCGATGAAAAGGGTCCTTATGAAGGGTAAATAGCAATTGGCATATCACCGTTGTGGCTTTGCGTAGGTAAGAAACGTTCTTGCTAGAAACCCATAGCAGCCACATAAAACATGCAACAACAATTAGAGGACGTCTAACTTGTTTTTGCAGGGTATGCTATGTGATGTGATATGGCCAAAAGGATGTGATGGATGATATATGTGATGTATGAGATTGATCATGTTCTTGTAATAGGAATCACGACTTGCATTCGATGAGTATGACAACCGGCAGGAGCCATAGGAGTTGTCTTATTTATTGTATGACATGCGTGTCAATGATAACGCCATGTAATTACTTTACTTTGTTGCTAACCGTTAGCCATAGTAGTAGAAGTAATAGTTGGCGAGACAACTTCATGAAGACACGATGATGGAGATCATGGTGTCATGCCGGTGACGATGATGATCATGGAGCCCCGAAGATGGAGATCAAAAGGAGCAAAATGATATTGGCCATATCATGTCACTATTTGATTGCATGTGATGTTTATCATGTTTTACATCTTATTTGCTTAGAACGACGGTAGCTTAAATAAGATGATCCCTCGCAATAATGTCAAGAAAAGTGTTCCCCCTAACTATGCACCGTTGTGAAAGTTCGTTGTTTCAAAGCACCACGTGATGATCGGGTGTGATAGATTCTAATGTTCTCATACAACGGGTGTAAGCCAGATTTACACATGCGAAACACTTAGGTTGACTTGACGAGCCTAGCATGTACAGACATGGCCTCGGAACACAAGAGACCGAAAGGTCGAGCATGAGTAGTATGGTAGATACGATCAACATGAAGATGTTCGCCGATGATGACTAGTCCGTCTCACGTGATGATCGTACACGGCCTAGCTGACTCGGATCATGTAATCACTTAGATGACTAGAGGGATGTCTATCTGAGTGGGAGTTTATAAGATGAACTTAATTATCCTGAACATAGTCAAAAGGTCTTTAAAAATTATGTCGTAAGCTCGCGCTTTAGTTCTACTGGTTAGATATGTTCCTAGAGAAAATTTAGTTGAAAGTTGATAGTAGCAATTATGCGGACTGGGTCCGAAAACTGAGGATTGTTCTCATTGCTGCGTAGAAAGCTTATGTCCTTAATGCACCGCTCGGTTTGCTGAACCTCGAACGTCGTCTGTGGATGTTGCGAACATCTGACATACACGTTTTGATAACTACGCAATAGTTCAGTAATGTTAAACGGTTTAGAATTGAGGCACCGAAGACTATTTCGAAATGTCGCGAAACATATGAGATGTTTCGAGGGCTGAAATTGGGATTTCAGGCTCGTGCCCATGTCAAGAGGTATAAGACCTCCGACGAGTTTCTTAGCCTGCAAACTAAGGGAGAAAATCTCAATCGTTGAGCTTGTGCTCAGATTGTCTGAGTACCACAATCACTTGAATCGAGTGGGAGTTAATCTTCCAGATGAGATAGTGATGTTTCTCCAGAGTGATTGCCACCAAGCTGCTAGAGCTTCGTGATGAACTATAACATATCAGGGATAGATATGATGATCCTTGAAAAATTCGCGATGTTTGACACCGCGAAAGTAGAAATCAAGAAGGAGCATCAATTGTTGATGGTTAGTGAAACCACTAGTTTCAAGAAGGGCAAGGGTAAGAAGGGATACTTCATGAAACGACAAATCAGTTGTTGATCTAGTGAAGAAACCCAAGGTTGAAACCGAGCCCGAGACTAAGTGCTTCTGTAATGAGGGGAACGGTCACTGAAACAGGACTACCCTAGATACTTGGTAGATGAGAAGGCTGGCAAGGTCGATAGAAGTATATTGGATATACATTATATTAATGTGTACTTTACTAGTACTCCTAGTAGCACCAGGGTATTAGACACCGGGTCGGTTGCTAAGTGTTGGTAACTCGAAATAAAAGCTGCGGAATAAACAGAGACTAGCTAAAGGTGACATGACGATATGTGTTGGAAGTGTTTCCAAGCTTGATGTGATCAAGCATCACATACTCCCTCTAACATCGAGATTGGTGTTAGACCTAAATAATTGTTATTTGGTTGAGCATAGACGTGATTGGATCATGTTTATCGCAATATGGTTATTCATTTAAGGAGAATAATGGTTACTCTGTTTATTTGAATAATACCTTCAATGGTCTTACACCTAAAATGAATGGTTTATTGAATCTCGATCGTAGTGATACACTTGTTCATGCCAAAAGATATAATATAGTGATGATAGAACCACATACTTGTGGCACTACCATTTGAGTCATATTGGTATATACACATGAAGAAACTCCATGCAGATGGACCGTTTGGACTCACTTGATTTTGAATCACTTGAGACATGCAAATCATACCACATGGGCAAGATGACTGAAAGCGTCATTCTCAGTAAAATGGAACAAGAAAGCAACTTGTTGGAAGTAATACATTTTGATGTGTGCAGTCCAATGAGTGCCGAGGCACGCAGTGGATATCATTATGTTCTTACTTCCCAAATGATTTGAGTAGATTCTGAGTATGTTTACTTGATGAAACACAAATCTGAATTATTGAAAGGTTCAAGTAATTTCAGAGTGAAGTTGAAGATCGTCGTGACAAGAGGATAAAATGTCTATGATATGATCATAGAGATGAATATCTGAGTTACGAGTTTGGCACACAATTAAGACATTGTGGAAATTGTTTCACAACTAATACCGCCTGGAACACCATAGTGTGTGATGGTGTGTCCGAACATCATAACTGCACCCTATTGGATATGGTGCATACCATGATGTCTCTTATCGAATTACTACTATCGTTTATGTGTTAGGCATTAGAGACAACCACATTCACCTTAAATAGGGCACCACGCAATTCCGTTAAGACGACACTGTATGAACTATGGTTTAGAGAAACCTAAGTTGTCGTTTCTTAAAAGTTTGGGGCTGCGTCGCTTATGCCTGATAAGCTTGAACCCAAAGTGGATAAATGCATCTTCATAGGACACCCAAAAACAGTTGGGTATACCTCCTGTCTCAGTTCCGGAAGCAAAAGGGATTGTTTCTAGAATCGGGTCCTTTCTCGAGGAAAAGTTTCTCTTGAAATAATGAGTGGGAGGATGGTGGAGACTTGATGAGGTGATTGAACCATCACTTCAACTAGTGTGTAGCAGGGCACAGGAAGTTGTTCCTATGGCGCCTACAGCAGTTGAAGTGGAAGCTAATGATAGTGATCATGAAACTTCAGATCAAGTCACTACCAAACCTCGTAGGTCGACAAGGATATGTACTACTCCTGAGTGGTACGGTAATCCTGTCTTAAATATCATGTTGTTAGACAACAATGAATCTACGAGCTATGGAGAAGCGATGGTGGGCCCGCATTCCGACAAATGGTTAGAAGCCATGAAATCCGAGATAGGATCCATGTATCAGAACAAAGCATGGACTTTGGTGACTTGCTCGATGATCGGCAAGCCATTGAGATAAATGGATCTTTAAGAAGAAGACAGACGTGGACGGTAATGTTACCGTCTATGAAGCTCGACTTGTCGCGAAGAGTTTTTCACAAGTTCAAGGAGTTGACTATGATGAGATTTTCTCATCCGTAGCGATGCTTAAGTCCATCGGAATCATGTTAGCATTAGCTGTATTTATGAAATCTGGCAGATGGATGTCAAAACAAGTTTCCTTACCAGTTTTCGTAAGGAAAGGTTGTATGTGATACAATCAGAAAGGTTTTGTCGATCCTAAGGATACTAAAAGGTAAGCTAGCTCCAGCGATCCTTTCATGGACTAGAGCAAGCATCTCGGAGTCAGAATATATGCTTTGATGGAGTGATCAAAGCTTTTAGGTTTATACAATGTTTGCTAGAAACTTGTATTTACAATAAAGTGAGTGGGAGCACTACAACACTTCTGATAAGTATATGTGAATGACATGTTGTTGATCCGAAATGATGTAGAATTTCTAGAAAGCATATAGGGCTATTTGAAAAGTGTTTTTCAATAGAAAACCTAGATTAAGCTGCTTGAACATTGAGCATCAAGATCTATAAGGATAGATCAAAAACGCTTAATGGTACTTTCAAATGAGCACATACCTTGACATGATCTTGAAGGTGTTCAAGATGGATCACCAAAGAAGGAGTTCTTGCCTGAGTTGTAAGGTATGAAGTTAAGACTTAAAGCTCGACCACGACAGAAGAAAGAGAAAGGACGAATGTCGTCCCCTATGCCTTAGCCATAGGCTCTATACAGTATGTCATGCTTTGTACCGCACCTGATATGTGCCTTGCCACGTGTCTGGCAAGGGGGTACAAGAGTGATCTAGGAATGGATCATTGGACAGCGGTCAAAATTGTCCTTGGAGTAATAAGGGCATGTTTCTCGATTATGGAGGTGATAAAGAGTTCGGCGTAAAGGGTTACGTCGATGCAAGCTTTAACACCTATCCGAATGACTCTGAGTAGCAAACCAGATACATATAGTGGAGCAACCATTTGGAATAGCTCCAGGTGGAGCGTGGAAGCAGCATTTACAATATGACCTAGAGATTTGCGAAGTACATACGGATCTGAATGTTGCAGACCCGTTGACTAAAACCTCTCTCACAAGCAAAACATGATCAAACCCCAGAACTCACTGAGTCTTAATCACATGATGATGTGAACTAGTCTATTGACACTAGTAAACTCTTTGGATGTTGGTCACATGGCGATCTGACCTGTGAGTGTTAATCACATGGTGATGTGAACTAGATTATTGCCTCTAGTGCAAGTGGGAGACTGTTGGAAATATGCTCTAGAGGCAATAATAAATTAGTTATTATTATTATATTTCCTTGTTCATGATAATCGTTTATTATCCATGCTATAATTGTTTTGATAGGAACCTCAGATACATGTGTGGGGACATAGACAACACCATGTCCCTAGTAAGCCTCTAGTTGACTAGCTCGTTGGTCAATAGATGGTTACGGTTTCCTGACCATGGACATTGGATGTCATTGATAACGGGATCACATCATTAGGAGAATGATGTGATGGACAAGACCCAATCCTAAGCCTAGCACAAAGATCGTGTAGTTCAGGTATGCTAAAGCTTTTCTAATGTCAAGTATCATTTCCTTAGACCATGAGATTGTGCAACTCCGGATACCATAGGGATGCTTTGGGTGTACCAAACGTCAAAAGCGTGGCTGGGTGGCTATAAAGGTGCACTACGGGTATCTCCGAAAGTGTCTGTTGGGTTGGCACGAATCGAGACTGGGATTTGTCACTCCGTGTAACGGAGAGGTATCTCTGGGCCCACTCGGTAGGACATCATCATAATGTGCACGATGTGACCAAGAAGTTGATCACAGGATGATGTGTTACGGAACGAGTAAAGAGACTTGCCGGTAACGAGATTGAACTAGGTATCGGTATACTGACGATCGAATCTCGGGCAAGTACTATACCGGTAGACAAAGGGAATTGTATACGGGATTGATTGAATCCTTGACATCGTGGTTCATCCGATGAGATCATCGTGGAACATGTGGGAGCCAACATGGGTATCCAGATCCCGCTGTTGGTTATTGGTCGGGGAGTTGTCTCGGTCATGTCTGCATGGTTCCCGAACCCGTAGGGTCTTCACACTTAAGGTTCGATGACGCTAGGTGTCACATCCCTAGTTCTGGTATGCTCTAGGCTAGCTCTTCATGTGTGCATCATGTTTAAATTTCTCAGAAACTTGAAATGGGGATTGTTCAAACCCTAGCACCAAATGAATTCAAATAGGCTCAAATAAAATCACTTCCAATAAACCCAAAGTGACTTGTGAAAAGTCCATCATTTTGAACTGGTGAAAACCTCGACAAAAATTGGTGCATATTTTTCCCTAGGTCATTTCAGGTTTTTGGATTAAATCATAAGTATTTGAATTGGAGCATTTAATGCCTATAAATATTTTAAATGCTTCAATACTTACGAAAACAATTGGGGCTTTTGGAAATAATTCAAATAGTGCCCACAATTTTTGTCGAGATTTTACAAAATGAGTTAGTATTTTTACTAATTCAAAAGCAGATAAAAATAAATAGAAAGCGAAACAGAATTTGAAAAGAGAGAGGAGAAAGCACTTACAGGCGCTCACTGGCGGCCCAGCTAGACAGCCCAGCCCACCAGGCAAGGCGTCTTCCACCTCTGCCGGGGAGGACAGGCGAGTGCGTGGCGCCCGGCGCACCAGCCTCCACCTCCTGCCTTGCCACACACACATCGACGCCGCGGATGATCACCCCGTTGCCGTCGGGATCCGCCTGACCTCTCACTCGCCCCCACCCTGCTCTCTGCTTCGCTTCCCCCTTGGACTCGAGCGCTGCCGTCGCCGCCGTTCGCCGTAGCCGTAGCCACCGCATCCCCCTCGACCTGTCTCCATGCCCTAGAGCTCCGCCTCGTCGCCTACATCGTCCTCGACGAGTCAAGCAACCAGTGTCGCGTCGTAACGCTGCCATCAACGTCGTCTTCACCTCTAGCCACCGGAGATCGCCCTCGCTGCCCCGATCCCTCCAGCCCTTCCCCGAGCCCTCTGCGCTTCCCCACGTGACCGCTGTGAGCTCCCGCCCCGAACCCCTCTCTTCCCCGCCTCATTTGCGCCGCGTAGCCCTAGTTTCACCGGAGCCGATAGCTCCTCCCCGCCGGCCATGCCGCCACCGCGGCTACGGCACGTCAACGCACTCAGGGAATCTCCAGGAGCTCGAATCACCCGCCCGTTAGGCCTACCTCGCCGTAGCCGCAACCCGTGCACAACCGAAATCCGTCCGCCGCCGCGAGCTTGATTCCGGCAAGCTTGTGTCGTCCCAGCCCCTCCCACCTGCCCTAGCAGATGTGCGCGAACGCCAGCTCGCCGTAGAGCCAAACCCCGCCGCAAACCGCCGCCTGTAGTGCGAGCCCGAGCAATTCCGGCGTGCCTTCGCCGTGTCCCATGGTCGCCGCCGGCCAAACTCCGGCAGGCCGACGTGGCCACTTAGTTAGGGGCTAATCACCCCATGAGCCACTGCCATGTGGGCCCCTGCGCTTAATTAGGATTAGTATATTTTTACATTAAATTCTTTAATGCCGTGGACCCCACGTGCCAGTTTGACTTTGGCCAAGTCAGCTTTGACTGGTCCCACATGTCATCCACCTAAACCAGCCTGAGACGCTGACGTATGGGTCCCACTGGTCAGGTTTGACCTGGCCGACCCAGTTGACTGCTGACATCACAGTGACGTCATGCTGACGCATTAATTCAATTTCTGGATTTATTCTTATTCAGGAAATTCCAGAAAATAGTGTAAACTTCTAAAAATCATAGAAATTCAACCGTAACTCCAAATAAGATAAATTATATATGAAAAATTATCAGAAAAATTCAAGGAATCCATCTGTACCATTTTCATGCATAGTTGGACAATGTTTGTCCTATGTTTTGGACAAAACAAATAAAGGCCATTTAAATAATCATATATGGAGTTGGAATTTGAATCGTGTATTCAAACCAACTTCATTTAAATCATAGGTAGATGCATTAGCTCAAATCACAGCATATTGCCATGTCATGATCATGCATCATATTGTGGCATTGCATTGATTGTGTTCTTTCTCGATTCTTAGGTGTTTGCCCTCTCGATAGGCGTGGTTCCGACGATGAGCTCGATGACACCGATGAAGAACTATAATATCTTCAGAAGTGCCAGGCAAGAAAAACCCCCTTGTTCATTCTGATATAATCCCACTCTTTCGCTCCTGCTCTCTTTTACTGCATTAGGACAACAACGATTCATACATTACTCATTGCGGTAGTTGAACCCCTTTATCCTCTGCATGACCTGTCATTGCCACGATAAATAGATGAAACCCACTAGCATGAGTAGGAGTTGTTTGAGCCTTGATGTGCCTACTCATTCATGTTTGTTGTCATGCACGCTATTGCTTAGAGTTGTGTCGGTCCGATTCATCGGGGATGAATCGGAGGTGTGTGAACATGTCCTCGTGTGTGAGCTAAGTGTGTGAACACGATTTGGTAAAGGTAGCGGTGAGAGGCCATGTAGGAGTACATGGTGGGTTGTCTCATTGCAGCCGTCCTCGAGGAACTGAGTTACGTGTTTGTGATCCATGAACAGTTACTACCACACATTGGGTTCCGTAACTCGACCCCTCTCGACTTATTAATCAACATGATCTCTGTCCGGGGAGTTGCAACTAGTTTACGGTGTTTGTAGGTAGTGTTAGTAGTCTACAAAGTGGCACCTGCAGGTGGGCTTGGGACAGACTAGGCATCGTGGCGGGTATGCCAAGCGCCGCCCGTTTGGTGGGCTTGGAACCTGTACACATCGTTTGGGGCCGTGGCGACACCCGGCCGGATCTCCTTGCGGATGGAACCCGAATAGGCGATAAACCTGGACGAGAGACTTGTGTGGTTAGTCAGGTCGTGGCCGACTCCCTCGCCCGACTTCCGCTTGAAGGTTACCGAGGTACATGACGTGTACATGGCGATAAGTGGCGAGAGCGTGTGTGAAGAAGTACACCCCTGCAGGGTTATCATTATCTATTCGAATAGCCGGATTCCTCGGATATGGAAACTTGGACCTTGCATAGTTCATAGACAAGTGAAAGTGGATACTCTAAAACTACTTAAGATAAGCGTGAGTGCTATGGATGGCGTTCTCGTGAGGTAGACGGAGGCGGATCCATAGTGGTGTATTGATATGGTGAATATGTGGACTCGTGTAAGCGCCACCTCAAAAGAGCTACTCGCAATGTAGTTCGGGATAGCCACCGAGTCAAAGCTTGCTACTTCTGGTCAAACTCCACCACCCCTTGTTGATAATGATGCATATGTAGATAGTTCTGATGTAAGTCTTGTTGGGTACATTTGTACTCACGTTTGCCTATTTTATGTTTTTGCAGAGAGACTTCAGTCTCGCTAGTAGTTCAGCGTGGACTTCGACGTTTAGCTTGTTACCTCAGCTACGATCTTGTGCCCTCGGCAGGATCTGGTAGATAGTCAGGCTTCTCAGCCTTTTTTCATTTGTAGATGTACGTACTTTCGGACATGTTAAGCTTCCGCTTGTGCTTGTTGCTTGTATGCTCTATATGTTGGGTCATGAGACCCATGTTTGTAACATCTCGCTCCTCGGAGCCTAATGAATAAATACTTGAGTCGTAGAGTTATGTTGTGATGCCATGTTGTATGTACTCATATCGGGCATATTGTGTGTATGATTGAAATGCTTGGTATGAGTGGGATCCGACAATCTAGTTGTTTATCCTTGGCAGCCTCTCATATGGGGAAATGTAGTCTAGTGCTTCCTGAGCGATAGTAGTCCGCTACAGCCCGGTTCACCGGAGTCCTGCTAGCCCAGCACTATTGCTATGGACACTTGACTGGCCGGCAGGTGTTTCACTTTGTTCCTGTGTCTGTCCCTTCGGGGAAATGTCACGCGGTGACATCCGGAGTCCTGCCTAGCCTGCTACAGCTCGGGTTACCGGAGTCCTGTTAGCCCAGTGCTACAGCCCGGATTCATACGTTGATGACCGACATGCTCGATGTGATTCATGTATGCCTGTCCCCAAGGGTTAGTGCCGCTTTGGGTTCACGACTAGCCATGTCGGCTCGGGTTCTCTGTCATATGGATGCTAGCGGCACTATCATATACGTGAGCCAAAAGGCGCAAACGGTCCCGGGCCATGGTAAGGCGACACCCGTGGGAATACCGTGCGTGAGGCCGCAAAAGTGATATGAGGTGTTACCGGCTAGATCGATGTGATTTGGAATCGGGGTCTGACAGCTTTGGTATCGAGCTTTGTTGCTGTAGGATTACCAAGCCAAACTGGTCGAAGTTGTGTCTAGAAATGCTTTAATTATGTAAGGGAATTGATTGTGGAAGGGCGTAAGGCTCTTTTTACTCCTTTATCTTATGCCCTTCTGATCTGAGTCATCCTCTTCTCTTCTACGGGGTTTAAGAACTAGGCTTCTCATCTATCTATCAGGATGACGTGTTACTAACCCATAGACCTTTAAGATTGTTGGTTTTAAGCCCTAGTTCAGTTTCTACTACTTCCGTATGTTAATTGTTGATTTTGGAACCTTGATATGATGTCGTTGAGTGGCTATGCCACCATTTTGCATGATGTCTCAAATCTTTTTGAGCATTTACAGCCGTTATGCTGTCGACTCATCCCAGGTTTCTAAAACGATCTGAAGCATTTGCAAAATTCCATCCTCTCATTTTGATGTCCTTTTGGTCAGAATAAGCACACTAACCGGTGCGTTGAGGTACCCTATTGCCTCGACATATATGTTGGAGTTAGTACTATGACCCTAGGTGTTTTAGGGAGTCATCTAGTAATCTAGCCATGCTTCGTGTTCCCAGTGTGATGATTCTGGCCATCATTCCCGATAGCATCCCGTGATGCCACTTAGTAGTAGGTATTCTACTCCTGGGTTTTGAGCCCAAAATTCACCCTACTCACCTCATGTTGGTAGTGTTTGCTAGTTCCTTTAGGATATTGGTAACCTTGTAATAGTCCTTGAGGTCCGTGGTATTTCCTTCTTCCAAATACCATGAACTGCTTATGGCAGAAGTTCTTTTGAACCAAAAGATCACAACCAGAGTACTCTTGAGGAGTTCTCCATTCATGTGATTCTGCCAGTTCTACCTTTCTGCATGGGTTATCTGGAAGAAACATGTTGAACTTGGTTCGACATACTAATCTATGCATCCACAACTCAGAAAGTTATATGTTCCTCGAGTTGTTCCTCCTTAGTTGTATTCTGACCCCCGTCTATCAGTTGGTAGTCAGGAGTAGTTGTGCATTCATGTTATCGATGCCTATTACTCATGTGGTCCGTCAAGCCATTCTATTCCGGAATGACTAGGAGAAACAAACTCCGATTACCTCATCCATATCCAGGATTGGGTCAAAGCAGTTGTATTCCATGATTAAAATGCCAATCAGCTTTTGTTCTGTTCTACCACAAGTATTACCCACTTTATGTCGTGAACGCGTCATGAGAATTGCACCTTCTCTTATGAATTCTTGGCGTAGTGATACTTCTCATTGTCATTATTCATTCCTCGGTTCCGTGTTGTTGTAACCGGAATGCCGACAAGTGAACTGTGATGTGTGAAATCGATACTCCTAGCAACCTCGTTGCTTGGTATTTAATGGACAATAATCTCATTCTTAGCGTGTTGGTTATTAAATTATCATCCTAAGATTGATCGTGCTACCTAGTCCTTATTCTGGTGCACCCTTCGACCAATGAGTTAGGATTATATCAATCCCTTGCTCTTTGATCATATCGTCTTGCCCTGAAAAGCAAGATTGTTCTCGAGCTTAGTAGTATATCGGTGGTTCGTGACTTTCCAAATATCTTCTTGGAAGTGTTACCAGGTTGTCACCTGACCGCTATGTTGAGTTCGTGATCATATTGGTTTTCCTCTAAACCACCCATTCTCCAAGACTCGTGTTTGGATATCCACGAACTAGTTGGTTGAGCTAGACAACAACTTGGAGAGTTGGAAGATAAAGCTTTGCTTAACTTAGTTCATCTCTAAGGGATATCTTTTGTGCGTGTGTGTGTTGAAGAAAGATGATATCTTCGTTGATTGATCCTCGTGATCAGTTGTCGGTGCTATTGTCTTATCCAACCCTTGATTTGAGTATGGGCTATCGTCAAATCAAATTAGAACCAATGATGTTCGTAGTGTTGTCTTACTCGTGGTTGATCCCTCGAGCATATACCATTACATCTTTTGGTCTGACCAATGCTATCACCGTGTTCACATGATGGTGGAAGTCCAGTGATATGGAAATTCCGATGAGTTGTTGTTGAGCCCATCAGCAGCTTTTTGTCTCCCCCATGATTCATGTTGAGCATCAACCTAGTGTTGGAAACTTTGTAAGCATTGCCTTCATGTTCCGTTCATGAGGTATAAGTCTGGATGGAGAAGTGACTTTCTCTAATTCACGTGCATTTGGTGCAAGTTGCCGCCGTGAGTTCGAGGAAGATTGTTTTGTTTCCTATGGTACCATCCCAAGTCAGTCATGCACGTGCGAAGTGCTCTATGGTTTGATAGGTTGGCCGCCTCCACTCCATATGTGTTTCCTAGCACACCAAGCCACTGACTGATTTGCTCAAGGAGAAGGAGTCCCTTCATAAGAGCTAATCCGGACTTATGGAAAGACTTCGATATCCTCGATGATGGTTCCCCCACCTGAACTTGGTAGTGTTTAATATAAGACTACTACGTGGCCATGCTTGCCTGGGACAGCGTGTTCACATGTTTGTAGCAGAACCCGCTCATGTTTTGGAGCTTACTACCATAGTCCATCCCTCGAGAATCTCGCAACATCATCTCGTCGATTTGTGTTGCAGCTTTTCCTTTTCAGACATGCTGTCTGAAATGTCCTGTTACCAACCAGATCTGAATCTCAGGCAGATATGATGGTTGAAACATTCCCAACATTTGCATTTTGTCCCCAGCTTGCACCCGTCATTGTGTCAGTCTGCCATGAGTCCCATCCATTTCCGATGATAAGCAGAAATCATCCATTTCGTTGTCTTCGACAAGGTAGTCCATATCATCCATTCTAGCCCGAGTGTGTCATTCTTCCGAACTCCTTCAAACGATCGTTTGTGAATTTGCCTTAGGTTGGTATAAGAGTTTCAATGATCTATGAATCAAAAGTAATTCTTTTTGCCACTTCAGGGAATAATCCTACGAGTCACCTTTCCTAAGGTGTCCCGTTATGGAATCATGGCAATCATCTCCTTGTTACTTTGAAACCATGCACCATTTTACTTAAGCGTGGAATGGTTGCCTACCAATTTGAACCTTCATCATCCGTTTCTTTTCCATCATTCCTAATGTGTGTTTGGTGTCTCAACTCAAGAGATGTTCTTACGTCTCACTCCATGAACTGATCTTGAGTTGCTCGATCTTCAAGAAGATTAAATCCTGTAGGGTTTCCCTCTCTTTCTATTGTCGTGTCGAGTGAAGATCTCGAAAGCAAAGACATCAAGATCAATATGAAGCAATGAGTCAACATCTTGAGAAGGACAGTTGGATCATGGAGATCAAGTTATCTTTGTATCCTCTCTGTCTTCTTACCTCACGTCTTGAATCTCGGGACGAGATTCTTGTTTAGTAGGGGTGAGCTATCACATCCCTAGTTCTGGTATGCTCTAGGCTAGCTCTTCATGTGTGCATCATGTTTAAATTTCTCAGAAACTTGAAATGGGGATTGTTCAAACCCTAGCACCAAATGAATTCAAATAGGCTCAAATAAAATCACTTCCAATAAACCCAAAGTGACTTCAGGAAAAGTTCATCATTTTTGAAACGGGTGAAAACCTCTGACAAAAATTGGTGCATATTTTTCCCTAGGTCATTTCAGGTTTTTGGATTAAATCATAAGTATTTGAATTGGAGCATTTAATGCCTATAAATATTTTAAATGCTTCAATACTTCTGAAAACAATTGGGGGCTATTGGAAATAATTCAAATAGTGCCCACAATTTTTGTCAGGATTTTACAAAATGAGTTAGTATTTTTACTAATTCAAAACAGATAAAAATAAATAGAAAACAAAAACATAATTTGAAAAGAGAGATGGAGAAAGCACTTACCTGGCGCTCACCTGGCGGCCCAGCTAGACAGCCCAGCCCACCAGGGGCAAGGGCGTCTTCCACCTCCTGCCAGGAGGACAGGCAGGTGCGTGGCGCCAAAGACGCGCACCAGCCTCCACCTCCTGCTTGCCCCGACACACGTCGACGCCGCGGATGATCACCCCGTTGCCGTCGGGATCCGCCCGACCTCTCACTCGCCCCCACCCCGCTCTCTGCTTCGCTTCCCCCTCGGACCCGAGCGCTGCCGTCGCCGTCGTTCGCCGTAGCCGTTGCCACCTCATCCCCCTCGACCTGTCTCCACGCCCTAGAGCTCCGCCTCGTCGCCTACATCGTCCTCGACGAGTCAAGCAACCAGGGGCGCGCCGTAACGCCGCCATCAACGTCGTCTTCACCTCCGGCCACCGGAGATCGCCTTCGCTGCCCCGACCCCTCCAGCCCTTCCCCGAGCCCTCTGCGCTTCCCCACGTGACCGCTGTGAGCTCCCGCCCCGAACCCCTCTCTTCCCCGCCTCATTTGCGCCGCGTAGCCCTAGTTTCACCGGAGCCGATAGCTCCTCCCGCCCGGCCATGCCGCGATCATGCTATTGCCACAAGAAGCTCGCCTCCGAGCACGCTAACGCACTCGTGGAGTCTCCGGGAGCTCGAATCACCCGCCCGTTAGGCCTACCCTGACACGTAGCCGCAACCCGTGCACACCCGAAATCCGTCCGCCGCCATGAGCTTGATTCCGCAAGCTTGTGTCGTCCCAGCCCTCCCACCTGCCCTAGCAGATGCGCTGAACGCCAGCTCGCCAGAGCCAAACCCCGCAAACCGCCGCTGTGGTGCGAGCCGCATTCCGGCGTGCCTCCGCCGTGTCCCATGGTCGCCGCCGGCCAAACTCCGCGGGCCGACGTGGCCACTTAGTTAGGGGCTAATCACCCCATGAGCCATCGCCATGTGGCCCTCGCGCTTAATTAGGATTAGTATATTTTTTACATTAAATTAGTGTTAATGCCGTGGACCCCACGTGCGGTTTGACTTTGGCCAAGTCACTTTATCGGTCCCACATGTCATCCACCTAAACCAGCCTGAGACGCTGACGTATGGGTCCCACTGGTCAGGTTTGACCTGGCCGACCCAGTTGACTGCTGACATCACAGTGACGTCATGCTGACGCATTAATTCGATTTCTGGATTTATTCTTATTCAGGAAATTCCAGAAAATAGTGTAAACTTCTAAAAATCATAGAAATTCAACCGTAACTCCAAATAAGATAAGTTATATATGAAAAATTATCAGAAAAATTCAAGGAATCCATCTGTACCATTTTCATGCATGTCTGGACAATGTTTGTCCTCTATTTTGGACAAAACAAATAAAGGCCATTTAAATAATCATATATGGAGTTGGAATTTGAATCGTGTATTCAAACCAACTTAATTTAAATCATAGATAGATGCATTAGCTCAAATCACAGCATATTGCCATGTCATGATCATGCATCATATTGTGGCATTGCATTGATTGTGTTCTTTCTCAGTTGCCGGTGTTTGCCCCTCTCGATAGACGTGGTTCCGACGATGAGCTCGATGACACCGATGAAGAACTATAATATCTTCAGAAGTGCCAGGCAAGCAAAACCCCCTTGTTCATTCTGATACAATCCCACTCTCTCGCTCCTGCTCTATTTTACTGCATTAGGACAACAACGATTCATCTGTTACTGCTCATGGTAGTTGAACCCCTTTATCCTCTTGCATGACTGTCATTGCCACAGTAAATAGATGAAACCCACTAGCATGAGTAGGAGTTATTTGAGCCTTGATGTGCCTACTCATTCATGTTTGTTGTCATGCCTGCTATTGCTTAGAGTTGTGTCAGGTCTGATTCATCAGGGATGAATCGGAGGTGTGTGAACATGTCCTACTGTGTGTGAGCTAAGTGTGTGAACACGATTTGGTAAAGGTAGCGGTGAGAGGCCATGTAGGAGTACATGGTGGGTTGTCTCATTGCAGCCGTCCTCAGGAACTGAGTTCTGTGTTTGTGATCCATGAACAGTTACTACCACACATTGGGTTCCGATAACTCGACCCCTCTCGACTTATTAATCAACATGATCTCTGTCCAGGAGTTGCAACTAGTTTCTGGTGTTTGTAGGTAGTGTTAGTAGTCTAGAAAGTGGCACCCGGTACAGGTGGGCTTGGGATGACTAGGCACCGTGGCGGGTATGCCAAGCGCCGCCCGTTTGGTGGGCTTGGAACCTGTACACATCGTTTGGGGCCGTGAGCGACACCCGGCGGATCTCCTTGCGGATGGAACCGAATAGGCGATAAACCCGGACGAGAGACTTGTGTGGTTAGTCAGGTCGTGTGGCCGACTCCCTCGCCCGGCTTCCGCTTGAAGGTTGCCGAGGTACATGGCGTGTATAGGGCGATAAGTGGTGAGAGCGTGTGTGAAGAAGTACACCTGCAGGGTTATCATTATCTATTGAATAGCCGATTCCTCGGATATGGAAACTTGGACCCCTTGCATAGTTCATAGACAAGTGAAAGTGGATACTCTAAAACTCGCAAGATAAGCGTGAGTGCTATGGATGGCGTTCTCGTGGGTAGGCGGAGGCGGATCCATAGTGGTGTATTGATATGGTGAATATGTGGACTCGTGTGCGCCACCTCAAAAGAGTTACTCGCATGATCGTAGTTCAGGATAGCCACCGAGTCAAAGCTGGCTTGCTCGGTCAAACTCCACCACCCCTTGTTGATAATGATGCATATGTAGTTAGTTACGATGTAAGTCTTGTTGAGTACAATTGTACTCACGATTGCCTATTTTATGTTTTTGCAGAGAGACTTCAGTCTCGCTTAGTAGTTCAGCGTGGACTTGACGTTTAGCTTGTTACCTCAGCTACGATCTTGTGCCCTCGGCGAGATCTGGTAGATAGTCGGGCTTCTCGGCCTTTTTCATTTGTAGATGTACGTACTCAGACATGTTAAGCTTCCGCTTGTGCTTGTTGCTTGTATGCTCTATATGTTGGGTCATGAGACCCATGTTTGTAACATCTCGCTCCTCGGAGCCTAATGAATAAATACTTGAGTCGTAGAGTTATGTTGTGATGCCATGTTGTATGTACTCATATCGGGCATATTGTGTGTATGATTGAAATGCTTGGTATGAGTGGGATCCGACAATCTAGTTGTTTATCCTTGGCAGCCTCTCATATGGGGAAATGTAGTCTAGTGCTTCTGGCGATAGTAGTCCGCTTCTGACCGGTTCACCGGAGTCCTGCTAGCCCAGCACTACTGCTCTGGACACTTGACTGGCCGGCATGTGTTTCACTTCGTTCCTATGTCTATCCCTTCGGGGAAATGTCACGCGGTGACATCCGGAGTCCTACCTAGCCTGCTATAGCCCGGGTTACCGGAGTCCTGTTAGCCCAGTGCTACAACCCGGATTCATACGTTGATGACCGAGATGCTCGATGTGATTCATGTATGCATGTCCCCAAGGGTTAGTGCCGCTTTGGGTTCACGACTAGCCATGTCGGCCCGGGTTCTCTGTCATATGGATGCTAGCGGCACTATCATATACGTGAGCCAAAAGGCGCAAACGGTCCCGGGCCATGGTAAGGCAACACCCGTGGGAATACCGTGCGTGAGGCCGCAAAGTGATATGAGGTGTTACCGGCTAGATCGATGTGATTTGGAATCAGGGTCCTGACACTAGGGTTATAGGGAATAGATGTACGTGGTTACCGAATGTTGTTCGGAGTCCTGGATGAGATCCCGGACGTCACGAGGAGTTCTGGAATGGTCCGAGGTAAAGATTTATATATGGGAAGTCATCATACGGTCACCGGAATAATTCGGGGGGTTACCGGTATTGTACCGGGACCACCGAAGGGGTTCCGGGGGTCCACCGGAGGGCCCTATGGGCTGTTTGTGGAGAGGGACCAGCCCCTTAGTGGGCTGGGCGCCTCCCCCCTTAGGGCCCATGCGCCTAGGGTTTGGGGGGAACCCTAAAGGGGGGCGCCCCCTTGCCTTGGGGGGCAAGGCAACCCCCCTGGCCGCCGCCCCCTCCTCAGATTGGATCTGAGGGGGCCGACGCCCCCTCTCCCTTGCCCCTATATATATGTGGGGGATGGGAGGGCAGCCGCACCCAAGTTCTGGCGCAGCCCTCCCCCTCTCCCAAGTCCTCCTCCTCTCCCGCGGTGCTTGGCGAAGCCCTGCAGGATTGCCACGCTCCTCCTTCACCACCACGCCGTCGTGCTACTGCTGGATGGAGTCTTACCCAACCTCTCCTTCTCTCCTTGCTGGATCAAGTCATGGGAGACGTCACCGGGCTGCACGTGTGTTGAACGCGGAGGCACCATTCTTCGGTGCTTAGATCGGATTTGGCCGCGATCTGAATCGCTTCGTGAACGACTCCACCGACCGCGTTCTTGTAACACTTCCGCATCGTGATCTTCAAGGGTATGAAGATGCACTCCCCTCTCTCTCGTTGCTAGTTTCTCGATAGATAGATCTTGGTGATGCATAGAAAATTTTGAATTTCTGCTACCTTCCCCAACATTTCCCCCCTCTTTTTCCCTTTTCTTTCCTCTCGGTTGTCGCAACCAGATGCTGGAGCCCCAGAGCCAGACACCACCGTCGACGACGACTCCTACTACACCGGAGGTGCCTACTACTACGTGCAGCCCGCTGGCGACGACCAGGAGTAGTTAGGAGGATCCCAGGCAGGAGGCCTGCGCCTCTTTCGATCTACATCCCAGTTTGTGCTAGCCTTCTTAAGGCAAACTTGTTTTCTTATGTCTATACTCAGATATTGTTGCTTTCGCTGATTCGTCTATGATCGAGTACTTGTATTCGATCCCTCGAGGCCCCTGGCTTGTTTTATGATGCTTGTATGACTTATTTATGTTTTAGAGTTGTGTTGTGATATCTTCCCGTGAGTCCCTGATCTTGATTGTACACGTTTGCGTGCATGATTAGTGTATGATTGAATCGGGGGCATCACAAGTTGGTATCAGAGCCGATTGCCGGTAGGAATCCCCCTTCCACACTCCTTGGCCAAAGTCGAGTCTAGTCAATTGCAAAACTTTTACTAACATGGCTGTGTGGCTTACGGGCCCACGTCGCCATTGGGTGGTATTAGGATCTTTTACTCCTCGTCTATACTCTGGGACTCTGATCTCTCTTCTATTCGGGTTAAATGATTTTGCTAACTCTAACTCTAGGTTCCCGTAACTATTTCACCCGGAGAGCCCTCATTCTGGAAGATCATCTGGTTCGTCAGAAGATTCTGAGGATATCCCTCGATATTTTCCGGAGACCCTTGTGCTCATCGCCTTTGCAATCCACTATCACCGATATATCCCTATGGATATCTACATGCACTTGTCATTCTCATAATCATTTCTCGTCGCTCTTGTTGTTACAAGATGCCTCGAACTATTCTTTGTTGTCCCGAGAATCCTTTGAGTTTACTGTCTTGCAGTTTTTCTTCGCATTAAAACCCTTACGGTTTTTCCTCACATTTATCGAGGATCCGTTCTTCTCAATTTTTCATGTGTCTCACAAAAGTCTTCGAAATACCATTCATTCTTCTAAAAATCCTTGACATCCTAATGCTCTTGAAATTCTTGCTTACTAGCATTATGATTAATCCCATAAGTCTGGTAATATTATTGGCATCCTTTGTCAATATCATTTTGAGTCCGTTGATTCAATATGTTGCGAATGCTCGTAATCCTCAATCATATCCTAGAATTCATCCTTCGGCTCGAGACCTCATTTTTAACATGAGCTGGATCTCGACCAATCAAATTGTCGTTGTTTGTACCCCTAAGTTTACTCAAGTTATCCATCCTTAATCAGAGCGTTTGCTTCTGATCCCTTGATGTGGGAATCATTAATTCTTTTGCATTTGAGCATTGAATTAGTCAGTTGTTTCTATAGTCTGATCTCTTTGCATTGTATCTTCCTCTGGTTGAGTACCGATGCTCACATCAGATCCCTTGAGGACCATTGGATCCTTTGTTGGATTTTATCTGATAGCGTCCTTCATATCCAATCACTTTGGAAGTACTTTCTCCATTGGTAAATCCTATCCTATGATTGACCAACCATGGTCGGCCTTCGAGCTTGTGTTATTTACTCCTGAAGTTTGTGGTATATGTTCCTAAGAGACCCTGATGGGTTGAACCTATGCCTTTTCTAATCTGTGTGAACCCGGAAACTACTACGGGTCATACTCTACTGTTGTTATGTCAGATAAAATTTCAAAACAACTTCGTTGAAGGCGAGAAGTGAATGAAAGGTTATGCATTAGAGAAGTGGGAGTCGACCTTGAACTTTGTGTTCATGCCCATGAAAATGATGTAGATCGTCTCGGAAGCTTCTTGCAAAATGATTATCCAGCTGTATGATTCTTTCGGTATTCTTGAAATTGATTCCTTACAGTTATGGTTCCGACCATGTTGTCCTAATCTAATATATCATATGGGAATTCATTCCAGTGCCTCGTCTATTACTTGGCAAGGTTGAAGTACCTACTGTCATAGGTCAATGACCCGGTTGTACTTCTAACATGATCTACCTTTGAGTATTACCCCCTGGTATCTCGAAGATGTCTTTCCATTGCATCACATCCTACTAACTTTGTTGAATTAATGTCTTTTCTTGTCGTAATCACTCTACGGGTTCTGGGTTATTGTCAACCGAGGACGCCGACTAATGAAATTATTCCGCACTACAAATCAAATACCCCTAGTATTTTTACTAGGAAATCCTGAACTCAATCTGGTCATACCTAGACTATCGGCTGCATCCTGGTCTTGCTATCTTTGACTGTGCTACCTCATCCTTCTCTGGTGCACGAATTCTTCAGTGTGTGAGCACGACTTACGTCGAGCTTTCAACATCATGTTGCTTGTCTTGAAAGGAAACCTTGGTTTCGAGCTTGCATCATATATATTGTTCCTTTAACCTGCCACTTCGTCATTCCCTTGCTTGTTGCCGTTGTTGTTTGATTGCATCCTCTCGAAACCTCCCGGCAAATGTGTCATATCACCTTCAACACTTTGACTTCTTCCGAGATGTTAACTGTGTTCATGATGAGAAATGCCCTCCTTGCCCTTGATGATTGTTATTATCATCGACAACACCCTTGACTTCCTTTCATCGCGAACTTGTCCACATTATGGATAACAACTTGCTCTCCAACTAGTGTTGTGTTCTACCTTGAAGTGTTACTGTCTTTTCTGTCGAGAATGTTGTAGGGATTGCTCCACCTCTTAGAAATTCTCGGTATGATGATACTTCTCACCATAACCATTATTCCTTGGTCCCCGTGTTGTTTTTAACCAGCATACCAATAGATGCTGTTTGAGTTCTGTACTTCTAGCAACCCTATTGCTTTGAAGTTAACGATCGACAGTTCATTCTTAGACTGTTGATTATTGAATCGTCACTCTGACATTGATCTTGCTGTCTAAGGTCATATTTCGGGCATACCTTTCAACTAATGATTGGTGGTGTATGTTTTCCTAGAGCATACAACATTGTATCATTTTAATTGAGAAGTGTCATCTTCTTGTACACATTATATTGGAAATCCATCCATTTGGAATTCTCATGAATTGTCGTTGAGCCCATCAGCCGCCTTCTCATCCCCTCCTTGGTTTAATAATGAACTATTGTTTCAGGAACCCGCTACCATAATTCATTTTCGAGAATCTTGCAATGTCATTTCATCCATTTGTGTTGCACTTTTTACTCTCGAACATCCTGAGTCTGAGGTATCCTGACACCAATCAGATCTGAATCTCGGTCAGATATGATGGTTGGAACATTTTTCCAAGAGTTATAGCATTGGTCTTTATAAGACCTGGTAAGGTGATGTCATGCCTAGCACACCTGGGCGGAGGACCTATTGTTATAGTCTCCTTTTTACCAAGTTTAGCCATTCTTTCATGAGGAAATTGTAAGACTTATTCTATAAGTTGTTCCTGATGGATCCTTTGTGTTTCCAAAGTCCGACCTTGCTTAAAGACCATGTCTATGCTACCTTGAAGCATGTTTGTGGTACTCCGAATTTCAACAAGAACATTTGAAGCACAATGCTAAATGTTTCTTGCTCAATTATCCAAACACCGTTGTATGGGTAATGTCATGAAATTTCTCTTCCTTACCTAAAGAGTTTTCTACATTATATCCTCTCATGGATATCATGCTCTACTTGTCCTTGGGAAGGATATATCCCTGAAATATGTGTTTAAACATATTTTCCTTTCCATTGTTCTGTTTAATCTGATAATCATATTTTCCTTCCCATTGTTTGGTTTAACCTTTCTTGTGATCTATATGATATAAGCAGTAATATTTCCCTGCTTATGTAAGCACCCTGGTGTACATCCTTGTCAGTAAGACCGTGTTACTATTGTTGATGACATTTCGGTAACCACCGATGGACGAGAACTTTGCCAATTGGTTCGCCTCGTTCAACAAGCAGTAAAATTGCTCTCTTCGTTCCCCGTCTTTGGTACCGACATTGTTCCCAGCATAGCTGACAAGCTATTCACTGACATGCCTCCCTGTCGCGGCTGTGCCAGATGTCACCACCCTTCCTACTTTCAACCCACATGGTGGGCCCATAAACCACAGGTCCACTGGATCGAAACCCGACTCTTTTTTACAACCCGAATTCTAATGTATCCTTTGCACCTGGCTTCGTATGTGATTCACGAGCTAAACTCTATACCATTATTCATCCTGGAATCAAACACCATGTTATTCTCGTTGTTCAAGCCCCCATTCCAGCTTCTGTCTAGGCATCGAATGATTGCCTACCCATTTGAAACTTTGGTACCATCATATATTGCACTCAACGAATTCACTGAAATACAACCCGTGGGGTACCTCGTGTATTTCCCATTGAGTTCATCGGCTAATGCCCAGCTTTGTGGAGATGCGTTCTTCCAGAGTATTTCCCCCTGGCCGCGTTCGTAGGACGATGGAGATCCCGAAGAAAGGATGACGAATTGATCATGGTGACTTGAAGCATAGAAATGAAGACATCAACGAAAGGGATCAACCTCTTCGAAAGGGCAGCCAAGACCGAGAGGACTTGTTAGGTTTTTCGCTACCAGCACCTTCCCCCCTTACTCCACCGCTTAAATCTCGGGACGAGATTTCTTGTAGTGGAGGAGAATGGTGACGCCCGGGTAATCAAGCTACAGTAACCCTACGCTAATGATGCCATGTCACCTCGGTTACTGTTGACAAACTCGCGTCGCTTCGAAACCCAGTTCAAATTCAAAATTAAAATAGAGGCAAACGATAAAGGTTTTCAAATATTAAAACTAAATGTTTGGGTGGAGCCAAATAATGCATAGGTAATTATGGTGGAGAGACCACACTTCTAAAAAATGTTAAATAATCTAAAATGGATAAACAGTAGCTAAAACTATAAATAAGTGCCTTCTGAATTTTATAAATACTAAACTATTTTGTTCAGGGGTAAAACTTTTTGTGACGGTAGTAGGAATTGTAACTCTATTTTAGGTGTGGGTTTTACCTTCTGTAAGACTATAAAATATTAAAGAAATAAAAGAAAATAGAAAGCAAAGGTAAGAATAAAATAAAACAAAACTAAAACCAAACCCCCCAACCCCTGGGCCATTCGGCCCAACTGGGCATCTAGGCCACCACGCCAGCCCACTCCACCCCCCTTATCCCCTCGGGCGACCGAACCCTAACTAGCGAGACCCCACTCCTCCCACTCGCCTCCACTCTCCCGAGTCTCTTCCCCCACCTCTCGACCCCGTTCTGGATCGGGAAGGCCAGAACGGACCCGGCACCGCGCCCCTGCTCCGACCCCCCCGACATCGCGCGTTGTCGCGTGCTTCGACGCCTCTACAACTGCCTATGCCCCTCCCTCGGATGGCCGAGGCCCACATCACCGAGAACTGCCACGACCGTCGTTGCCCCACTCGGTCGATCTACACCACCAACCGCGCCCGAGGACTGCCGCCACCGCCCCGTCGCCGCACCGAGCTCTCTCTGCCGGATGCCCATCATGCCGATCTGGATCGACACCTGGGCCAATCCTCGACGCCACCTCGCCGGCGCCGCCCCGTCGCCCTCCACCTCGACCTCGCCTCGCCTCCTCATCTCCTCCTCGTCGGCCGACTTCGAGCCACGCCGACCCCCTCCCCTTCAACGCTCGTGAGCATGCTCCCCTTTTCCTCCCCTCTGCTCGCTCGTCACCGAACGCGCCCGCGCTCAGGGCTGCACTCGCCCCGCATGGCGCGACGTCATGCGCGAGCACGCACCCGCCTCCCTTGTGCCGGCCGCGCTCACCGCGACCCATGGCCGTCCTTCCTCGCCGTCCGACCCGCTTGCCCGCCGCACTGCTACCTCGGCTCCACCATGCCGCGGCGACCACTGCTGCCGCCAGACGCATCCACCGTGGCCCGCGCCCATCCTTGGCCGGGCGCAGGTGCCGTGGGTCGGCCGACGAGCCCCTTCCACAGTGCATGCGAAGCCGAGCCGCACCGATGGTCAAGTCATTGCGCTGGGTCCGCCTCAGTAAAAAAAGAAACAAACAACAAAAGAAAATAATTAAAATAATAATAGGAAATAAATTAATAATAATCAGTAAATTAATTAATTAGTTAATTAATTAAATTTTAGTTAATTAGCCTAATCACCCTATGACACCTGGGCCCCACCGCTTGATTTGACTAGTCAACAGTCAACACTTTGACTGTTGATCGATGAGTCAACACCTGTCTGGCGCCACCTGTAATAGCTCTAACTAGATTAGTGCTAAGTGACTAAAGTAATCTTGTCTTAATTCTAAGTTAATTAATTATAGAAATTTAGTAAAACTTTGAAAAATCATATAAAATAAACCGTAACTCGGATGAAAGTACTTTGTACATGAAAGTTGCTCAGAACGACGAGAAAAATTCGGATACGCAGCCCGTTCGTCCGCCACACATCCCTAGCGGAGCAAACACGCAACTTTCCCCCTCCGGTTCATCTGTCCGAAAACGCGAAACACCGGGGATCCTTTCCCAGATGTTTCCCCTCTTCGTCGGTATCACCTCCTACCGCGTTAGGGTATACCCAACACCGCGCATTGCCATGTTACGCTTTGTGATGCTTTGATTGCTCTATTATTTATTGTGTTCCCCCTCTGTTACTTCTTTCCGGTAGACCCCGAGGCTGCCGGTGAACCCCAGTTCGACTACGGTGTTGACGACCCCTCCTTCTTGCCAGAGCAATCAGGCAAGCCCCCCCTTGATCACCATATATCGCCTATTCTTCTCTATACTGCTTGCATTAGAGTATTGTAGCATGTTACTGCTTTCCGTTAATCCTATTATGATGCATAGCCTGACTTTGCTACTACTGTTGTTACCTTTACCTGCACTCCTACATGCTTAGTATAGGATGCTAGTATTCCATCTGTGGCCCTACCTTCTTGTCCATCTGCTGTGCTATACTATCGGGCCGTGATCACTCGGGAGGTAATCACGGGTATATACTATATACTTTATACATGATACATGTGGTGACTAAAGTCGGGTCGGCTCGTGGAGCACCCGCGAGTGATTCACGGATTGGGGGCTGAAAGGACCTTTGTCCCAACGGCCCTCTGTGTGAATCTTTGTGGCGGAGCGACAGGGAAGGTTGAGACCGCCTAGGTGAGAGGTGGGCCCGTCCCTGGCCGGTGTCCGCGGTTACATCATTAACACGCTTAACGAGATCTTGGTATTTGATCTGAGTCTGGCCATTTGGTCTATACGCACTAAGCAACTACGTGGGAAAGATATGGGCACTTGGCGTCGTGGTATCAGCCGAAGCCTTCGTGACGTCAGCGACTGAGCGGCGCGCGCCGGATTGAAACGTAAGCCTGCTCTTGCATTAAGGGGGCTAGTTCTGCTTCCGGCCGCCCATGCAACGTGCAGGTGTGCTAAGGGCGATGGGCCCAGACCCCTGTGCGCGTAGGTTTAGACTGGCGTGCTAACCTCTTTGTTGGCCTAGGTGGGGTTGCGACGTGTTGATCTTCCGCGGCTGGGCATGACCCAGGAAAGTGTGTCCGGCCAAATGGGATCGAGTGTGTTGGGTTATGTGGTGCACCCCTGCAGGAAAGTTAATGTATTGAATAGCCGTGATCTTGATATGAGGATGACTTGGAGTTGTACCTTGACCTTATGACAACTAGAACCGAATACTTAATAAAACACACCCTTCCAAGTGCCAGATACAACCCGGCGATCGCTCTCTAACAGGGCGACGTGGAGGGGATTGTCGGGTAGGATTATGCTATGCGATGCTACTTGGTGAACTTACCATGTACTCTCTTCTACATGCTGCAAGATGGAGGCTGCCAGAAGCGTAGTCTTCGACAAGATTAGCTATCCCCCTCTTATTCTGGCATTCTGCAGTTCAGTCCACCGATATGGCCCTTTACACATATACCCATGCATATGTAGTGTAGCTCCTTGCTTGCGAGTACTTTGGATGAGTACTCACGGTTGCTTTCCCCCTCTTTCCCCCCTCTTTTCCCCCTTTTCTTTCCTCTCGGTTGTCGCAACCAGATGCTGGAGCCCCGGAGCCAGACGCCACCGTCGACGACGACTCCTACTACACCGGAGGTGCCTACTACTACGTGCAGCCATGGCGGCGACTCAGGAGTAGTTAGGAGGATCCCAATCGGAGGCTGCGCCTCTTCGATCTGCATCGCTTTGTGCTAGCCTTCTTAAGGCAAACTTGTTTACTTATATGCGTACTTCAGATATTGTTGCTTCCGTGACTTCGTCTATGATCGAGCACTTGTATTCGAGCCCTCGAGGCCCCTGGCTTATTTTATGATGCTTGTATGACTTATTTATGTTTTAGAGTTGTGTTGTGATATCTTCCCGTGAGTCCCTGATCTTGATCGTACATGTTTGCGTGCATGATTAGTGTACGATTGAATCGGGGGAGTCACAAGCAGGAAGAGCCAGTTGATTCTGATTCTGAGGACAGTTCTTGGAGCGGTGACCTGGAAGGCCACGCTTGAAGCACATACCATCATTGGGATTGGGAGCAGGAGCTTGGGGTGGTACAACTCAAAGAGGCTGCCTCTCCGGTGGAGGAGGCAGACAAGGTGCAACATAGGACTCTCTTGGTGTAGGTGCAATTGGGCGGTACATGCTGTTGGGAATCCATATCAGACGCTTCTGCACTGACGGCCCTGAAGATGAGCCAGCATCACGGCTGCGCCAGAGGGATCCCTGGTGTTCCTGAAGACTAGTCTCAACATGAATATCCTTGTTCACCAAAGTGGCGAAGTCGACAAAGTCATGAACGAGTAGTGCTAGCTTGATATCAGGGTGAAGTCCGTCATGGAAATTTTCTTGCCTACGAGCATCAGTTGCAATGTATTCTTCAGCATAACGTTGTCGGCGTTCTGGGGACGGGGGTACTCAGACTTGCCTGCCTGTGGCCTACGGCGTGGCTCAAGGGGTGGCCCAGCACGGCCCATCTTCATCAGCACCAGCTCAAGACCCTCACGAGGGGCCAAGCCTCATGGGCGGCTGACAGGAAGCCTCCTCGAGGCCTGACCTCGTCAGGTTGGCTCGCGAGGAGGCGGAGAGATCAAGGCGGGGTACCTCACGAGGTGCCCATGATGCAAGCCATGACGACCAAGGGCGCCAGGCGGGCGCCAGCCCGCGCAGTGTCCTCGTTTCCTCTTTGGTGCAAAGGAGGCAAGCGCAGAGAGCATCAAGCAAAGGCAGCCATTTCGGTGCAACAAGACCAAGACCAACACAACAGCAGAAAGGAGGTCATCGTGGAGCCCAAGTCGGCGTCATCGTCAGAGCCTTTGACAAAGAGGACCAACTTTAGTTAGGATAAGTGTACTAGATGTTCCCCTTGAAATGGCCAATTGTTAGCACCCTTCCGCTCAATATTTGGGAAGAGGCCGGGGCCTCCGCCTATAAATAGGACTAGCCACCCGCAGGTAGAGGGATCCGGAATCGAGCAGAGCTAGAGGTCAAACAATCTAGAGAGAGAGCGGCAGAACTCCCCTAGCAGGTTAAATCGCACCGGCCAAGAACAGACCCTCGAGGCTGTTCTTCCTTGTATTGTTCATCATCAGCCCCGAGGCAATCCACCACACCACACCTTTGGAGTAGGGTATTACACCACAATGGTGGCCCGAACCAGTATAAACCTTGGGTCCCTTGTGTTGCTCTTTGTGTAGTTTAGATCCTTGCGAGGCGACGAGGTGCAAGTAGGTAGGGGGTGAGATCTCCGCGTGCACCCCAGAGTTCAAACCTAGAGGGTCTGCCGGAACCCGAAATCCGACATTTGGCGCGCCAGGTAGGGGTGCACCGGAATCCGTCTTCCACCGCCCTGTTCTTCGCCGCCCATCGCATCCATGTCGGACGCTCGTCGGGCCCGCGCCGAGCGCCGGGCCGCTCTCGCCACCCGCGTCGCCCATACGGATCCCGTCGGCGGCGCCGCTTCGCCATTCTCGTCGCCGTCAACGACGCCACCGCCCAATGGGAACAAGCAGCAAGCATCGCCCCAAAGCATCCGTCCGTGAGGCGAGACGGCCGTACTGCTACTCCTTCGCCGCCTCTACCGGTTCTTCGTCTCGCGCTCCGCGCGCCCAAGGAGGCTCGAGCCGCGCTCATCGCGGCATACGAGCTCCTGCGCTACCGCCCTATCGACGACGTCTACGAGGAGTGGCTCGACCACGTCGCCAAGCTCGTTCGCGCCTGTTCAGGGGGCACCTCCTTCTGTCGCATAGGAAGGCGGGCCTGGCGCCCTCCTCGAGCAAGGCTCGGGGGCTCTCTCCTGGAGGGCCACCGACCTTGCTAAGATCACGAGGGAGGCGCTTGGGCACCACTTGGAGGCGTGTTTCAAAGCACGTTTCCCTCTGGAAGGAGCGAGGCAAGGAGGGCCAAACCCTCAGGAGTTCGTCAGCCAGATCATTCAGGAGCTGCAGGAGTCAAGAGTCATGAGTGGCAGCTGCCGCTTACCCGCCGTAGCTCCCCATCCAGGCGAGGATGGTGGGCTGCGCGTCTGCATCGACATACCAGGGCTCAACCGAGCCGCCTCTCAGGAGTGCCTCTGGCCCTCGCGCGCGGGGTGTTGTGAAGGTCCACCCCACATCTACGTTCGCATGCCTTACGGTTTGCCGAACGCGGCTGCCACGCGCCATCGCCTCACGAGGAGCATCCTGGAGGCTCTAGAGGCCAGGTGTTCCGCGGTCCTGGCGGAGATGGAGATGGTCCGCGCGGAGCCACCAGCGCCTCCGGAGCCTCCCGAGGCTCCTGGGCCTGGGGGCTCGTGAAGATCAGCTTCCGCAGCCCACGACGTCCGCTACTTCAGCATCCCTTCGTCTTCAATGTTATCAGGTGACATCCTTCGAGTTTCATTTTTAGCTGGGAGCGCCCCCCAGGGCTGCACCATTACCAGGCCGCGTGGGTCCGTCCCTGCGGCGTGTATCCCTTTTGCTTCATGTTCCTAGCTTACTTTATTGGGGGCGCCCCTCGGGCTGCATCATCCCCAAGCCACTCGGGCTAGACCCAGCGACATGTACCCCTCTTGCGTTTATTCGGGTCGTGCGTTTGACCCATCATGATTGTTATTTGGTGCCTGTCCACGGCACCCCTTCTTCCTTCATGTCGGCCGCTTGCACGTTAAAGGGGAGTACACGAGCATCACGACTCATGGGCTCCTACTGGCTCTCCAGCCCTCACCCTCTGGCCTTGTCCACGGCATCGCGACCTGGCATACCAGCGACGGCTGAGACCCGCTCAAGGGCCGGGACCCGAGGACGTAGAGTGTCGACATCTAACCAAATCTGCAGGAACACATCACAAGTTAAGGCCCAGTGCCAGGCGCAACCCGCCTTGAGGTAGGCCCCCGTGAGTCCCGCGCTGGCTCACGGGTGCCCAGATACACCTCGTCAGGCCCTACCGTACAGCCACGTGTCGTATGGGTCAGTACACGCCTGGGGCTCCTCCCGGAGGGGAGCCCCTCCCACGCACTGATGGAAGCACCATGCTCTGCTATCGACGACACCGCCGAGGAGCGGCTATGCCCGTACACATACGGAAGCGCTTATGCCCGCTGGTGATAAACAAGCGAGGGTGGCCCTGGCGCATCAACCTCGGGAGCCCAGAGCTCAATGTCGGCCTCGTCAACGCCTCCCCTGGGAGTGCCACGCGAGGGGCTGGGCACGGGGGCTACGCTGGGTCACGCCAGACGCCACGCCACCCAGCCAGGCCCCTCGGGCCTGGTTCGTCGCACGCCCCTCCTGAGCGGAGCCAAGGTACGAAGGCCGTTTGAACGTCAAGGGGGACTCCTGAGCATCGCGACTCAGGAGCCTAACTGGTCATGTAGCCCCTCACCCCTTAGTTCCGAAAGGCTAACGACGGTTGAGCTATGCGCGGGGCCGGGCTCTGCAGACGTAGAATGGTAAATTCACCCATACATCTACCTCCCTACTTGCTGTTCGTGCGCCAAGGGGGACTCCTGAGCATCGCGACTCAGGAGCCTAACTTGTCACGTCGCCCCTCACCCCTTGGTCCCGTCCTGGTTTCCGGTCGGGGCTAACGGCGGCTGAGGTATGCGCGGGGCCGGGCTCTGCCGGCGTAGAACATAAGCAAGTAGGAAGGAAAAGCACAAATCTCAAGGAATTCAAAAGCAAATATTACAGTCCATAACTGTTTTCACAACGCTAAACGCAAGTTTAAACGCCTCCATGAGGCATGATGCATGTTGCGAGAGCTGAAAGCAGGACATGAGCCACAAAGGAGTCACTTGTTGGCAGCACTGCCGCGGCGGAGCTCTTGGGCGGGTTCGCCTCGTGAAGCCTCGGGATCAGCAGCACCTCGCTTGGCTTGGTCTTTGAAGGCCGAACCGCCCGTGAGCCTCCGCTCGACCCTTCACGGCCTTAGCAGCGGCAGCAAGCTCACCGCTCAGCTCACGGGCTCCAAGTCGGTCGACGTCGGGGTCGCGAAGGTAGACGTGGGTAAGGACGCGCGTCAGCGCTGCAGAAGACAGGACACGCGCCTCGGCCTCAGCAGTGGGGCCAAGGCCAAGGGTGACATCTTCAAGGGCACGGACCAGGAAAGGGAAGCAACTTGACAGGGCCGTCCTCGGTGCCGGCCAGCGGGCTTTGCAGGCCGCTGTCGTAAAGTGACCTCAGCAAGGTGCGAGCCTTCGCCTCCATCTCCGCGAAGGCCACACGGTCCTCGGCAAGGACCCGCGCCTTGCCGTCCAGCCGGACCCTCTTCGCCTCCAACTCCTTCTCCAGCGCACCCAAGCGGTCACGGCGCCGGTCAAGCTTGGCATCCCGGTCCTTGGTGGCCGCCTCACGAGCTTTCATGTCTTCCTCCTTCTCTTGGCGGACGCGGGCCTCCTTGGCAGCAAGCTGGTCGCCTTGAGCCTGCAGCTCGCTCTCCAGCGCCTTGCAGCGACCTCGGACATCGGCTACCTCCCCCAAGGCGGCGTCGCGAGCGGCCTTTGCCAAAAGGACGGCCTGTTTCTCCTCGTCACAAGCCGTCGCGGCCTGAACCAGCGCCGCTCGAATCGAAGCATCAGAGTGAACCCAGCCGGAGGCCAGCTCGAAGCGTGCGGCCACCTAGCGAGGGTCGGCGCCCAGAAGATCTTGCCGCAGCCGGTCCAGTTCAGCAGCAGCACGATCCAGGACAGTAGGAGTCGGAGAGACAACAGTTGGCGGAGTAGGAGGAGAGGACGGCAGCGTAATCACATCACCATGGGTCGGGGCCTTCTGCGCCCGGCAGCTCTTCTGATGGCATCGAGCAAGGATACCTAGGAGTCGCTTGGGCCATGGGGGCTGAGCTTCGCCCAGCTAGCCCCGCCGAGCCTCGCGAGGATGACCGGCAGGAGAGGCCAGCGTCTTGCCATCCCCTTCTTTCATGGACAGAGGCGCTGCCCGGACGAAGCCTCGAGAGCCCCTTCACTTCTTTGCTGCAGCGCCCGGCCTAGCCAAGGAATACTGAGATATCAAGCCCCAGCGACAAAGCAAGGAATAAAACAAGAATCTAGCACTTACTGGTTATCGCTTGTGGGCTCGAGCAACCTCCGGCCGAACTTGAAGCCCGAGAGCCGGCTGCAGGGATCAGCCTCAAGAGGCTCGGGAGCAAGAGGCGCGTCTGCAGATCGCCTTGGAGCCGGGGCAGAGCCACGGGGGACCAGCCCTGTCCTGTCCTTCTTCGGGATCAGGGGCAAGCTCTCGCCGCCCCGCTCATCGCCATCCTCATCGTCGTCCGGCAAGAGGCGGAGAGCGCGGGACCTGCGCCGGGGGAGAGGCGCTCTTGACTCCCCGTCGGTCGCCTCGGAGTCGGGCCCCTCTCCCCGCTCCTTTTCTTCCTCCTCTCCGTTGGAGTCGCCGGAGGACACGTTCACTGTCGCCAGGGCCGCCGGGTCCTCGGGAACCTCCGCGGGCACAGGCCCGTCCCCGTTGAAAGCGGGCATGGAGTCCACCACCTGCTCCTAATCATCTCGAAGGAACAGGGGTACATGAGCGCCCTCCAGCCTCGCCACGTCTCCCTCGACCAAAGATTGGAGGACCGTGGCCAGATCTTCGTCAGCCAAGACTACGGGGCTCGGGCGAGGCCTCCACAGCGGAAGCGAGTACTGACAAAGCGGGGCCACCCGGTGCTCCAGGAACTCCCTCAGGAGCGACGCTCCGGTTAGCGTCACCGTCGCCATGTTACCCGGCCACTGGTCCATGTTCATCTTCTCCAGCACTGGCTTCCCGCGGGGATCCACGAGTTCCGCGCGAGACCAATCGTCGATGGGTGTGGGCTGCTCCGTGGGCAGAATCAACCGAGGATGTATGCGCCCAGCATCTACCATGACCCACTTGCTCCTAAAGCCTTCAATCCTCTTCCCGGGCTTCGAGATGGCGTTGGAGCTGCCGTACGCGACAAAGCTCGTGCACGTGGAGATGGACCCGCGAGAGACCCGGAGGTAGAAGTAGTGGCGCAGCAAGGCCACTGAGGGCTACACCCCGACATGAGCCTCACAATAGTAGGCGAAGATCGCCAGGAGAAGAACGGAGTTGGGGTGGAGGTGTAGAGCTTGCAGTTTGTAATGGCGGAGGATAGAAAAGAAGAACTCAGAAAAGGGAGGCACCAGACCGGCAGCAATGGAGCTCACGAAGAGCAGATAGAAGGTGCTTCCTTGGTCCTCAGGAAGGGCGGAGCTAGCCTTGAGCACCGCTGCCCCGTCATTGCCTTGCGCCGCCATCATCCGGTGCGCTCGGGCAAGGCTCTTCTCCGACACGTTCGGGGAGTCCAAAGCAGGCGAGTACCAAGCTCCGGTCGAGGTCTGGTAAGGCGCCATACCTTGCTAGGGCACGGGGTCAGAGCAGATCTGGGGATTTCGGAAGCATGAAGGATAGGAGGAAGAAAGGGGATCTGGGCAATGACTGGAGAAGGCAAAGGAGGAAAAGCCTAGACGGGTGCTGCTCTTTTGACGATTCGCGCAGTTGTCAAGGCGTCGTGGGGAAGCAGAGACACCCACGTCCAATCAACCACCACACGGCGCCCAAGGCTGCAGGCTGTTAGGGCCCGCGGCGCTTCGCACTTGCCCCTTCGCTTCTCTGCTCAGCCAAGTCCAGGCGCGCCTTGGGCCCGGGGGCTACTGTCGGCGTTCTGGGAACGGGGGTACCCAGACTTGCCTGCCTGCGGCCTGCGGTGTGGCTCAAGGGGTCATCAGCACCAGCTCAAGACCCTCGCGAGGGGCCAAGTCTCGCGGGGCGGACGACAGGAAGCCTCCTCAGGCACGACCTCGTCAGGCTGGCTCGTGAGGAGGCGGAGAGATCAAGGCGGGGTACCTCACGAGGTGCCCATGACGCAAGCCATGACGACCAAGGGCGCCAAAGGGCGCCAGCCAAGACAAAGGTCCTCATTTCCTCTTTGGTGCAAAGGAGGCAAGTGCAAAGTAGAGCATCAAGCAAAGGCAACCATTTCGGTGCAACAAGACCAAGACCAACACAACGGCAGGAAGGAGGTCATCGTGGAGCCCAAGCCAAGGCGTCACCGTCGAGAGCCTTTGACAAAGCGAGGACCAACTTTAGTCGAGATAAGTGTACTAGATGTTCCCTTGAAATGGCCAATTTTGGCGCCCTTCCCGCTCAATATTTGGGAAGAGGCCCATGGCCTCTGCCTATAAATAGGACTAGCCACCCAGGGTAGAGGGACCCGGAATCCGGAAGCGAGCTAGAGGTCAAGCAATCTAGAGAGAGAGAGAGAGCGACCGAACTACCCTAGCAGTTCGTCAGACCGGACAAGAACAGACCCTCATGAGGCTGTTCTTCCTTGTATTGTTCATCATCAGCCTGAGGCAATCCACCACACCACCCTCTGGAGTAGGGTATTACACCACAATGGTGGCCCGAACCAGTATAAACCTTGTGTCCCTTGTGTTTCTCTTTGTGTAGTTTAGATCCTTGCGAGGCGACGAGGTGCAGGTAGGTAGGGGGTGAGATCTCCGCGTGCACCCCAGAGTTTGCACCTAGAGGGTCTGCCGGAACCCGAAATACGACAAACGTAACAAGTCCCAAAATTGCCGCTGATAACCATCAACTGTCTTGTTGCCTTGTGTCAGGACCCCGATCCTAAGTCACACCGATCTAGCATGTAACACATCATATCACTTTGCGGCCTCACACACGGTATTCCCACGGGTGCCACCTTACCTGGCCCGGGACTGTTTGCGCCTTTTGGCTCACGTATATGATACTGTCGCTAGCATCCATATGACAAAGAACCCGGGCCGACATGACTTGTCGTAAACCCAAGGTGGCACTAACTTACAGGGGCAGGCATACATGACCCAACAACGAACGTGTCGATCATCAATGTATGAGCCCAAGTCGTAGCAAGCTACAAGGACTTAAAGGAACAACACGTGACATTTCCCCGAAGGGACACACACAGGAACGAAGCAGGACACATGCCGGCAAGCCTAAGTGTTTCGGAGCAGTAGCAAGCTACCATGGCTTAGTGGAAGCACTAGGAGACATTTCCTCATAAGAGGGGCTACCAAGAATAAACTACTAGGTTGTCGGATCCCACACATACCAAGCATTTTAATAACATACACACAATATGCTTGATATGTGCAAATATAACATGGCATCACAACAAAACTCTATGACTCAAAGTATTTATTCATTAGGCTCCGAGGGGCCAGATATTACAAACATGGGTCTGATGACCCAGCATTCAAGTCATACAAGCAATAAGCACAAGCGGAAGCTTAACTTGTCTGACTATCTACAAGACTCTGCCAAGGGCATAAGATCGTAGCTGAGGTAACAAGCCAAACGTCGAAGTCCACGCGGAACTACTAGTGAGACTAAAGTCTCTCTGCAAAAACATAAATTAAGCAAACGTGAGTACAAATGTACCCAGCAAGACTTACATCAGAACTAGCTACATATGCATCAGTATCAACAAAGGGGGTGGTGGAGTTTAACTGCAGCAAGCCTGCTTTGACTCAGTGGCTATCCTGAACTACGTCTGCAAGTAACTCCTTTGGGGTGGTGCACATGAGTCAACATATTCACCAAATCAATACACAACTATGGATCCGCTCCCGTCTCCCTACGAGAATGCCATCCATAGCACTCATGCTTATCTTGCGCATTTTAGAGTATCCACTTTCACTTGTCTATGAGCTGTATAAGCAACCAAGTAGTCCTTTACCGCGGACACGGCTATTCGAATAGATGATGTTAAACCTGCAGGGTTGTACTTCTTCACACATGCTCTCGCCACTTACCGCCATGTACACGTCATGTATCTCGGCAACCTTCAAGCGGACGCCTGGCGAGGGTGTCGGCCACGACCTGACTAACCACACAAGTCCCTAGTCCAAGTTTATCGCCTATTCAGGTTCCATCCGCAGGGTGTCCAGCCGAGGTTTCTACTACGGCCCCGAACGATGTGTGCAGGGTTCCTGAGGCACCAAACAGAGTCCCAAGACACTGCGTTATCCTGCTACCGTGATCACAGCCCACCCCTCGTGTCAGTGTTATGACGCTCCAAAGATACTACAAACACCAGAAACTACCTGCAACTCCTGGACAAAGGACAAGGGCGGTTAATAAGTCAAGAGAGTCAATTAAGGATCCCAATGTTAGGTAGTAGCTGATCTTAAATCACACATACAGATCTCAGTTCCTAAGGACGGTTCCAATGAAACAACCCACCATGTACTCCTACATGGCCTCTCATCGATACCTTTACCAAATCGTGTTTACACACTTAGCTCTCAAAAGTAGGACATGTTCACACACCTCCAATTCATCCCCGATGAATCAGAACTGGCTCAACTCTAAGTAGTAGCAGGCATGACAAACAAGCATGAATGAGTAGGCACATCAGGGCTCAAACAACTCCTACTCATGCTAGTGGGTTTTATCTATTTACTGTGGCAATGACAGGTCATGCAGAGGAAATGGGTTCAACTACCGCAACAGGTAACTATTGAAGCATTGTAGTCCTAATGCAGTAAAAGTGAGTAGGAGTGAGAGAGTGGGATTGTATCGGAATGAAAAGGGGGGTTTTGCTTGCCTGGCACTTCTGAAGATAGTATAGTTCTTCATCGGTGTCATCGATCTCATCGTCGGAACCACATCTACTGATAGGGGACAAATACCGGCAACAGAGGAGGAACACAATCAACGCAATGCAACAATATGATGCATGATCATGACATGGCAATATGCTGTGGTTTGAGCTAATACAACTAGCAATAATTTAAATGGGGTTGGTCTGAACGCAAGATTCAAATTCAAACTCCACATAAGGCATTTCAAATGCCATTAATTCAAATTGTCATATACAATAGCTTTAGGTTGCTCAAACTTGCATGAAAATGCCATAAACAGATTCTTTGGATTTGTCTGATAATTTTTCAAATATAAATTGTTTCATTTGGAGTTATAGATTATTTTCTATGAATTTTTGAAGTTTTGGATATTTTCTGAATTAAATAAATCATTTCTGATTTATTTTAGTCCTAGAAAATACTTGCTACGTCAGCATGACGTCGGTGTGACTTCAACAGGCACGGTCCAGGTCAACCCTGACCCGTGGGTCCCGCGGTCAGTGTAACAGCGTCAGCAGCAGAGGCTGACCAGTGGGGCCAGGTCAACGCTAAGGTGGCATGGTCAAACTGACCAGTGGGGCCACGGGCATTAGCTTAATTTAAATAGGGATTAACCCTGTGGTTAATTAAGGGGCGGGGCCCGTCTGTCAGTGAGCTAGGGGGTTAGTTAGTGGCGTCATTACCCGTTAATGATGGTGCCACATCGGCTCAACCAGGGTTAGGCCGCCGGCGACCATCCAGTGTGGCGACAACTCGCCGGGGTGGCGCTAGAGGCAGCGGCTGGTTGCGTTGGCGGCACCAAGAGGAAGCCCGTGCTCCTCCGCACCCAGAGGAGGAAGCAGCAGGTCGCAGGGCGGTCTGCAGCGGCGGCGGAGATGAGTTGGGCGGCGGCCAGAGCTCGGGTGTCGACGAAATCGACGACATGGCGCGCGGGAGGACCATCGTTTTGCACCTACGGAATCTACGAGAGCTCACGAACCCAACGGAGGCACGCACGGGACCATTTTGTCATCGGAGCCTCGTCGGCGATGAGCTCGTGCAGTGGCAGCATACGGGTGCGGGTGGCGCGGCGGCTACGGTGTGTGAGAGCGAGAATGGAGAGGGGGAGAAGGGACAGGAGCTCACGATGGTCAGTTCAGGGCAAACAGAGAGCTCGGAGGAGGTCAGGGTTGAGCGGGGTGGCGAGGGGGATCTCCGGAGATGGGCGGTCGGGGATGAGCTCGGTGAGGGCAAAAGGAGCGCGTCTGGCTACGTGTGGCGAAGCGAGGAGGTCGATGACGTCGAGGCGGAGCTCGCAGGCACGACGAGGGGTCGAGGAAGAGGCATTGGCATCGACTACGGCGGCGGCGGCTTACGGACGCATCGGCCATAGCGGGAGAGGACGAGGGAGAGAGCAGAGGAGGGGAGAGTGGTGTCCAGGGGGGGTCGAGGCGGCGCCGAGGAGAAGGCGCGAGGTGTCGCGGCGGCCAGGCGATGCAGGCAGGCATCCTGGTGGTGTGGCGCCCGCACGCGCGTTGTGCGGTGTCCCTCCTCTGCCTACTGGCAGACGTGGGTGATGACTGGCACATGCCAGGTGGGCCGGCCCCGCCAGGTAAGTGGACCTGGGGTCCTTTCCCTCTCTCTCTCTCTCTCTCTCTCTCTCTCTTTCTGTTTTTCTATTTATTTTACATTTGTTTTGATTTAGTTTAACCACTAAATCATTTTGGTAAATTCTGAGGAAAGTAATGGGTGCAAGATGGACTTATTCCAGAGACCCTCTACAATTTTCAGAAATATTGGAGCTGTATAAATATTTATAGAATTTTATAGCCCCAACTCAAGTACCTATCGATTTAATTCAAAGCCCAAATATGTCCTGCAAAAATCTAAACCATTTTTGGTAGATGCTTCCACCTTAATCCAGAAATGATGAACATTTTTAAAGGGCATTTTGATTTCATTGAAAATATTTTTAGGTTGAACCTATTTGAATTCCATTTGATGCTAGGGTTTGAACATCCCCATTTCAAGTTTCAAAAAAATTTAGACATGACGCATGGATGCTTATGCAACTACTTTCAATCAAATTCTAGGGCTATGACAACTCACCCCCACTAAACAAGAATCCTTTCCCGAGATTCAAGACGTGAGGTAAGAAGATAGAGGGGATACAAAGCTAATGCAAACTTCATGATCCAGGTTGCACCTCATAAGAGTGTTGATTCGATCATCATCTTGGTCTCAATGTCTTGCTTTGAGCACTTCATCCAACACGATGTCGACGGAAAGAAACTCTATAGGAATCGATCTCCTCGAAGATCGAGCAACTCAGGCTCAAATCATGAAGTGAGACGTGGAACATCTCTAGAGTTGGGACATAAATCATACATCCATAGGAATGGAGTGAAACAGACGGCAAGGGTTCAACTGGGTAGGCAAAAATTCCACACTTAAGAAGATGGTGGACGGGCTCAGAGTAGCGAGGAGTTAATTGCCATTCATACCAAACGGGGCACCTTGAGGAAGGTGACTCGTAGGAACTATTCCCTTAAGTGGCAAAAAGAATTGCTTTTGATATTTGGATCATTAAAACTCTCTATACCAGCCTAAGGCAATCACAACCGATTGTTTGAAGGAGTTCGAAAGAATGAAATACTCGGACTAGAATGGATGATGTGGACTACCTTGTTGAAGACAACGCAATGGATGATTTTTGCTTATCATCAGAAATGGATGGGACCCATGGTAAGCCCACTTTTGAAGATGATCCTGAATAACAGTTACTGAGAAGGCAGACCATAATAAAATGGCACAAAGACGGGTGCAAGCTGGGAACAGAAGGAAAATGCTGGGACTGATTCTAGTAACTGGGGAGAAGCTCAACAGTAGAGAGTGATTCCACGGTTTGAATGGTTATAGCATAATCGAAGAAACTGAGAGCAAGTCCCAATTAATGTGACGATAAAACGTAGTGCATGCGCGTGAACTTGAGCATTTCCGTACTCATCATGGTCTTACCAACATCAGTGTCGAGGATCCTGGCAACACATCATACTACCATGATGAATAGTGATGGACGATGCAGATGCAAAGGAAGGCAACACTTTCTTGGATTCCACCTTAGCGAGGACAAAGAGACAAAATCTGGATGATCGATCGAGAGACATGTAGCACTCCGCATCTAATGTTCTCCTTGATGTGCTAGCATAACCCATTTATTGATATGGTTTGGTATCTAGAACATCAAGTAAAAGGTCGGACTTCGGAAGCACAAGAATCCATAAGGAACAACTACGGAAGTAAATCTTCGAAATCCTTATGGGGAGGTGGCCAACTTCCTCAATCAAGATACTACAATAATAGGTCTTCCGGCTGGGTGTGTTGGCCACGACATCCACTTTACTGGGTTACAGAGGGACCAATATTATAGCTCTTGGAAGACGCTCCAACCATCATATCTGCCTGAGATTCATATCTGGTTGGTGTCAGGATATTCCAGACTCATCAAGTCTAGAAATAAAAAATGAAAATTTGAAACACAAATCGACGAGATGGCGTTGCGAGATTCTCGGGGTATAAACTATGATAGCAAGCTCAAAAACATGAGCTGGTTCTGCTACATACATGTGAACACGCTGTCCAAGACAAGCATGGCCACATAGTAGTATTATAATGAAACACTACCGAGTTCAGGTGGGGAACCATCATCGAGGATATCGAAGTCCTTACATAAGTCTAGCTCTTAAGAAGGAACTTCTTCTCCTTGAACAAGTCAATCAGTGGCTTGGTGTGCTAGGAACACATACAGAATGGAGGCGGCCAACCTATCAAAGCATAGAGTACTTCGCACATAGGCGTGACTAACTTGGGATGATTCCAGAGGAAGCAAAAACAATCTTTCTCGAATTCACGGCGGCAACTTGCATCGAATGCACATGAATTAGGGGGAGTCTCTTCTTTCATCCAAACATATACCTCATGAGCGGGACACGAAGGCATTGTTTACAAAGTTTCCAACACTATCTTAATGTTCATCATGAATCATGGAGAAGATGAAATGCTGCTGATGAGCTCAACAACAAGTCATCAAGATTCCCATGAAGATGGAATTCCACAACTATGTGAATAAGGCGATAGTATTGGTCAGACCCAAAAGATATAACGGTGTATGCTCGAGGGACAACCGCGAGTAAGACAACATTACGAACACCATTGGTTCTGATTTGATTTGACGATAGCACATACTCAAATCAAAGATTGGTAAGATAATAGATCCAACAACTGATCACGAGGGTCAATCGATGAAGATATCATCTTTCTTTAACACACTCAAACACAAGGATATCCCTTTTGGCAATGAAATAAGTGGGACAAGTTTTCATCTTCCAACTCTCCAAGTTGTTGTTTAGCTCAACCAACTAGCTCAGGGGTATGCAACACAGATTCTTGGAGAAGGGGTGGTTTACAAGAAACCAACTTGATCACGAGCTCAGCATAACAGTCAGGGGACAACCTGGTGATACTTCCGAGAAGATAATCGGAAAATCACGAATCACCGATATGTTATTAAGCTCGAAAACAATCTTGCTTTTCAGGGCAAGACGACATGATCAAATGATCGAGAGATTGGCACAATCCCAACTCATTGATCGAAGTGTGCACCAGAAATATGGATTAGGAAGCACGATCAATCTTAGAATGATAATTCAATAACCAAGACGCTAAGAATGAGATTATTGTCCACTAACTACCAAGCAATGGGGTTGCTAGGAGTATTGATTTCACACATCATAGTTCACTTGTTGGCATTCCAGTCACAACAACACGAAACCGAGGAATGAATAATGATGGCAAGAAGTATCATTAAATGGAGAATTCATAATAGGTGGTGCAATTCTCATGACATTCTTGACATAAGATGGTGATACTCCAGGGTAGAACAGAACAAAAGCTGGATTGGCATTTTGATCTGCAGGATACAACTACTTTGACCCAATCCTAGAAATGGATGAGGTGCTGGAGTTTGTTTCTCCTAGTCATTCCGAAATAGAATGGCTTGACGGACCACAACAATAATATGCATCGATGAATGAATGCACGCATACTCTTGACTATCAATTGATAGACAAAGGTCAGAAAACAACTAAAAAGGGACAACTCAAAGGAGCATATGATTTTCTGAGTTGTGGATGCATAGGTTAGTATGTCGAACAAAGCTCAACATTTCTTCCAGATAACCCATGCAGAAAGGTAGAACTGGCAGAGTCACAACATAGAATCAAGAACTCATCAAGAGCACTCTGATTGTGATCTTTCGGTTCAATAAGAACTTCTGCCATAAGTAGTTCATGGTATTTGGAAGAGGAAAATACCACGGACCTCGAGGACTATCACAAAGGTTACTAATATCCTAGAGGAACTAGCAAGCACTATCAACATGAAGTAAGTAGGGTGAATCTCGGGTTTAAGGACCCAGAAGTAGAATACCTATTAACTAAGTGGCATCACGGGATGCTTTCGAGAATGATGGCCAGAATCATCACACTGGGAACACAAAACATGGCTAGATTACTAGGGGATCCTCTAAGACACCAAATGTCATAACAATAGCTCCATCATATATGTCGAGGCAACAGAGTACCTCAACTCACCAATCAGTTTGGTTAAACTGGCCCAACGAAACATTAGGAACGTAAAGAAGGGAGTTGCAAATGCATCAGACTATTTCGAAACCTGGGATGACTCGGGCAGCATAACGGCTGGAAATGCTCAAAAATATTTGAGACATCCTGCAAAAATGGTGGTGTAACCACTCAACATCACAATATCAAGGTTCCGAGACCAACTGTTAACACACAGAAGTACTAGAAACTGAACTGAGGCTTGAATCCAACAATCCTAGAGGTCTACGGATTAGTAACACGTGATCCTAATAGAAAGATGAGAAGCCTAGTTCTTAATCCCCGTAGAAGAGAAGAGGATGACTCAGATCAGCAGGACATAAGGTAAAGGAGTAAAAAGAGCCTTACGTTCCCTTCCACAATCAATTCCCTTATATAACTAAAGAATTTCTAGACTCAACTTCGACCAGTTTGGCTTGGTAATCCTACAGGCAGTCAGGCTCTGATACCAAAGCTGTCAGGACCCCGATCCTAAGTCACACCGATCTAGCATGTAACACATCATATCACTTTGCGGCGTCACGCACGGTATCCCATGGGTGCCACCTTACCTGGCCAGGGACTGTTTGCGCCTTTTGGCTCACGTATATGATAGTGTCACTAGCATCCATATGACAAAGAACCCGGGCCGACATGACTAGTCGTACACTCAAGGTGGCGCTAACTTACAGGGATAGGCATACATGACCCAACAATGAACGTGTCGGTCATCAACGTATGAGCCCAAGTCATAGCAAGCTACAAGGACTTAAAGGAACAATGCATGACATTTCCCGAAGAACAGGACCTGAGGAATGAAGAAGGACACATGCCGGCCGACCTAAGTGTTAGGAGGCGGTAGCAACCTACCATGGCTCAGTGGAAGCACTAGGAGACATTTCCCCATAAGAGAGGCTACCAAGAATAAACAACTAGGTTGTCGGATCCCACACATACCAAGCATTTCAATAACATACACACAATATGCTTGATATGTGCAAATACAACATGGCATCACAACAAAACTCTACGACTCAAAGTATTTATTCATTAGGCTCCGACGGGCCAGATATTACAATGATGGGTCTGATGACCCAGCATTCAAGTCATACAAGCAATAAGCACAAGCGGAAGCTTAACTTGTCTGAGTACAGACAACTACAAATGAAAAAGGTTGAGAAGCCTGACTATCTACAAGACCCTGCCTAGGGCACAAGATCATAGCTGAGGTAACAAGCCAAACGTCAAAGTCCATGCGGAACTACTAATGAGACTGAAGTCTCTCTGCAAAAACATAAATTAAGCAAACGTGTGTACAAATGTACCCAACAAGACTTACATCAGAACTAGCTACATGTGCATCAGTATCAACAAAGAGGGTCGCGGAGTTTAACTGCATCAAGCCAGCTTTGACTCAGTGGCTATCCCGAACTACGTCTGTAAGTAACTCTTTTGGGGTGGCGCACACGAGTCCATATATTCACTAAATCAATACACAACTATGGATCCGCTCCCGTCTCCCTACGAGAACGCCATCCATAGCACTCACGCTTATCTTGCGCATTTTAGAGTATCCACTTTCACGTGTCTATGGACTATATAAGCAACCAAGTAGTCCTTTACCTGGACGCGGCTTTTCGAATAGATGATGTTAACCCTGTAGGGGTGTACTTCTTCACACACGCTCTCGCCACTTACCGCCATGTACACGTCATGTATCTCGGCAACCTTCAAGAGGAAGCCTGGCGAGGTTGTCAGCCACGACCTGACTAACCACACAAGTCCCTAGTCCAGGTTTATCACCTATTAAGGTTCCATCCGCACGGAGTCCGACCGAGGTTTCCACTACGGCCCCGAATGATGTGTGCAGGGTTCCCGAGGCACCAAACGGGCGTCCCGGGACACCGTGCCACGTGCCTACCGCATCGCAGCCCACCCCTCGGATCAGCGCTACGCACGGCCTCCAGCATACACTACAAAAAAGACACATCCGTGACATTTTGGGCCGAACAATTTTTTCCGTCATACTTATGACACTTCTATGACAATAATTGTGACAAAACCATGTATCATCATAGATGTGGTGGGCTCCTACTTCTATGACAAAAAATCATGACATAAAATGGGCTTTTTGTCCCGAGCGGGCCGGAGACGCAGCTGCATGACATTCTTTGGGCCGTCCATGATGGAGAAAACCGTGGTAGAAGCGAGGGCGAGGAAAATATCGGGGGAGTTTCCGATTACGGTGGGTCGTCAGGGGCCGAGCGATGCGCGTTTCTCTCAGACGTGCAAGGTGTGTAGGCGTTGCGCTCTAATCGAACCCGAGCGAGGCGTGGGCTCTAATTGAACTCGAGCGATCTGACCGTAGGCTACTGGCGTTCATCGAACCCGGCGATCGATCGATCCTTGTCGTTAATCAAAACAGTGATTCCTTTGCTACTGTTGCTAACTGAAGCCGATCGAACACTGCTGCCTCCTTCCCTTGATGAACAGTGAGCGTTGTTGGGGGGTTTGGATGAATAGTTCTCGGTGGGGGTTGGATGAACAGGACCCCGTGGTAGTAGAGGCCGTTGCCGCTAGATGAACAGTACCCCGATCAATCGAGCCGGTGGATGAACAGGACCCCATGGAGGGCTGGATGAACATGACCCCGTGGAGGGCTGGATGAACAGGACCCCGTGGAGGGCTGGTTGAACAGTAGCCGGTGGAGCGCTGGATGAACAGTAGCCCGTGGAGGGGTGGTTGAATAGGACCCCGCGGAGAGGGCTGGTTGTGCAGTAGCCGGTGGAGGAGCGCGCGGTGGAGGCTGGATGAACAGGAGCCCATGGATGAACATTCGCTGGTGGAGGCTAGAGGAGGTCGACGGTGGATGAACAGTAGCCCGTGGAGGCAGTCGACGGTGGAGATGAACAGTATCCCATGGAGTCCCGTTTTGCGGTACGCCACACCCCTCCCGATGAACATGACCCCCTTTTCGACTGTAGCGCTCCAACACAAGTCCGTTTCCTCTGTTTTGCGGTATGCCGCACCCCTCCCGATCAACAGGACCCCGTTTCGACCGTAGGAGGTCCGTTTCCTCCATTTTGCAGTACGCCAGACCCCTCCCGATGAACAGGATCCCGTTTCCACTTTGGCCGGTCGAACACAAGGCCGTTTCCTCCGTTCTGCGGTACGCCATGCCTCGTTTCCATCGGCTGTTCCGTCCAAGCCGGTTGGCTCCCGATGAACAACACACGTTCCGCTGCCTCTCGATGAACACGACGCATTTTGTTGCCTCCCCATGAACATGACGATGACGCAGATTCTCCGTTCCGACCCAGCCACAGCCATGTACACGAGCCATGGCCGTACTTATGTGATTAGGCGTTCGAGACCCCGCCCATATGTACGCACGTGGCCATTACTTTCTTGCAACATGGCCACTGTACGTACGTGTACATGCTACGTGCACGTCTCTTCTACGACACGTGCGCGCCTCTACTACCACACGTGCCCTTCCTTACACGGCCATGGTTCATCGCTGTAGCTTGCAAACAGACCGATCGTATGTACGTACATGTTCTCGACCAGAATGACAACGCTACGTACGCTTCGACCAGGTGGGTCCCGACTGTCAGGCACTTCCTTGCGTGCGAAGATGTAGCTGGTGGGTCCCAGCAGTCAGGGGGGCGAATCATTTTTTTTGCCCATAATATGGACGCACTTCCTTGCGTGCAAAGATGTAGCTGGTGGGTCCCAGCAGCCAGGGGTAGAAAACATTAATTTTCAGGGTAAAAAGGATGCAGTTGCATGCGTCCGTCCATGGGCGTGGTGCGTCCCCACTGTCAGCCTCTCACGTACAATCATCTTCAGATGACTCTTGGTTGTTGACCACAGTGACCACACTATGCCGAGCGCACCAAGGCCGGTGGACGATGGCGAGGCCCCAGACTGGAACGACATGGAGATGGGGAAGACACGGCAGTGGAGTCGCAGATGGAGAGGAGTGGGAAACTTGACTGGTTCGGGTGCGCGGTAGCACTGCTACGGTGCCGCGCACGGGAGACATTAGCAAGAATAGAGGTTGAAGAAGGAGCATGGCTGTTGGATTAACATCCAACGGTCCAGCTGCTAGAATCATTTGTTGATTAAGTTTACAAAGCCCTGTGTACACGTCCGCTTAGTAGGCCCACAAGTCAGCCACCAAATCTAATGGGTCCCAGCTGTCAATGAGAGGAATAATTTTTTCGCATAACAAGGAGGCACTTCATTCCGTGCGAAGATACAGCCGGTGGGTCCCAGTTGTTAGGGGGAGGAAACAACTTAATAAGGAGGAACTTCCCTTGCGTGCGACCATGGACCTCGTGGGTCCCAGCCGTCAGGCTCTCCAAGTACAGTCCTCTTCCGAGGACTCTCGTTTGTTGACCACGCCGTGCCGAGCGCAGCAAGGCGATGGACGACGGCGAGGCCCCAGACTGGAACGACCCGGAGATGGGGAAGACGCGGCAGTGGAGTCGCAGACGGAGAGGAGTGGGAAACTTGACTGGTTCGGGTGCGGGGTCGGCCTACACTTGGCAGAGAATAACAGGAGGTGTGGAGTGGAGGGATGGCCTGGCCGTCAGCGGGGTAGCGTTTCGCTGAGGCGCCAAAGACAACGTCGCTGGACGCCAGAGGCTGGAGCAGGCGGTCCCGACAGCGCTGGGGGAAGAAGACGAGAGATTGAAGAGGAATGCCGGCCGTTGGATGTAAATCCAACACCTTGTTAGGCTTCGACCTACTGGCCCACATGTCACCTACCCATTTGTTTTTAGTCCATTTGGTGGGCTAGGTGAAACAATGATGTAGCATCTATGCAGCCCGCTTTTATATATGGTAGAATTTAAAGCGCATTTGCATTTTCTCGTAATCCATGGACTGGCTGGGCTGGGTGAAAATATCATGTTGGGCTAGATGGAGAAATGTTATAAAAACATAAACACATGATTGACGTCTATTACTGCATTGGTCAGTAAAATCTTTGCAAGCTTATGTACGCAATCACTAGGAGTTAACTTGCCAAGTTATATATAAACAATTATTATTATTATTATTTTGTAAGAGCTTTCAACTTACGAAATAAAATATCATTTTAATTTGATGAGTTAATAGGACGTGGGGTATTATTATTTTTTAGGCTAGACGTGGGATAGTTGAGTTGGTTCTAGGGAAAAGTACTCGGAGAAAACTCAGTTTACATCGAAAAATAAAGTGGGAGAAAATTCAGATATAGGATTAATGAAAAAGAAATATAAAGGAAGTGGGAAGGTCTATAAAATGGTTGGACGTTGACATGTTTAACGGAACCTTATGTTGTTTCTATTATATATATGTAATAAAATAAGATATAAATATAGGTTCAGTTTTGCATTCTTATAGAAAAATAGAACTGAGATGTGCGTCGTCTTGAAAAACTAAACATAACTTGGGTTGCTGACGTTATAGACAAGCTAGGTTGGGAGGCCCAGAGGCCGCTTGATACCTGCTGGATCCAAAAAATGTTGAAACATGTCGTGGGCTGCCCATGTTAAACAACAAAACCTAGGCCATGGACCTAGTGGGCCCGGGACTGTCAGCCTCTCGACGAACATTTGTCTCCCGATTCCTCTTGTTTTCCTGACCATGTTGGGAACAACAGACGGCGGCGCCAATGGCGAGAGCACCAAGGCGGAGGACGACGCCGAGATCTCGAATCAACGAACCGGAGCTGGGAAGACGCAGCGGAGGGGAGTACGAGGTTGACTTGTTCGGGTGCAGGTGGGCCGGTGGAGCTGCCGCCACGGACAATCCGTGGGAGTAGAGGGATGGCCAGCCGCTGTATAGGAAGAGGATGAAAGATTGAACAAAATAAAGAACTACAAATGGATAGATTCTAGGAGGAATATAATGAACAGGACTATTTCTCCTTTTGGCCATAGCCATAGAAGAAGCTTCTCCTCCAAAGCGGAGGGAGGGGAATCTCAGGATTCCTATGACCCTGCTTATATCTCTTTTTTAAGAGCTCGTTTAGGGTTTTTCCCGGGGGGTGGTTGGTCCCATATGTCTATGTACGAGACCTGCTGGGTCCACCTGAGAAGGGGAATATGTTGGCAGGAAGGAGATTCAAAGCATGACAGCCGAGTAAACTAGTTTGTTTTTTAAACGGACAAGTGAACTAGTTACATACATAAGAAAATAGACACTAAAAAAGAAAACAGGTTGATGCGTTCTTAAAAGAAATATTTCGGACAAAACAGATAATTATGACACATAGGCTAATGCATGAAACACTCAGATGATAAAGGTGCTTATAAACAGATAAAGTACAACATTTATACCTTCCTGGCATGCTTGATCATGACACTGCGGCTGTCCGTGTATTCGTCGGTTACGGGAAGCAGACACGCCCTCATGTCCAAGATCATCCTGTACATGTCGTAGCATGCGTATGCGTCCTTGGCCGCGTAGGTTATGTAGGCTAGATTCAGAGGTACCTCCAACGTGTTCAGGTCCTTGGTATCGTTGTCTTCTTTCATGTTGGCATATCAGGGGTCGATGATGGTCTCGGCAAGGTCAACCACGGAGTCCTTCTCCTGCCCGTTGCCGATGATCTTGTATTTCTTCTAGATGTTGACAAGCTTGTGGCACCAGATGGCCGAATCGTCGCGTTCTTCCTTCTCTCCACCATAGCGAAGGTGCAGTCGGCGCTGCCGATGAAACGGGCGAATGCTCCAGAACCTCTGATGGCCCTACAGCAGTGGTAGACGAGAACCTCGTCCCGCACACATACCTGGGCAATGGCGATCCGCTGGTCCCTGTAAGGAGATGAATGGATGGGCACAAGGTCTAAGTCCTGTGACCTTGTGCTTTCTCGTTCTGCAGGTACTGCTTGAACTCGGCGAGGCAGAGCTTCACCGAGTCCGGATCGTTGGTGTACATCACATTCAACTTGCTGCAGCCATAGGACTGAACGGCGAACTCAAAGGGGAACTCCTTGCTGAAGTCCATATCCAGCAGGCTCACCCCTCGGATCACCATTGGAGTCTCTTCAAGTGAATGAGTGGGTAGGCGGCGACAGTTCGTTTTTCAGCTATTGGGGAACTGGATTCAACAAGAACTAAGTGTACAAAGCGACAACAGTTACTACCCATCCCTCGCCTGCTGCACGCCCGGCAGAAGATGCACCCTCAGTGCATTCAAATGCCTCCATTAAGAAACCTACTCCAGCCACACGTCGGTTCACGAGCGGGTCTGTATTGGCACTTTCACACAGATAATAATACCAAGTTTGAACTATTTGTTATGGTTGTTGTCCTCTGCATCATCATGCCGTGTTTCCCAGCTTGCAAGATTCAGAACCAAAAAATAAGATCCAAATAATAAGTACAACAAAGATGCCTACACATCTCATTGATTCCCAGTTTGCAAAATTTATAACCAGCAAATAAGATTAAAATGATAAGTACAACAAGTATGCCTACACATCTCATTGATTCCCAGCTTGCAAGATTCAGAACCAACCCATTAGAGCCTTTTGATAAAGTGAATATCGGGATTAAATCCATCTTGGCTAGCCGTGTCATACAATCGAAGAACTTGGCGAATGCTCTTAACCGTCACAACATCTGTAGTTGAGTATTACTGTTTGCACAACACAAATAAGAAGAGCCTGATTACTATAATTGTGGCACTCCTTGAACTCAACCTACAGCTCCACTCGGATGAGGCTTGCCTGGACTTCGATGATTCAATTCATGCGCCTTTTTCTGCAGTTCACCTGAAATGAAGCAAAGATTGCATCATTCAGCTAGCAAGAAGTACTTGCTCTCATGAGCTGGCAGGTTCCTTAGTAGTTGCACTAAAATTGAGGAACATTAAGGTTGGCTGTCCTGATCATGTAAGGTGCAACTATAATTTGCTAATCCTTTTGTGCAGTCCCACTAAAATAAAGTGCCATTGTGGTGACAGTGACGGCTCATCTTGCAAAGGCTAATAAAATGTTGCATGAGATTACCAGCAGAATTTGACGGAGATATTGGAAACTCCAATCACCATTTCGTGCAGCTCCACCAAAATTGAGAGATGTTGCCCACATGACATTTTAGTTGAATTTCACAAGACACTCATTCCAAAAAAATAGTGTTTTGTGCAGTTCACCAAAAGGTCACAATAGTAACAAGGTGAAATGGATATCCCTATCTGCATAAAAAGATAGAAAGTAAACAGTTGCTGGTCAATAAGAATATACGAAACATACACGAAATGAAAAGAAGCATCTTAATTATGTTCATGGCAATCACGCAAGGACAGTAGAAATATTAAAACGTCAGCAATGCTTCATGTTACCGGAAGCATTACGATCGACAATGATATCCGTCAAATATGGGATTACTTTAATGGTGGCATTGCATGTTTACCAGATACAGTAAATCAACAGCAGCTAAAGAGTTGGTTTAAGGGCATGGGACCGTGGGGACACCAGGACACTCAGAAGCGTAAAGGAGCAACTTACTTATCATACTGGGGAAAATAGCAGGAGTACCATTTGTAACACAGTATAATGCATCATATCACTGGAGGCATTAGATTAACAATAAAACTGGTTAGACATGTCCCTGAGGTAACAGTGCGATCGCTTCATTTTACATGCGCCCTTACATTAACAACATCAAAAGGTTGGTATAAGGACATGCAATAGTGGACGCATCAGCACAATGTACATACAAGGAGGCATAAAGTGGTGATGCCGAGTTTGTTCATGCTCTGTGAGGGCATCGAATCTAATCCTGGAGACCTTTTACTATGTGAGGGCAGCAAATCTAATCCTGGAGACCTTTTACTATGTGAGGATAGCAAATCTAATCCTGGAGACCTTTTACTATGTGAGGGCAGCAAATCTAATCCTGGAGACCTTTTACTATGTGACGGCAGCAAATCTAATCCTGGAGACCTTTTACAATGTGAGGGAGGAAATTCTAATCCTGGAGACCTTTTACTATGTGGGGGCACCAAATCTAATCCTGGAGACCTTTTACTATGTGAGGGAAGCAATTCTAATCCTGGAGACCTTTTACTATGTGAGGGCAAAAAATCTAATCCTGGACATACTCTGTTGACTTGTCCACCAGCCGCCACTTTCTATCCTTTTTTCAACCAATAATAGATCTGTTCCGTATCTACTGCGTTTTCCCATTATTTCCCTTTCCAACCAAGAGACCGGTTGGGTATCCGGTCTCTACTACTTTCACCATATTATTTCCTCTTTGAATCAAGTCCTAGATTCATGCTACAACTTTCCCCCCTTTCTTCGTTGTTTGAACCAAGTCCTAGATTCGAATGCATGAAGTAGCTTTACCCCTAATAATACTAAAAATTTAGGTTGCTTTGGAAGAGCTGATGGGAGTAGAAAAAGATGCACATGCAGACACATGGGGAGCTGGGGCAGTAGAGCAAGGCCGCTTTCGAAGAACTTATCCCTGAGGGTCGTCGAGATGTCGGCGGCGGCAGGTCGGATCTGCGCACAATACGGCAGGGAGGAAGAAGGGTCAGAGGACCTCCCGAGCTGGCGTTGTGTCGGAAAGAACGACACGAGCAGAGGATCGGGCCCCTCTGGCAGCTGTGAGTTTCCTTCCTCGCCGGCAATGACCGCGTGCACGATGCACCTAGTCCTCTAAACACACCAGCCGAAGGGATCCGTTCGGATCTGTGACCAGTGGTGAGCAAAGAGGAAATGTCGCTACCGTTGTCTTGTTTAGATCTGGAGAGGACGAGAGAATAAAGAGAGCAACCCTAGTAAAGCAAGCGCCAGCCCCGCGCATATATATAGTGGAGTGATTATCTTTTTCTCTCCACAACAAGCATTTCAATTTGTGTACATGCATTAAAGAAAAGAAACTCTCTATTTAAGGTGAGTAACTGTATGACTCCTACTTACTACTACTACCTCTGTCCTGGTTTATAGGTCACCTTTGTAGTTCGTGCCAAATTTTGACCAAATATTTAGCTAACAAAATGTTAATGCATGTGAACAAAATTTATATCGTTGGATTCGTATTTTAACATAGTTATCAATGATATAATTTTTGTTAACATGCATGAACGTTTTGCTAGTTCAATCTATAGTCAAAATTTGACACAATATACAATGGGGACCAATAAACTAGGACGGAGGTAGTATTGTTCACTTGTGCTCCCCGGCCCTCCATTCATGGACCAACCCCACGGGTGAATAAACATACAGTACTAGTATTTATATAGAATGAACAAGCTCGAACTATTTTTGCGTAGTTAAAAGTTGAGGGCGGCGCTTCTCCTGGGCAGTACGTGCGGCAGTTTTCGCTTAGGCGGTTTGACAGAGAGGCGAGGAGGTTGAGGGAGTAGCGGATTCAACTTACTTACTGCTGGAAAGGTCGGGCTGTCCGATTTGACGGCACGTTACTGGTGGATAGACTTGTGATATGACTACTCACTATAGTCATGATTACTGGCGGTACGACCGGGGTGATGCCCCCCTTCCGTTTTGCACTCTAATCTGGTGCATGACACGTCGACCCGGATGCTGGCTCTCCCACATGTTGGCGAAGTACGTAGGAGGAGTGCGAACCATGGCAGAGGAGTGCGAACCACGGTAGCCCAGTGAATCAGCAGTAGAAAACAATGGGCTGATATGGCCATAAAAAACAATGTGCTACGGTCCACACTCTAGCATGTACAGTACTACTCCTCTTTGTTTGGATCCCTGAGTTAGAGCTAGTTTGGGTTGAAATAGCCTCAAATTATCCAAACAGGAGGGGTTAGTTTGAGCTAGTTTGCTCTAACCCAGCTAAAAAAACTAGGGACTTTTTAGTTGGAACTAGAAAAAGTCCTAGGACTTATGAACCAAACAGGGCCTCAAGCACCTATGGAGGCGACTGCCACTCACGTCTATCGCGTGTCAGGAGACGTTCCCGTCGACAATGAGGTGCCTATGGTGCCTATTGTGCACCACGACCAAGGCAGAGAGGAAAACGAGAGAACTATGTATTTATTTATGATGTAGATTCACTCATTTTGCTCCATATGTACTCCGTCTCGGTGTAGTCTAGTCACTTGTTGAAATCTCTAGAAAGGCAAATACTCCTTTCTGGTTTACAGGGCTATACTAGCAAGTAACAGTGGGCTCACATAGCAAATTTGTCTCATGCAAGAGCCTGGCTATATGCGTGCTCCAAGGTTCAAAACTGCCACGTTCGGGTTGCGCTTAGCTCTTCGCCTCTCCGAGAAGACGAACAATGATGTTACTACTACTGCTTCTACAGTAGTATCGAATCCACTACTGCATGTCCATCCACCGCGTGCGGGAGGGATAGCCACCGCGCGCATGGGCGAGGGGGAAGGTGTGTAGTAGTAAAATCAAGCTTCTCCTCGTTGTACGAGTTGACGCGACACATCATAGCACTGGCCCCACATGGTTGCCTCTAAACTTACTGAAAAGACCCATGATGTACAATACTCCATTTCTTGCAACCTCTAACATTTACCCCACCACAAATTAAAATCTATATTCCTGTCTTGACCAGATGAGCGTGCAAACTAGAATCACCAGGATGACAGGTAGGGCCACAAGATTATTTTAATAAAAAAAGCATGGAGCCGACCCCGACGATTTTAAGCTTACATGTATGGTACATGCTATCCTAGAATACTCTACACATGAAACTACCACACGAGCGTCCGGGCTGCACTTGGCTCTTCGCCTCTTCGGGAAGTCGAACAACGATGGAGTACTACTGCAGTGAGGAGTACTACAGTATGCTTCTGGCCATCTGACACCGATTGAACTGCTGTATGTCCACCGCGTGCCGGAGGGAGAGTGTGTAGCGAATGAAAGCTTCTCCTAGTCACGCCAGCCACCACGCTCATGGGCGAGGGAGGGACGCAGCTTCGTTGACTTACTGCTCCTGCTTTTGCGTCTATGACAGGTGGGCCCAACAGGTCGGTGGCCCACCTGTCATGCAGCCAAAGGCAGGTGCGGTTAAGGCGAGAGGGCGTTGTAGTAATCAAACTTCTCGGTCTTGTACGAGTTGACGCGACACATCAAAGCACTGCACTCGATATATTTCAATAATTTGCGTTTACCGATGCATTAATTACAACGCATGCTTGCATGTCGTGACTCTCCTTTTGATACTTGCATGTGTTGATTTAATGCACCTTGAACTAGTATGAATATGTGATGGTAAAGCTTTGTAATAAAGCGAGAGATGGTTGTGCACAAGGAGGGCGGAATTCCGAGGAGGGCGAGATCATGCAGACATAACAGGACCCGATGATGGAGCTCTCTATGGTCTCGATGGACCTCACGTTGCTCCACTGCCCCTTGTGCCTCTGCCCCTTGAAGCCTCCAGTGTATGAGGTTCGAATACACCTCCTCCGTTCGGCTGATCGAGCAAGGTGCATGTTTCTTGATTGATGTGTTGTTCGATTGATTTGTGCAGTGCAAGGGAGGGTACCTGGCCTGCGCGGACTGCCGCGTCGAGCGCCCCGGGAACCTGCGGCAGTGCCAGAAGTGCGAGCGCGGCGGTGGCTTTGACGTGTGGAACATGACAGTGGACGCCGTCCTCTCCTTAGTGAGGGTGGAGTGCCCACACGAAGGCTGTGGTCTCTACGTCACTTACCACAAGCTCACCGATCACCAGAGCGTGTGTTCGCTTGTGCCCTGCAAATGCCCGTGCCGTCTGCCTCAAGGGCCACGGCGCCGCCGGCGCTCTCCCACCACATCAGCACCGTGCATCCCATGCCCGTGCACAGGATCCAGCATGGCAAGGTGCTCCAGCTACAAGTGCCATTGTCGGAGCCACGACTCTTGCTGTTCATGGAGGAGGATGAATGCGTGTTTTTCTTGGTCGGCGGCATGCTCGGCATCGGTGCGCCTATCACCATGTCGGTCGTTTGCGTCAGAGCGGGGTCGTCCCCACTTCCACACTATGTAGCCAAGCTGTGGGCGAATGGCCTGCCGGGGGAGCCAAAAACAGGACCGACGCCGTCAAGGTGGAAATGGAGGTGACAAGCAGCAAGGATCCCGGCGACGTCGCCGTGCATGAGCTGACCTTCTTCACAGTTCCGCCCAAGCCGCTGGCCGGGACTAAGCTGGTGTCCCTCCATATTTAGATTGACAAGCTCACGTCCTAAATGATTCTACAGTGCCTTCTGTTTATCTTAGTAATATGCTAATATAGGGGTTAGCTCGGTCTACTTTAGCTTAAGAGATGGTGGGCTTTGGTGGCGATGCAACAATTACTTTGACATCAGATCAGCAGTTAAAGTAGTTTCCAACAGTCGAATGGATATTTTTTGTCTGTTGGATATAAAGATGTTACAGTAACTAGCTAGTATGTTACCACATGCCTCTCTTTCTTGATATGTGTGATGTTACATTAACTAGCTATGTTACCACATGCCTCTCTTTCTTCATTAATTACATGCCACATCATCTATTTTTCCTAGATAAGAGTGATGTTGCCACCTATGTTACTCCCACTATGGGTAGTCTAAGAGCAAGTACAATAAAACTGAGTCAGCGGGCTATAAGAAATAAACTAGTATACGTCTGCTTAGTTGGATGAAAGAGAAGAGGAGAGAGAAGGTAAGCGGGCTCTTCGTGAAGAGCCAGCTCTAGCACGTGCTCCGGGGCATTTTGTGAGAATAAAAGGTGGGCCACATAATATAAAAGTAGTGCACTCTTTTGATCTACTATTGTAAATGTTGGCTATAAGATGGGCTATAGATGACACGTCACTGACTTATAGCCAGCAGCTGGCTATACCATTAACCATGCTCTAAGAGCAAGTATAATAGTACACAGTCAGCAGGCTATAAGCAAGTCCATGTCATCAAAATCATAGCTGGAAAAGAGAGAAAGAAGGAAAACCAAGACAGCGGGCGCTTGAGCTAGCGCTGGCTACGGCGCAAGAAACAAGACATGCAGCCTGCATGCAGCCCGCATGCAGCCCTGTGAGCCAACTCTCATCTCCTCTCCACCAATCAGGATGTGTGCTCTTCCCTTCTTCCACATGCAAGCATTAAGTATTAGTAGCTAGTTTACAACCCACCTATTATACTAGCAGGCTATTATGAAGGCTTCAAGTGACATGGCATTGGCATATAGCCAAGAAGCTTTTGTTTCATAGTGGAGAGTATATGACACTACCCACTATGAAGGTACTAGTAACATAGACTAGTAACTAGTCTATGTTACTCTCCACTATGACCAGCCAAAGACGAGGCGCAGATACCAACGAGGGCCTCGTTGTGTCTATACTTGGACAACTCATGCACACTGATACGTCCATTTTGCATCATGCTTTTATATCGATATTTATTGCATTATGGGCCATTATTACACGTTATGTCACAATACTTATGACTATTCTCTCTTATTTTACAAGGTTTACATGAAGAGGGAGAATGCCAGCAGCTAGAAATCTGGGCTGGAAAAGGAGCAAATATTAGAGACCTATTCTGCACAGCTCCAAAAGTCCTGAAACTTCAACTTCACGGAAGTCATTTTTGGAATTAATAAAAAATACTGGCGAAAAAAAGTACCAGAGGGGGCCCACACGCTGACCACGAGGGTGGGGGTGCGCCCTACCCCCTGGGCGCGCCCCCTGCCTCGTGGGCCCCGTGGTAGGCCTCCGGTGCCCATCTTATGCTATATGAAGTCTTTCGTCCGAGAAAAAAATCATAAGCAAGCTTTTGGGAAGAAACTCCGCCGCCACGAGGCGGAACCTTGGCGGAACCAATCTAGGGCTCCGGCAGAGCTGTTCTGCTGGGAAACTTCCCTACGGGAGGGGGAAATCATCGCCATCGTCATCACCAACGATCCTCTCATCGGGAGGGGGTCAATCTCCATCAACATCTTCACCTACACCATCTCCTCTCAAACCCTACTTCATCTCTTGTATCCAATCTTTGTCCCAAAGCCTCAGATTGGTACCTGTGGGTTGCTAGTAGTGTTGATTACTCCCTGTAGTTGATGCTAGTTGGTTTATTTGGTGGAAGATCATATGTTCAGATCCATTATGCATATTAATACCCCTCTGATTATGAACATGAATATGATTTGTGAGTAGTTACGTTTGTTCCTGAGGACATGGGAGAAGTCTTGCTATAAGTAGTCATGTGAATTTGGTATCCGTTCGATATTTTGATAAGATGTATGTTGTCTCTCCTCTAGTGGTGTTATGTGAACATCGACTACATGACACTTCACCATTATTTGGGCCTAGAGGAAGGCATTGGGAAGTAATAAGTAGATGATGGGTTGCTAGAGTGATGTAAGCTTAAACCCTAGTTTATGAGTTGCTTCGTAAGGGGCTGATTTGGATCCATATGTTTCATGTTATGTTTAGGTTTACCTTAATACTTCTTTTGTAGTTGCGGATGCTTGCAATAGGGGTTAATTATAAGTGGGATGCTTGTCCAAGAAAGGACAGCACCCAAGCACCGGTCCACCCACATACCAAATTATCAAAGTAACGAACACGAATCATATGAGCGTGATGAAAACTAGCTTGACGATAATTCCTATGTGTCCTCGGGAGCGCTTTTCTTTATATAAGATTTTCTCCAGGCTTGTCCTTTGCTACAAAAAGGATTGGGCCATCTTGCTGCACCTTGTTTACTTTCATTACTTGTTACCCGTTACAAATTACCTTGTCACAAAACTATCTGTTATCGATAATTTCAGTGCTTGCAGAGAATACCTTCCTGAAAACCGCTTATCATTTCCTTCTGCTCCTCGTTGGGTTCGACACTCTTACTTATCGAAAGGACTATGATAGATCCCCTATACTTGTGGGTCATCACACACCAGGCAGACGAAGCTCGTGTCGTGTTGGTGTCGTGTGCGGCCCGCACATTAACCAGAACCTCGCGCCTCCATCTTAGCCTCCGCGTTTTAAACTTCTCAATCTCAAGGCCAAGGAGCAATGTGAAACCTATGATAGAGCCAATAGGATGGTTGAGAACAATACAATTCGTAGCTACAGATGCGTGTGTGAGAGAGGACGAGTGCATGCGTGCACCTCTTCTCTTCCTGTATAACGTACTAAACTCAGAGTACAAGTGTATGTGGGTGGCATCGACCTAGGGAGAAGTGATGGTGCGTGCGAGATGTCCCGAGAGATAGGTGTAATGCGTTTGAAAAAAAGACTAGTCTATAGCTCGCCACGAGGCTATTCCTATCGAACGCCAGCATAAGATATGTATCCGACGGTGCCAATTTTTCCACGTACACAATAGTAGAAAAAGAACTAGTACCATGGCATATGCTACACCACGGCCGAGAACACTTGCCCACGTTACGCCATCCGAGAATAGTGCCGCACTTCGAAACTAGAACCATCAATAATTTTGAGCGTGTCTTGTCACATTCCAAATTGCTACTACTACCATGCTATATCTAATTGCAAACCTGTTCATACCGATCACAACCTAAACGGTTTCCCACTTAGGAGCGTATTAGTAGTACTCTGTTATAAATACTACTATGCCAAGATGACTGCACATTCCTCCTCAACTCCTCATCAAGTCAATCAAGCCATGGCGGCGTGAGTTACGGGTCGAGAGATTTCCACCAGGAGAGGCGAGCATGGAAGAGGAAGCACGAGAGATGTCCCGCCGCTGAAAAGCATCCGACATGTCCAGGCCAAGCAGCAAGAAGAACACGAAGGTCGGCGCCGCCGTTGATGTAGCAGATTGGTCCGACCACGCCGCAGAAGCAGCAGAAATGTCCCGCCACACCGCCGAAGCAGCACGGAGGTCTCGCCCCGCCGCGGTGGCCTGGGAAAATTTCTCGTAGGCAGGCGAGGACTCTTACAAGCGCATGCATGCGATGGTCCATAGCCAGATGGTTCAGATCTCCGGCTGGGCAAGGTTGCAGGACGAGGCTAGCGGCGTCATTCGGCAACTAGGGGAGGGCAATGTGAAGTTCTGGGGTGAGCGTGACCTGCTGAGGGCGAAGATCACTGGAAGGGCGAAGCAGGAGGAGGAGACCGCTGCCTTGTTGCAGAGGACGAGTGTCATCGCCAAGAAACTTATGGATGATAATGCCATGCTCCGCATCGAGCGCAACATGCTGGTGGAGGAATCCATGGATGCTGCCAAGCAGCGTATTAAGGACATGAAACTGATGAAAGAGATCATCGCCCGCCGCGAGAACTAGTCTCCAAGACCTGCAACGCATAAAGAAAGTAGAGATCAGCGAGCCAGATCGTTGTATGCGTCTTCCTTCTTCTTTAGACCTTGTGTATTTCGGGCATAGCCGCATGTGGCTTTTTAATTATCTTCCTAATTATGTAAGACAATTATTATCCACTCTCGTCGTCCTTATATATATATATATATATATATATATATATATATTCATCAGTCTTGTTATAAGTCGCAGTAGATGCTATATAGGTCCGTCGGATCTTGCATCAAGATCCGTGCAAAATTTTCTTTTCAGATTTTATTTTTTCTCTCTTAAATCTCAGTCGAGTGAGACATTGCCACACCATTAAACAGAGGCTCCGGCGCCATTAATGAAGACCTTGGGAGAGAGGTGGACGGCAGATGGAGGTCAAAGGGCTCTCCTCCCGATAAGCACGCGCAAGGTCTGATCGCACGCCTCCCGGACTCAAATAGCTACCCTGCATGACGTCTCCTAGCTAATAAAAAATGGGACGCGTGGAGGCACGTAAATGGTAAATAGAACGCCCACGGTTTCAATAATACTTGTGTTTCCGATTGTAACGTGACAACACTTGTTCCAAAATGACTTTGTTGATTGTTAATGTGTGCAGCTTCGCAAACCGGACAACAAAATTACCACAACATGTTGGTGCCATGTCATGACACCAAGCCAAGTTTCATGATTTTCATGCGTGTTTTGGATTTACAGGAATTAAAAAACCAAGTTTCTCAATGTTTCCTGCCGAGCCACGATGCCCAGATGTTTGAATTTCATTCCCATTTCTTTTATGGGACCTAGAAATTTACCCGTGGACACACATGTGATTTTTCAACCAGCTTTGGTGCACTGGAGCATGTGCTTGTATTTCATATTTGAATTATGCACACAAAGGTGACTCGTTCCCTCACAGAACCACGAGCCTTCTTGAGAGAAGCTCCGGTTTGCAAGAAGCTTATACCAAATCTTGTTCCAAATCGGCCCAATTTTTTACCACAACATGTTAGTGCCATGACATGACACCATGCCAAGTTTCATGATTTCCAGGCGAGTTTTGGATTTACATGAATTTAAAAACCAAGTTTCTCGATGTTCTCGGCCGAGTCACGACACCCAGATGTTTGAATTTCATTCCCATTTCTTGCATGGGACCTAGAAATTCACCCAAGGACACACATGTGATTTTTCAACCAACTTTGGTGCACCGGAACATGTGCTTGCAGTTCAAATTTGGATTATGCATAGTAAATTTCCAGAAATTCAATTAATGTATAAAAGGCCAAACGAACCCGAATAATTCCAAAATTTAACAGGGCACTCATATAGTTCTATGTTACCTCTGTAAAGAAAATAAGGGGGGTGGCAGCGTATATTGTTTCGCACACAAAGGTGACACGTTCCCTCTCGGAACCACGAGGCTTGTTGAGAGAATCTCCGGTTTTGCAAGAAGCTTATACCAAAACTTGTCCCAATTCAGCCAAGAATTATATACATATGAAAACAGGGTTTAGATTATCCCGAACATCTTGCCACCTAGACCAATGTACTCTGATTTGAATTCAACACAAAATGGATACAAATATTTGAATTGGAGATCGTATGTTACATGTAGTTTATAGTGAAATATGATTACTGCTATATGCATGTTTTTTGTTATCAAGATAATATTTAAATGATTGTATAACTTGACAACAATCGTATTCAAATAAGAAAAATTGATCCAAATTTAGTCCATATGGTAGACGACAATATATATGTTCATAGGGTGGAGTAAAATGTTCATATATGATGGAAGATCAAAATGTAGGACTACATCCATTATAAACTTCAAGGTCACCTAACGATATATTCGAATTCAATATAACGTGGATTCAATAATTGAAATTTGAGATTCTGGCATTTGTAATCATATAAAAAGGGACATGACTCTTTCTTTTGGTGGGAATTGATTTGTTTTTTGTTGTTGTTGAGGGAAGTACGAATCGATTTGGTACTGTACAGGGTAATCTTGTTCTCCCGATTTTTTTACCTTTTTCTTGTAGTTTATTCAATGACATTTATAGCAATATAGTAAAAGGGAACATGACTCTCTTGTGTCTTGTATGAATTGTTTTTATTGTACACATTAAGTTTGTTCCGTAGAACAAGGAATCCGCGCCTTGTTATCCCGAAATTTTAAGCTCGAGTATCTTTTGTCTCATCTGCTTTGAAACTCCCGCCTCTTCAACCCGCGCCATGCCTTGTTATCCCAAAATTTCGACGCGCACGAGAACTCTCTCCTCATCCAAAATCGGCCCCGCAGCCCAGACACGCGAAATCCCCCTTCGACCCCTCAGCCAGAAATGTCGGCTCGACGTCACGGTGTCAAAACCAGTGGGGGTAAGCTAGTAACTTACCCTACATTTCGGACAAGCGCGTCCCTAAGCCATGGCTCCCCCTATCTTCCCCTTCGTCCCCTCCATTCGTACACCGAGGCCGCCAAAACCCACAAAACCCCGCGCTCCTCGGTCGGCCTGCCGACCGCCGCCCAGCCAGAGACTCTTCCCCGACGATGTCGTCCACCGCAATAGCTCGCCGTCCCTCATCCACCGCACCGGACGAGGATCCGTCGTCCCGCCGGATCAGCCGCCCTGTCCTCCACGTCCAAGGAGCTGCCCCGATGTTCGCCTCGTCTATCGCGCCACCTCCATCCCCACAGCGTGGTCTTGACCTGCCCCACCGGAACCGCAGCACCCTCACCAATTCCTCCGATGAAGCTAAGGCCAACGAGGTTCTGCACTCACCGCTGCATTTTATCTTTAATTTGATCTCACGGGGCTACCGGTGCTTGATACCGAGCAGCCATGGCGGGTCTCCATCGACGGCGCCGTCGCCGGCCACTTCATTGACGACTTCTCTTCCCCATGTCGTTGCTTCCTCGGCAGACACTTCGTGCTGCTGCTCTGCTCTGCTATTGCTGTCGGTCGCGCTGCTGCTCCGATCTTGCTCTCGTTCATGCTGCTGCTCTGCTCTTGCTCTCGCTCGTGCTGCTGCTGCTGCTGAAGGACCTCCGGCAGCTACAGGAGTTGCTTCTTTAGCACTCGCTCATGGTTCTGCTGCACGACTTGCTCTCTGCTAGTGCGTTCCCTGCTCAAGCGTCTGCTGATTTAGATCACTGCTTCTCTGCTACTAGTGCTCAAATGCCCTAAACATCTATTGCAATGCTCTTCTACTAGTTCAATCAGTTTCGACAAAGAAATTCAGTTCACCGTAAAGTTCAGTTTCTTGATTAAGTTCGTGAGTAAATGTATTTACAAAGATCTGTCGGAGCGGCCGTGGCGCAGCTGATGCGTTTTACATCTAGCACTTTTTGGTGACGTATTTTACATCATCTATTGCAGATGATATTAGAGTCCCACTTCAGATTAACGTTGTCTGTCTTGTCCAGCTTCAGCCTCGACGCCGTACACCTCACCGGAGCTGCTCCAACGACGAACCGTCCATCACAGCGGAGCAGTACGCTCGGCGCAGTTTCCAGAGGTCTCAGGTCTTCTTCCCCGCCTCCGACAGTCACACCAGCATCACCACCCTCCACGTCCAACCCAATGATGCTGAGGTCGACAAGGCTATGCCAAAGAGGTTGTACACTCGTTGCATCACTTTGTTACTGTGCATTCATGTCGATCCCTCAGGGATCCTTTGCTATGGAAATACTATGGTACTAGTATTCATGCATTTGGTTAGGAGTGGAGCAAAGCAAAACTGGAGGATTTTTCCTTTGGTGTCTCTTTCCAAGAAAAATGGTAGGAATTTTAATATCCAATTGGACGTCCTTTTCAAATTAATATGCATGAAGAACAGGACTAATTTCATTACTGGCATAATAAGATTCTTATTTTTTTTCATTTTCACATGGTTTGACTTTAATTTGACCATGTTTCTCCATTCCCGTGTTCTTCCAATTCATGTGAACCAAACACCGAGGTTCACAGAAATCCTATGTTTCCAAATGCTCTGTTTTGCTCGTGCATTCCTATCCTATTCCTGTATTTTTCCTATCCTTGCGTTTATAGAATCCTCCAATTCAAAGGAGCCCTTACAGATTTACTTCATTTTCAGATAGGCGTCAAAGAAAACTCTGTGCGTTATGTCCTGCTCCTACCGTGCCGTCATCCACCGCACCTGAGGTGCACCATCGACAGAAGCGTTCACTGCAGCAGAGATTCCCCCTGCAAACTTTCTTTCGCCGCCTCAGATCATATTCCCTGTTGCCGGCAGCCACGCCAACTGCATTACCATCATCGACTGAGCAGGTGAACCTGAGAACTACAAAGTTCCTTAAAAGAGGTCGCAGTCTTTCGTGTTTGCTTACGTTATACATTGGTTATTATTACCTGCTACTTTATCATTCAAACTTGAGTTTTGAAATGCCCGTGGGTCTCATATCAAGGCAACAATGAATAGTATCTGTCTACTATCTTGTTCATCTGGGGTCTTCTATGTGGTTCATGTTGGGTGAGCAACAACAGTAGATAATCCATTGTCTATCTTTTTAAACTGAAGCTATAATCTACTTGCTATCATTAGTTTTGGATCTATCCACTCGTTCGCTACCATCAGTCTTGATTTCTGCATGCACCCCTTAGGCCTTACAAAATCTAACTAATTTTTTTATTATGCATGTCAGTTATTGTACACAATCATACTGAACATGTAGAGAAAAAGAGAAGACTGTTGCATGGGAATACAATGTCATGCAGACGCTGCTCCATGGTGGGCGAAGTGCCCCCCTCCCGCCATTCCAGATTGTATTCTAGGTGAAGATAACTGTTCAGATGGGGACTCAGAGGGAGCCGACCACTCCTATTTACCACCTGAGGTGTTTGCTCTAACCTGGCATGCTGATGTCAGTCATATCATGCATATGGCGCCTCGCATTGCTTACATTATTCATCTTATATGTCATCAGCTTAGTTTAGATTTGCTTTATGTGAATGCCACCTGCTTGGTTTCTATATCATACTTCCACCATTCCTAAATATTTTTCTTTTTAGAAATTTCAACAAGTGACTACATACAGAGCAAAATGAGTGAATCTACACTCTAAAATATGTCTATATACGTCCGTATGTAGTAGTCCATTTGAAATCTCTAAAAAGGCAAATATTTAGGAACGGAGGGAGTATATGGGAATTATGCAATGCCATGTTTTTCAGCCAGTTATCATATATGTGACTTATGCACCGCCATGTAGCCAGGCATCATATATGTGAATTATCTCATGCCATCTTTTTTTTCATTACGTATTCCATTTGTGAACAATGTATGTATATTAAACTACTCTTCATGTGTATCAGCCATTTGAGCCGGTTATGGAAAAATCAGGAGTGAAAACAAGGTCTTCGTGAAAGGTGCAATGGTACCTGTTGAAGCATATATCTCGATGGTTACAGGGAGCTCCTCAGAGGAGGATTCTGAGATAGATGACCAGTCCTATATCCCACCTGAGGTGTATGCTCTAAGTTGCAATGTTTATATTTCTCATATCATGCATATGGTGTCTTGCATTGCTTAGTTTAGATATCATATGCACAATATTGAATTCCATCTCGCTTAGTTTAGAGATCATACATGCGAAAGTGCCAATTGCTTAGTATATGAATCAATTATGTCAATTATATCATGCCATCCGTATACTTAGACAACATTTATGTGAATTATTTCATCCCAACCTATTTTAGAAAGACATCATATAGTTTTGTTATGTCATCCTGTTTAGATACTCATCATATGTTGAATTATGCCATTATATCCTGTTAAGTTATCTATCATATATCTGAAACTGTGTCATGCTATCATGTTTAGTTAGGCATCATATATGTGAAATTGTGTCATGCTGTCCTATTTGCTTAGACAACATATATGTGAATTATCACATCTGTCTATCATACAATGTTTGTACGTTCAATTTATTTTCTAATTTATCAGCCATTTGAATTGGAGGGGGTGATGGCAGTATCTAAGGGAGCAAAAACCCGTTCTTCACAAAAGACAGTGCTACCCGTCGATGCAGATAGAACCATGGTTGTACTGGCCCACAAACTTGCCCCACCACACATAATCGAGACTGTTCCAGATTGCACACTTAGACCATTGGGCAGAGAACCAGCTACAACCCATCTAACCCCAACCCTAGCGGATAGTAACCCACTTCTAGTTAGCAAAGCACCATGTCCACCACAGTAGTACCCCACACGAGCAGTTTGTAAAGCAAGCTGCAGCGTCTAAAGCACGAAGACCGCCACAGCGAACCCAAACTCCATGTTTAAAGCAGAAGAGCAACTGTTCTCAGGTCAGATTCCGTAGCTATGGTCCATACTCCTTTGCTGTTGCATCACTGTATTTACTCATACCAACTACTTTTGAATATGAAGGATCCCATTGAAACTCCAATGGCGCAACATGTATGTTTTAAACCTATTTCTTTAACTGGATTGCTGTTCTAACTTCTTACTCTATGTTGATTTCAGTTTCAGTTGTATAAACAGTTATATTCTCATGTGATGCACATTACAAGTGTTGCCAATGCTGTGTAGTTTCTCACACTTATATTCTGTCTATGCTGCTGTGTCTTCAAAATATATGAGTTGAACTGTGTCTCTACCTTTATTTGGCAACATAAACTAGAATGATATGAACAATAAAGTGACAATAGTACATAGATATATGTTTGTTTCATGCTGTTATCCTGTCCACCTTACTACTGAACCGGTTTACCAAAATGAGTTTGGTATACTACATGCTAAACCTGTGATGTGTCTGCTTGTTTCTCTTGTAGCATGCGAACAGAATATTAGAGAAGAGCACCGCACTATGCAATGGTAGAGAAAGTAATGCAGGTAAAGTTCAAGATAGTGAGACAACCCTGTTGGTCTCCAAGAAAGGTGATAAAAATGATCTTGTAGATAGTGAGAAAACCCCACAGTCCTGCGTTGATGTAGTGTTCGAGTTACTGGCGATCACTGGCACAAGCTCTTTGAGCTCATCGCCTGGATCACTTTGGCTTCTTCTGGCCTCAGCCAAGCTGAAAGGCATCGATCGATTGTCTTTGTGGCTAGAAGTCAAGGACTGAGGAAGTCCCTCAGAATCTGTGAGGCATACTTTCTTGTGCAATGTTAGTTACCGGAGGATTTAAGCGCCAAAGAAGAGAAAGTTAATAAGCTTGCTAAGCATCTTGCCAGCATTAGGGGTACCTAGGATATTGCTTCTTGAGCTCTTCTGAAGTGGTTTCAGTTCTGGACTTGTTTTGCTGCGACATTTATTTGCACTGGTCGCCAACTTTGACGACTAGTGTATGTGATATGCTACTTTGTTCCCTATATTTGCACTAGTTGCTAACTTGGATGCCCAGTGGATGTAATATGTGTAATAGTCGTGATAGCCTAGCATAAGTTGCTTGCTTATTTAGTTCCTTGTTGCCTTGTTTATTTGTTTGCTTGTAGTCAATGCAGTTCTCTTTCCGTGGCCACAATAACCTATTTTTGAAAACTAGGCCACAATAACCATGGGCTACATATTTACTGTAGTTACCATGGGCCTCCTATGGGCCGTAGAAACAATGGGCCTTCTACGGGCCGTAGCATCAATGGGCCTTCTACATGCCGTATGATCGATAGGCCAAACATGGGCCAATAACAGACCGCATTATGGGCCATAAACGGGCTAGATTTTGAATCGTCCGTTCATGGGCCGACAATAATGGGCCGTCGTTAATTGGCGTATTGGACGACACTATGAAAACGACCCAACGGATTAACGGGCTGCAAACGGGCCAATTGTAACCGCGGGCTGAATTTGGCCCACAAGCAGAAAAGGCCAATAACGGGCCGTAAGTAACCGAATGCTGGAAATGAGCCCAAGAATAAATGGGCCCTGAGAAGGCCGAAAGATAACACGGGTTGGAAATGGCCCAAATGAATAATGGGTCGTTAATGGGTATAAAGGGTACACTGTTCATTGCGGGCCAGATTCACCACGGGCCGTTAATGGGCCAAGTGTTACAAATGGCCTCATATGGGCCGAAATACATCATGGGCCATACATGGGCCAGAAGTTACAATGGCCTGGAATCATATTGGACGGCCCAGATGAAGCTACTAGGCTTAATTCCGATAGGCTGTAACGGGTCGTGAGTTAGCGGGCCGTAAATGGGCTATATAGGAACATGCTTTCCGTGGGCCGGCCCGTTACCTTTTGACCAAGTCAAACGGGCCGGCCTTTTCACCGGAATGGGCCTCTGTTAGGCCGTGCCACGTGTTGACGTATCGTAGGCGCCTCCAGCCAATGAGAATTTTTCACGTGGAAAATCCTCATTAGTCCGGGCTATTAGCGGGTTATCGGATCCAAAATCGGACCCGATAGCTTAACGGTGTTCCATTATGGTGGATGCCACGTGTCGGTCACCCTTGACGAAAGCACTTCCATGACGCGTGATTTATCGTCATGGAAGTGGACTCTTCCATGATGATAATTTTAGTAATGTCATGGAACACTTCTACGACAACACAGAGGTATGGCTATCTTGATTCTGTCATAAATTTGTCATGGATGTACATGCATGACAGAAAACATGACCTACTGTGACAAACACGTATCATCATGGAAGTGTCTTTTTTTTGTAGTGATACTACAAACACCATAAACTACTTGCAACTCCGGGACAAAGGACAGGGCTGGTTAATAAGTCGAGTGAGTCAATCAAGTATCCCAATGTGTGGTAGTAGCTGATCTTAAATCACACATACAGATCTCAGTTCCTAAGGACGGTTCCAATGAAACAACCCACCATGTACTCCTACATGGCCTCTCATCGATACCTTTACCAAATCGTGTTTACACACAGCTCTCAATTGTAGCACCTGTTCACACACCTCCAATTCATCCCCGATGAATCAGACCTGACTCAACTCTAAGCAGTAGCAGGCATGACAAACAAGCATGAATGAGTAGGCACATTAGGGCTCAAACAACTCCTACTCATGCTAGTGGGTTTCATCTATTTACTGTGGCAATGGCAGGTCATGCAGAGGAAAGTGCTTCAACTACCACAGCAGGTAACAGTTGAAGCGTTGTTGTCCTAATGCAGTAAAAGAGAGCAGGAGCGAGAGAGTGGGATTGTATCGGAATGAACAAGGGGGTTTTGCTTGCCTGTAACTTCTGAAGATAGTATAGTTCTTCATCGGTGTCATCGATCTCATTGTCGGAACCACGTCTACTGAGAGGGGACAAATACCGGCAATAGAGAAGGAACACAATCAATGCAATGCAACAATATGATGCATGATCATGACAAGGCAATATGCTATGGTTTGCTCTAATGCAACTAGTAACAATTTAAATGGGGTTGGTTTGAACGCATGATTCAAATTCAAACTCCACATAAGGCATTTCAAATGCCATTAATTTAAATTTTCATATACAGTAGCTTTAGGTTGCTCAAACATGCATGAAAATGCCATAAAGAGATTATTTGGATTATTTTGATAATTTTTCATATATAAAATATTTCATTTGGAGTTATAGATTATTTTCTACGAATTTTTGAAGTTTTGGATATTTTTTGAAATAAATAAATCATTTCTGATTTATTTTTAATCCCAGAAAATACTTACTGCGTCAACATGACGTCGGTGTGACTGTCGGATTTCGGGTTCCGGCAGACCCTTGAGGTTCGAACACTGGGGTGCGCGCGGAGATCCAACCCTCCACCATCTCGCAACTCGCCGAATCGCTGGGACCTAAACTACTAAACGGGACAGCACAAGAGACACAAGATTTATACTGGTTCATGCCACCATTGTGGTGTAATACCCTACTCCAGTGTGTGGTGTGGTGGATTGCCTCTTGGGCTGATGAGGAACAATACAAGGAAGAACAGCCTCGCGAGGGTCCTGCATTCTTGGCGGGTGTGATGAACTGCTAGGTGGTGTTGATCGCTCTAGCTACTGGTTTCTTGATGAGGATTCCGGATCCCTCGCCTTGGGGGTGGCTACTCCTATTTATAGACGAAGGCCCTGGGCCTCTTCCCAAATATTGAGCGGGAAGGGCGCCAACAATTGGCCATTTTGAAGGGGAACAGCGGGTACACTTATCCTGACTAAAGTTGGTCCTCGCCTGCCAAAGGCTCTGGTGATGGCGCCTGCTTGGGCTCCACGATGACTCCCTTCCAGCCGTTGGGGCTGGTCTTGGTCTTATTGCACCGAAACGGATGCCTTTGCTTGACGCTCTCGCCTGCGCTTGCTCCCTTTGCACCAAAGAGGAAAGGAGGACACCGCGCGGGCTGGCGCCCGACTGGCGCCCTCGGTCGTCATGGCTTGCGTCATGGGCATCTCGCGAGGTACCCTGCCTTGAACTCTCTGCCTCCTCATGAGCCAGCCTGACGAGGCCATGCCTGAGGAAGCTCCTTGTCGTCCGCTCTGTGAGGCTTGGCCCCTCGCGAGGGTCTTGAGCTTGCGTTGATGAAGATGGGCCGCGCTGGGCCTCCTTCGAGCCACGCCAGCAGCCGTAGGCGTGCAAGTCTGGGGACCCCATTCCCGTAACGCCGACAGTAGCCCCGGCCCATGGCGCGCCTGAATTTGGCCGAGCAGAGGCGAAAGGGCAAGTGCGAGCGTCATGGGCCCTAACAGCCTGCGACCTTGGGCGATGTGTGGCGGTTGATTGACGCGTCGCCGCTTCCCCATGATGCCTCGGTAACCACCCGGATTCGACAAGTCCTCGTATGCGAGTTGGTCATGATTACCGGTGATCGTGGAGGCCGACGGTTGGCCTTCGCAGGCTATAAGTACGGGACGGCGTGCGCCCTTCCAGTCTATCCTTTCTTGTCTCTCCTTCTTCTCCATGGCTCCACCAAGGAAGTTCTCGGCCGCAGAGAAGGGGAAGGGCCGTCAGGTTGAGTCTTCCTCTCCTCCGCCTAAGCGTGGCCGAGGTCGCCCTCGCAAGCATCCGGTGGCCTCCACGGCGGTCCCCGCGGTCATGGGGGAGGCTCTCAGCGTCGCGACAAGCGGCCGGCCATGGTCGGAGGGCGTGCCCCGGCCGCGCGTCCCCCGAGGCCGCGCCTCCATGCTGCTGAAGCGCTGCTGGAGTTCATGGTAAGGGCGGAGGAGCCGTCCGGCGTCCGGCTTCAGCTCCCGCGCTTCCTCCTGGGTGAGCTCCCAGATGGCGCCCTGGGTGGCCTCTGGCTCCAGGCAGATGGCTGCTGCAGCCGGGCTTCGTGGGCTTCTCTGGAGGTCTCTGCTGCAGGGAACCTGTTCCTGACCCGCGGCTGGCAGACGTTCGCTCGCGCGCGTGGTCTTCGCCGCCGGTGCTCCCTGCACTTCAAGTACGACGGTGACGCCACCCTCTACGTGAGGGTGTTCGGGGAAGACGGTCGCCGCATGGGGTGCTACCCTGAAGACGACGACCGCGGCCGAGGGCTCAGCCCCGGCATGGATGGAGAGGGCAGCGCGCGGGCGGCTGGCGATGCCCGTGACTCCTCACGCTTCACCAGCTCTTCTTCGGGTGGTGATTCTTCCAGCAGCGGTCGCGGCCAGCCCCCACGCCGCCGCGCCTGCTTGGGGGGTGGCAGCGGGTCCGCTCGCTGCCACGCCTCGGTGAAGCGAGAGGAGTCCGCTGAGCTCGGGCGGCTCGAGCCTTCAAGAGAGCCGGCAGGCGTGCTTCACCTGCTTTTCCTTTTCCTTTCTTTTCTCCTGCGCAAAAAGGCAACAATGTGTGGCCCGTGAAGCGTTTAGGTTAACGCCGTTAATTATTGTACTGCTTTTGTTATCCTGATACTGTTCCCTTCTGCCGTACGCCCATTCGCAAGTGAACCCCAACTGTGGCCGCGGGGGCGACCGATCCAGGCCCCGTGTTCGCGTTGTGCTGCCCGTGAGGCATGGTTAGGAGGGGTGCTCCAGCTGTGGACCAGGGCCGTGACAACTTGAGCGATAGGGGCAGGAATGCTCGCGAGGGCTCCCGAGGCTTCTGCCTCGCGAGTCCCCACGCAAGAGAAATCGAGGCAGGAGAGCGAGAAAGATCGGAGAACCACGGACCAAAAGAGGGCGATAGTTTCGATAAAAACTCCAAATGGAAATAACTAGTCAACTGCAGAAAGCAAATGAAAAAGCCGCGTCCGGCACCTAGTCTAGTCTTTGACGTCTTCTCACCAAAGACGGAGCTAAGTGCTGCCACTGGGCGTGGGAGGGAGCCCCAGGGCCTGAGGCCGGCACTCCTGAGACTCCGGGGCGTGTACAGCCCCAACTCATTATTACATGAGAGTGTCATGGGCGGCGAGCTTCACAGGCGTTGGCCTTCCTCACAGGCTTCGGGCCTTTCTTCTGGGAAGCGAGCTTCACGGGCGTTGGCCCTCTTCACGGGCTCCGGGCCCTTTCCAGAACGCGACAACTTCACAGGCGTTCGCCTTCTTCATAGGCTCTGGGCCTTTCTCGAAAAAGATGAGCTTCACAGGCATTCGCCTTCTTTACAGGCGCTGGGCCTTTTCCAAAAAGAATGAGCTTCACAGGCATTTGCCTTCTTCACAGGCACTGGGCCTTTTACAAAAAGAATGAGCTTCACAGGCGTTCGCCTTCTTCACAGGTACTGGGCCTTTTCCAAAAAGAATGAGCTTCACAGGCATTCGCCTTCTTCACAGGCACCGGGCCTTTTCCAAAAAGAATGAGCTTCACAGGCATTCGCCTTCTTCACGAGCACTTTGGGCCTTTTAGGGTAAAACCTCCGGAGGTGCTGGATGTTCCACGCGTTCTGTATAGGTACTCCCTCTTGAGTCTCCAAGCGCATGGAGTCGGGCCTGGAAACATGAACAACCTTGAACGGGCCCTCCCACATGGGAGAGAGCTTATGCAGTCCCTCCCTGGAGAGGACCCATCGGGGCACGAGGTCCCCTACCTCGAGAGTTCTGGGGCAGATGTTGCGGCAGTGGTATCGCCGGAGTGCCTGCTGGTACCTTGCCGCTCACAGCGCAACTTCTCGTCGGCGCTCCTCCCCCAGCACGAGGGCCGTCCCCCGCATGGCATCCTGCAGCGTTTCATCGAACGCCAGGACCCGCGCGGATCGACGCTTGACCTCGTGAGGGAGGACCGCTTCGGCTCCGTAGACCAGGAAGAAGGGGTCTCCCGGTTGGCTTGGTTGCGGTTGTGCGGATGGACCACAACACGGACGGAAGCTCATCATACCAGCCTGCCGCCGCATGCCTCCGGTTTCTTCTTGAACGCCCCGGTCTTGAGGCCTCTCGGGACCTCTGCGTTGGCCGCTCGGCTTGTCGATTGCTGCGGGTGCGCCACGAAGCGTAGCATATCTGTGTCCCAAGGTTAGCGCAGACGACGTTTTAAAAGGTTCTTGGTGAACTGCGAACCGTTGTCGGTGATGATGCGGTTTGGCACTCGAACCGCTCACGATGCCCTTGATGAACTTGACCGCAGAACCAGCGGGGATGGTGCGGACGGCCTCGACTTCGGTCCACTTGGTGAATTTGTCCACGGCGACGTGGAGGTAGCGATAGCCCCCTGGCGCCCGAGGAAAAGGGCCCAGGATGTCCAGCTCCCAGACCGCGAATGGCCAAGTGAGGGGGATGGTTTGCAGACCTCCTGCTGGCTGGTGGATCTGCATGGCGTGGAATTGGCAAGCCTCGCAAGCCTTCACGAGTTCAACAGCGTCATTGAGCGTAGTGGGCCAATAGAAACCGCTGCGGAACGCCTTGCCGACGAGGGCCCGTGACGACGAATGGTGCCCACAATCTCCACCATGTATATCTGCCAGCAGTTCCTTCCCCTGTTCCCTGGTGATGCGGTAGCGAGGATACGTCGTTCGGTCGTTTCCGGTAGAGCTCTCCATCCATGATGCTGTATGCCGTGGCTTGCCGCGCCACACGCTCTGCCTCCTCCTCCTTCTCTGGAAAAGTTCCACGCGTTAAGTAACTCTTGAGCTCTGTGATCCAGCACCCCTCTTGAGGTTCCATCGTGAGGAGCAGGCGTGCTCGAGGTCAGACCACGCAGTGGGGCTCCCGAGGCAGGTGGCTGAGGGAGCTCCTCCCGAGGCTGTGCTGTGCTTGATAACGGCTGCAGGGCTGAGGGCTTGAAGAGCCGTTCCTCAAAGACGCCCGGCTCCTGGGGTAATCTCCTGGAGGCTCGTTTGGCGATGTCGTTGGCCTCTTGATTGGTGTCGCGGGGCACGTGCTGCAGCTCCAACCCCTAGAACTGTTTCTCCATCCTGCGGACCTCCGCAAGGTAGGCCTCCATGTGTTCATCTCTTGGCTCATACACCTTGTTGGAGAAATTGACGAGGAGCTGCGAATCGCCCTTGATGGTAAGGCGCTTCACCCCCAGGGCAGTGGCGGCCTTCAGACCCGCTTATCGCCCCTCGTGATTCTGCTATGTTGTTGGAGACCTTCTCGCCATGCCGGAAACAGCTGCACGGCATAGTAGAGCTTGTCCCGAAGCGGAGATATAAGCACCGCCCAGCCTGGCGCCTTGCCCGGAGAACGCTCCGTCAAGTACATGACCCAACCTTCGGCACTTCGCTTCGGGAGAGGGATCGATCCTCGCCGCCCCGAGGCCCGGTGCTTACATCCATTCGCCACGAAATCTGCCAGTATGACCCCTTGATGACTCTGGTTGTCTGAAGTCGGTTGGAATGCTTGCAACTCAATGTTCCACTTTCGGCGACCCTTCCGGCTTTGCTGGGGATCCTGAGCACCATCTCCTGGGGTATGCCGAGACAACCTTGATTGGATGACCCTGGAAGTAGTGCCGTAGCTTGCGTGAAGCCACCAACAGTGCGAGGAGGAGCTTCTGCGGCATGGGGTACCGTGCCCTCGCATCCCGTAACACTGTGCTGACGAATTACACCGTGTGCTCGACAAGGCTAGGGGCGACGGTGCTGGTGGCGTCTTCCGGAAGCTGTGGTGCCTCCTGAGGTGACGGCGCCTCCGGAAGCTGGGTGCTTGGATGGGGGGCCCCTCCCGCCTTTGGTGTGCTCTGCTTGTGACGGTGATCTTCTTCCGCTATGTGTTGGCTTCTGTGAGTTCCTTCCGATTCGCCTTGCGTTAGCTCGGGTGGCCGCCATGGTCTTGGCTCGACGCTCCTCCCTAATCGCCACCAGGGCTGCGCGAAGTGAGTAGGGAGTGGCAGCGAGGTAGAGTACCAAGGGCTCCTGAGGGCGCTGGGGCCACCATCACCGGAGGGCTGGTCGGTACCTCTTGAGGTCTTGGAACGCTTTGTCGGCCTCTTCAGTCCATTCGAAGGGCCCCTTCTTCTTCATCAGCTGGAAGAAAGGCAGCGCCCGTTTCCCCAATCGGGAGATGAAACGGCCCAGCGCCGTTACGCGCCCCGTGAGCTTCTGCATTTCCCTGAGGGTCTTTGGTGGGCTCATGTCCTCAACTGCCTTGACTTTTTCCGGGTTGGCCTCGATGCCTCGGTGGGACACGAGGAAACCCAGGAGCTTGCCCGAGGGAACTCCAAACACACACTTCTCCGGGTTGAGTCGCTGGCTTACTGCGTTGAGGCTCGCGAAGGTTTCTTCCAGGTCCTGTATCAAGGTCTTGGCCTCGCGAGACTTCACCATGATGTCGTTGACGTAAGCCTCCACATTCTTCCCGAGCTGTGGGCCCAAGGTGATGTGCATGAGCCGCTGGAAGGTTGCCCTGCGTTGCAGCCAGATGGCATGCATGTATAGCAGTACACTCCACCCGGGGTTAAGAAGGCCGTCTTTTCCACGTCTTCCACCGCCATCTTGATCTGATTATACCGGTAAAAGGCGTCCTATAAGCTTAACAGGTAACACTCGGCGGTGTAATCGACGATCTGGTCGATGCTAGGGAGCTGTATTGGATCATGCGGTCATGCTTTGTTTAGGTTGGTGAAGTCGACACACATGCGCTCCTTTCCTCCCTTCTTTGGCACCACCACGGGTTGGCCAGCCAAACCGGGTATCGGACCTCGCGAATAACCCCCGCGGCTTCTAGCTTGCGGGTCTCTTGGACGATGAAAGCCTGCTTTTGATGGACTGCCTTCTGTATACGCTTCACAGGGGACGCGTTGGGGCACACGTTGAGGTGGTGCTCGATTACGCCCCGTGGGATCCCCGCCAGCTGATCGGGCTCCCAAGCGAACACCTTCTTGTTCGCATGCAAGAACTTGACCAGGGCTTCTTCCTGTTAGGGCTCGAGGTTGGCGCCTATCGTGAAGGTGGCGTTTGTGGACCCGTCCTCGTCGACAGGTATCTGCTTGGTCTCCGCCTTGTCTTGAGTGAACAACTGCTTCTTCTTGGTCGGCGCAGCCCCCTTGGGCTTGAGGGCTTCCGCGTCGGCGGGCTACGCCGCGGCCGCCGTCTTGGGGGCGAGCCCGAGCGCTCGCAGCGCACCTTCGGTATCTCCAGGTACGGTGAGGACGCCGCTGCTCCCGGGCATCTTCATGAGGTTGTACCCCGGGTGGGTTGCGGCCATGAATTTGGCCAATGCTAGATAGCCAAGGATGGCATTGTAGGGGAGGCCGATGGGGGCGATGTCGAAGTCGACTAGTTCCGTGTGGAAGTTGTCGTAGGTGCCGAAGGTCACTGGAAGCCGGATTTGCCCCAAGGAGCTGGATGACCCTCCTCCTACACCCGAAAAAGGCCGGCTGGGCTGCAGCCGCTCCCTGGGTATGCAGAGGAGGTTGAAGGCCTCGACTGAGAGTACGTTGAGGCCGGCGCCGCCGTCGATGAGGGTCCTGGTGACAGCAACCTGGCATATGGTGGGCGTGCAGAGCATGGGGAGCGCACCCGAGCCGGCCGAGTTGGTGGGGTGGTCCCGAGAGTCGAAGGTCAGCCCGGCCGGTGGCTCCGTCCGGCCCGAGGGAGCCCCCTGCCGCGTGGAGGCGGCGCCGACCCGGCAGACGAATGCCTTGACATGGCGGCTGGAGGGCGGCGCCTGCGAGCTGCCCAGGAGGGCCGCGACGACCGGAGGAACCGGCGCGACGGGGCGGGTGACGAGGAAGCTGCGCGGCTCCTCCCCTGGGGTCGCCGAGGAGTTCAGGGACGATGCTTGCTGCCCGTTCCCCGCCGGGCCGGTGGCGGTGTTGACAGCGGGCGGTGAGGAACGACGAGGGCAACCGCCGTCGGAAGCCGTCCGGGCGACATGGAAGGCGAGGATGGCTCGGCGCTCAGCGCGAGCCCGACGAGCGCCAGACATGGTTGCGGTGGTCGGGGAAGAATGAGGCAACGGAAGGTAGATTCCGGCGCACCCCTACCTGGTGCGCCAAATGTCGGATTTCAGGTTCCGGCAGACCCTTGAGGTTCGAACACTGGGGTGCGCGCGGAGATCCAACCCTCCACCGTCTCGCAACTCGCCGAATCGCTAGGACCTAAACTACTAAACGGGACAGCACAAGAGACACAAGATTTATACTGGTTCAGGCCACCATTGTGGTGTAATACCCTACTCTAGTGTGTGGTGTGGTGGATTGCCTCTTGGGCTGATAAGGAACAATACAAGGAAGAACAACCTTGCGTGGGTCTTTTCTTGGCGGGTGTGATGAACTGCTAGGTGGTGTTCAGTCGCTCTAGCTACTGGTTTCTTGATGAGGATTCCGGACCCCTCGCCTTGGGGGTGGCTACTCCTATTTATAGGCGAAGGACCTGGGCCTCTTCCCAAATATTGAGCGGGAAGGGCGCCAACAATTGGCCATTTTGAAGGGGAACAGCGGGTACACTTATCGACTAAAGTTGGTCCTCGCCTGCCAAAGGCTCTGGTGATGTCGCCTGCTTGGGCTCCATGATGACTCCCTTCCAGCCGTTGGGGCTGGTCTTGGTCTTGTTGCACCGAAACGGATGCCTTTGCTTGATGCTCTCGCCTGCGCTTGCTCCCTTTGCACCAAAGAGGAAAGGAGGACACTGCTGGCGGGCGCCTCGATCGGGCGCCTCGGTCGTCATGGCTTGCATCATGGGCACCTCGCGAGGTACCCTGCCTTGAACTCTCCGCCTCCTCATGAGCCAGCCTGACGAGGCCGTGCCTGAGGAAGCTCCTTGTCGTCCGTCCCGCGAGGCTTGGCCCCTCGCGAGGGTTTTGAGCTTGTGTTGATAAAGATGGGCCGCGCTGGGCCTCCTTCGAGCCATGCCGCAGGCCGCATGCAGGCAAGTCTGGGGACCCCCGTTCCCAGAACGCCGACAGTGACGTCAGCAAATCAACAGGCGCGGTCCAGGTCAACCCTAACCCGTGGGTCCCGTAGTTAGTGTAACAGCGTCAGCAGTAGAGGCTGACCAGTGGGGCCAGGTCAACGCTGAGGTGGCATGGTCAAACTGACCGATGGGGCCACGGGCATTAGATTAATTTAATCAGGGAATAACCCTATGGTTAATTAAGGGGTGGGGCCCGTTTGTTGGTGAGCTAGGGGGTTAGTTAGTGGCATCTTTAGCCGTTAATGATGGTGCCACGTCGGCACGGCCGGGGTTAGGCCGCCGGCGACCATCCATTGCGGTGGCGACTCGCCGGGGTGGCGCTAGGGGCAGCGGCTGGTTGCGCTGGTGGCACCAGGAGGAAGCCCATGCTCCCGCGCATCCAGCGGAGGAAGCAGCAGGACGCGGGGCGGTCTGCAGCGGCGGTGGTGACGAGTTGGGCGGTGGCCGGAGCTCGGGTGTCGACGGAATCGAGGACATGGTGCGCGGGAGGTCCCGCGTTTGGCACCTACGGAATCTACGAGAGCTCATGAACCCAACGGAGGCACGCACGGGACCATTTGGTCACCGGAGCCTCGTCGGCGACGAGCTCGTGCGGTGGCAGCATACGTGTGCGGATGACGCGGCGGCTACGGCGTGTGAGAGCAAGAACGGAGAGGAGGAGAAGGGGCAGGAGCTCACGAGGTCACTTTAGGGCAGATGGAGAGCTCGGAGGAGGTCGGGGTTGAGTGGGGCGGCGAGGGGATCTCCGGCGACGGGCGGTCGGGGACAAGCTCGGTGAGGGCAGAGGAGCGCGTCCGGCTACGTGTGGTGAAGTGGAGCTCGCAGGCACGGCGAGGGGTCGAGGGAGAGGCGGTGGTGTCGACTACGGCGGCGGCGGCTTACGGGCGCGTCGGCAGTAGCGGGAGAGGACGAGGGAGAGAGCAGAGAAGGGGAGAGTGGTGTCCAGGGGGTCGAGGCGGCGCCGAGGAGAAGATGCGAGGCGTCGTGGTGGCCAGGCGATGCAGGCAGGCAGCCTGGTGGCGTGGCGCCTGCACGCGCGCCATGCGCTGTCCCTCCTCTGCCTACTGGCAGAGGTGGGTGGCGACTGGCACAGGCTAGGTGGGCCGTCCCAGCCAGGCAAGTGGACCTGGGGTCCTTTCTCTCTCTCTCTCTCTCTCTCTCTCTCTCTCTCTCTCTCTCTTTTCTGTTTTTCTATTTCTTTTACCTTTGTTTTGATTTAGTTTAACCACTAAATCATTTTGGCAAATTCTAAGGAAAGTTGTGGGTGCAAGATGGACTTACTCCAGAGACCCTCTACAATTTTCAGAAATATTGGAGCTGTATAAATATTTATAGAATTTTATAGCCCGAACTCAAATACTTACTGATTTAATTCAAAGCCCAAAAATGTCTTGCAAAAATGTAAACCATTTTGGGTAGGTGCTTCCACCTTAATCTAGAAATGATGAATATTTTTAAAGGGCATTTTGAGTTCATTGAAAATATTTTTAGGTTGAACCTATTTGAATTCCATTTGATGCTAGGGTTTGAACATCCCCATTTCAAATTTAAAAAAAATTAGACATGATGCATGGATGCTTATGCAACTACTTGCAATCAAATTCTAGGGCTATGACACCTCGGGTGAGGTTGCAAAACTCGCACTTCTTTCTGTCGATCATTCCCTGAGGAATGAAGCGGGCATGGAAAGTAGCTTGGAAATCCGGCCAAGTGATGACCGTTCCAGTAAGTAGGGTATGCCTGTGGCTGTCTCACCATCAGCGGGACCCTTCAGAAAGAAAGATGCAAAGGTGACATAGCTAGCAGGGGCGCCACACTAGCAGACTCCATTTCATACGTGATGTCCTGAAGCCTGCCATCATCATCAAGAAGTTGAGTTGAGCTGTGGTAAATAGTTGGGTTGAGGCGCATGAAGTCCTGCAGAGTTACTGGGGATGGCTGCTGATTTACATTCAGACGAGGAATCTGAGCCATCATTCCTTCCATGAACTGGCGGTTCAGCTCAAACTGCTGCATCATTCTGACCATAAATTCAGGCGGAGGTGGAGCATTGCCAGCACGGCCACGACCAGTGGGTCTAACCATCCTGCTAACATGTAACATGGGGTAGTTCAACATCAAGCATTTTTAAAGACAAGGATCATTCATGATGAAACATGCATAATGAAAGTTGTACGATGGATACCACATAGTAGTCAACACGACAATGTGTGCACTATTCAAAATACTATCCTAAGGTATAACTATGGCTTATCCAACTTTGGGGTGAATGTGGTCAGGATTCTAATGTTAGAGTTAGTAAAAAAATTTAATCCGAATGGAAGAGAGATCAGAGTCCCAGAGTATAGACAAGGAGTAAAAGATCCTAATACCACCCAATGGCGACGTGGGCCCGTAAGACACACAACCATGTTAGTATAAGTTTTTCAGTGACTAGACTCAACTTTGGCCAAGGAGTTGGAAAGGGGGCTACCTATAGGCAGTCAGCTCTGATACCAACTTGTGACGCACCCGATGCAATCGTACACTAATTATACACGCAAATGTGTATGATCAAGAACAGAGACTCACGTGAAGATATCACAACACAACTCTAGGCACAAATTAAAATAATACAAGCTTTATATTACAAGCCAGGGGCCTTCAGGGCTCGAATACATAAGCTCGAATACACAAGAGTCAGCGGAAGCAACAATATCCGAGTACAAACATAAGTTAGACAAGTCTGCCTTAAGTAGGCTAGCACAAAAGCAACATCAATCGAAAAGGCAAGGCCTCCTGCCTGGGAGCCTCCTAACTGCTCCTGGTCGTTGGCGGCCTCCACGTAGTAGTAGGCACCCTCGGTGTAGTAGTAGTCGTCGTTTGGCTCCTGGGCTCCACCATCTGGTTGCGACGTCCGAGAAGAATGGAAAAGGGGAAAAAGAGGAAGCAAAGCAACCATGAGTACTCATCCAAAGTACTCACAAGCAAGGATCTACACTACATATGCATCGGTGTTAAAGAAATGGGTAGTATCTATGGACTGAACTGCAGAATGCCGGAATAAGAGGGGGAGAAGATAGTCCTATCGAAGACTAGCATCTTCAAGCAGCTCCAAGCATCTTGCAGTATTTAGAAGAGTATAGAATAGCCCTTTATATTTAGCAAACATGTTGTAACATTAGCTCCCAGAGATCCTTTCTCGATTCCCTGCGAGAAAGCAATCCTGGAGCCATCATTTCCATTACATGTCTCAGCATCTAGTTCTAGTTGTATCGATTGGGATACAACTTCGAGCGCCCGTTACTGTAGGACAGGCTATCGATAGATGTTTTCTTCCCTGCAGGGGGTGCACCAACTTACCCAACACGCTCGATCAACTTCGGCCGAACACACCATCAGGTGATGACCGGCCTCGGTCGATCAACACACCATAGTCCTACCTAGGCTCAAGAGAGAGGCCAGCACGGCGGTCTACATCCTAAATGCGAAGGGGTCATGGGCCAATCGTCCTTTGCAATCTTGCGCGTTGCAAGGGCGGCCGCTGAGTAGACCTGGCAACCTCCTTAAATAAGGCAGGTGCTTATGCAGTGCAACTCGGCGCGCACCGCTCCATCGCTGATGTCAATGAGCTTTCGGCTGACACATACGATGCGGAGTGCCCATACTTATTCCCGCATGGTGGTCAGTGCGAAAAAGGCCAAAGGCCTACTCGGATCAAATATCCAAACCGTTAGTGTCTTGGTAGTGTGCGGTAATGATCAATGATCCACGATATGTGGTCCCGTCGCCCCGTCTCACGGACTTGCGGCAAGGGCTAAGAATGCCCGGCTGCGCCGCGTGGAAAACTTGTGGGTATCCTCCAGATCAACCCGACTTTGCATCACTCGCTGTTACCCCTCGTGGCCGACCCAATGTCATCATGGCTCTGTGGTAAGTCAAAGTAACCGTGTGTCCCAAACAGCAAGGGGGAAACCTGAGGAATCACCCTCGATGGATCCCCACTCGATGTAACCATCAAGGTGGACTTGGAGGAATCACCCTCGTTGGACCACACTTGAGGGGTTGCACGACAGAGCCATTATTGGGAGTGGTCAAGGAGGAATCACCCTCGATGACCACGGCCGAATTGCTACACTACAGGGTTAACATCAGAAGTGCTGATGAGGTATCACCCTCGGCACTCGATAGTAACTCTGTAGATCCGTACAACTAAGGGGAGGGGGTGATGTGCGGTGTCGGGGCCTGGACGTCGATCACGTTGATCGAGTCATCGAACATAAAGCAGGGCAACTGGGACAAGGTGGGGGTCACTGATGGATCTCTAACCAGCCTATACTAAGATGTTTAGAATAAGCAGGTAAGTTATGAAAGCAGGTAGCAAAAACAGGCGATGCATCAGAATAGGAGCAAACAATAACAGTAGAAAAATCTAATGCAAGCATGATAGATAATGGAATGGGCGATATCAGAGTGATCAAAGGGGGGGGGGGCTTCCCAGGAAGCTCTGCTGCAAAGGAAGACAGATCGTCGGAGACGTAGTCGATCACAGGGGCAACATCGGTCTCGGGGTCTACCGGAGAGAAGAGGAGGAAGAATCAATAAATATAAAGCAAACAAAGCATCACAAAGCATGACATGACGAAAAGTAGAACTAGGGTCGACCTAACGAAGTGTTGCGCGATATAGGTGAAGGGGGAATTCAACCGAGAATGTTTTCCCGGTTCTGGACCTGTGTCAAACAGATGACCAGAGGGGGAATGTTCCATGTTCAGCATGCTAGGGGCATGTGACAAATGAACGGACCGTGTATTCGGATTCATTGGATTTTTCTGAGCAACTTTCATATATAAAACATTTTTATCGGAGTTACGGTTTACTTTATATTAATTTTCAAAGTTTTAAACATTTATGGAATTATCTTTAATTCGAAAATCTAACTATGCACCCGGTGCAATGCACCAGAGGCTGATCATTGGGGCCCAGTTGACTGCTGATGCAGCAATCAACAGTGGACCATTGACTGGTCAACAGGGCCCCGGGGGCCCACTTGTTATTGAGACGTTTATTTTGAAACAGAGGGTTAATCATTTTTGTTAGCAGTGGGGGCCCAGTGGTCAGTGTGCGTTAGTGGGGGTTAATTAGCAGAGTCATTAGCGCTAAAGGCAAAGCCACGTTGGCGGCTAACGGCGGCGATAGCAGGAGCGCGGCGGCGTCGCCTGTCCGGCCGATTCTGGCAGTGGCTCGGGGCGCCGGACGACACGTTTGAACGCGGGCAGCAGGCCGCGTCGGGTTCCGGGGGTGGTTGGTGCGCGGGCGCCCGCAGTCGACAGTGGTGACGAAGGTAGTGGCAGTGGTTAGCGGCTGCGGCGTGCGGCCATGGGTGCGGGTAGCGCGGGCACGCATAGGCCGGGTGCCGCGCCGGGCAGGTGGTCGGCTGCGTCGCGGCCAGCTGAGGAGGCGAACACGCCACAACACAAGCAATAGCAGCTGTGTGCGGACGGGCGCCGGGCGCGGTGGCTGCGGCTTGGCTAGATGCGAGCATGGGGGCTGGGGCACGGGACTGTGGGCGAGGCTGCGCATGAGCGGGAGGCGAGCAACGGGGGGGGCTTGGCAGCACGGGGCCGCCTGTGGGACGGGCGCGGATGGCGCGGCGTCGTGGGAGAGCACTGCAATGGAGGGGGAAGAAGGGGAGGGTGTGGCTCACCGAGAGCCATAGGCGGTTGGCAGCGGGCTCGACGGGGGTCGGGGTGGCCGTAGTCGACGACGAGGGCGACGACATTTGAGGACAGAGGAGATGGTGTAGGCGTTGCTGTGGCGCTTACTGTATTGCATTCGTGGGCGCGAATAAAGTAGCGGACGGCGGTGGATCGCTCCAGCACGAGGACGAGGCTAGGCAACAACAACCGCTACGTGGGCGAGCTCGTGACGGCCTCGATCGAGGCGGCCATAGCGGGAGAGGAAGCAAGCGAGCATGGGAAGGAGGGGATCCGGGGCAAGCCTAGAGAGAAGCGGAGAGGGCGAAGGTGGGGGAGTGAGTGAGTGGGAGGAGGTAGGTGGGGGAGGAGGCCCGAGACGTCGAGGGGAGCCTTATCCTCTCGCGGGGGCCTCGCCGGCGAGATGGTTTGGCGGCAACCAGCTTCCGGTAGCGACGGGGTCGGGGGCGCAGGGAATCGGCCGGTGAGCGGGAGTGGGCTGGCCAGCTAGAGTGGGCCGAGGCCCAATGGGAGGCCAGGGGCTCGTCCTGTTTTGAACTTTTGCATTTTCCTTTATTTAATACTTTTCTATTTTATTTTAGCTACTGTTTTAAGTAGTTTAGGCAACTTAAACATTTTGCAAAAATGATGATTCACCACCAATGTTACCCGAAGAATACTTTCCACATGATGAACATTTTAGTTTTCATGTTTGAGCATCTTTGAATTTTGCAAATAGTTTGAAATTTAATTCAACTGGAATTTAAAAGAGACAAGGGACAATGATGAACAAACACTTGTTTAGCAAATGGATTAGCTTAACCTAATATATTACTGTAGCATCATTACACCGGCGTGTTACAGGGATGCCCCCGAGTGGCATCCCCTCTTTATGGACTTGCTCTAGTGCTTCACTTATATCTTTTTGAGCACGGTGTGCTTTAGTATTTTTTGAAGAAATGCTCTCTTGCTTCACTTAGATTTATTTGAGAGTTAGTAAAATTTTCAAGAAATTCTCTCTTGCTTCACTTAAATTAATTTGAGAGAAAGAAAAAAATTATGTTCATGATCTTCACTTATATTTTTTTGAGCTTATCAAAAGCATCATATGAAAATTAGTTCCAAAGTGATAGATATCCAAGAAGGATATAATAAAAACTTTCATGAAGATCTTTGGACAAAATGAACTTGATTCTTAGTAATAGTTTTCAGATATGCTGATTTGATATGTGAGTTATATTGATGAGTAATTATGCTTTAGTGAGAATATTGGTGTTAAGGTTTGTGATTCCCTATGCAAGCACGGAAGTCAATAATTAAGCAATGAAATTATATCCTACTTGTGGTGCATTATTCGGTGTTAATTATGCTTAATGCTCGCTTATGAGAATTATTCATTTCTTGGTTGGTTGCTTCTCAATCTTTTGCTAGCCTTCATTTTGCACTAAATATGATCTCTACTTGTGCATCCAAAAACCTTTAATCTAGTTTTGCCACATGAGTCCACTATATCTACCTATATGCGGTATTCTTTTGCTGTTCTAAGAAAATCTGTATGTGCCATCTCTAATTTTCAAAATAAACTTCTCTTTTGTGCGTTCGTTCCGCTTGCGGAACGGTGAGGGGTGGCTAATATTTTCCATGGTAGATGTGTTATTCTCATGATGAGTGTTTATTCACTTGTCATTGCACGAGAATAAGGCAAAGGTATTAGGGATGCCCAGTCCCGAAATGAAAAATGAATTTACTTTTTGTTGTCATATAATAAATTCCTTCGAAACTGTTGGTATGGAGGGCAACCGTGGATACGGCTAGCCATGGAAAGTGAAAGTATGGTTGAAAAAGGAATAAACTTTATTTTCTGTTTGGGAACCGCCTATGATATATCTAGCATGGAAAGTCTTGGGAACTCTAAGTTGTTTTCGTTGGTGGGAAGGATACACCTCCAAAAATGTTTTTATCTCTAATTTTTTTCGCTTTGAGCTCTGGCGCCTCTACAAATCCCTACTTCCCTCTTCGAAGGGCCTTTCTTTTACTTTATGCAATTTTTATTTTTGACTTTGAGTCTCCATCTTCTCTTATAAAAGCACCAACTAAGAGGCAATATGATCGTACTTGAGTATTGGGTGTAGCTAATATGCGAGTGTGTTTCATGAATGGATCAATGGTTGAGCATGATGGGCTAGGGATAACTTATTTTAGCATTGATATTTTGAAAGACATGGTTGCTTGTTGATATGCTTGAGTATTTAAATTATCATGTCAAAACTAGACTATTGGTTTGAATCACATAAAAGTCCAATTGTCCATGCTATAAAGAAAAGATCATGATATGACATGTTAGGAAGCATTCCACATTAAATTTTTTGTTTTTATCACTTACCTACTCGAGGACGAGTAGGAGTTAAGCTTGGGGATGCTGATACGTCTCCAACGTATCTATAATTTTTTATTGTTCCATGCTGTTATATTATCAATCTTGGATGTTTTATAATCATTTTATATCATTTTTTGGTACTAACCTATTGACATAGTGCCAAGTGCCGGTTGATATTTTCTGCATGTTTTTTACATCGCAGGAAATCAATACCAAACGGAGTCCAAATGCAACGAAACTTCGCGGAGAATTTTTTTGGAGCAGAAGACACCTAATGGGCCCTGGCTGCGCCTGGGAGGTGCTCCAAGGAGAGCACAACCCACCAGGGCGCGCCAGGAGGCCTAGGCGCGCCCTGGTGGGTTGTGCCCACCTCGGGTGCCCCCCGGACCGCCTCTTTGCTCTATAAATACCCCAATATTCCCAAAACCCTAGGGGAGTCGAAATATTGATCCAACCGCCGTAGTTTCCAGAACCACCAGACCCAATCTAGACACCATCTCGGATGGGGTTCACCACCTCCATTGGTGCCTCTCCGATGATGTGTGACTAGTTCTTTGTAGACCTTCAGGTCCGTAGTTAGTAGCTAAATGGCATCCTCTCTCTCGCTGAATTCTCAATACAATGGTCTCTTGGAGATCCATATGATGTAACTCTTTTTACAGTGTGCTTGGTTCGATCTGATGAACTTTGAGTTTATGATCAGTTATATATTTTTATATCCATGAAAGTATTTGAGTTTCTTTGATCACTTTTATGCATGATCTCTTATAGCCTCGTATTTCTTCTCCAATATTTGGGTTTTGTTTGGCCAACTTGATCTATTTATCTTGCAATGGGAAGAGGTGCTTTGTAGTGGGTTCGATCTTACGGTGCTTTATCCCAGTGACAGAAGAGGAACCGACACATATGTATCGTTGCTACTATGGATAAAACGATGGGGTCTATCTCTACATAGATAGATCTGGTCTACATCATGTCATCGTTCTTATTGCATTACCCTGTTTTCCCATGAACTTAATACACTAGATGCATGCTGGATAGCGATCAATGTGTGGAGTAATAGTAGTAGATGTAGGCAGGAATCGGTCTACTGATCTTGGACGTGATGCCTATATAATGATCATTGCTTGGATATCGTCATGATTATTTTAAGTTCTATCAATTGCCCAACAATAATTTTTTCACCCACCGTTTGCTATTTTTCTCGAGAGAAGCCACTAGTGAAACCTACGGCCCCCGGGTCTCTTTCTCATATATTTGCCTTTGCGATCTACTTTTCCTTTGCTTTTTTTCCAGATCTATTAAACCAAAAATACAAAAATACTTTGTTGCACTTTATTTTATTTGCGATCTATTTATTCAATCTATTACAACTTTCTCCTGTCCACGCACCAATTTCTGGCGTCGTTACCCGAAAGGGATTGACAACCCCTTTAACATGTCGGGTTGCGAGTGGTTGTAATTTGTGTGCAAGGGCTGTTTACGTTGTGTTGCTTGGTTCTCCTACTGGTTTGATAACCTTGGTTTCATATCTGAGGAAAATACCTACCGTTGTTGTGCTGCATCATCCCTTCCTCTTTGGGTAAATACCGACGTAGCTTCAAGCGACATCACTACCTCCCACCCCCTCACTATATATAGGGGAAGGAAGGAGGGGGTGGCGCCCCTAGGGTTTGCCCTAGGGGGCGGCGGCCAAGGCATGTTGGATCTCCCTAGGGAAACCCTAGGGAGACTTGCCCCCCAAGCCAAGCTAGGTGGAGGCACCCCACATCTCCAAGCAACGTGGGAAAGTGTGTGGGGGCGCACAGCCCCTTAGTGGGCTGGTTTGCCCCCAGCGCTTGGCCCATGAGGCCCTGCAACACTTGCCGCCCCCCCCCCCTGAAACACCTTTCGGTCATGCTGGCCATAGCCCAGTACCCCCGGAACACTTCCGGAATCCGATACCCTTCGTCCAATATATCGATCTTCACCTCCGGACCATTCCGGAGTTCCTCGTCACGTCTAGGATCTCATCTGGGACTCCGAACAACCTTCGGTAACCACATACAATTCCCATTACGACTCTAGCGTCACCGAACCTTAAGTGTGTAGACCCTACGGGTTCGGGAACCATGCAGGCATGACCGAGACACCTCTCCATCCAATAACCAATAGCGGGATCTGGATACCCATATTGGCTCCCACATGTTCCATGATGATATCATCGGATGAACCATGATATCGGGGATTCAATCAATCCCGTATACAATTCCCTTTGTCCATCGGTATGTTACTTGCCCGAGATTCGATCATCGGTATTCCTATACCTTGTTCAATCTCGTTACCGGCAAGTCTCTTTACTCGTTCCGCAACACATGATCCCGTGACTAAATCCTTAGTCACATTGAGCTCATTATGGTGATGCATTACCGAATGGGCCCAGAGATACCCCTCTGTTATACGGAGTGACAAATCCCAGTCTCGATTCGTGCCAACCCAACAGGCACTTTTGGAGATACCTTTAGTGCACCTTTATGGTCACCCAGTTACGTTGTGATGTTTGATACACCCAAAGCATTCCTACAACATCTGGGAGTTGCACAATCTCATGGTCTAAGGAAATGATGCTTGACATTAGAAAAGCTCTAGCAAACGAACTACACGATCTTGCGCTATGCTTTGGATTGGGTCTTGACCATCACATCATTCTCCTAATTATGTGATCCCGTTATCAACGACATCCAATGTCCATGGTTAGGAAACCACAACCATCTATTCATCAACGAGCTAGTCAACTAGAGGCTCACTAGGGACATATTGTGGTCTATGTATTCACACATGTATTACGGTTTCCGGTTAATACAATTATAGCATGAACAATAGACAATTATCATGAACAAGGAAATATAATAATAACCATTTTATTATTGCCTCTAGGGCATATTCCCAACACCTTTGTGGCCCAAGTTATCTTCCACCTGTTGGCATTCTAAGGCCCCTTGATATTTAATTAAATATAAAATCCTTCTAGTTATTACTAGATCCTTATATATATATAATTTAGCATCATCGGAAACATTTTCCACCTACATATTAATTATCAAGAATACCCAGTATTGCTCGGTAAACTCCGGAACCCTTCGAGTGACCCCGAAACACTTCTGGTTCCTCTCGAAACTATTATAAATATTATTGAATTAATTCCACAAATAAATGCTTGATACTCTAATACTACTAGTACTCAGAAGATCATGATTATCTTAAGCTTGTGATCCTGTAGGTTTGGTAAATCATACATATGAACGAAACCCCTTCGTTCAATGACCGATAGCAGAACCATGGACATCCATATCGATCCCTATGATTACACGATGACATTTGAGTGAACCTTTGGTTATAATGTGATGTTCCCTTTGCTTCGTGACACTTTATAAAACCTGGGATGCATCGGTATCCTCCTGAGTCAGGCACATGCTCACTATACCGTTGATCTCGTTACTAGTTTTGTTATTCTTTCTCGTTGAAGTGTTCCAACATCCCCGTGATGTAGTCACCTGCGTCTGGCTAGACGATGATGGATGCCATCACACTCAGAGGGGCGAATCCCACTCTTGAGCTATACAATCCCTTGTCAAACTTTTCCATGAACCAATAAGTTGTCGTTATGATCACCTAGTTATAGGTGAAGTTTGAGCAACCCAAAAGTCCATCATATGATAGGAAGTGACTACGATACTCTCATGGTCTGAGGAACTAAAACGTACACTAACACTCTGATACATCCATTTTGCATCATGTTTACCTACTGTTATTTACTATGTTTTTATGCATAATAATGCTTTTTGGAGTAATTCTAATGCCTTTTCTCTCTTAATATGCAAGGTTTGCACAAGCAAGGAGAATACCGGCAGCTGGTATTCTGGACCTGAAAAAGCTACGCCAGAGTTACCTATTATGCACATCTCCAAATGAGATGAAAATTTACGGAGCATTGTTTTGGGATATATGAAAAATACTGGAGCAAATAACTACCAGAGGAGGCCCACCAGGTGGGCACAACCCACATGGGTGTGTCAGGCACCCCAGGCGCGCCCTGGTGGGTTGTGCCATCCTCGGCCCACCTCTGGTGCTGCTCTTCTGGTATATAAGTCATTTTGACCTAGAAAAAACAAGGAGAGGACTTTCGGGATGGAGCACCGCCGTCTTGAGGCGGAACTTGGGCAGGAGCACTTTTGCCCTCTGGCGGAATGATTCCGCTGGGGGAACTTCCCTCCTGGAGGGGGGAATCATCGCCATCGTTATCACCAACAACCCTCTCATCTTTGGGAGGGTAATCTCCATCAACATCTTCAACAACTCCATCTCCTCTCAAACCCTAGTTCATCTCTTGTGTTCAATCTTTGTATCGGAACCTCAGATTGGTACTGATACATCTCCAACGTATCTATAATTTTTGATTGTCCCATGCTGTTATGTTATCATTCTACGATGTTTTACAATCATTTTATAGCAACTTTATATCATTATTCATGACTAACCTATTGACATAGTGCCCAGTGCAAGTTGCTGTTTTTTTTCTTGTTTATTACTTCGCAGAGAACCAATACCAAACGGAGTCCAAATGCAGCAAAACTTTTTGGAGATTTTTTCTGGACCAGAAGACACAAGTTGGGCGAAGGAAATACCAGAGGGGGCTCCTCGGGGAGCAAAACCAACCTGGGCGTGCTTGGGGGCCCAGGCGCGCCCTGGTGGGTTGTGCCCACCTCGGACGCCTCCCGCACCGCCTCTTTGCTCTATAAATACCCCAATATTCCAAAAACCCTAGGGGATTCGACAAAACACAATTCCAGCCGTCGCAAGTACCAGAAACCACAGATCCAATCTAGGCACCATCACAGAGGGGTTCATCATTCTCATTGGCTCCTCTTCGATGAAGCGTGAGTAGTTCATTGTAGACCTACGAGTCCGTAGTTAGTAGCTAGATGGCTTCCTCTCTCTCTTTTGATTCTCAATACAATGGTCCCTTGCAGATCTATTTGATGTAACTCTTTTTGCAATGTGTTTGCTGGGATCCGATGAACTTTGAGTTTATGATCAGATCTATTTTGTCCATGAAAGTTATTTGAGTTTTGATCTCTTATATACATGATTGCTTAGAGCCTCGTATTTCTTCTTTGAATCTTTGGTTTAGTTAGGCCGACTTCTTGCCATGGGAAGAGGTGCTTTGTGATGGGTTCGATCTTACGGTGCTCAATCCAAGTGATAGAAGGGGAAATGACACATATGTATCGTTGCTATTAAGGATAACAAGATGGGGTCTATTCCTATATGAATAGATCTTGTCTACATCATGTCATCATTCTTATTGCATTACTCCGTTTCTCCATGAACTTAATACACTAGATGCATGCTGGATAGCGGCCGATGTGTGGGGTAATAGTAGTAGATGCAGGCAGGAGTCGATCAACTATTCTTGGACATGATTTCTATATAATGATCATTGCCAGGATATCATTGTCAGTGTTCTGGGAACGGGGGTCCCCAGACTTGCCTTCCTGCGGCCCACAGCATGGCCAAGCAGCAGGCCGTATGGCCCATCTTCGTCAACAAGGCACCCAAGACCCTCGCGAGGGTCCAAGCCTCGCGAGCCGGATGACGCAAGACCTCCTCTGGAATAGCCTAGTCCGGCAAGATCACGAGGAGCGGAGATATCAAGGCGGGGCAAACCTCAAGAGGCTCTCGTGACATGAGCCATGACGAACGGTACCAGGCGGGTGCCAGGCGGGCGCCGGTGCGCGCGGCGTCTTTATTTCCCCTTTAGTGCTAAGGAGGCCAGCGCAGGCGAAGAGTACCGAGGCATCAGGCAAAGGTTGCCATATTGGTGCAACGAGACCAAGACTAGGAGGACGGCAAGGCGGAGGTCACCGTGGAGCCCAAGACGGCGTCACCCCAGAGCTTTTCGCACGCGAAGACCGCTTTTGTCAGGATAGCTTGTACTAGTTGTCCCCCTTCAAATTTGCCCGCCGTTGTTGGCTCACTTCCCGCTCGATATTTGGGAAGAGGACCAGGGCCTATATAAGTAGAGCTAGCCACAATTTCACAAGAACAAGAACACCTCAACCTCAGGAGGCTGTTCTCCCCTTGTACTATTCATCATCAGCCCAAGAGGCAATCCACCACCAACACACTGGAGTAGGCTATTACACCACAACGGTGGCCCGACCAGTATAAACCCCGTGTCTTTCTGTGTTGCAAGTTCGTCGAGTTTGTCCGCAAGATCTTAGCGAGCTAGAGCGTAGATCGGTAGGAGGGAGAGACTTCGTGCGCACCCTAGTGTTCGAACCTTAAGGGTTTGCCGGACCCCCACATCCGACATTTGGCGCGCCAGGTAGGGATGCGCCGTAGTTTCCCTTCCATCAGTTCGTCGCTCCATCGCTCCGTCGTTTCCATTGCAGACGCTCGCCGTGCTCGAGCTGAGCGTCGGGCTGCCCTCTCCGCCCGCGTCGCTTAGACGGCTCCCATAGGAGGGCCACCTCGTCGTTCTCTATCTCCCGCCGCCAACGCTGCCACCTGCCCCGCGGGGAACGAGCAGCAGGCGTCCTCACTGCGTCCTTCGGCGCGGCAAGACGGCCGCACCGCTACTCCATCATTTACCCCCGCCGGTTCTTTGTCTCACGCGCACCGCGCTCCCATGGAGGTAGGGGCCACGCTCATCGCAACGAATGAGCTCCTGCGTTACCGCCCCGTCGACGACCTCTATGAGGAGTGGCTCGACCGCGTCGCCGAAGCTCGTCTGGCGCCAAGTAGGGGCTCTCCGGCGCCGCCCCACTCTCTGCCTCCCCCTCAACCAGCCGCGGGTGACGGGGCTCATGGCATGCCTCCACCACCTCAACCCCAAGGCGGTGCCTTGGCACCAAGGCGCGCGCCTCCGCGGCGTGATCCACCGCACCCGGCGCCCCCGCGTGAAGAAAGAAGCTGTCAAGAAATCCCGCGGCCGCGAGAAGGTGCACCAGCGCTCCCCGCGCCACCTCGTCAAGACCGCGTGCCGCCTGCAGCGGCGCAGCGCGGACCTCGCCAAGACCAAGCTCCACCTCAGAAGCGGGCCCCGGCGACCACGGCCGGCTGCCGCGCGTTCACGCCCGAACTACGTAGCGTCGCCTAGCAGGCAAGTTCAAGCCAGATCTACGTCCCTGCTACGACGGCACCACCGACCCCTCGGAGTTCCTGTAGCTCTATGAGCTGAGCATCGAAGCGGCCAACGGCAACGAAAAAGTCATGGCGAACTGGTTTCCCATGGCTCTCAAGGATGGGGCCCGCTCCTGGCTTCTGAACCTGCAACACGGCTTGATCTCCTCCTGGGACGAGATGCACGACCGCTTCGTCGCCAACTTCCAGGGCACTCGTGACCGCCCACCGGCCACGGGTGATCTACGCCGCATCAAGCAACAGCCAGGAGAGACCCTCCAGAAGTACATCCAGCGCTTCAACAACACCCGCCTCAAGATCCCCAAGGTCATGGACGAAGCCATCATCTCCATGTTCTCGGACGGTGTCCGTGACGTCAAGATGAAGGAAGAGCTCGCTATCCACGAGGAGCTTTGCACATCTCAGGAGCTGTTCAACCTGGCGACCAAGTGCGCAAGAGCTGAGGAGGGGCGCCTCTCTCTCCTTGAGCTGCCAGCTGCGGGAGCGGAGGAGAAGAAGGCCAAGGCCAAGGACGTGAAGCGCAAAGAAGCAGTAGTGCTCGCAGCGGAGCCCGACACCAAGCGAGGCAGAGATCAGCCCGAGTCATCCAAGAACGGCCGACCGTTCTGCGGCTTCCACAACCTGAACACCCACAACACCAGTGACTGCCAAGAGCTTAGAGCCATACGGGAAGGACGCTACAGATGACGCCCCGAGCGCAACGACAGAGGCTACGGCCGCGGAGGAGGACGCGAAGGAGGACGCTGGGACGACCGTGGCCCGCTCCAGGAGTGGCGTGACCGACCTCGTGAGGACCGCTGGCAGGACTAACCTCGCGAGGGCGCCTGGAGGGACCCGCCTCGTGAGGATCTCCCCCAGGGCAACACCGGTCTTCCCCCGCTGCCGCCACCAAGAAGGAAAGATGACCACCACCAGGACGAGGGTGCTGGCGGCTTCCAGGAGCCGCGTGCGATCGCGTGCATCTTGGGCGGTGCCCAGGCCCCAGCCTCTCAGCGCATCTTCAAACAGTTCGCTCGTGAGGTGAACGCGGTGCTCCCCATGCTCGAGGCCACGCGCCCGCTCAGGTGGTCCCAATGTGCCATCACCTTCAACACGACAGATCATCTCAAGTGCGTAGCCACCATTGGCACCCTCCCTATGTTGTGCTTCCCAGTCATCAGCAATGTGCAAGTCACCAAGACTATCATTAACGGCGGCGCAGGGCTCAACGTCTTGTCCTTCGACACGTTCGACAACCTCCAAGTGCCATATGAGCAGCTCCAGCCAACCAAGCCCTTCTCAGGAGTGACCGACAGTTCCACCACACCAATAGGGCAGGTCCGCCTGCCTGTCACCTTCGGGGAGCGCAAAAACCATCACACCGAGCTCATCGACTTTGACGTCGCACACATCCGCCTGTCGTATAATGCCATCCTCGGGTATCCAGCCCTGGCCAAGTTCATGGCGGTCACTCATCACGGCTACAACGTTCTCAAGATGCCAGGAAGCGGAGGGATCATCACGGTCCCGCGTGAAGAGAGGGATGCGGTGTGCTCCCTTGAGCGTGCCTTTCAAGCCACAGCAATCGACGACCCCGACAGCAGAAGTGAAGGCCCTCCGGAGACCATTCCCAAGAAGAAGCAGCCGCGCCACGCAGGACCTCAGGAGGATGGCGTCGCGGCAGGAGCCTCGTCAGGATCAGCGCCCGCTCCAGGGGCGCCTCCCTCCATCGCATAGGAAGGCGCACCCGACGCCCTCCTCAGGCAGGGCTCGGGGGCTCTCTTCTGGAGAGCCTCAAACCTTGCCAACCTCACGAGGGAGGCGCTTGGGCACCACTTGGAAGCGTGCCTCGCGGCACACCTTCCTCAGGAGAGCACAGGGCAAGGAGTGCCCACCACCCAGGAGTTCATCACCAAGACCACCCAGGAACTGCAAGAAGCAAGAGCCATGCGCGGCCACAACCGCTCACAAGGCGCAGCTCCCCATCCAGGTGAGGATGCCGGGCTGTGTGTCTTCGTCGATGTCCCAGGGCTCAACAGGGCCGCATCTCAGGAGCGCTTCTAGCCATCGCGTGTGGGTCGTTGCTAAGGCCCGCGGCACAGCTACGTTCGCATGCCCTTGGGCTTGCCGAGCGTGGCGTCGGCCTATCAGCACAACATGCGGCAACTCCTGGCGGCTCAGGAGGCCAGGTTCCACGCTGTCCTGGAGGAGATGGAGACGGTCTTCAGGGAACCTCCTGAACCTCCAGAGCCTCCCGAGGCTCAGGGTCCCGGTGGCTCATGAGGAGCCATTCCTTCAGCCAGCAGCGGCTTTGCACCAACTCTACTTCGTCTACAGAACCAGGTGACATCTTCCAAGTTCGTTTAAGCTCGGAGCGCCCCTCGGGCTGCATTATTCCCAGGCCACATGGATCCGTCCCTGTGGCATGTATCCCTTTTGCTTAAGTCTTTATCTTACCTTCTTTGGGGCGCCTGGCTGCATCATCCCCAAGCCGCTCGGGCCAGACCCAGTGGCATGTATCGTCCTGCATTTATCCAAGTTGATATGCTCTTCATGCTTAACCTGCCAACGGCTATCGCCTGCTCGATTGCCGCCCGCCGCGGGTCTGTTTATCCCATGCAATCCGCTTGCATGTTAAAAGGGGGGTTCCTGAGCATCGTGACTCAGGAGCTCTTACTAGCTCTCCAGCCCTCACCCCTTGGCCTTGACCACGGCATCGTGACCTGGCATACCAGCGGCGGCTGAGCTCGCTTGAGGGCCGGGACCTGAGGACGTAGAGTGCTTGCATCTCACTACCTTACAGGAACATACAGTCACCAAGATTCAAGACGAGGCGCAACCCGCCTTGAGGTAGGGCCTCGTGAGTCCCGCGCTGGCTCACGAGTGCCCGGATACACCTCGCAGCCATGCCATGCAAGCCACGTGTCAGGGCGGGGCTGTGCACGCCCCGGGGGCTCCTCCCGGAGGGGCCCCCCATCCCACGCCCAAGTGGAAGCACCATGCTCCGCGCTGGCTGTCGACACTGCCGAGGAGTGGCTATGCCCGTGCACAAGCGGAAGCACTATGCTCCGCGCTGGTGATAAACAACTGAGGGCGACCCCACGGTCGTGCCAACCTCAGGGAGCCCAGAGCTCAGCGCCCAGCCTTACTGCAACGCCTCCCCACGGGAGAGCCACGCATGGGGGCTGCATTCGGGTCGCGCCCAAGCGCACGCCACCCAACCAGGTCCCCCGGACCTCGGCATCGCGCGCCCCTCCCGAGGCCTCTGCGTGGGCATATATGGAAATTGTTTGCACGTCAAGGGGGACTCCTGAGCATCGTGACTCAGGAGCCTAACTGGTCATGTAGCCCCTCACTCCTTGGTCCGTCCTGGTCTCCGGTCGGCCCAATGGCGGTTGAGGTATGTGCGGGGCCGGGCTCTGCCGACATAGAACATTAATCTATCCCCACGAATTCTCCCTATATGCTGTTTGCGCGTCAAGGGGGACTCCTGAGCATCGCGACTCAGGAGCCTAACTGGTCACGTAGCCCCTCACTCCTTGGTCCGTCCTGGTCTCCGGTCGGCCCAATGGCGGTTGAGGTATGCGCGGGGCCGGGCTCTGCCAACGCAGAACGCAAAGCAAATAGGAAGGAAATCGCAAAATCTCGAAGCAAATATTACAAGAATATTGTCCTTACGATACCATATGAAAAGTCTAAACGCCTCCACGAGGCCTGATACATGTCACAAGAATGGAACGAGAAGAATTGCCGCAGGTCACCTCTAGACGCCGCCATCGCCCGCGGAAGGTGCTCCTTTGTGAGCAATCTTGTCTTCACCTTCACCACCAGCTGCAAGGTCGACGACGCTGGACAGAGGGGCGGAGACGAAGCCGCGGAACCTCCTCAGCAAGGCCCCCACCTGATCCTACACAACCGTGGCAGCCGCCTCGTATTGATCTTCAGCTACAGGCTCCAGCAGCTCGTCAAGGCAAGCGTTGGGGTCACGAAGGTGCAGGTGGCTAAAGACGCGGGTCAGCGCAGCTGAAGACAGGACGCGAGCCTCTGCCTCCGCCATGGGACCGAGAACATCAACGACCTCCTCAAGCGCCTTCACCACGAGAGGAAGCAGCTAGGCGTGGCCTTCCTCGTTGGTGTCCAGAGGTTTCTCCAGGCCGTGCTCGTAGAGCGTCTTCAGCGCCTTGCGAGATCTCTTCTCGAGATCGGCAAACGACCCCCGGTCTTCGGCCAGGACTCGCGCCTTGGCATCAAGATCGGCCTCCCTTGTCCCCATCTTCTACTCCAACTCTTCCAACCGGTTGCGCTCAATGGCCTGCTTCTTCCCCAGCTCCGCCAGCTCAGCATCACAGTTCTTGATGGCTTCCTCCCGGGCCTTCACCTACACCTCCTTCGCTTGGCGGCATCGTACCTCTTCGGTGTGCTTGTCGCGCAGGCTCTGCAACTCGCTCTCCAGCTCTTGGCAGCGCTCACGGGTGGCCTTGGCGTCTTTCAACGCCGCCTCACGATCGGCTGCAGCGCTGGCGGCTCCTTGCTTCTCCTTCTCGGAAGCCATAGCAGCGTGGCCCAGCGCCACGTGAACTGCCAGGTCGGAGTGAAGCCAGCTAGAGTCCAACTCCAGACGCTCGGCCACCAGGCGCGGGTCCGCGCTCAGGAGATCCGCCTGCAGCTGGGTCATCTCCAAAAGGGCACGCTCCAAGACGGCAGCAGGAGAAGAAAAACCAGGGAGTGGAGGTGCAGAAGTGGGAGGAAGTGACATCGTCACCAGGGCTTGGGAGACCACGGGTTCCGGAGCAGCTGGGACCTCGTCAGCCGCGCCAAGTACTGGAACCTCCAGAGCCAGCGGGGCCGTGGGGGCTGACTCTACGCGGCGATGCTCCTCTTGGCCTCGCGAGGACGACCGGGCCGGGGAGATGCGGGCGCTGTTGCCTCCTTTCTCCGCGGAGGGCACGACCGCTGCGTCTTCTTTCCTCTTCTTCGTCGAAGATGTCGGCCTGATCAAGTAAGGGCGACTATCAGGAAACGACGAGTACAAGCAAGGGCAAGGCGAAGCTTAAGACACTTACCGATCCACTGCGACGTATTCCACTGACTGCTTGAGAAGCTTGAAGCCTGACAGCTCCGGGACCTGAGGAGCAGGTGTTCGCGCTCCGGCGGCACCAGGCAGAGCAGAGGCAGAGCCGGAGCCAGCCCTAGGAGGTGCCAGGGTGGAGGCGGCACTAGGGGCTACCAGCGATGACCTACCCTTTGTTGGGATGAGGGGTTGCTCTCTCTCCCCTTGGAAGGCTTCGGCCTCGGCATCGTCAGGAAGGGCGCGGAGAATCTCGACCTTGCTCAGGGGGAAGTCTCCCGCACCTCTTCCAGGGTCTTCTCCGAGTCCTCCTCCTCTTTTCCCTCTTTGTGGGACTCACCAGAAGACACCTCCACCGGTCAACTCCCGGAGGCGTTGGCGGCACCAGCCCACGCGCATCAAGGGTCGGCCTGGAGGCGACGAATTCCTCCCGGTCCCTGCACTGGAACAGGGGAACGAAAGCGCTAGGTGGATACTCCTGGTTGTCCCCGACTATGAGGCGCAGGACGACGTCCAATTCATCACCAGGTAGGTCCCCTGTCCTCAGGCAGGTCTTGTTCTCCTCTTCTTCAAGCTCCTAGAGGGGGCGCGCGCACGCCTGGAGTGGCGCAACCGGCAGCGTCAAGAACTCCCTCAGAAGCATCGCCCCCGTTACCTTGGCCGCCCTCGTGTTGCCCGGCCTCAGGTCGGTCATCATCTGCCCCAACACCAATGATGCCCGCTCGTCGACAAGCTCCGCTTTGGCCCACCCCCCGTTGGGAGAGGCACCGCTGTTGGCAACGCCAGACGCGGGTCGGCGCACTGAGCATCCATCATGACCCATTTGGATCAGATGTTGTTGACCCTCTTCCCGGTGCTCGAGATCGAGTTGGCCTTGCCACACGCAATGAAATTAGCACACCCTGAGGTGTGCTCGCCGCTGACGCGGAGGAAGAATAAATGGCGAAGGAGCGCCACGGATGGCATGAGGCCCATGTACGCCTCGCAGTAGTAGGCAAAGATGGACAGGAGGAGGACAGAGTTGGGATGGAGATGCAACGCCTGTAGCCCGTAGTGGTCGAGGACTTCATAAAAGAAATCAGAGAAGGGAGGAACCAACCCGACGGCGACGCTTTCGAGAAGAAGGGAAGAAGGTGCTCCCCTCGTGCTCGCTCGCTTGGACGCGAGCCGGAGCTCCGTCTTCCCCCACTCATTACCCTCGTCCGCTGTCAGCAGGCGCACAGAGGCGAGGCTCTTCTCCGTGAAGGTGGGCGCCTCGAGGGCCGGCTCATACCAAGCCGGTGTTGAGGAAGTCTTGACCTTGTGCAGCGCCATGGGCGGCAGATGCAGAGCGAGGATGGAGTAGATCTGGAGATAGTGGCGGCAAAGAGCGAGGAAGGGGATCTGGAGCGAAGCAAGGAAGAGGCAACGAAGGAAAGAACTGCCCGCGCCAGCCTCTGTCAGGGAAAGCAGTTGCCGAGGCAACGTGGGGAAGCGGAGACGCCCACGTCCAATCAACCGCCACACGTCGACCAAGGCCGCAGGCTTTTGGGGCCCGCGGTGCTCCGAACTTGACCTGTGGCTTCGCCGTGAAGCCAAGCCCGAGTGCACCTTGGGCCCGGGGGCTACTGTCGGTGTTCTGGGAACGGGGGTCCCTAGACTTGCCTGCCTGCGGCCCACAGCGTGGCCAAGCAGCAGGCCATGCGGCCCATCTTCGTCAACAAGGCACCCAAGACCCTCGCGAGGGTCCAAGCCTCGCGAGGCGGATGACGCAAGACCTCCTATGGAGTAGCCTAGTCCGGCAAGCTCACGAGGTGCGGAGGTATCAAGGCGGGGCAAACCTCACGAGGCTCTCGTGACGTGAGCCATGACGAACGGTACCAGGCGGGTGCCAGGCGGGCGCCGGTGCGTGCGCCGTCCTTATTTCCCCTTTGGTGCTAAGGAGGCCAGCGCAGGCGAAGAGTACCGAGGCATCAGGCAAAGGTTGCCATATTGGCGCAACGAGACCAACACCAGGTGGACGGCAAGGCGGAGGTCATCTTGGAGCCCAAGACGGCGTCATCCCAGAGCTTTTCGCAGGCGAAGACCGCTTTTGTCAGGATAGTTTGTACTAGCTGTCCCCCTTCAAATCTGCCCGCAGTTGTTGGCTCCCTTCCCGCTCGATATTTGGGAAGAGGACCAGGGCCTATATAAGTAGAGCTAGCCACCACAGTAGAGGCATAGGATCCGCACGCCACAAGTTCACAAGCACAAGAACACCTCAACCTCAGGAGGCTGTTCTCCCCTTGTACTGTTCATCATCAGCCCAAGAGGCAATCGACCACCACCACACTGGAGTAGGTTATTACACCACAACGGTGGCCCGAACCAGTACAAACCCCGTGTCTTTCTGTGTAGCCAGTTCGTCGAGTTTGTCCGCAAGATCTTAGCGAGCTAGGGGTAGATCGGTAGGAGGGAGAGACGTCGCGCGCACCCCAGTGTTCGAACCTTAAGGGTTCGCCGGACCCCCACATCCGACAATCATCATAATTATTTGAAGTTGTATCAATTTCCGAACAGTAATTTGTTTACCCACCGTATGCTATTGTTCTAGAGAGAATCCACTAATTAAATATATGGCCTTCGGGTCTATTCTTTATCATATTTGCCTTCAAGACCTATTTTTATTTGCTTTTATTTTTAGATCTATTTATCCAAAAACCCAAAAATACCTTGCTGCAATTTTTTGTTATATATTTTATATCGCTTTCCCGCGAGATCTATTTATCCAATCTACTACAATTTAATCTATCATTTTACCTGGGAGGGATTGACAGCCCCTCCTTTACGTCGGGTTCAAGTATTTGTTCTTTGTGCGCAGGTACCGTTTACGTAGTGTTGCGTGGTTCTCCTACTGGTTCGATAACCTTGGTATCATCACTGAGGGAAATACCTACCATGGCTTGTCAGATTCTGGGTTCCGGCAAATCCTTGAGGTTCGAACACTGGGGTGCGCACGAAGATCTCTCTCTTCCTAGCTCGCTCTCGCAACGATCTCACGGCCTAGCTCGACGAACCCAAAGAACAAGAGACATGAGGGTTTATACTGGTTCCGGCCACCGTTGTGGTGTAATACCCTACTCCAGTGTGGTGTGGTGGATTGCCTTGTAGGCTGGGGATGAACAAGTACAAGGGATGAACAACCTCCTGAGGAAAGGTGTTCTTGAGCTCGGTGAGCTGGTGTGTGCGAGGATGGTCTAAATGATCCCTCTCTCGATCCGTCTAGTTCTGTTTTTGTCGTCCCCACCCTCCTATGGTGATGGCTAGTTCTATTTATGGAGGCCCTGGTCCTCTTCCCAAATATTAGGCGGGAAGGGATCCCACAACGGCCAATTTGAAGGGGGACAACTAGTACAAGTTATCCTCACAAAAGGTGGTCTTCGCCTGCCAAAGGATCCGGTGGTGACACCACCGTGGGCTCCGCGGTGACCTCCGTCCTGCCGTCCTACTGGTCTTGGTCTCGTTGCACCAATATGGAAAGCTTTGCCTGATGCCTCAGGACTCCTCGCCTGCGCTTGCCCCTTTAGCACCAAAGAAGCGACGGGTGCTCTGCGCCTGCTGGCGCCCGCCTGGCCCTGGTCACCATGGCTCACGTCATATGAACCTCGCGAGGTGCCCCTTGCATAGATATCTCCGCTTCTCGGGAGCCAGCCTAGTGAGGTTGCCCCTAAGGAGGTCTTGGCATCGTCCACCTCGCGAGGCTCGGCCCCTCGCGAGGTCTTGAGCGGTTGTTGATGAAGATGGGCCGTACCAGGCCATTGTTGGAGCCACGCCCTGGGCCGCAGGCAGGCAAGTCTGGGTACCCCCATTCCTAGGACGCCGACAGTAGCCCCCGGGCCGAAGGCGCGCTCGGACTTGGCTTCGAGGCGAAGCCAAGGGTCAAGTGCGGAGCGCCACGGGCCCCAATAGCCTGCAGCCTTGATTGACGCGTGGTGATTGACAGGGCGTGGGCGTCTCCGCTTCCCCATGCTACCTCGGCAACCGCCCAACTTGACGAGTCCCTGATGCATGCAGGAAAACCATCATTACCTACGATCGTGGAGGCCGGCGGTTGGCCTCCGTCTGGGTATAAATGAGGAGAGGGGCAGAGCCCCCGTCGCTCATCTCTTTCTCCATTCTGCCCGCTTCTTCTTCCTCCTCCTTGCTCTGCCGCCTTGCAGCGACACTCATGGCGCCGATGCGGAGGTTCTCTGCTGCTGAAAAGGGGAAAGCTCCCCACGAAGAGCCGGGGCCACTCCCGCCGAAGAAGAGGCTGACCCGCTCCCGCGATGTCGTCGTGAGGCCGGAGGTGACGAGGCCTTGGCATGAACGGCCTCCCCCCGGTTATCCGTTGCCTTTGTACACCTAGGCGGAGGGTTCCAGAGGAGGAGGCAACGATCGGCGCCGACCACGCCGTGGCCGTGGTGGCCGTGCTTTGGCAGTGCACGCCACCGCCCCGGGAACCCACGCCGAGGGCTCCTAGAATGAACTTGTGGTGTCGGCGCGATGCCACCGCGCTCTTGGATCCGCTTCCTGTAGTTCTTCTCTGCAGAGATGCCTCCGAGGGGGCCACTCGAGCTGTGGCCGCAGCATGCCGAGTGTGATGCCCTGGTGGCGGGGCTGGAGGTTGAGGTCGTCTCCCCGGGCAAAATCTTCATGACCCGCGCATGGGGCGTGGTCGCCCGAGCTTGCCAAGCGGAGGGCGCCCTCGCCATCCACCTTTAATATGACGACGCTTCCTCGATGTTCTTCAAGATCTTCGATGAGGAAGGCCGCCGCCTGGAGTACTGCCTTGGAGGGAGCTGTCGGGACGGTGCAGAGGCAGGATCCAGGCCCGCCACTTGCCTCATCAGCAGTTCCTCCAACAGCAGCGACGGCGCTTGGGAGTCCAGCGACTCTCCCGAGCCCTACGAGACTCTGGAGACGAGCGACGACAACTACGTGCCCCCGAGCTCTCGCCATGCCCGGAGCACAGCAGCAGCGTCTGCCCGTCACCGCCGTTGATCTGGATGAGGTTGGTGTCGGCCTCCCGTGGCCCACTTTTGATAATGACGTCGGCGGCGACGCTTGTAGATAGGGCTCCTCGAAACCTTCTTCTTTTGTTCCCGGCGCGGAGTCGAGATGAACCCCATGGGGGCGTGTAAAGGATCTGTAGTGCCTTTTGTTAATATTGACCTTATTATGAAGATTTACAACTACATGTCTTGCTTCGGCTCAGTCCCCCCTTTCCAACCTCGCGGTAGCTTGGTGCTCTACGTCGACAGGTCCCAGTCCCCAGGCAGGCTACAACCATCACTGGTATGCCGGGTCGCGATGCCGTGGTCAAGGCAAGGAGCTGAGTGGCCCTATGTCCAGTAAGAGCTCATGAGGCGTGATTCTCAAGAGGTCCCCTTTAGCGTGCAAGCAACTACCTGAAGGTAGGAAAGGAAGGTGGAGTCGCCGTAGCAAGGCTGCAAGAGATGGGAATCCTGTGTCGCAACGCTTGGCTGATTCGATTGCGAGACTTATCTTAGCGGTCCCAGTCGATCCCTTGTGCAGCGCCAGATTCATGCGTCAATGGCCATAGCGTAGAAGGGTTAGGCCCGTGCCACCTTCCTCCTCTTTTTCATGCTCTTCTGTGCGCTGTACGTCCTTGGGTCCCGACCCTCGAGCAAGCTCAGCTGCCGCTGGTATGCCAGGTCGCAGTGCCATGGTCAAGGCCAGGGGGTGAGGGCTGGAGAGCCAGTAAGAGCTCCTGAGTCGTGATGCTCAGGAGCCCCCCCTTTAACGCGCAAGCGAATTGCATGAAAAAAGGAAGGAGCATGCGGTGCCACCCGCTGCCAGCCTCCAGTGGTTCCTGCAGGTTAGCACGAGGGAGAAACACAGGTCTCAACCGCGCTTGCCGGTCTACCACTGGTCATTCCACAAGAAAATGAAGGCATTGAGGGCCTGGTGAGGTGATGTGCACGGGGCGTGCCACGAGCCAGAGCTCAACCGCTCAGATTTGTCGGCGTTGCAGGGACAGACCCGAGCGCAAGCGCCGTGCCAGCGTGAGTATCCCCCGTTGTGGGGTTAGCAGGGGCTGCTCGGCAACGTGGGTTGCTGCGATGGGTAACAGGCAAGCAGGTGATAACCATGAAATGACTCAAGCAAAGAGGCAGGTTAGCTCAGATAGATGCAAGAATGGTACATGCCACTGGGACGGACCCGAGCGGCCTGGGGAAGATGCAGCCCGAGGGGCGCTCCCAGCAGAGTAAGCTAAAGATGCAAAAGTATACATGTCGCAGGGACAGACCCGTGCGACTTGGGGATAATGCTGCCCGAGGGGCGGCCCCAACTGAATGAACTGGAAAGAGTCTCCTGATACCGTATCCGGAGCGATGTTGGAGTAGCCAAAGATGCATGCCAAAGAATTGTTCCTCACGAACCGTCGCGATTTCCTCCAAGATGGCGCGATGTCTGGCCTCCTGAGCCGCCAGGATGCTCCGCAGATAGCGCTGGAAGGTGACAGCCGCGTTCGACAAGCCGAATGGCATGCGGAAGTAGCTGTGAGGTGGACCCTCGCACCGTCCAAAGCGCGAAGGCCAGAAACGTCCCTGAGATGCGACCCTGTTGAGCCCTGGAATGTTGACGCAGACGCGCAGCCTGCCGTCCTCACCAGGATGGGGAGCTGCGCTGGGCGGTGGGCGACGGTCGCCGCGTATGGTCCTTGCTTCTTGAAGCTCCTGGATCGCTTTGGTGATGAACTCCTGAGCACTAGGCGCTCCACGCCTCATGCCCTCTTGAGGGAAACGTGCAGCGAAGCATGCGTCCACGTGGTGCCCGAGCGCCTCCCTCGTGACGTTGGCTAGGTATGAGGCCCTCCAGAAGAGAGCCCCCGAGCCCAGTCTGAGGAGGGCGCCGGGCGAGCCTTCCTATGCGAGGGAGGGAGGCGCCCTGACTGCGGGCACAGATCCTAAGGTGGAGCTCCTGGAAACGCCACTCTCATGAGGTCCTGGGTGGAACAACTGCTTCTTCTTCTTGGGGATGGCCTCAGGAGGGTACATGGTGCCTTTGTTGTTGGGGTTTTCGACTGTTGTAGCCTGGTAGGCGCACTCGAGGGAGCACATCACACCTCTTTCTTCACATGGAACTGTGATGATGCCGCCGCTCCCTGGCATCTTGAGGACGTTGTAGCCGTGGTGGGTCACTGCCATAAACTTGGCCAAGGCTGGATACCCAAGGATGGCGTTGTACGATAGGCGGATGTGGGCGACGTCGAAGTCGATGAGCTGGTGCGGTAGTTGTCTCGCTGGCCGAAGGTGACAGGGAGGCGGACTATAACGCCCCGAGACCGACGCTCCAGAAGACTTCCAGCTATTCCGGGTTTCGCCGTGTGTTTCATTTGTGCCTGCCCTTTTTATTTTTGCATTGCATCATGTCATCATGCCATCATCTCATAAATCTTTCAAATCAACTAAATAAATGGCATGGATCTTTGATCCATTTAAATCGAGGAATTCACATGGTGATTCTGTTTAAAACATATCCTCTCGATATTTAGAGAGCTATAGTAAATATTCCAATTATTTGGATTTACATAAACACACTTACAAAATATCCTAAAGCCTTTGTTGTCTTAATTCTTGATCTCCAACTTTGCCATTTATTCTTTCATCATCTTCCGGAGCTCCACCAAAAATCCCAACATTTTTGGAAACCTCTAATTCCTAGTCCTTGCTCAAACCTCTAATGCCTCATTTCAAGTGCTTTCTCATGCCAGTGCCCCCCCTAATCATTCACCTCTCGTTATTCATTTGTTCTGGAGTGCTGAAGATATCTCTAAAGATTCGTGTTTCCACTCTGCATCAATTCTAGCTATTTCGAGGTCTTACCTTATTCAGCCATTTAATTCAACCGGCGCAATCTATCTTTTAAATCGTTCAACGGTGTTTCTTTTGAGTGGGCCCTAACCCACATGTCTTTTCCCAGGATCTTACCTGACTCTTCTAATTTTCCCGGAGCTATTCCCAAATTATTTTCAAAGTTTGACGTAAGAATGAATTATCATCAGTCATGGCTTTATCCAAGATCTTTCAAATTCTTTTCATCGTTGGTTCAACCTTTCTAATTTTCATTCCGGAGTGCCTCAACAATTCATGGTGGTGTTTCTCGTCGTCATTCTCGAATTTTGAAGACGGAAGAAGAGTTTCTCTTTAATCTTGCTCCATTCTCTTCAAGATTCATGGTTCTAGCTTCGTGCCATCCTCATAATTGTTTTGATTGTGAGAATTCTTTTCACCCATCCGAGCAATTCAGGAGTCTTTTCAGTTTGATTCTTGGAGCCCATCATCTCAGAATTATTCATTCCAGCTTTCAGCTCTCGTTCTCCAAATCTTACCGGTGCATCATTCAAGTATTCTCTAATCAGTTCATGATCTCTCTGTTCTCATGTATCTAAATCCCCTCAAGTATCTTCGTTCGTTTTCTAATTCTTCCCAAGGTTTCGCTATCTTTTCTTTGTCTGTTTTTTAATTCTTACGGTGGTTCGTTCAAGAGTTCTCTTCCTTCGTTATTATATAGATTCATTCGTTCTTCCCAAATCCTACCGGCGGATCGTTGAAGACCTTCCCAAGTTGAGCAATATCTCTCTTCAATCCTTTTTCAACGAGAATAAGTAGTATGCCTAATCCGTTGCTTGTCATCAATCTAAATTGGTGAAGGATACGCATAACATAATTCTTGTTCTTGTTTCATCCAAGTGATTGATTCATTCTTCCGGAGTTCATAATGGTATCAATTTCTCAGTTCTAAGTTGTTCATAATGGTATCAATTTCTCAGTTCTAATGCCTTTGTTGTCTTAATTCTTGATCTCCAACTTTGCCATTTATTCTTTCATCATCTTCCGGAGCTCCACCAAAAATCCCAACATTTTTGGAAACCTCTAATTCCTAGTCCTTGCTCAAACCTTTTGAATTAAATTCAAATGACTTTGAATTTAATTCCTGCAATCTTGCCACTCCTATTTTTCATGGACCGTGCACATTTTTATGAGTCCGGGAAAATAATCCCCATGCCCAAGTCCCTTCTCTAACCTTTTTCTTTCTTTCCTTTTCTTTCTTTATTTTTTTCTCTCTTCTGTCATGTGTGTGAGGGAGAGAGAGATTCCAGCCCAGCCCAGCCGACCATTCGGGTCTCCTGTAGTTGCGGCCCAAGGCCCAGCCAACCCCTCTAACCCTAGCCGCCAGGAGCCCGATCCCCATCTCCCTCTCGTATCCTCCCTCCCGCCGCCACACACACGCATCGCACACGAGATGAGCGCCCGCGCCCGATCCCCTCAAGCTCGCTTAACGGGCGGGACCTCCTCGCCTCCTCGTCTACCGGTGCCATCGCCTCGTCAGCTCCGTCGCCAGGGGAGGAGCCCCTCGACCCGTTCCCTTCGGCCCCGACTCCGGCGAGCGCCGCCTCGTCGACTCTCCTCCATGCGACGCCTCCCCTCTGCTTCTTCGTCCTCGCCTTGTACCCCGCCATCGCCGGAGCTGCTCCTTTTGCCGAGCGCCACCCCGAGCCCCAAGCGTCGCCCCTGCTTCCTCCCGCGTCGCTCCTGGCCCTGCTTCTCCTCCGCGCGCCATGGCCTTGGCCCCTCTGCTCCGCCCATCGCCTCTGCTGCCCTCCTCAACGTCCTGCTCGTCATCGTGTGTGCCATGGACGTGCGCCGCCCAGCCTCTGCTTGTCAGGCGCCCGTCTCCCTCGCCCGACGCCTGCCTCTTGGTGTTCTGCTCCACCACCACATTGTGGCCGATTTTGTTGCTTCATTGTCGGGCATGAGTTGCCTTCTGCTGGCCACCAGAGGCCCTTTTTGTCTTTCTTCGTTTTGGATCGCCAAGACGAGACGCCAAGTACCAGGTCAACGAGGACCGCCAAGTTCGACTTCGGCGCCAAGTTTCGTCTTCAAATCTGTACGACTACATCCGAGGTGGATTTCGGCAAGTACCTGGAGACCACAATGACGCCAAGTACCACGACACTCATGTTCGTCTACGGAATGTGTACCACTACGCGAAGAGCTTGGATGCACCAAGTTCCACTATGTCCACAACTGGCGCCTTGGGTTTCGTCAAGTTCCCCTACGACCCGTGAACGTCTACTTCCACTACCGAAACGTGAACAACTACTTCCTCTACGAACTCGGTCCGCTTCGAAAATGCACGCTTCGAAGGTATACCGTCGAGACGAAGCCCGTGAACGAATGCATGTTGTATGAGATGCTTGTGTTTTCACCGTGTCCGATTTGTCACTCGTTTCCATGCCCCTAACCCGTGGGAACCCGGTAGTCGGGAGCACCCCACCATATCTAGCATGTTCCGCACATCCGCGACGCTTCCTTTTGCACCGGTATCTCCATGAGCTCTCGAACCGATATCTTGCCCGTGGCATCATTTTCGGATTCGTCGCCGTGGCACCCTTTTCCTTCTGCCATAGCGACAAATGCCTCGTATCATGCTCATGTCAACATTTTCATAAAAATTGCATAAACCTTGATTATGTCATCCGCATCATGTTAACAACATTTAAATGGTTAAAACTGTGTTTGCATTAAATTGCTAAATGACATATGGGGATTTCCGAATTGTTGTTTGTTGTTTCCGGCCTCACTTAAACTTGCCTAAATAGTTAGTTTTCATTTGCTTCACCCCTTGCCATGTTTAATAACATTTAATATTGTTGGGTACATAACCGTGAGAGAAACTAAATAATTGATGTGGTGTTTCGTCAATATGCAACTCGTTGCATATTGAGCCCCACTTAACTTGTAGTGTTGTTTGTGCATATTGCCATGTCATGCCTCATTAAACCGGACATGCATCATACTTGTTTGTGCATCATGACATGTTTATTCTTGTGTGTTTACCATGTCTTTTGCTTCTTTCCGGTTTGCTTCTCTCGTTAGCTTCGGTTTCCTTCCGGAGTTGTGAGGATTCGTTCGACTACGTCCTTTTGTCTTCTTCATGGACTTGATCTTCTTCCTTGCGGGATTTCAGGCAAGATGACCATACCCTCGAAATCACTTCTATCTTTGCTTGCTAGATGCTCGCTCTTTTGCTATGCCTATGCTACGATGCCTATCACTTGCTTATCATGCCTCCCACATTGCCATGTCAAGCCCCTAACCATCCTTTCCTAGCAAACCGTTGTTTGGCTATGTTACCGCTTTGCTCGGCCCCTCTTATAAGCGTTGCTAGTTGCAGGTGAAGATGAAGTTTGTTCCATGTTGGAACATGGATATGTTGGGATATCACAATATCTCTTATTTAATTAATGCATCTATATACTTGGTAAAGGGTGGAAGGCTCGGCCTTATGCTCTGGTGTTTTGTTCGATCTTGCCGCCTAGTTTCCGTCATACCGGTGTTATGTTCCTTGATTTTATGCGTTCCTTACGGTTGGGTGATTTATGGGACCCCTTGACAGTTCGCTTTGAATAAGACTCCTCGGCCAAGGCCCAACCTTGGTTTTACCATTTGCCACCAAAGCCTTTTCCCTTGGGTTCTGCAGACTCAAGGGTCATCTTTATTTTACAACCCCGGGCAGTGCTCCTCCGAGTGCTGGTCCAAATTAAAGCCACTTGCGGTGCCGCCCCGAGGCAACTTGGGGTATCTTCGGTTGCCGTACGTAGTGTTCATCCGGTGTGCCCTGAGAACGAGATATGTGCAGCTCCTATCAGGATTTGTCGGCACATTCGGGCGGCTTTGTGCAATTGTTTTACCATTGTCGAAATGTCTTGTAAACCGGGATTCCGAGACTGATCGGGTCTTCCCGAGAGAAGGAATATCCTTCGTTGACCGTGAGAGCTTATAATGGGCTAAGTTGGGACACCCCTGCAGGGTTTTATCTTTCGAAAGCCGTGCCCGCGGTTATGAGGCAGACGGGAATTTGTTAATGTCCGGTTGTAGAAAACCCGAAGTTGATCTTAACTAAAATACACCAACCGCGTGTGTAACCGTGATGGTCTCTTCTCGGCGGAGTCCGGGAAGTGAACACGGTGTTGGAGTTATGCTTGACGTAGGTTGTTCTAGGATCACTTCTTGATCATAGTTGTTCGACCGTGTTTTTGCCTTCTCTTCTCGCTCCCATTTGCGTATGTTAGACACCAGATATGCTAGTCGCTTGCTGCAGCTCCACCTCACTACCTTCTCCTACCCATAAGCTTAAATAGTCTTGATCTCGCGGGTGTGAGATTGCTGAGTCCAGGTGACTCTCCGAGACTTCCAAAACCAGTTTGCAGGTGCCGACGACACCGTGCGGTGGCCTTTACCCGAGCTCAAGGAGGAGCTCGATGAAGATCTTGTTCATTGTGTTGTTTCGCTTCAGTTGATCAAGAGTGGAGCCAGTTGGGACGATCGGGGATCTGTGTAGCATTTGGGGTAGTCTTCTTTTATTTTGGTTCCGTAGTCGGACCTTGATTGTATCTGTATGATGTAATGCTTTACTCATGTATTGTGTGAAGTGGCGATTGTAAGCCAACTATGTATCTCTTTCCCTTATGTATTACATGGGTTGTGTGAAGATTACCTCACTTGCGACATTTCTTTCAATGCGGTTATGCCTCTAAGTCGTGCTTCGACACGTGGGAGATATAGCCGCATCGGGGGCGTTACAAGTTGGTAATCAGAGCCATCCCCGACTTAGGAGCCCCCTGCTTGATTGAATCGCTGACTTTGTTGAGTCTAAAAAAATGTTTTGAGTCTAAGGATTTTATATATCGGAGAGTAGGATTCTTTTTACTCCTCAGTCCCTTCGTCGCTCTGGTGAGGCCTCCTGACGTACAAGTTTTGACTCTCCTTTCCTCAAATTTCACTAATTATTTTTTTAGGATCACGCGGGTATCTTGGAATCGTTCCGATGGTTTTGTGACGAGAACATTGTTCTTGGTGCCTCCTGTCATTTAGGGGTTGTGGCAGTGTCCCGGGGAGTTGAGCTCCGAGGTGTTGTCGTCACAATTTTATCGTTGCGATTACGGAATACCTGAGTTTTGCCGACATCGAAAATCTCTTTTATGCAGTTGTTGGTGAGATCACCTCGACGCCACCCAGTACTAGGGCGGGAGTTCGGGAGTATTGCCATAACTCGTATAACGGATGCTTTTCGAAGGTTGAGGTAAACGATTTCCGAAGGTTTCTTGGTTATGTGTTGAAGGATGGATACAGCTATATCTAGGTATTGTTAGTTCGGGTGATATATTTTGTGTCCCCTGTATCCCCAACACCTGATTGCATAACCAGGAAGTTTCGGGAGTTCATAAGTGGGAATTCAAGTATCACGTAGGATATCTTTCCAACAGACACATGATACGATATGGGATCTATCATATGGTTGTTTCCGGCTTATTCCGCAAGCCAAATCCTTTGTGTTTGTTTTGTTTTGTGGTATTCGAGTTGCTTCAATGCCAAGTGTTGACTCCATACCTTCCCTAAACGGTGTTCTCATATTTCTATGTGAACACTAATCCTTCTTGATCATGGAGGTTGCCATGTTAATTCCTTTCCAACCGACGTGCTTACATTCAAGTGGATCCGATCATTTCAACATTCGCGAGATCAATTCTAAGTTTTCTCAACGGTATCGATTCCATCTGCCCAAGTTGCCTTTGTTATCCCGCCCTCCCACCCTTTTCTTCAAGGACTCAGATTTCTTAATCAAATATCCATCGTATGGATGTGAAGTCTCTTCATTCTTTTCCTCAATGCTCTTATCCGGTGATTCTCATGAAGATGCTAAAGGAAGCTTGAGTTTATTATCCTTCGTTCTCTTTTCTTCTCCGGTGGATTCAATTCAAGCTTTGTCGATCATATCTTTCCCTCGTTTCAAGTGCTTTCTCATGCGGTGCCCCCCTAATCATTCACCTCTCGTTATTCATTTGTTCCGAGTCTTTGAAGATATCTCTAAAGATTCGTGTTTCCACTCTGCATCAATTCTAGCTATTTCGAGGTCTTACCTTATTCAGCCATTTAATTCAACCGACGCAATCTATCTTTTAAATCGTTCAACGGTGTTTCTTTTGAGTGGGCCCTAACCCACATGTCTTTTCGAGGATCTTACGACTCTTCTAATTTTCCGGAGCTATTCCCAAATTCTTTTGAAGTTTGACGTAAGAATGAATTATCATCGATCATGGCTTTCTCCAAGATCTTTCAAATTCTTTTCATCGTTGGTTCAACCTTTCTAATTTTCATTCCGGAGTGCCTCAACAATTCATGGTGGTGTTTCTCGTCGTCATTCTCGAATTTTGAAGACCGAAGAAGAGTTTTCTCTTTAATCTTGCTCCATTCTCTTCAAGATTCATGGTTCTAGCTTCGTGCCATCCTCATAATTGTTTTGATTGTGAGAATTCTTTTCACCCATCCGGAGCAATTCAGGAGTCTTTTCAGTTTGATTCTTGAGCCCATCATCTCGTAATTATTCATTCCAGCTTTCAGCTCTCGTTCTCCAAATCTTACCGGTGCATCATTCAAGTATTCACTAATCAGTTCATGATCTCTCCGTTCTCATGTATCTAAATCCCCTCAAGTATCTTCGTTCATTTTCTAATTCTTCCCAAGGTTTCACTATCTTTTCTTTGTCTGTTTTTTTAATTCTTACGATGGTTCGTTCAAGAGTTCTTTTCCTTCATTATTATATAGATTCATTCGTTCTTCCCAAATCCTACCGGCGGATCGTTGAAGACCTTCCCAAGTTGAGCAATATTTCTCTTCAATCCTTTTTCAACGAGAATTAGTAGTATGCCTAATCCGTTGCTTGTCATCAATCTAAATTGGTGAAGGATACGCATAACATAATTCTTGTTCTTGTTTCATCCAAGTGATTGATTCATTCTTAGGAGTTCGTAATGGTATCAATTTCTCAGTTCTAAGTTGTTCATCTCTTCTTTCCGGAGTTTGTTGATCATATCACATTCTCGGTCCGAGATGCTTCATCTTTTCTTTCCGGAGTTCAAATTTTTCTCGGTTATATCATTTCAAAGCTTCTTCTTATCACTGCAAGGCTTCACCTTGTGTTTTCAACTTCTCTTTCTTTTATCATCCTTTTCTTACCGGAGTTCTTCATGGAGGCTCTACATGGTGCTTCGTCAAGGATTCTTTTCATTCTTCAATTGTTCATCAAGATTTCTCTCGGAGTTAAGATCCGTCAAGCCATACTTCAAAATAAACATGGTGCTCAACACATGTTTTGTTTTGAGGAGTTCAAGCATTCTTCATCTTGCATTCAAGTGCAATTATTTCGACCTTATCTTTTGAGGTGGTGTTATGTCATTTTGACAGTTTCATTCATGTTTCATGATTTACTTGTTGTCAAGAATGAGATATTTAAATCCATCAATCTCTTCCTTGGAGTTATCTTGGTTTAGATTTCACCTAAAGCCTTTCCGAAGGAATGTTGCCAATTGTGGTGCTTATCAATGATCCAAGTTTTCTCCTATTCTCTCGGCGAATCAAGTTTTCATCTCCGTGTTGCTCTCAAGCAATCAATTGTTTTTCGTAGTGGCATGTATTAAACTGTAAGTTTTGAGTTGTTTCCATAAGCCCACTACAACTTTATTCTTTTCATTGTTGATTTTTCAACAACTCCGTTCTAGCCTTCCTCGTAAGGATGTTTCTTTCAAATTCATTTGTGGTAGAAGTTGTCATTTTCTTCTCTGTCCCTTTATCCCAACAATCTAGATTCTATTCTTTCGTTCAAGGCATTGTGATGTTGCTCTCTTCGACCCATCATCTTGTTTTGTCAAGATCATGTTCTTCTCCTTGCTTCTCTGTTTAGTCGGAGTGTCATGTTTTCATTCGAGTTCTCTCATCTTATCAAGTTTTGCCTGCTTCCTCAACCGGAGAGCTGTCTGAAATCTTTCTTACCCCTTGTGCCATTCTTTCAATAGTTAGGAGGCGATTGTGTTGTTGATTTCATCAAGTATCATCCCATCTTTTCAAGTTCATGTTCAATTCCTTCCATTTACAAATGGAGTGCTGCCAAAATTATATCATTCTTATTCCTTCTCTATCTTGTTTTAACCGGAGGGTTACATCTATCATTCCTCTTCTAACCGGAGTCTCATCCAAGTGCTTTCATTTTGCCAAGCTCATATTCTTTATCTTCCATTTCCAACCGGAGTGTTGTCGTAATTGATCCTTATCGTTCCTTGTACACCTCGTTTCTACCGGAGTGCTTGCATGTACTTCTTGTCCATTGCAACCCTTTTTCTTATGTCTTTTAACCTACAAGGTTCTTGTAATGTTCCTTGTTCCTCTTTGTTAACGGAGTGTTTGCAATCTCGTTCATCTTCATTGTATCCTTTCTTTCACTTTTTTCAACCTCTCAAGGTTCGTGGTTTCACTCGTTTGTCAAAGAAGCGACTTTGTTTTACCTCTTCCTCTCCCGTCTCTCTCCGATGCCATCCTAGATCTCGGGACGAGATCCTCTTGTAGTGGTGGAGTGTTGTAACGCCTTGAGACCGACGCCTCGAAGACTTCCAGCTATTCCGGGTTTCGCCGTGTGTTTCATTTGTGCCTGCCCTTTTTATTTCTGCATTGCATCATGTCATCATGCCATCATCTCATAAATCTTTCGCAAATCAACTAAATAAATGGCATGGATCTTTGATCCATTTAAATCGAGGGAATTCACATGGTGATTCTCTTTAAAACATATCCTCTCGATATTTAGAGAGCTATAGTAAATATTCCAATTATTTGGATTTACATAAACACACTTACAAAATATCATAATGCCTTTGTTGTCTTAATTCTTGATCTCCAACTTTGCCATTTATTCTTTCATCATCTTAGGAGCTCCACCAAAAATCCCAACATTTTGAAACCTCTAATTCCTAGTCCTTGCTCAAATCTTTTGAATTAAATTCAAATGACTTTGAATTTAATTCCTGCAATCTTGCCACTCCTATTTTTCATGGACCGTGCACATTTTTATGAGTCCGGGAAAATAATCCCCATGCCCAAGTCCCTTCTCTAACCTTTTTCTTTCTTTCCTTTTCTTTCTTTATTTTTTTCTCTCTTCTGTCATGTGTGTGAGGGAGAGAGAGATTCCAACCAGCCCACCGACCATCTGGTCTCCTCAGTGGCTGCCCAAGGCCCAGCCAACCCCTCTAACCCTAGCCGCCAGGAGCCCGATCCCCATCTCCCTCTCGTCTCCTCCCTCCTGCCGCCACACACACGCATCGCACACGAGAGGAGCGCCCGCGCCTGATCCCCTCAAGCTCGGCACCGGGCCAGGACCTCCTCGCCTGCCTCCTCGTCTACCCGGTGCCATCGCCTCGTCAGCTCCGTCGCGCCGGGAGGAGCCCCTCGACCCGTTCCCTTGGCCCCGACTCGTGGCGCCGCCTCGTCGACTCTCCTCCATGCGACGCCTCCCCTCGCTTCTTCGTCTCGCCTTGTACCCCGCCATCGCGGAGCTGCCTTTTTGCCGAGCGCCACCCCGAGCCCCAAGCGTCGCCCCTGCTTCCTCCCGCCGCTCCGCCTGCTTCTCCTCCGGCGCCATGGCCTTGGCCCCTCTGCTCCGCCCGTCGCCTCTGCTGCCCTCCTCGGCGTCCTGCTCGTCCTCGTATACGCCATGGGCGTGGCCGGCCAACCTGCTTGTCGCATCCGTCTCCCTCGCCGACGCCCTGCCTCTTGGTGTTCTGCTCCACCACCACATTGTGGCCGATTTTGTTGCTTCATTGTCGGGCATGAGTTGCCTTGCTGCTGGCCACCAGAGGCCCTTTTTGTCTTTCTTCGTTTTGGATCGGCCAGTACGAGACGCCAAGTACCAGGTCAACGAGGACCGCCAAGTTCGACTTCGGCGCCAAGTTTCGTCTTCAAATCTGTACGACTACATCCGAGGTGGATTTCGGCAAGTACCTGGAGACCACAATGACGCCAAGTACCACGACACTCATGTTCGTCTACGGAATGTGTACCACTACGCCGAAGAGCTTGGATGCACCAAGTTCCACTATGTCCACAACTGGCGCCTTGGGTTTCGTCAAGTTCCCCTACGACCCGTGAACGTCTACTTCCACTACCGAAACGTGAACAACTACTTCCTCTACGAACTCGGTCCGCTTCGAAATGCACGCTCAAGGTATACCGTCGAGACGACGCCCGTGAACGAATGCATGTTGTATGAGATGCTTGTGTTTTCACCGTGTCCGATTTGTCACTCGTTTCCATGCCCCTAACCCGTGGGAACCCGGTAGTCGGGAGCACCCCACCATATCTAGCATGTTCCGCACATCCGCACGCTTCCTTTTGCACCGGTATCTCCATGAGCTACTGGAACCGATATGCTGCCGTGGCATCATTTTCGGATTCGTCGCCGTGGCACCCTTTTCCTTCTGCCATAGCGACAAATGCCTCGTATCATGCTCATGTCAACATTTTCATAAAAATTGCATAAACCTTGATTATGTCATCCGCATCATGTTAACAACATTTAAATGGTTAAAACTGTGTTTGCATTAAATTGCTAAATGACATATGGGGATTTCCGGAATTGTTGTTTGTTGTTTCCGGCCTCACTTAAACTTGCCTAAATAGTTAGTTTTCATTTGCTTCACCCCTTGCCATGTTTAATAACATTTAATATTGTTGGGTACATAACCGTGAGAGAAACTAAATAATTGATGTGGTAGCCATTCAATATGCAACTCGTTGCATATTGAGCCCCACTTAACTTGTAGTGTTGTTTGTGCATATTGCCATGTCATGCCTCATTAAACCGGACATGCATCATACTTGTTTGTGCATCATGACATGTTTATTCTTGTGTGTTTACCATGTCTTTTGCTTCTTTCGGTTTGCTTCTCTCGTTAGCTTCGGTTCTGTTAGGAGTTGTGAGGATTCGCTCGACTACGTCCTTTTGTCTTCTTCATGGACTTGATCTTCTTCCTTGCGGGATTTCGGGCAAGATGACCATACCCTCGAAATCACTTCTATCTTTGCTTGCTAGATGCTCGCTCTTTTGCTATGCCTATGCTACGATGCCTATCACTTGCTTATCATGCCTCCCACATTGCCATGTCAAGCCCCTAACCATCCTTTCCTAGCAAACCGTTGTTTGGCTATGTTACCGCTTTGCTCAGCCCTCTTATAAGCGTTGCTAGTTGCGGTGAAGATGAAGTTTGTTCCATGTTGGAACATGGATATGTTGGGATATCACAATATCTCTTATTTAATTAATGCATCTATATACTTGGTAAAGGGTGGAAGGCTCGGCCTTATGCACAGTGTTTTGTTCGATCTTGCCGCCCTAGTTTCCGTCATACCGGTGTTATGTTCCTTGATTTTGCGTTCCTTACACGGTTGGGTGATTTATGGGACCCCCTTGACAGTTCGCTTTGAATAAGACTCCTCCAGCAAGGCCCAACCTTGGTTTTACTATTTGCCACCTAAGCCTTTTTCCCTTGGGTTCTGCAGACTCAAGGGTCATCTTTATTTTAACCCCCGGGCCAGTGCTCCTCCGAGTGCTGGTCCAAATTAGAGCCACTTGCGGTGCTGCCCCGAGGCAACTTGGGGTATCTTCGGTTGCCGTCGTAGTTCATCCGGTGTGCCACGAGAACGAGATATGTGCAGCTCCTATCGATTTGTCGGCACATTCGGGCGGCTTTGCTGGTCTTGTTTTACCATTGTCGAAATGTCTTGTAAACCGGGATTCCGAGATCGATCGGGTCTTCCCGGAGAAGGAATATCCTTCGTTGACCGTGAGAGCTTATAATGGGCTAGGGACACCCTGCAGGGTTTTATCTTTCAAAGCCGTGCCCGCGGTTATGAGGCGACGGGAATTTGTTAATGTCGGTTGTAGAAAACCCGAAGTTGATCTTAATTAAAATACACCAATCAAGTGTGTAACCGTGATGGTCTCTTCTCGGCGGAGTCCGGGAAGTGAACACGGTGTTGGAGTTATGCTTGACGTAGGTTGTTCTAGGATCACTTCTTGATCATAGTTGTTCGACCATGTTTTTGCCTTCTCTTCTCGCTCCCATTTGCGTATGTTAGACACCAGATATGCTAGTCGCTTGCTGCAGCTCCACCTCACTACCTTCTCCTACCCATAAGCTTAAATAGTCTTGATCTCGCGGGTGTGAGATTGCTGAGTCCCTGTGACTCACAGATACTTCCAAAACCAGTTTGCGGTGTCGATGAAACCGCAGGTGATTTACCCGAGCTCAAGGAGGAGCTCGATGAAGATCTTGTTCATTGTGTTGTTTCGTTTCATTGATCAAGAGTGGAGCCAGTTGGGACGATCGGGGATCCGTGTAGCATTTGGGCTAGTCTTCTTTTATTTTGGTTCCGTAGTCGGACCTTGATTGTATCTGTATGATGTAATGCTTTACTCATGTATTGTGTGAAGTGGCGATTGTAAGCCAACTATGTATCTCTTTCCCTTATGTATTACATGGGTTGTGTGAAGATTACCTCACTTGCGACATTGCTTTCAATGCGGTTATGCCTCTAAGTCGTGCTTCGACACGTGGGAGATATAGCCGCATCGAGGGTGTTACACGGACCTGCCCTATTGGGGTGGTGGAGCCGTCGGTCACTCCTGAGAAGGGCTTGGTATGCTGCAGTTGATCGTATGGCACTTGAAGGCCGTCGAATGTCTCGACGGACAGGACATTGAGCCCTGCGCCACCGTCGATGATGGTCTTGGTGATTAGGACGTTGCTGATGACTGGTAAGCAGAGAATCGGGAGGGCGCCGGCTGTTCCCACGCACTTGAGCTGGTCTGATGAGCTGAAGGTGATGGCACACTTGGACCACCTGAGCGTAGCGTGGCTTCGAGCACAGGAAGGGCGCGTTCACCTCTCGAGCAAACTGCTTGAAGATACGCTGAGAGGCTGGGGCTTGAGCGCCACCCAAGATGCAGGCGATGGCTCGAGGCTCTTGGAACCCCCCAGCCCCCTCGTCCTAATGATGGTCGTCGTTCCTCCTTGGCGGCGGCGGCAGCGGAGGGAGCCCGGGGTTGCCCTGAGGGCGGTCCTCACGAGGCTGGTCTCTCCAGGCGCCCTCGCGAGGTGGGTCCTGCCAGCAGTCCTCACGAGGCTGGTCGTGCCTCTCCTGGTGGGGCCGCGGTCGTCCCAGCGCCCCCCTCTTCATCCTCCTCCTCGGCCATAGCCCCGGTCGTTGTGCTCGGGGCATCGACCGAAGCGCCCATCATGGATGGCCCTGAGCTCCTGACAGTCGCTTGTTGTGGCTGTGAACATTGTGGAAGGCGTAGAACGTGCGGTTGGCCTTGGACAACTCGGGGTGGTCGCGGCCGCTCTTCATCTCGGGCTCTGCCGCGAGCATGATAGCCCCCTTGCACTTCACGTCCTTGATCTTGGACTTCTTGTCCTCCTGGTCGGCAGCTGGGAGCTCGAGGAGGGAAAGGCGCCCTTCCTCAGCTCTTACGCACTTGGTCGCCATGTTGAACATCTCCAATGCCGTGCATAGCTCCTCGTGGATGGAAAGCTCTTCCTTCATCTTGACGTTGCAGACACCATCGAAGAATGCGGAGATGATTGCTTGTCCGTCACCTTGGGGATCTTGAGGCAAACGCTGTTGAAGCACTGGATGTACTTCTGCAGAGTTTCCCCTGGCTGCTGTTTGATGCGCCGCAGGTCACCCGCGGCCGGCGGCGGTCGCGAGTGCCCTGGAAGTTGGCGACAGAACGCTCGCGCATCTCACCCCAGGAGGAGATCGATCCCGCGGGCAGGTTCAGGAGCCACGAGCGTGCACCATCCTTGAGGGCCATGGGGAACAATTCTCCATGACCTTCTCGTCGCCGTTGGCCGCCTCGATGCTTAGCTCATAGAGCTGCAGGAACTCCGCGGGGTCGGGGGTGCCGTCGTAGCGCGGAGGCAGGTCCGTCTTGAACTTGCCGGGCTAGACGATGCTGCGCAACTCGGGATTTAAGGCACGACAGCCTGTTGTGGTCACCAGAGCCCGTCGCGAGGGCGGAGCCTGATCTTGACACCCACGCGCCACCGCAGCAGGCGGCGCGCGGTCTTGACGTAGTGGTGCCGGGAGCGCATGAGCGTTTTCTTGCGGCCGAGGTACTTCTTGGCAGCATCCTTCTTCGTGCACGGGCGCCCTGCGTGGCGGGTCAAGCCGCGGGACCGTGCGCCTTGGTGCGAGGGTAGCGTCTTGATACAGAGGTGGTGGAGGTGCTCCGTGAGCGACGTCGCCCGCTACTGGAGGTGGTCGAGGTAGCGAAAGGGACGGTGCAGGAGCTCGCGTTCCATGAGCAGTGCAGCCTGCACGTCCGTGGACGCGCGACGAGCATGGGACAATGAGCCGGCCGGAGTCAGCGACGGGGTGGCGGTACGTCCGTCCCGCAGCACGGTAGGCTGCAGCGATGAAGCTTGCTGCTTGTTCCCTGCCAGGCTGGTGGCGGCGTTGGCAGCGGGCGATGGAGAATGGCGGGGAGGTCCACCGATGGGCGCCGTCTGAGCGATGTGAGAAGCGAAGGCAGCACGACGCTCATCACGGGCTCTACGAGCGTCAGCCATGGATCCGGTGGAGCAGCAGAGCACGGACCGACAAAAGAAAGGCTTGAACGCTCCCCTACCTGCTGCGCCAAATGTCGGATTCTGGGTTCCGGAAAACCCTTGAGGTTCGAACACTGGGGTTAGCATGAAGATCTCTCTCTTCCTAGCTCGCTCTCGCAACAATCTCAAAGCCTAGCTCGACAAACCCAAAGAACAAGAGACAAGAGGGTTTATACTGGTTCGGGCCACCGTTGTGGTGTAATACCCTACTCCAGTGTGGTGTGGTGGATTGCCTTGTAGGCTGGGGATGAACAAGTACAAGGGATGAACAACCTCCTGAGGAGATGTGTTCTTGAGCTCGGTGAGCTGGTGTGTGCGAGGATGGTCTGAATGATCCCTCTCTCGATCCATCTAGTTCTGTTTTTGTCGTCCCGCCTCCTATGGTGATGGCTAGTCCTATTTATAGAGGTTGTGGTCCTCTTCCCAAATATTAGGCGGGAAGGGACCCCACAATGGCCAATTTGAAGGGGGACAAATAGTACACGTTATCCTGACAAAAGGTGGTCTTCGCCTGCCAAAGGCTCCGGTGGTGACACCGTCGTGGGCTCCGCGGTGACCTCCGTCCCGCCATCCTGCTGGTCTTGGTCTTGTTGCACAAATATGAAAACCTTTGCCTGATGCCTCGAGACTCCTCGCCTGCGCTTGCCCCTTGAGCACCAAAGAGGCAACGGGTGCTTTGTGCCCGCTGGCGCCCGCCTGACCTTGGTCCTCATGGATCACATCATATGAACCTCGCGAGGTGCCCCTTGCATAGATATCTCCGCTCCTTGGGAGCCATCCTAGTGAGGCTGCCCCTAAGGAGGTCTTGGCGTCGTCCGTCTCGCGAGCCTCGGCCCCTCACGAGGGTCTTGAGCGGTTTGTGATGAAGATGGGCCGTACCAGGCTGTTGGTCGAGCCACCCCCTGGGCCGCAGGCAGGCAAGTCTGGGTACCACCGTTCCCAGGACGCCAACTGTCGAAGTCCTGGGAACGGGAGTCACCAGACTTGCCTGCCTGCAGCCCATGGCGTGGCTCCACCGGCGGCCCTGTACAACCCATCTTCCCCAGCAAACACTCAAGACCCTCGCGAGGGGCCGAGCCTCGCGAGCCGAACGACGCAAGACCTCCTTGGGGGCGGCCTCACCAGGCTGGCTCGTGAGGGGCGGAGAGATCAAGGCAAGGGGCACCTCGCGAGGTTTCTGTGATGCAAGCCGTGAAGACCGGGGCCAGGCGGGCGCCAACGCGCACAGTGTCCTCGTTTCCTCTTTGGTGCTAAAGAGGCAATCGCAGGCGAGGAGTCCCGAGGCATGAGGAAAAGGTTTCCACATCAGTGCAATGAGACCAAGACCAGCAGGACGGCAGGACGGATGTCACCGTGGAGCCCAGGACGGCGTCACCACCAGAGCCTTTGGCAGGCGAAGACCACCTTTAGTCAGGATAATTTGTACTAGTTGTCTCCCTTAAAATTTGGCCGTTGTGGCAACCCTTCCCGCCAGCATTTGGGAAGAGGACCAGGGCCTCTATAAATAGGGCTAGCCACCACAGTTGTGGGCAACTGATCCGAGGCCATTCGATCATCCTCATCCACACAAACTCAACAAGCACAAGATGACCTCTCCTCAGGAGGTTGTTCTTCCCAGGTAACTATTCTTCCCCAGCCCAAGAGGCAATCCACCACACCATACTGGAGTGGGGCATTACACCGCATCGGTGGCCCGAACCAGTATAAATCTTGTGTTCCTTAATTCTGCGAGTTCGACGCGCTGAGCCTCGAGATCGCGGTGAGGAAGAGTGCTAGGGGGAGGAGAGATCTTCATGCGCACCCCAGTGTTCAAACCTCAAGGGTTTTGCCGAAACCCAAAATCTGACATTTGGCGCGCCAGGTAGGGGTGCACTGAAGCCTTCCTCCCGCCGATCCGCGTCCCATCGCTCCACCGCATCCATGGCAGACACACGTCGAGCCCGTGCTAAGTGATGTCTACTACACAACCTTCTTCTTGTAGACGTTGTTAGGCCTCCAACTGCAGAGGTTTGTAGGACAGTAGCAAATTTCCCTCAAGTGGATGACCTAAGGTTTATCAATCCGTGGGAGGCGTAGGATGAAGATGGTCTCTCTCAAACAACCCTACAACCAAATAACAAAGAGTCTCTTGTGTCCCCTACACACCCAATACAATGGTAAATTGTATAGGTGCACTAGTTCGGCGAAGAGATGGTGATACAAGTGCAATATGGATGGTAGATATAGGTTTTTGTATTCTGAAAATATAAAAACAACAAGGTAACTAATAATAAAAGTGAGCGTAAACGGTATTGCAATGCTTTGAAACAAGGCCTAGGGTTCATACTTTCACTAGTGCAAGTTCTCTCAACAATAATAACATAATTGGATCATAGAACTATCCCTCAACATGCAAAAAAGAGTCACTCCAAAGTCACTAATAGCGGAGAACAAACGAAGAGATTATTTTAGGGTACGAAACCACCTCAAAGTTATTCTTTCAGATCGATCTATCATAGAGCTCGTACTAGAATAACACCTTAAGACACAAATCAACCAAAACCCTAATGTCACCTAGATACTCTAATGTCACCTCAAGTATCCGTCGGCATGATTATACGATATGCATCACACAATCTCAGATTCATCTATTCAACCAACACAAAGTACTTCAAAGAGTACCCCAAAGTTTCTACCGGAGAGTCAAGACGATAACGTGTGCCAACCCCTATGCATAAGTTCACGAGGTCACGGAACCCGCAAGTTGATCACCAAAACATACATCAAGTAGATCACGTGAATATCCCATTGTCACCACAGATAAGCACATGCAAGACATACATAAAGTGTTCTCAAATCCTTAAAGACTCAATCCGATAAGATCACTTCAAATGGAAAACTCAATGCATTATAAGAGATTACAGGGGGAGAAACATCATAAGATCCAACTATAATAACAAAGCTCGCGATACATCAAGATCGTGCCACCTCAAGAACACGAGAGAGAGAGAGATCAAACACGTAGCTACTGGTACATACCCTCAGCCCCGAGGGTGAACTACTCCCTTCTCGTCATGGAGAGCGTCGGGATGATGAAGATGGCCACCGGTGAGGGTTCCCCCCTCCGGCAGGGTGCCGGAACAGGTTCCCGATTGGTTTTTGGTGGCTACAGAGGCTTGCGGCAGCGGAAATCCTGATCTATTTTGTTCCCCGATGTTTTTAGGGTATATGTACATATATAGGCGAAAGAAGTCGGCCAGGGAGACATGAGGGGCCCACGTGGGTGGGGGGCGTGCCCAGGGGGGTAGCGCACGCCTCCCTGCCTCGTGGCTTCCTCGAAGCTTCCTTGACGTCTACTCCAAGTCTCCTGGATTGATTCCGTTCCAAAAATAACTCTCCCGAAGGTTTCATTCCGTTTGGACTCCATTTGATATTCCTTTTATTCGAAACACTGAAATAGGCAAGAAAACGACAATTTGGGCTGGGCCTCCGGTTAATAGGTTAGTCCCAAAAATAATATAGAAGTGTTCAGTAAAGCCCATAAACATCCAAAATAGATAATATAATAGCATGAATACTTCATAAATTATAGATACGTTGGAGACATATCAGCATCCCCAAGATTAATTCCTTCTTGTCCTCGAGTAGGTAAATGATAAAAGAGATAATTTATGAAGTGTGAATGCTAGTAGGTGCACAAGTTTGATCAATGATAATTTCAATCACCTTTTCTAGCATCATCATATGTCATAACAGTAGCTCATCTCATAAAACTTTTCATGATCAAGTAACAAACTATTCACATGTTAAAGTATAGATCATAAACTTTCTTGAAAACTAACAAACCGTGTTATTAGTCATCAAACAATTACAATTTATCTTATTTTCAGGAAGAGTCTATGTCAGAGCTTTGATTCAGCAAACTTCACATACTCAACTATCATTTAGTCTTTCACAATTGCTAACACTCACGCGATATTTATGGGTTCAAAGTTTTAATCAGACACAGAGAAAGATAAGGGCTTATAGATTCGCCTCCCAACCTTTTACCTCAAGGGTAATGTCAACAATAATAGTTCATGATGCCTTACATCCAATTGGAGATGTATATCAGGATCTTCCCAACACAATGTGCTTGCTAAAGGATAAAATGTAAAAAGGAAAGGTGAAGATCACCATGGCTCTTGCATAAGGTATAAGAAAAGAATAAAAGATAGGCCCTTCGCAGAGGGAAGCAGAGGTTGTCATGCACTTTTATAGTTGGGTGCACAAAATCTTAATGCGAAAGAACGTCACTTTATATTGCCACTTGTGATAGGGACCTTTATTATGCAGTCCGTCGCTTTTATTACTTCCACATCACAAGATCGTATAAAGCTTATGTTCTGCACACTAATAGATCATACATATTTTGAGAGCAATTTTTATTGCATGCACGATGATAACTTACTTGAAGGATCTTACTCAATCCATAGGTAGGTATGTTGGAATCTCATGGCAATACTAGTTTAGGGGATGTTTGCAAGCACAAGTAGTATCTCTACTTGGTGCAAAGAATTTGGCTAGCATGAGGGGGAAAGGCAAGCTCAACATGTTGGATGATCCATGACAATATACTTTATTTCAGATATAAGAAAACATAACCCATTATGTTGTATTCCTTGTCCAACATCAACCTTTTAGCATGTCATATTTTAATGACTACACACAATTACAAAAGATGCCCAAGATAGTATATTTATATGTGAAATCTCTCTTCCCTCAATATTCTTTCATGAATTGTTCTACTGACCAATACAATGTTTGCTAACCTTTAATAAATTTACCACCTCTACTTCTTATATGTGAAGTCATTACTCCCCATGGGATAAGTATATGAAACATATATAAATTCAGATTTATGATATTCGCTCATTCAACTATTTACTCATAGGATATAAGTGAAGCACCCGAGTAAATGACAAACTACTCCAAACAGATATAAGTGAAGATCAATCAGTAGTTAAATAATTATTTAGCTATGTGAAGAATCTCCCATTTAATAACTTCAGATCTTGATATTTTATTCAAACAGAAAGCAAAACAAAATAAAATGACATTCTAAGAATAGCAAACATCACGTGAAGAAGCAAAAACTTAGGATCAACCGAAACTAACCGATAGTTGTCAAAGAAGAAAGGTGGGATGCCAACCGGGGCATCCCCAAGCTTAGACGCTTGAGACTTCTTGAAATATTATATTGGGATGCCTTGGGCATCCCCAAGCTTGAACTTTTGTGTCTCCTTAATTCCTCTCATATCACTGTCTCCCTAAATCTCAAAAGCTTCATCCACACAAAACTCAACGAGGACTCGTGAGATAAGTTAGTATAAACCAATTAAAAAACCTTATCATACTCTACTGTAGCAAATCACTAAAATTATTATTCAACATTGCATACTAAATGCCTCTGCATATTTAATAGTTCTATCCTCAAATAGAATCATTAAAGAAGCAAACATATGCAAACAATGCAAACATAACAGCAATCTGCCTAAACAGGACAGTCTGTAAAGAATGCAGCAAGATCCATACTTCTCTAGCTCCAAAAATTATGAAAGAAAATTCCCACTGTAGTAAATTTATCAGATCTTATTATACAAAAGGTTTCAACATTTTACCACATTCTGACTTTTCTAGGGATTTTTGCAACAGCGGTAAACTTTCTGTTTTCAAACAGCAACATGTAGACTTGTAAAATAGGCATAGTAAAGGGTATCAATGCCACTTTTATTGAAATAAAAGATGCAAAATATTGTCCTAAATAACAGCAAGCAAATCCTAACAAAATAAATTGACGCTCCAAGTAAAGTTACCAATGAACGAAGACGAAAGAGGGGATGCCTTCCGGGGAATCCCCAAGCTTAGGCTCTTGGTTGTCCTTGAATATTACCTTGGTGTGCTTGGGCATCCCCAAGATTAGTCTCTTGCCACTCCTTATTCCATAGTCCATCAAATCTTTACCCAAAGCTTGAAAACTTCACAACACAAAACTTAACAGAAAACTCGTAAGCTCCGTTAGTATAAGAAAATAAATCACCACTTAGTTACTGTTGTGAACTCATTCTAAATTCATATTGGTGTAATATCTACTGTATTCCAACTTCTCTATGGTTCATACCCTCCGATACTACTCATAGATTCATCAAAATAAGCAAACAACACATAGAAAACAGAATCTGTCAAAAACCGAACAGTCTGTAGTAATCTGTATCAAATGTATACTTATGGAACTCCAAAAATTCTAAAATAAATTGGTGGACCTGAGGAATTTGTCTATTAATCATCTTCAAAAATAATCAACCTAAAAGCACTCTCCAGTAAAAAATGGCAGCACATCTCGTGAGCGCTAAAGTTTCTGTTTTTTACAGCATGATCATAAAGACTTCGCCCAAGTCTTCCCAAAGGTTCTACTTGGCACAAACACTAATTAAAACGTAAAACCACATCTAACCAGAGGCTAGATGATTTATTTATTACTAAACAGGAGCAAAAGGAAAAGAATAAAAATAAAATTGGGTTGCCTCCCAATCAAGCGCTATCGTTTGACACCCCTAGCTAGGCATGATGATTTCAATGGTGCTCACATAAGACATAAGAATTGAAACATAAAGAGAGCATCATGAAGAATATGACTAGAAAATTTAAGTCTAACGCACTTCCTATGCATGGAGATTTTGTGAGAAAACAACTTATGGGAACAATAATCAACTAGCGTAGGAAGGCAAAACAAGCATAACTTCAAAACTTTAAGCACATAGAGAGGAAACTATATATTATTGCAATCCCTACAAGCATATATTCCTCACTCATAATAATTTTCAGTAGCATCATGAGTGAATTCAACAATATAACCAGCACCTAAAGCATTCTTTTCATGATCTACAAACATAGAAATTTTATTACTCTCCACATAAGCAAAATTCTTCTCATTCGGAATAGTAGTGAGAGCAAACTCAACAAACTAATTATCATGTGGGGCATAATCCAATTGAAAACTAAAATCATGATGACAAGTTTCATGGTTATCATTATTCTTAATAGCATACAAGTCATCACAATAATCATCATAGATAGCAACTTTGTTCTCATAATCAATTGGAACCTCTTCCGAAATAGTGGATTCAACACTAAATAAAGTCATGACCTCTCCCAATCCACTTTCATAATTATCACAATAAGATTCAACATCCTCCAAAATAGTGGGATCATTACTTACTAAAGTTGACACTCTTCCAAACCCACTTTCATCAATTTAATCATCATAAATAGGAGGCATGCTATCATCATAATAAATTTGCTCATCAAAACTTGGGGGACAAAACATATCATCTTCATCAAACATAGCATCCCCAAGATTGTGGCTTTGCATATCATTAGCATCATGGGTATTCAAATAATTCATACTAACAACATTGCAATCATGCTCATCATTCACATATTTTACGCCAAGCATTCTATGTAATTCTTCTTCTAGCATTTGAGCACAATTTTCCTTTCCATCATTCTCACGAAAGATATTAAAAAGATGAAGCATATGAGGTACCCTCAATTCCATTTTTTTGTACTTTTCTTTTATAAACTAAATTAGTGCTTAAAACAAGAAACTAAAAGATTTGATTGCAAGATCTAAAGATATACCTTCAAGCACTAACATCCCCGGCAACGGCGCCAAAAACTGCTTGATGTCTACTACACAACCTTCTTCTTGTAGACGTTCTTGGGCCTCCAAGTGCAGAGGTTTGTAGGACAGTAGCAAATTTCCCTCAAGTGGATGACCTAAGGTTTATCAATCCGTGGGAGGCGTAGGATGAAGATGGTCTCTCTCCAACAACCTTGCAACCAAATAACAAAGAGTCTCTTGTGTCCCCTACACACCCAATACAATGGTAAATTGTATAAGTGCACTGGTTCGTCGAAGAGTTGGTGATACAAGTGCAATATGGATGGTAGATATAGGTTTTTGTAATCTGAAAATATAAAAACAGCAAGGTAACTAATAATAAAAGTGAACGTAAACGGTATTGCAATGCTTTGAAACAAGGCCTAGAGTTCATACTTTCACTAGTGCAAGTTCTCTCAACAATAATAACATAATTGGATCATATAACTATCCCTCAACATGCAACAAAGAGTCACTCCAAAGTCACTAATAGCGGAGAACAAACGAAGAGATTATTGTAGGGTACGAAACCACCTGAAAGTTATTCTTTCGGATCGATCTATCATAGAGGTCGTACTAGAATAACACCTTAAGACACAAATCAACCAAAACCCTAATGTCACCTAGATACTCCAATGTCACCTCAAGTATCCGTGGGCATGATTATACGATATGCATCACACAATCTCAGATTCATCTATTCAACCAACACAAAATACTTAAAAGAGTGCCCCAAAGTTTCTATCGGAGAGTCAAGACGAAAACGTGTGCCAACCCCTAAGCATAAGTTCACGAGATCACGGAACCCACAAGTTGATCACCAAAACATACATCAAGTAGATCACGTGAATATCCCATTGTCACCATAGATAAGCACATGCAAGACATACATAAAGTGTTCTCAAATCCTTAAAGACTCAATCCGATAAGAGAGTAGAGGGGGAGAAACATCATAAGATCCAACTATAATAGCAAAGCTCACGATACATCAAGATCATACAACCTCAAGAACACGAGAGAGAGAGAGAGAGATCAAACACATAGCTACTGGTACATACCCTCAGCCCCGAGGGTGAACTACTCCCTCCTTGTCATGGAGAGCGCGGGGATGATGAAGATGGCCACGGGTGAGGGTTCCCCCCTCTGGCAGGGTGCCAGAACAGGGCCCCGATTGGTTTTTGGTGGCTATAGAGACTTGTGGCGGCGGAACTCCCGATCTATTCTGTTCCCCGATGTTTTTAGGGTATATGGACATATATAGGTGAAAAAAGTCGGTCAGGGGAGCCACGAGGGGCCCACGAGGGTGGGGGGCACGCCCAGGGGGTAGGGCGCGCCTCCCTGCCTCGTGGCTTCCTCAAAGCTTCCCTGACGTCTACTCCAAGTCTCCTGGATTGCTTCCGTTCCAAAAATAACTCTCCCGAAGGTTAAATTCCGTTTGGACTCCGATTGATATTCCATTTCTTCGAAACACTGAAATAGGCAAGAAAATAACAATTTGAGCTAGGCCTCCCGTTAATAGGTTAGTCCCAAAAATAATATAAAAGTGTTTAGTAAAGCCCATAAACATCCAAAATAGATAATATAATAGCATGAATACTTCATAAATTATAGATACGTTGGAGATGTATCACTGAGCGCCGGGCCGCCCTCGCCGCTTGTGTTGATCAGGTAGCCCCTGTCGGCGGGCCTCCTCGTCGTTCCCCGTCACCCGCTGCAACGCCGCCACTGGTCCGGCATGAAACGAGCAGCAAGCGTCCTCACTGCACCCTTCTGTGCGGCGGGACGGCTGCACCGCCACTCCTTCGTTGACCCCGGCCGGCTCGTCGTCTCACGCTCGCCGCCCACCCACGGACGCGCAGGCCGCGCTGCTCATTGTACGCAAGCTCCTGCGCTACCGCCCGGTTGACGATCTCTCCGAGTACTGGCTGGAGACGGCATCGCCGAGCTCGTCAGTGCCGCAGGGGGCTCCCCCGCATCATCCCTCTCGCTGCCTCGCCCTCCGCCAGCTGCAGGCGATGTAGCTCACGGAGCACCTCCACCACCTCCGCACCAAGACGGCGCTCTGGCGCCAAGGCGCGTAGCCCCCCGGTGTGACCTATCGCACCGGGCGCCCGCGTGAGAAGAAGGAAGCGGCCAACAGATTCCTCGGCAGCGGGAAACGCTCTCGCGCTCCCAGCGCCACCGCCATAAGACCATGTGCCGCCTGCGGTGGCGGTGCGCGGGCATCCAGGACGGGCCCCACATCAGCAAAGGGCCCCGGTGGCCACGGTAGGCTGCCGCGCCTTCACTCATGAGTTGCGTAGCGTCGTCTGGCCGGGCAAGTTCAAGCTGGACCTGCCTCCTCGCTACGACGGCACCCCCGACCCTGCGGAGTTCTTGCAGCTCTATGAGCTGAGCATCGAGGCGGCCAATGGCAACGAGAAAGTCATGGTGAACTGGTTCCCTATGGCTCTCAAGGATGGTGCTCGCTCGTGGCTCCTGAACCTGCCTCCAGGCTCGATCTCCTCCTGGGATGAGATGCGCGACCGCTTCATCGCCAACTTCCAGGGCACTCGCGACCGCGCTCCTGTCGCGGGCGACATGCGCCACATCAAGCAGCAGCCGGGAGAGACCTTGCAGAAGTACATCCAGCGCTTCAACAATGTTCGTCTCAAGATCCCCAAGGTGACGGATGAGGCCATCATTTCCGCGTTTTTTAATGGCATACGCGACGTCAAGATGAAGGAGGAGCTCGCCATCCACGAGGAGTTATGCACGGCTCTGCAGCTGTTCAACATGGCGATCAAGTGCGCAAGGGCCGAGGAGGGGCGTCTTTCCCTCCTCGAGCTCCCAGATACCGACCCGGAGGAGAAGAAAGCCAAGGCCAAGGACGTGAAGCGCAAGGGAGTGGCCGTGCTCGCGGTGGAGCTGGATAAGAAGCGCGGCCGGGACCATCCCGAGTCATTCAAAAGTGGCCGACCGTTCTGCGCCTTCCACAACGTACACAACCACAACACCAACGACTGTCAAGAGCTCAGGGCCATTCGAGATGGACGCTTCGGTCGACGCTGTAGCGACCCAACCTCAGACGGTCAAGTCTCTATGCTTAAGTGGCATCCCTGGATCGGTATGCTGACACACACAGTACTCGAGGATTTATAACAGAGGTAAATCACATGTATAAAGTAACGTAAATACTATTACCTCAATCCAAATAGAGGAAGTAACAACAAGGTTGTGGATTCCCATCAACACCAATGGCAAAGTTGAGTGTAGAAATCGTAACCCTAACGTACCACTTACTCGTCGTAAGATTCCTACAACATGAGACGTTGCAGCCACAAAGGTCAGTACATTGAATGTACTGGCAAATTCACACTGTAGAGCAATGCTGAATAATGTCTATGTGGGGACCCCGACTCATAAGTCGAAATCACCGAATGCACGTGTACAGTGATCCCAGAGATCAATGCTCACTGAACACATAGAAGCTGAATAACAAGAGTCTTACATACATACATACCGTTTTACACAAGTAGGACCATTATGGTCAAGTCTTGAGTGTATCATCGCAGCGGAAATCTTCAACAACAACTTGGACCCATGCCATCTGCCTTAACCCTACAGGCATTCTGACTGGGAAGCATCCTAGCTCGCATGTTCGTCACAAAGTTACTCTTCATTATATCCTGTTCTTTCATGCCTGGCCAATAAAATAACCATTGGCAAGCCAATGAGTACTTTGAATGTACTCGCAAGCAACCCACGTTTTGGTTCAAGATACAGCAATGCATGGCATAGGTAAATTTTTGCAGAAAGCTAGTTTTGAGTGCAATGACATGTTCAACAACTTGTAAGACATGCATCAGGAGAATTCAAGTAACCATGAGGACAGGTTACAGATATCAACATAAATAGAGTGGGCACCAACCCAACTCAATCATGTCAAGTCCTTTGACTTGACCCAAGTAGTTCTCCCTAATTATCCAAACACACACACTGGTTTGTGAAGCTCACGGGCGTAGTTTAAGCAGCACCGCCCAACTGTCCTTGACCGTGGACACGGCTATTCGAATAGTTTTACACTTTGCAGAGGTTGCACACTTTACCCACAAGATCCGGGGAACTTCCGTGTCGTCCACGACCCGCGATACCTCAAGTACCCGGGGTAAGCACCCGATCACTATCTTTCCCTAGACGACACTAACAAGGAGTCCACTCGTTGTTCCGTATCCTCACGATGTACATCATACGAGACTCACTCGAGATGGTAATAACGGAGAGGGGACACAATGGTGTATCCGGTGCCCTGTAAACACAATCATGGCCGCCCTACCTGGCACGACCCCGTCCCGAGAGAGCACCAACTCTCCCCCGTCACTAGTAATGCGGGCTCCAAGCTAGTATCGGCCTAGGTAATCAATAATGCCATTTCCCATATAAGGGTAGAGTGGTTGCGCATGTAAGGTTGGGACAGTCGACAAATCTTAAATCTAATCCGTTTTCGAAAACAACACACACTTGCCTCGGTACACCACTTCGTCATCAAGTGGTTACCCGTCTCATCATCTCCCCCGGGCATAAGTGGCACCCGGCGGGGTTTTCGAAAAGTCTTTTGAAAGTACTTTGTCTCCTTCACCATGCATATTCCCGTCCCTTTTTGCGTAGCACTACTTTAGCATCCTATCTACTCCCACCGGCATAACTCTCATAGAAAGGTAGGGTCATGCATCATGCAAGTGTCAACGAGAAAAGCAACGGAGGCAAACCACCTCAAGTGGTCACCATTTTATCATGACTTCGATGCAAGCAATAAAATTGCCATATGACATGCATAAAAAGGGTTTATTAGACATGGTCAAAGGGCTGCTTGCCTGTTTTAACAAAGTCTTCGAGGTCTTCAAATATCTCTGTTCCAACTCCGAGCATTTCGTCTACTTCGTCAACTATCGTCGAAAGCAACCATAATAAGCAACACGACAAGGCAAGAATAAAAGTGCTCTAAAAATGTGAGTTGGACTTTTCTAGGATACCTCTGGTCATATGAGGAATGAACAAGGTGATTTCATTGGAAGTGGATCAATGGATGTTTCTAAACATTTCAATATGATGGAATCAATGGATTTGATGGATCCACAAGTTATCCACAGAATGCCATTTTATAAAAATGAGTAAAAGTACCCATTAATTCATGCATGATTTTAGAAACATTTAGAAATTGGTTTCACTGGATTTGGAGTTGAAATGAATATAATATGGATTTTTGAAGTGGACTTATGTGGATAAATGACCTTTTTAAAAGGTTCAGTGAAAACCAAGGACAACAAAAATGTCCACTGTGGCCTATTAAATAGGAACTGATTTATGGAGTCTCTGGAAATTTGAATCATAAAATTTGGAGTTCATTTGATTTATTTGTGGATTTTACAAATTTACAGAAAAAGAAGGCGGTTTAGCAGTGGGCTGGCCTAGCACACTGGGCGCAGTTTAGCAGTGGGCTGGCCCAGCAGCTCGGCCACGCGGACGACAGGCGACGTCGAAGGCGCATTCCGCCTGGCCCGTCTCGACTTGCCAGCGTGGCCCGGTGGCTGGGCCACTGACGAGCGGGGCCCGCCTGCAGGGCCTTCGTCTTCGTCTTCCTCCCGCGCGCTTGCCTTGCCGAGGGAGCAGAGAGCCCCGACGGTGACTGCTGGCGCTACGGAGCACCTCTGGCGACGCCCTGGCTATGGATGAGCTCGGCGCCGAACGCCGCATCCATTCATGTATGCCACGGCTGTCGGGGATGGTCGAGGCGACGGCGGCTTGGATGTCCGGACGGTGGCTTCAAGTAGATTGGGGACGGCGCACGGTGTGCCCTGACGAGGGAAAGAGCGTGGGAGCTCCGCCTTGCCTGGGGGAGCCTCTTGGTGGAGAGAGGAGAGGGAGGAGAGCTCGGGCTCGGCTGAATTTAGGTGGATGCCGGCGGCGGCTCTCCGACCATGGAGGGCTATGGAGGGTGCGGGGAGAGGAGTGAGCCGGTCGGGACGATGCGCAGGAGGGGGAGAGAGCCATCCGAAGCCAAGGAGAGCTCGGGGTGGCTTTTAAGGGAAGGCGGTGAGGTGCACCGTGAGCCCATGCGCCGGCGAGGCTCTTGCCGTCGCTGCAAGCCACGGGGGCTCGCGGCGAGGTGTCGAGGGTGCTCGTGGGGTCGGTCCAGGGCGAGGGGAGTGAAAAGAGAGAGAGCAGGGGGGCCAAGGGCATCGCGCGTGCGAGGCCGGGCATTGGCCGAGCTGGGCGGCTCTGGGCACGCACCGCAGGAGGTGAGAGAGAGGGAGAGACGAGGGGGCCTGCACGGTGGCGTGTTGCGGATGTCGAGGCACCTCGACTGGCGCGAGGGGGAGGCTCGAGGTGGTCGGGGGACGCGGCATCAACGGTCGGGAGCATGCTGACGTGCTCCAGAGCGTGTATTTGGCCGGCATCCGCGGCTTTTGCCATGGACTCAAGGCCCCACTTGTGTCTGGCGTGCAGGAGGAATAAACAAGAGGGGTGGAGGCTTTGGATGCTCTGGGACTTGCCGTGGAGTGAGAGAGAGATGAGAAAGGGAGGGAAAGTGGCTGTCCAGAGAAGAAAAATGGGTTCCTGCCCCTTCATCATTGCCTCTCGGGCAGGGAAGCACACCAGAGGTAGAGGGGGACTAGGAGGGGCTGTGGTAAAAAGGAGAGCTCATGGAGATTAGTGGAAGTGGACAAAACATACATTTTTAATTTCTGCCAGAAGGTGTTTGATGGTGGTTTGGGAAATAAGATGAACTCCACTTGACATGAGAATTAATAGGATCAAGTGTCACACATAATTGAGGTTTACCACCAAGTTTGAGTCCATTTGAAGAAAGTTGCCAATGTAACTTTGGTAAACCCTAGAAATCAGCAGAAATGGCTTTACCAATATTTAGTCATGCAAATCTATTCTCCTTGATGCACCACTTTATGTAGTATCATCATTTCAGGATTTGAACATGTCCACAAATATTCAGATCAAAAGGACACACTTGGCAATGTAGAGTTGTTCAAATTTGGTTTTCGACAGGAAGGGTTTTGGGGCACTTTGATCAAGTTAACTTGTTCTCCAACTTGTGCCATTTGGTCTAGATGAATGATTAGACCAGTTGAGCATGTTCACAAGGTTTGAGAACATTTGGACATGTTTGACAGTGCAAAGTTGTTCAAACTTGAAAGAGGACAGAAGTGGTTTTGAGAGGGTTTCATGGGGTTATACTATTCTCCATGACATGAGATTTGGCAAGATAATCAAACATGTCATATGTGACATGCTAGAATTTTCTTGGAATTTTGGGGGAATATTTCCTTTGTAAATATTTCAAAAGCTTAAAATATCCAGAAAGGGTTTTTGAGGGATTTGACCAATGTTTTGAACATGACCATGTGTTGAAACTCTTATATATGGGAAATATATGCCCACTGAGTTTCCCTGATTTTTGTCAAATATTTTTGGAGCAATAAAAATAATTTTTCCCTATTAAATACCATTTCCGGCCTTAAGAAAAAGCTTTTAAATAAAATAGGAAAATAACTTTTAAAATTATATTTTTGTAGTTTATGGAAGTCCTATATCTAATAGGTTTCAAATATACTCTTTGAAATATTTTTCCTACCCCAAATCAAGTACTTGCAGTGCAAACCTCAATTCAGGGGTTTTTGGAAAACTAATTTTTTGAAAATACTTTTTGGCCAAATTATTTTCGTATGAAATTCTTTATATGTCCTATACACATGGCATCATCATTGGGAAGGGTTTTTGGATCAAGGAGAAGGAGTATAAGAGTTGGAGGATTTATTTGATTTTTAGAGCACTTTCAAACAGCAGTCAAACATTCAATCAAAGCAAAGACAAAAACACTCAAAAGTTTTTGTCAACCCACATTTTAGCATGATTTAGTGACTTTAAGTGTTGTGCCATGAAAATCAGGGTGTGACAGACCCAACCCCCTTACAAGAATCTCGTCCTCGAGATTCCCAAACTAGGCGCGGAAAGGGATACAGAAACTTGGATCTGGGGTAGTCTTCAAGTCCTCATGTTGCTTCTGCTTCCGTGTAGTGCTCCATTGAGCTTGAAGTACTTGATGATGTGGCTTCGTGTATGACGCTCTTCTTGATCCAGGTTGCTTATGGGTAGCTCGCGGTAGGTTAGATTGGGCTAGGGGTCGATGGCTCCGTGGTCATTGCCCTCTTAGAGATCGGGCAAGTTAGGAAGTTGGAAACACTTCCGGGGTTGTGATGCATGGAAAGCGTTGTGCACATCAGGTAACTCAGGTGGCAACTCCAGCTGGTAACTGTCTTCTCTTCGTCTCGTAGTGATCTCAGAGGGGGTTGTTATTTCTTGGAGTGATCACGAAGGGGGCCGATGAATCTTGGTGTGGGTCTCCTTGTCATGGAAATGCTGGGTTCCTTAGAGAGAAGTGGCTTGCAGATACACCTGATCATCGATGCGGATGTTTACTTCTTGATGATGGTGGTAGCCCTTCCTCCTTGGCATGGCGGTCTTCGAATGTTCCTGGACTAGCTGAACGGCTCTTCTTCCGTCTTCGGGTGGACAAGTAGGTCACCAAATGATGATGACAACTATCTTGTCCAAGCACTCCATGAAGTCTATGGGGTACGCAAACTAGGCTGGGGTATTGGTGGTGGTCTCGATTGAGCATTGGCAAAGGTCTTCTCGTCCTAGAGCCAAAGCCCGTGGTCATGATCCGACCATGTTGTGGCCTGGCAGGGCGTAAGGGTTTCAAGGATTGTAGTGTGCGAGTGAATGTTTATCATCCCATCCTTGAGCACAGTTTCTGAGATGCCAATAGTTCTACCTAGTCTTCACCTCATATTACCAAAAGAATCATCTCGTATAGGTCAACTCCAATCATCACTCATGTTATTCATATCCTCATGGCTCCGAGGGAGGTCTAACAAAATCATTCATGACAACTATTTCCAAACTCGTATCTATGCAAAAGTCCAGGGGTAGAACATACAAGCTGCTAAGCTTGAATTTAATCACCACAATCCAAGTGCTCAGTCTATTGATCCAAGGTCTATGTTAGTGCATCTCTATCCTAAGCAAACACGTTGTATGCCACTCCAAGATCTAGTTTCCTTTCCTATGAATCAACTCCAAAAGCCCATTAGCTACATAATTCATTAATTCTACAAATCCAATGTCTATGGTGTCCCACATGATCTTCTAATGCCCTATAATCCCAAATACTTGAAAGGGCTACCTTGCTATAGTCAGTCCACCAATTTCCATTATCATGGTCATGTAAACTCCAAGGTCAAGCATATATAGATCCCTAAATAAACTCTGACAATTAATCCAATCTCCTAGTTTATGGTCCACCGAGAAACATGGTATCATGATCAAGATCATCAGTCTAAATCCAATTTACTCCGAACCATGTAAAATTACTCTGCATCCATACTCCACTAGGGTAACCTATTTAATCCAAATCTCATGTCCCACGTGAGTTTCCACACTTTCCCCCAAGTCATTATCGTAATATCAACTATCTCCTATCAATATCCCCTGGCTAAGACAAATCCTTATTCCTCCAAGAATTCCAGCTTGCGATCATAATTGTCCTACTAAATCCAGTTTACTCAAGGGTAATGAAAGCTATGCTAATCCATAATCATGATCCCACCAAGTTCATCTACCAACATGGTAGCCTTATAATCTACCAAAGAGTCTCGGATAATTCCTCAAGGTCACTGATATAAACTCATCAAGTCATTTGTCCTCTGTTCATATATCCCCAAATTGGTCTTTCCTATGGCATCGTCAGTTCTAGTGCTACCTTAGGATGACAATGTGCTCGCTCATTACGTACACCAGTTCCATAATGAACCCAGTCCTGTGCAAGGTTACAGAGGCTTAACTGGTTCTCTTGTGATTCCGTAGGTTAAGATCAGGGTTAAGGTTTCGAGCTGGGGTATCTCGTGAAGTCTTGTAGGGTATAGGGATAGGGTTCTAGTCTTGAGGTGTAAACATAGCTCTACGGGGTTCCACTTGGTCGAGGAGGTTGTAGAAAAAGTCTTCAGTGCTTGTTGGTCGCCGAGGTAGAATCCTTGGTGTACCTTGTCTTGCCGATCTTCAGTTAAGGAGAGAGAGATGAGAGGGAAAAGTAGCATAGAGGAGGGGAATGCCTAAAGGGGGTTCTATAGTGCAAGTGCAAACAAACAGGTGCAAAAAGGGCCAAACAGAAGAGGCAAGGTAAGGAAGGTGATATAGTCGCATACTTGTCGCCTAGGGCAAAAGTGCGACCTATATCGAAACACAAAAAAATAAAAACAAGCAACACACAATCATGGTTCTATTCGAACCATCATACGGACTCGACTGCGCATAGGGGGTACACGACTCATCCTACCCTAGGGGTTCTCGGACTCGATGAGTCGTGCCTTGTGCCTCATGCACGATCACTGAGTTTTCCTCGGTGTTGCTACGTCTCTTGTTTGATGAAACGATCCGGGTTGAGCTGGAAGAATCTTCGACAACTTCTACTTTGATGAGGTGATGGGGTGATGGTGGCTCCTCGTGGCTGTCTTTGACTTGGTCTTCTCTTGTCTTCTTAATCATGATGATCACTTTTGCTTTCTAAGCCGTCGATGGTACCTGGTAGGTAATCCTTTATGCAATGACATTATCAAGGTGTAATAGAGGTCCATCATGTCGGTTACGTTGATGACAACTTCGACACCAAGAGCGGGGGATGAGGAGAACCGTTTTCCTGCTCACTATGGTGAGGCGGACCAAATGGCTAGGTTCTCATCCATCGGTGGTTGCTGATACAACAACGATAGTGACAGGGTTACTCTATTAGCGATGTATATCATGATCTTGCATATTCTATGCCACGATCATCGTGAGGCTAAGGTTGCATCATCTTGGGGCGGTGTCAAGGGTGTCACCATCTCACAGGTGTTCAGGTCCTCATTCCTCGAGGATGTATCTTCTGTTGGTATCGTCTTGTTGTGATGTCGCCAATCTTGTGTTCAGGAGATGTGGGTGAATGTCTGGCAAGGCATCTTCCTTCTAGATTATCCACGAGGATTACAAGGAATCCCGTGGTCAGGGGCATAAGGATTCTAGCGACCATTAAATTTTGAAGGGGAAGAGGAAAGTATATCTTAGTTTTCGAAAAAACTCAGAAGAGGAAGAGAGGTATATATAGTTTTGAAAATTAGTAATAGTTTTGAAAATAGCTTTACTCTAACTAACGACCATGCTAACTAAGGCTTCCTACAATCAGGATGGCTCTGATACCAGCTCTGTGGGGACCCTGACTCATAAGTCGAGATCACCGAATGCACGTGTACAGTGATCCCAGAGATCAATGCTCACTGAACACACAGAAGCTGAATAACAAGAGTCTTACATCCATAAATACCGTTTTACACAAGTAGGACCATTATGGTCAAGTCTTGAGTGTATCATCGCAGCGGAAATCTTCAACAACAACTTGGACCCATACCATCTGCCTTAACCCTACATGCATTCTGACTGGGAAGCGTCCTAGCTCGCATGTTCGTCACCAAGGTACTCTTCATTATATCCTGTTCTTTCATGCCTGGCCAATAAAATAACAAGTGGCAAGACAATGAGTACTTTGAATGTACTCGCAAGCAACCCACGTTTTGGTTCAAGATACAACAATGCATGGCATAGGTAAATTTTTGCAGAAAGCTAGTTTTGAGTACAATGGCATGTTCAACAACTTGTAAGACATGCATCAGGAGAATTCAAGTAACCATGAGGACATGTTACAGATATCAACATAAATAGAGTGGGCACCAACCCAACTCAATCATGTCAAGTCCTTTGACTTGACCCAAGTAGTTCTCCCCAATTATCCAAACACACACACTGGTTTGTGAAGCTCGGGCGTAGTTTAAGCAAAGACCGCCCAACTGTCCTTGACCGTGGACACGGCTATTCGAATAGTTTTACACTCTGTAGAGGTTGCACACTTTACCAACAAGATCCGGGGAACTTCCGTGTCGTCCACGACCCGCGATACCTCAAGTACCCGGGGTAAGCACCCGATCACTATCTTTCCCTAGACGACACTAACAAGGAGTCCACTCCTTGTTCCGTATCCTCACGATGTACATCACACGAGACTCACTCGAGATCGTAACAACCGAGAGGGGACACAACGGTGTATCCGGTGCCTCAGAAGACAGGTCATGGCCGCCCTACCGGCACGACCGGCCCCGAGAGAGAGCACCAACTCTCCCCCGTCACTAGTAATGCAGGCTCCAAGCTAGTATCGGCCTAGGTAATCAATAATGCCCTTTCCCATATAAGGGTAGAGTGGTTGCGCATGTAAGGTTGGGACAGTCGACAAATCTTAAATCTAATCCGTTTTCGAAAACAACACACACTTGCCTCGGTACACCACTTCGTCATCAAGTGGTTACCATCTCATCATCTCCCCCGGGCACAAGTGGCACCCGGCGGGGTTTTCGAAAAGTCTTTTGAAAGTACTTTGTCTCCTTCACCATGCATATTCCCGTCCCTTTTTGCGTAGCACTACTTTAGCATCCGAACTACTCCCACCGGCATAACCCTCATAGAAAGGTAGGGTCATGCATCATGCAAGTGTCAACGAGAAAAGCAACGGAGGCAAACCACCTCAAGTGGTCACCATTTTATCATGACTTCGATGCAAGCAATAAAAGTGCCATATGACATGCATAAAAAGGGTTTTTTAGACATGGTCAAAGGGCTGCTTGCCTGTTTTAACAATGTCTTCGAGGTCTTCAAATATCTCTGGTCCAACTCCGAGCATTTCGTCTACTTCGTCAACTATCGTCGAAAGCAACCATAATAAGCAACACGACAAGGCAAGAATAAAAGTGCTCTAAAAATGTGAGTTGGACTTTTCTAGGATACCTATAGTCATATGAGGAATGACCAATGTGATTTCATTGGAAGTGGATCAATGGATATTTCTAAACATTTCAATATGATGGAATCAATGGATTTCATGGATCCACAAGTTGTCCACAGAATGCCATTTGGACGTAGTTTAGTAGTGGGCTGGCCCAGCAGCTCGGCCACGCAGCTCGGCAGGCGGCGTCGAAGGCGCATTTCGCCCGGCCCGTCTCCACTTGCCAGCGTGGCCCGGTGGCTGGACCACTGACGAGCGGGGCCCGCTTGCAGGGCCTTCGTCTTCGTCTTCCTCCCGCGCGCTTGCCTGGACGAGGGAGCAGAGAGCCCCGACGGCGACTGCCGGCGCTACGGAGCACCTCCGACGACGCCCTGGCTATGGATGAGCTCTGCGCCGAATGCCGCATCCATTCATGTATGCCACGACTGTCGGGGATGGTCGAGGCGACGGCGGCTTGGACGCTGGCGGACGGTGGCGTCGGGCGAGATTGGGGACGGCGCTACGGTGCGCCCTCGGACGAGGGAAAGAGCGTGGGAGCTCCGCCTTGCTCAGGGGAGCCTACTGGTGGAGAGAGGAGAGGGAGGAGAGCTCGGGCTCGGCTGAATTTAGGTGGATGCCGGCGGCGGCTCTCCGGCCATGGAGGGCTATGGAGGGCGCGGGGAGAGGAGTGAGCCGGTCGGGACGACGCGCAGGAGGGGGAGAGAGCCATTCGAAGCCAAGGAGGGCTCGGGGTGGGTTTTAAGGGAAGGGGGTGAGGTGCACCATGAGCCCATGCGCCGGCGAGGCTGATGCCGTCGCTGCAAGCCACGGGGGCTCGCGGCGAGGTGTCAGGGGTGCTCGTGGGGTCAGTCCAGGGCGAGGGGAGTGAAAAGAGAGAGAGCCGGGGGGCCAAGGGCATCGCGCGTGCGAGGCCGGGCATTGGCCAAGCCGGGCGGCTCTGGGCACGCACCGCATGAGGTGAGAGAGAGAGGGAGAGACGAGGGGGCCTGCACGGTGGCGTGTTGCGGACGTCGAGGCACCTCGACTGGCGCGAGGGGGAGGCTCGAGGTGGTCGGGGGACGCGGCGTCAACGGTCGGGAGCACACTGACGTGCTCCAGAGCGCGTCTTTGTCCGGCATCCACGGCTTTTCACAAGACTCAAGGCGTCCACTTGTTTCTGGCGTATGCAGGAGGAATAAACAAGAGGGGTGGAGGCTTTGGATGCACTAGGAATTGCCAGGAGTGAGAGAGAGATGAGAAAGGGTGCAGAAAGTGGCTGTCCAGAGAAGAAAAATGGGTCCCTGCCCCCCTTCATCATTGCCTCTCGGGCAGGGAAGCACACCAGAGGTAGAGGGGGACTAGGAGGGGTTGTGGTAAAAAGGAGAGCTCATGAAGATTAGTGGAAGTGGACAAAACATACATTTTTAATTTCTGCCAGAAGGTGTTTGATGGTGGGTTGGGCAAGAAGATGAACTCCACTTGACATGAGAATTAACAGGATCAAGTGTCACACATAATTGAGGTTTACCACCAAGTTTGAGTACATTTGAGGAAAGTTGCCAATGTAACTTTGGTAAACCCTAGAAATCAGCAGAAACGGCTTTACCAAGATTTAGTCATGCAAAACTATTCTCCTTGATGCACCACTTGGTGTAGTGTCATCATTTGAGGATTTGAACATGTCCACAAAAATTCAGATCAAAAGGACACACTTGGCAATGTAGAGTTGTTCAAATTTGGTTCTGGACAGAAGGGTTTTGGGGCACTTTGATCAAGTTAACTTGTTCTCCAACTTGTGCCATTTGGTCTAGATGAATGATTAAACCAGTTGAGCATGTTCACAAGGTTTGAGAACATTTGGACATGTTTGACAGTGCAAAGTTGTTCAAACTTGAAAGAGGACAGAAGTGGTTTTGAGAGGGTTTCATGGGGTTATACTATTCTCCATGACATGACACTTGGCAAGATCATCAAACATGTCATATGTGACATACTAGAATTTTCTTGGAATTTTTGGGGAATATTTCCTTGTAAATATTTCAAAAGCTTGAAATATCCAGAAAGGGTTTTTGAGGGATTTGACCAATGTTTTGAACATGACCATGTGTTGAAACTCTTATATATGGGAAATATATTCCCACTGAGTTTCCCTGATTTTTTTCAAATATTTTTAGAACAATAAAAATAATTTTTCCCTATTAAAGACCATTTCAGGCCTTAAGAAAAATCTTTTAAATAAAATAGGAAAATAACTTTCAAAATTATATTTTTGTGGTTTATGAAGTCCTATATCTAATAGGTTTCAAATATACTCTTTGAAATATTTTTCATACCCCAAATCAAGTACTTGAAGTGCAAACCACAATTCAGGGGTTTTTGGAAAACTAATTTTTTGAAAATACTTTTTGGCCAAATTATTTTTGTATGAAATTCTTTATATGTCCTATACACATGGCATGATCATTGGGAAAGGTTTTTGGATCAAGGAGAAGGAGTATAAGAGTTGGAGGATTTATTTGATTTTTAGAGCACTTTCAAACTACAGTCAAACATTCAATCAAAGCAAAGACAAAAACACTGAAAAGTTTTTGTCAACCCACATTTTAGCATGATTTAGTGACTTTAAGTGTTGTGCCATGAAAATCAGGGTGTGACAGTCTATCACTACATGCATATTTGGCTGGTGGAGGCTCTATGGTTAACATGTTTTTGCGAAAACCAAATTTTCCCTACTACAAAGGAATATATTTTATTTAACTACAAAGTTTGTTGAAAACATTGAGAAGGTAAATCCCCCTCTCAATACCAATTAAAAGGTAATTAATAACCCAACAAAATTAATTTAGAGTGATGAGATCACATGATAATCGAAGAACCAGATACTGAAGATGTCCATAACCGGGGACATGGCTAACCATGATTAGTTTGTACACTCTGCAGAGGTTTGCGCACTTTTCCCCACAAGACTCGATCTCCTCCGTTGGATTTCTCACACTACATGGTGTTTGAGAAAAGGATGACCGAGACACAATCTTTCAGAAGCATTAACTCTAACCCTGGGTAGACAGTGCCAACCTACATCCCCTACATCTGCTAGCCTACCACTGGAAGAGGTCGTGCAACATACTCAACTATGCTAGAGCCCATAATAACTTGTGGCTGCACACGGAAGTTTCTAGCATGAATAATCTTATGATCCCTTCGAGCCTGGGTGGCGGACTATAGGAGGATCACACGGTATAACCCCGAGATCTCCTAGGACAACACTGGTATAACCCCAGGTGTCCGGGCAAGTCCACTGGTATATCCCTAGGGTGCCCCTAGCAATCCACCCAGATGTGTATTAAAGTAGCCACCTTAAGTTGAACCTTAGTTAACAATAATCTCTCACATCTGTCATGGATACACTCAAACCCAATCCAAGTCTACGAGCATAGCATGGCAATATAAGCATAGCTTAGAAGTAACTCCCAAGGGTTTGATAACAAAAGGACAATAGGTTCTACCTCATCAACTACTTCCCAAAACCCACATGTTATCAATTCCTAACCATGCAATGTTGGAGGGTTGAAACTAATGCATAAAAACTGGGTATGAAAGGGATATGATCAAAGTGTGAACTTGCCTTGTACAGTTCATGAAGATAACTCACACTCATAACTCCTGATAGTTCTATTTGTCACAATCCGGTCAATCTATCATAAGCAAGAAATTGTAACCACACATAAGCAATCAATCAAAAAGATCGGAAAGAATGAAGAAGATAATTCGAAAAACATCAAAACCAAGCAAATAACTCTTGCAACATAAAACAATTTCTAATAGTACCAAAATTATGTGAATTTGGCCTTATCAGAAAGTTTAGGTCAAGAGCTTCAATTTGCAAAAAGAATCAACTCAAACGGAGTTATAAAACTCAAGTTATGAGCAAAAGAAGTTTAAATTCAAATCTGTTTGAATTCAAATTTTAAAACTTTCAGAAACATGTTTAAGTTGATTATCTAGATAGAGGGGATCATAATGAAGAAGTGGGCGTTGGTTTCGTTGGGTTTGGACAAACGAGTACAAAGTAATGATCGTTTGAAAATCAGGGGCTAATCTGTAAATAAAATATTCATAGATAGGTCCCTGGCCAGAATTAAAAAGAAAAGGAAAAATCTACAGAACGGACGTTCGCTACCAGAACCTAACGAACGAAAACGTTCACTAATATATCTAAAGAACAAACATTCGCTAAATAAACTAACCTAATAAATATTAACCGATCTAAAAGAAAAACCGAAACTAGAAAAAAAAACCGGGGCGGTTGTTGCGGTTTATACCGGTTCAGGCGAGGAAACCGGCGGCGGATCGGATCTGTGGTGGTTCCGACGTGGCGGCGGCGGAGCTCCGGCAAGACGGCGGCAACGGCGACGCGGGGCCACGGTGAGACAAAGAAGAAGACGGGCGGCGAGGCGGCGGGCGGCGTGCGGTGGCGCGCTGGCGGTGGCGATGCAGCGGCGGCGGCGGCAAAGACATGCAAAGGGCGGCGGGCGCGAGATTTGCGAGGTGGCGGCGCGGCCGACGGAGAAGAGGGGTCCGCTTATAAAGGGGCGACAGCCTTTGGATGAGTCCCGACCGACTCGTGGCAAAGGGGTCGCAAGGGACTTCAGTCTCCCCGACGATGTCGGTGGCGGCGGCGCGCTAGCTGGGCCGGCCCAGTCGGCGGAGGAAGAAGTTTTTTTTAAACGCAGACAGACAAAATTAAATAAAACAAAAGAAATAAAAATATTATATAGGCATATAATATATCAAAAATTTCAGAAAAATATTTTCTACAACATGAACATATTTCTAGCATCAAATAAAATACACACAAATTTAAATAAAGCAAAGAGTGCTACTTCTATAATAAAACCCAATAAAAATCATTTTAAAAATACCAAAATAATTTCAAATTTATTTCTCTCCAATTTTCAATTGTAGGGAATCATTTTACCCTAATTTCCATATATTTTATTTTTGGAGAAAAATAATTTGAATAAAGACCAAAATAACTCCAAATTGAAAATGATTTCAAAGGAGCGTTAAATTTGTTTTCTTTGAAACTTCCAATTCATATTTCATACAATTTGAAGAAGTCATTTTATCTTCTCTCGTGAAAATCATTGAGTTGCATAAAGCTTCTGAGTTGAAAAAATATATTTCCAAATGAAATTCAAATATTTTCAAAAACCCTTTTCATTTGTGGTGAAAACAGTTTGAATTCACGGAGATCATAATGCAAGATGAAAGTTTGGGAAAGTCCTTTTATTCTCTCTCATTTAACTTTCAAAAGTTTCAAATTTCACTCACTTTCAGTCAATCAATCACGCAACAATCAAGCAGTCAATCAAAACTATCTATTCAATATAACATTCCAAAATTTAGAATTTTGGGATGTTACAAACCTACCACCCTTAAAATGAATCTTGTCCTCGAGATCCGGAGAGGCTAGCAAGAAATAGTTTAGGTTTGGGGGGTCTTCTCAAATTCATCGATCATCACATGGGGTCTGGGGTGCTACCACCCTTAGAAACATCGTTACGGTTTCATCAAAACTTATATACTCCATCCTTATTGTTGGCAGTGTCGATCTTCATAAATACTCGGGAAAATTCCTTCTCTGGGCTCTTCCGGTGGTGGCATAACCTTTACCTCGATTCTTGTGTCCTTTTTTATCTTGGTAAGGTTATTCCAAGACTGGGTCTCCATAGCAGACAGGTCTGGCACCAATACTAAACAACTATCGATATCTCATGGTGGTCAACAATTTATGGTTTCTCATGCAGGAATTGGGTCTGGGTTGAACCTCACCGTATGACCTAAGATTGGCAAAAGATGCCTTGTACAGGGGGAAATATTGTCATACCATTCTAAGGTTTAAACAAGGTTTTGATCGTCGTCTCTCTACTATAGGTAAGTCACTCAGATTTACCAACCCATATCGCAAGGCGAATAATAAGAGTAAGTCGGTATGGTGATCAATCCATCCCGCACCCAAATCATTACCTTGTATATGGTTTAGAAAATCTCGCATTCTAACACTCGGTCATCCTCACAAGCATTGCAGAATTTCTCTTATCGACGAACCAAGTTCGGAAGAATCCATGGATTCTGCAAGCTGAACAAACATCTATTGTTCCTTCACAACTCTCAGGTTTTGCGTTTACTCCTATAAGATCGTCTGTTGATAAAATCGTAACTCCTTCCATGGTTTTTTCCTTCAGCAAGAGTGTGCTTGCTTCTTGGCAGGTCCTGGGGCCTGTGGGTTATGGCCCACCTCATCACTTGTAAACCTTGAACTCATCATCGGGGCCAACTGATCATTATCTCAACATCCAACTTCCTAGCATTGAAAGTGCGTTATATTGACTAGAGGGGGGGTGAATAGGTGATTTTTATGAATTCTTCACTGAGGAATTTGCTGGTGAGGAAATTCCTTAGCAAAGAACTACTTGCAGCGGAATAAGTACTCAGAAGTAAGCATAAGAGAATGTGGTCATGGTCATCATGATGAAGTGAAGACAGACAAAGAGTACAAAAAGCGTAAACACAGGATAGCACAAGATGAAGACAAACAGACTGAAGAAATTGAACTGAGGAAATTGAGAAAGTCTTCAATCAAAGTCTTCAAACATAGATATGAATAAACACTCAACACAGAAATGAGGAAATGAAAGGGTTGAGGAAATAGAACCAGTTAGGTTGGTGAAGACAATGATTTGGTAGACCAGTTCCAACTGTTGTCTCAGTTGTACGTCTGGTTGGAGCGGCCGAGTATTTAAACTCGAGGACACACAGTCCGGACACCCGATCGCTAAGCACGCAGCTTCGGGACACCAAGTCCTCACCATATTCTCCTTGAACTAAGGTCACACAGACCTCGTCCAATCACTCGTGGTAAGTCTTGAGCGACTTCCAAACCTTCACAGACTTGGTCACTCGGCGATCCATAATTCCTCTTGGATGCTCTAGACCATGACGCCTTTGACCGTCTGGAAGAAGCACAGTCTTCAAAGGTAACAAGCATCGGATCCACGCAGGATCAATCTCTTGATGATGCTCAATCACTTTGGGTTTGTAGGGTTTGGTTTTTGGGTTTTTCCTCACTCGATGATTTTCGCTCAAAGTCCTCGGAGGATGGGTTGCTCTCAAATGACAAGTGTCAAGTTTCTCTCGGAGCAGCCAACCAGCTAGTGGTTGTAGGGGGCGGCTATTTATAGCCTAGGGAGCAGCCCGACATGTTAAGACATAAATGCCCTTCAATGATATGACCGTTAGGTGGATAATATATTTTGGGATAGTCATGCCAAGAAGATAAAGAACGGTCGGAAATTTGAATTTCAAATTCCTCGGGCTATCATGTTCCTCACTTTGTGTAGGCAATCCGCCTTTGGCGAAATCCTAACTCCTCGGTCGGTACAAATTCCTCAATGACCGGAAGAACTTCGTCTACATCCTTTGAAGAAATTGACTGAATCTGTATGAGATTTCCAAAGGCTTCACTCAAGGGATTGGTAGGTGTAGGATTTTGAGTTGAGCATCACATGGAAATTTTTCCTTAGTATTTCCTCGACCCCCTTTAACAAAGACGGTGTTTCCTATGACTCAAGAAAGAGAAGCGAAACTATGAAAACAAAAGTCTTCACGCTTCATGTTCCTCAAATGAATACCAAGTCTTCAAGGTCACACCAATTTCTTCACTTTCAAAGTCTTGTAAAGTCTTGAATATCAAAGTCTTGATCGAAGAACTTCATTTTTAGGGTCGACTTTCTCTCAGAAATATCAAACTACTCATAGACTTATAGACCTGTGTACACTCACAAACACATTAGTCCCTTAACCTATAAGTCTTCAATACAACAAAATCACTAAGGGGCACTAGATGCACTTACAATCTCCCCCTTTTTGGTGATTGATTACAATATAGGTTAACTTTTCAACGGGGATAAACATATGAAGTGTAAATACTGATATTGAGGAATTTGATTGCAAGATATATAAGAACTCCCCCTGAAGATGTGCATAGTGAGGAATTTGCTTTTGAGGCAATGCACATTTGAAGAGTTGAATCATGGAGATCTCCCCCTATATCTTGTAATTCATACACGCATTTGACATATAATATGAAGAATTTGAAATGCATGATGAAATATGGTGCTTGATGAAATTCAGCATGCGTGCAATAATATTAATGAGGAACAAGCATGCAAAATAACGCATCAAAATAACGTATCAGAGCTCAGTGCATCAAAAGTATCAAAGCATAGTGCCAGAGCACAGTGCATCAAAAGTATCAAAGTACAATCGGGTTTAAGATTACAACTCGATCCAATAAAAGTTTCAGAAGAATGAGAGTTATAACTTAACAAAAATAAATTGCCCATATAATAGACCCGCTTGAAGACTAACTCAAATTTCTCCCCCTTTGTCATCGAATGACCAAAAGGATCGAAACTAAGGACTAACGCCCCTGAAGAATTTCAAGTTGAGGAAGGAGCGCTTGGCGTTGTTGGGGTCGATTGTTGTAGTAGGGCCTGCCGCAGTTGTCGTCCAAGTCTTCATTTTCATCGATTGTCGCGATGAAGAATAGGAGCTGGCCACCAAGGAAGGAACTTTGACCTTCTTGTATTTCTTCGGAGGAGGTGCAGACTACCAAATTCTTCCTTGAGACCCATTGTCGCCGTTCATTCAAGATCAGTAGACATTAGAAAGAACAGCCAGTGCGTTTGAAGGTTTCATGGAGGTAGTAGCGGTTTTCTTCACCGCATTGTGTGTAGAGGTCATGTTGTGAAGAATTGAACCAAACCGACGCTTGACCCATTTATGATTGCGATCAACCTTCCGATGAAGATTGAGGAGTAACTCACGATCGATCATCACCACAGGTCTTTGTGGCTTGAGGACTTTGCTTGGCCGAGGTATTTGCGGCAGAGTCATGTGTGGCGAGTCATCATTGGTGGAGTAGGATGCTGCTTATGAAACTGTCCATCCAATGGATGAATGCCTTCATCGATCACAGCAGTAGCCTTGCCCTTGTCATCACCGAGGTAAATGTCCGCTTTGAGGACTTCAATCGGGGGCAAGTAGCTGTAGTGGTTCAGAGTATCAGCCTTGTAATTGAGTGAAGACCTTGTCCAGATGAATCTCATTATCCAAGGCGCATAAGGCTTCAGCTCAAATGGTGACATAGCAATGTTTGGCAGAGTCCTCATGAAGAAATCATGGAAGTTGACGGGAACGCCACGAATGATATTGAAAAGCATATTCTTCATGATGCCAACGACTTCTTCATCATTTGAGTCGTGGCCTTTGATAGGACTCATTGTCTTCGTCAGAATCCGATAGACAGTCCGAGGCACATACAATAATTCCTTGACGAGGAATTTGGTTCTTGGGGCCTTCCCTGGCTTCAAAGGCTTCATCAACACTTGCATATAGTGATTTGAAAGCTCAGGTTCGTTGTAGATACAACGAGCGCCATCAAGGGGAGGACTGAGTGGTAGAGCACGAAGCAATTCGATTCTTTGGTGCCTTGTAGTGAGTATTTTCGGACATCGATCTAACACCCATGAGTTCACGTCTTCAGCGTCTCCGGTGATGTGCAGCGTTGCATAAAATTGAAGAATGAGTTCTTCATTCCAATCACAGATGTCAGTGCAGGAATTTAGAAGTCATGCATCGTGAACAACACTGAGGACAGGCTCAAAGCCTGGCAGAGACTCCATGTCCACATGAGGAATATGTGCATGATCGAAGACTTTGTCTTTGTTGAAGAGCACTAAGGAATAGAAATTGGCTTACCGGCAGTCCGTAAACGCCTCTTCCTTATGCGAGCGTAATCATATGGATTGTAATCAGTGAAGAATACGTGCTCGTCAAGAAGTCTTCAGCCTTGAACTTTGCTTTGTTGAGAAGGGATTCTTTGGCTTTGGCGGTGGAGTGTCGATGAGTTGCATCACGACCTCTGGAATCACAATCTCTGGTTCTTCGGTGAGGAATTTCTTGTTCCTCTACAGTACCGAGGATCAAGAAGAGTTCATCAGCCGCTAGTGGCTGGAATTTCTTCATGGACGGATGAAGTGGGATGAGTTTCTTGAGCCCATTTGAACTGTTGGAGCAGGGACCGAGGTATCTGTTGGATTGGGGTGAAGAGTGGAGAATTTGGATGCTGACTTTCCCAAAAGTCATCGTCCATCACCGGGCGTTAAGCTTCCAATATCCACATCTTCTTCAATTTCCTCAACACCGCCTCTTCACTGTGAACCGAGGCATAGGCGAGGAAATTATTGGGGTTGAAGGGATTGCTTCCACTTCAATTTCTTCATCAATCTGCTCGACGAAGCAAAGAGAATGATTTTCTTCATCAGATCCGCTTGGGATCACATAATCTTCATCAAAAGGAACATGGTCCTTTGATGGAATTGAGGAAATTGGAACAGCATCAATAGGATTTTCAAAGGAGCTGGTCATTGGCTTCATTTTCTTTGCAGCCGAAGAATTTGATGCAGCTGATGCTTTCCGTTTCTTCACTGCAGCTCATTCTGCAGCCTTGGTCTTCTTCACATCAGAGGCAGATGGAATAATTGGATTTGGTGTTGGCGCAGGAGGAGCTGACGAATCTGGTTGATTTTCCTCAGGTGCAACTGATGCAGTTGCCCTGTCTTGTTCAGTTTCTTCAGGCGCACCACTAGTGGATGCCCTGGCAATTTCTTCAGCGGATGGAATGGGATCATCAGCCCTGGAACTAGCATTTTCATCAGCAGCCTGAACTTCATCAGTGGTGCTGGCATGTTCTTCTGTCGGCTGAGCTGAGGCTCCAGCCTGAGGAATTTCATGTTGCGTTGGGGCAGCAACATTGGTGAATTTCTTCGTCAGGTTGACGAATCTAACTTTGGCTCCTTGCTAATCAGCATAATAAGCATCAAAGTTTTTGCTGAGGGCTTGGATTTCATTACGGACCTTGAGAAGTTCCTCGTGTGTCATTCTCGACAACGCTTTTCTTCGTGAACTTCTCCTTTACGTATTGAGCTTTCTTGATCTGTCTTGCCTTTTCAAACTTCCATTTCTCTTGATGATGAAATGGAATTGACATGTGACTTTGTCCAGGGTCGATGAAAATCAGGCATAGGGGTGTTTGGATCCTTGTGCCGTAGATCAATGTAATCGAGGATTTTCCTTGGATCCAACAAAGAAGTGGCACAGATGTGCCTTTGGCTCTAGCGGCCCTTTCTTGGCGGTCTCGATGATTTCCGCAAGTTCATCATCATCAGCCTCATCATCTTCGTGTGGCTCTTGGAAGGCGACCTGCTTTCTTCTGGGACTTGGCCGAGGACCTCGCCCAAATTGTGGCCTTAGTCTTCAGCAGGGTCGGGCCAGCTGAAGACTTTGGTGCAGCTGAGGAACTTGCTGAAACACCAGATGCAATGGAGAAGCCTGCAGTCCTTTGGCATGTGGCCAGATGCACAGGTGCTGAGGACTTTGTCGGAACTGCTGAGGACTTGGGAGGAGCTGCTAAGGACTTTGAAGGAGCTGAGGATTTTGGAGGAGCAGGAGCAGAATGAGGAATTGGCCGTGAGGGCACAGCTGAGGAACTTGGCCGTGAGGGAACTGTTGGTGAAGCACTTGGCTTGTGTGCGGGCTTCTTTGCCATAGATTTTCTTGGCTTGACAGAGGCCTCGATGGGCAGCAGCAGTGAGAGTCCTCATTGAATTTCCTCACCGCCTCGTTGGCTTGTCTTGCCAATTTGGCTTGGCGCTTGGCCCATTCAACAGAAAGTCCTCACCACGCTTGATGGTGGGGTGACTTCTTGACCAGGTGCCAATGGAGCTCTTGGGCATGGAGGATTGAGTGCGAATTTCTTCATGTACTTTGGAGTTACATATCTGTACTCCCTCCTTTCCCTTGCCCATCTCCGTTCTATCCTTTGAATGCGCACCTTCCGCTGATTTTTGTTTTCTTTGCCGAACTCGGCTTCATCAGGTGTGCAATAATCAACATATATTTCCTCAGGGATTTCAAACGCGGTCATGACCTCAGGCCTCTTTCCTCCTTTCTGTGGCTTCTTTCCTTCTGCCATATTCTTGGTGAGGAATTTGAACAAACGAATTCTTCGAAGAAGTATGCAACTTTTCTTCGAGGAACGCTGCAAATGAGTTAAGTTGATGAGAACCTAGTGATTCAAAGACGGACATGAGTACCTGTGAATAGAGTATAGTTGCGAGGAATTTGGAGAGGTCATATGCTCTCGTAAGGTTTTTCAAAAAGAACTAGTTTGAGGAATTTGACCAGATGAGTTTTGAAGAATTTCACTAAGCGATCTTTGTCTTAGGTTCCAGAGTTGTATAGATCGAGGATCCACACAATTGAGGAATCTTGAAGAAAATCATTGCTTAGAGAAACGAATCAAGAGCATATTTTGTTTGAGGTGTTCATATGTGTGAAGATTTGAAGAATAAACATCTTTGAAGATTTTCAGGTAGGTTTGAGAATCAAAGCGAGTAATAAAAGTAACTTTTAATTACCCGAAGTGAAGAACACGACGAACTAAGAAGAACAGATGGGAAGTTCATCAGTTCAGATCTTCCACGCCCTAACTCGGTGGAGGAAGACAACTACGGCGGCGGCGGAGTGAAGATTTCCGCGGTCGGCGCGAGTACGTCGGCGACGAGGTCGAGGCAGTGAAGCTCTTCCTCACCGGCGACGATGGAGTAGCGGCGGCGCTAGGGTTTGAGGAGCTCGAGCGGGAGAGAGAGATCGAGCGGAGTAAAAGAAGTGAGGATGGGGAGAGGGGTATTTATAGAGGCAGTGAAAAACTGTTCGCCCGAAGATTTAGGACGAACATGCCCCTGACCATTCTCCTTCTCACGACATGTGTCACCCACGTACTGTGTAGTGGAGATTGTGTACGATCGTGGGTGAATAGAATAATGCATCGTGGGATGCGGAAAGGCTTGAGCGGCAAAACCGAAAGTTTGGATAAGATCAGTTTTGAAGTTCCGTTCGCAATTTCTTCAGCTGACAAGGACTCAGTGAAGATTTTGAACGAGTTTCAAATAGAACGCACATGAAGAATTTGTGAATAGATTGGGTTGATTATAGCATAGAGGAGGAAGGGTCCGATCACATTCACTTAGCAGAAAAAGCGACTTGAAGGATTAGCCATAAGTGAATGCTGTAGAGGACATAAACCCATAGAAAAATGACGAAAACAGTGAAGATTTTGCAAAGTTGAAGAATTTGAAAAACTGAAGAATTTCGAAACTGAGGAAAAACTCAAATTGAAGATTTTCAACTTTGGTGGTGGCGTGACCCACCGTATAAGAATGATGATTTCAGACACCGCTGCATAATTGTCGAGGGTTCTCGAGAATCAAATTCTTCATTAATTTCTTCACACTTAGAGAGTTATTCTTCATTGATTGAAGAAAACGCTTTCTTCATGTGTTGCACATCTAAGTCATCAATTTTGCATAAGTGTCAGGATGTGTGTCCTTTTCAAAGAACATTCGAAGAATCTAAGATATTTAGCTCACACCGCAACTTGCTAAATCTCTTCTCATCCAAGGGCTTAGTGAAGATATCGGCTAGCTGTTCTTCAGTCTTCACATGCTCGATGGAGATTTCGCCCTTCAACACATGATCACGAAGAAAATGATGACGAATTTGAATGTGCTTTGTCTTTCAGTGATGAACTGGGTTGTGAGCAATCTTGATGGCACTCTCATTGTCACAGTAGAGAAGCACATTCTTCATGTTGATGTTGTAGTCCTTGAGAGTTTGCTTCACCCACACCAATTGAGCACAACACGAGCCAGCAGCAATGTATTCAGCTTCCGCAGTAGACAGTGATACGCAATTCTGTTTCTTCGAGGACCAACAGACCAAAGATCGTCCGAGGAAATGACAAGTACCAGATGTTGACTTGCGGTCCACACGATCACCAACATAGTCAGAGTCAGAATATCCAATGAGATCAAAAGTAGAGCCCTTGGGGTACCATAATCCTAGTGTTGGTGTGTGAGCTAGATATCGAAGAATATGCTTCACAGCCTTATGGTGTGATTCCTTTGGTGTAGCTTGAAATCGGGCACACATGTAAACACTAAGCATTATATCTGGCCTAGATGCACATAAGTACAATAGAGAACCAATCATGGAGCGGTATACCTTGTGATCGAAGTCAATACCATTTTCATCAGTGCATAGATGGCCATTTGTGGGCATAGGAATTTTGACGCCTTTGCAATCTTGCATGCCGAATTTCTTCAGGACATCTTTGAGGTATTTCTCCTGAGATATGAATATGCCATTGGGTTGTTGTCGAATTTGAAGACCTAAGAAGAATTTCAACTCTCCCATCATAGACATTTGATATTCTTCACTCATCATATAGGCAAATTCATCACTATAACGTTGGTCAGTACAGCCAAAGATAATATCATCAACATATATTTGGCACACAAACAGTTCACCATCATATGATTTAGTAAAGAGAGTAGGGTCGAGTGAACTGGTGTGAAGCCATTCTTCACGAAGAATTCCTTCAATGTATCATACCACGCCTGCGGGGGGCTTGTTTGAGACCATAGAGGGCCTTGTTGAGTCTCAAGACTTTGTCGGGATTATTTGGATCTTCAAAACCTGGGGTTGAGCAACATATACTTCTTCCTCAAGCTTACCATTGAGGAATGCACTTTTCACATCCATTTGATATAAAGTGATATTGTGATGGTTAGCATAGGCGAGTAATATGCGAATAGACTCAAGTCTAGCAACGGGTGCAAAAGTTTCATCGAAATCAATTCCTTCAACCTTTGTGTAGCCTTGAGCTACAAGTCATGCCTTATTCCTCACCGCAAGGCCATTTTCATCTTGCTTGTTGCGGTAGATCCACTTTGTGCCAATGATATTATGCTTGCGAGGATCTAGTCGTTTGACCAGTTCCCAGACATTGTTGAGCTCGAACTGATGTAATTCTTCTTGCATGGCCTGAATCCACTCAGGCTCAGAATGCTTCATCTACCTTAGTGGGCTCTGTGATAGAGACAAAAGCATAGTGCCCACAAAAGTTAGATAAATGTGAAGCTTTTGAGCGTGTGAGAGGACAGGCGCTTCAATGTCATCGATGATCTTGTCAACTTGCACTTCTTTTGCAACGCGAGGATGAGCTGGTTGTCGCCGAGGAATTTGATCATTTTCTTTAGCACCATTGTCTTCAAAGATTATCTTCGTGTGCATCGACTTGACGTTCTTCGTGTCTGTGAATGAATTCTTCAAAGAGATTCTTCAAGAGGGAATGACATCCTCGGTTGCCTTGAACTTGATAGATTCCTCAGAGCTGGTTCATCTAACACAGAAGGTAGGTGCTCTCTTTGTGAGCCATTAGTTTCATCGAACCGCACATCTACAGTGTCAACAATCTTGTGAAGAGCGATGTTGAAGACTCTGTAGGTGTGCGAGTCCTTCCCGTAACCAATCATAAAACCTTCATGTGCTTTCGGTGCAAATTTAGACTTGTGATGAGGATCTCTAATCCAACATTTAGCACCGAAGACTTTGAAATAACTCACATTGGGTTTCTTATCAGTGAGGAGTTCATAGGCAGTCTTCTTGAAGAATTTGTGAAGATATACTCTATTGATGATGTGGCACGCGGTATCAATTGCATCAATCCAAAACGACTAGGCGCTTTGTATTCATCAAGCATAGTGCGAGCCATCTCAACAAGAGTTCTGTTCTTGCGCCCACGACGCCATTCTCGTTGAGGAGTATAGGGAGCAGATAACTCATGAGTAATACCAAGTTCATCAAGATAGGCATCAAGACCAGAATTCTTGAACTCAGTTCCATTGTCACTCCTGATGTGTCTGATCTTCACACCAAAGTTAGTTGAAGCCCTCGAGGAAAATCGTTTGAAGACTTCTTGCACTTCATTTTTGTAAGTAACAATGTGTACCCATGTGTAACGAGAGTAATCATCAACAATAACAAAGCCATATAGAGATGCATCATTAGTGAGCTGAGTAATGATTAGGACCAAAGAGATCCATGTGAAGCAATTCAAAGGACGAGTAGTGGTCATGATAGTCTTCATTGGATGCTTGGCCTTGGTCATTTTTCCAGCTTCACGGGCTCCACACAAGTGATCATTGAGGAATTTGACATTCTCAATGCCAATGACATGCTTCTTCTTTGCAAGCGTGCAGTAAATTCCTCATGCCTGCGTGACCAAGTCGTCGATGCCATAGCCAGCCTTCTCAAGCTTTTGCAAGTAAACACACGGCTGGTTGTGGTCCTCAGAGAGAAGTCAACAATATACAAGTCTCCTCTCCTAAAGCCTTCAAGACTTTGGAATTGTCACTTCCATAATCACAACACAACGATACTTGCCAAAGATAACAACCGTATCAAGATCACAAAGCATTGAGACTGACATGAGGTTGTATCCTAAGGACTCAATAAGCATGACTTTGTCCATGTGTATGTCCTTAGAGATCACAACCTTACCAAGACCCAATACCTGACTTTTGCCTTTGTCAAGAAAGATGATATGCTTCAGATGAGACGGTGATAAGGGAGCATCCATCAATAGATTCTTGTCACTACCATGTGATTTGTACATCCACTATCGAGAACCCACTCGGTGGCTTTGGGTTGATCATCCCGCATATGAATTAGTGCAACTTACGATCTCATATACTTCATCGGTGAAGAATATGATATCAAGTTCATCGATGAATTTCATCGACAAAGATGATGATAAGCGGTATGGGGACGTGTGAAATGAAAGTTCATCTCATCATGATTAGCTTGCATCCTTTCGGGCATTTTTGTCGTGCCCCCAAGAAATTCTTCAGACGCTTTAAAGCACGCCCGAGACCTGACCTGCAGAAGAGGTTAGTTCTTTTCTTCACCACCCACATCTCAAGGGGTGGCAAAGAGTTCATCACTCATGAAAGCACCATATGAGAATGGTGGCATAGAGGCCAATCCATTACATTTCACATAAGAGGGGTTAGGGTAAGCATATGAATAAGCAGAGAAATTCTTCGAGGACTTATGAACATATTAGTTTGAAGAATAATGCACATATTCATAGCTCTTAGCTCTACCCTGCGAAACAGAGTTGTTAGCACGATGATAATCATGTGAGGACTTTGATCCATTTGAGGAATTTGATCCACGTGAGGAATTTGGTCCGTATGAGGACTTGGATCCATATGAAGAATTTGGTCCATATGAAGAGTTTGATCTGGGGTTCCTATTCTTCTGTGTGGTGTCATGAGGACATTCACCTGAAGACTTTCAAGGCACTTCTTGGGAACCCAGATTTTCTTCATAGGGGAACCGTTCCTCCAGTTAGTGCCAACATATCTAGCAAATACTTCACCATTCTAATTTTTGAACAGTTTATAGTTGGAGTCAAATGATTCATCAGAAGAATGAGGAGATTCGCATGTAAAGCCAGATAAGTTAGATGGATCAACTGGAGGTCCCTTTGCAGCAACCCATGAGGTTTTGGGATACGCCGGGCTTCCAATATGTTCCATCAAGATTGAGTTTCCTCTCAAAGGCAATACCCTCTTTCCTAGGGTTCTGTTGAGGATCTGCTTTTAAGCACATCACAAAGAGTCTGATGCCCTTTGAGGCTTTTGTACTTGCCTGTCATGTAGAATTCCTTCAGTCTTGCATCGTCAGTGATTCTAGCAATGTCCTCTGTTGTGGTATTAGTGTTAGCAGTGGCAGGTGAAGAATTTGTAATAGTTGAAGCATTTGAACATCCAGGTGAAGAATTAGCAGATTCACGTTCAGTGCACTTTAAGTATGGAGGAACAAATTCTTCCTGAGAAGCGCTGATTTGTTGAGCAAGTAATGAATCGCGCTCCTTCAGAAGATCTTCATAACTCACTCTTAGCTTCTCAAGATCTTGCTTTCTTTGAAGAAATTCATAAGAAAGTTTCTCATGATCAGACAAGAGAGAGTTATGATGACCTTGAAGGCTGTCAAACCTAGACTGAAGTCTCTGAAGATTTTCAGTCAGGGCTTTAGTGCGATCCATTTCTTCACCTAACATATCATCACTCTTATCTAGCATGTTTTGAACCTCTTCACCTAACATATCATCACTAAATTCAGATGAGGAACATTCGGTTACCTCGACACCCTTTGCCATGAGACATGATGCAGAAGATGATGATTCTGGTTCGAAAGTCATCGTTTTGAGAGATTCCTTGAAGTCCTCAAACCAAGGATCATGACGGGTTCGATGACCTTCATAGACGTCGGAGATTCGGTTCCAGATAAGCTTCGCATTGCAAAGATGCATAATGCGCTTGAATTCATCTCTAGATAGGCAGGAATAGATGATATCCTTCGCCATGATGTCAAGTCGAGTGTACTTGTGAATATCATCTGCGTTCTCCGTCTTGCATAGATCAGTAAGACCAATTTCAGTGACGGTCCCCAGCTCGATGTCCATTGCCATGAGGCGCTTCCTCATCATGGCCTTCCATTTGGGATAATCATGACCGTCAAAGATAGGGCATGCCACTTTCTTCATACCTGCGGTCGACATAACTAAAACTCCAGGTGGGTAAACCAAAATCACACAGAACAAGGGAGTAACTTGCTTTGATACCAATTGAAAGTGCGTTATATCGACTAGAGGGGGTGAATAGGCGATTTTATGAATTCTTCACCGAGGAATTTGTTGGTGAGGAAATTCCTTAGCGAAGAACTACTTGCTGAATAAGTACTCGTAAGTAAGCATAAGAGAATGCGGTCATGGTCATCATGATGAAATGAAGATGCATAAAGAGTACAAAAAGCGTAAACACAGGATAGCACAAGATGAAGACAAACAGATCAAGAAATTGAACCGAGGAAATTGAGAAAGTCTTGATAAAAAGTCTTCAAACACAGATATGAATAAACACTCAACACGTAAATGAGGAAATGAAAGGGTTGAGGAAATAGAACCGATTAGGTTGGTGAAGACAATGATTTGGTAGACCAGTTCCAACCGCTGTCTCGGTTGTACGTCTGTTGGAGCGGCCGAGTATTTAAACTCGAGGACACACAGTCCGGACACCCGATCGCTAAGCACGCAGCTCAGGACACCAAGTCCTCACCGTATTCTCCTTGAACTAAGGCCACACAGACCTCGTCCAATCACTCGTGGTAAGTCTTCAGGCGTCTTCCAAACCTTCACAGACATGGTCACTCGGCGATCCACATTTCCTCTTGGATGCTCTAGACCATGACGCCTAACCATCTGGAAGAAGCACAGTCTTCAAAGGTAATAAGCGTCGGATCCATGCAGGATCAATCTCTTCAGTGATGCTCAATCACTTTGGGTTTGTAGGGGTTTGGTTTTTGGGTTTTTCCTCACTCGATGATTTTCGTCAAGTCCTCGGAGGATGGGTTGCTCTCAAATGACAAGTGTCAAGTTTCTCTCGAGCAGCCAACCAGCTAGTGGTTGTAGGGGCGGCTATTTATAGCCTAGGGAGCAACCCGACATGATAAGACATAAATGCCCTTCAATGATATGACCGTTAGGTGGATAAGATATTTTGGGACAGTCAAGCGCCAAGAAGACAAAGAACGGTCGAAATTTTGAATTTCAAGTTCCTCGTATTATCATGTTCCTCATCGTAGGCAATCCAAGATGGCGAATTCCTAACTCCTCGCCAGAACAAATTCTCGGCGACTGTAAGAACTTCGTCTCACATCAAGAAATTGACCGAATCGTATGAGATTTCAAAGGCTTCACTCAAGGGATTGGTAGGTGTAGGATTTTGAGTTGAGCATCACATGGAAAATTTTCCTTAGTATTTCCTCGACCCTTTAACAAAGACGGTGTTTCCTATGACTCAAGAAAGAGAAAACGAAACTACGAAAACAAAAGTCTTCACGCTTCATGTTCCTCAAATGAATACCAAGTCTTCAAGGTCACACCAATTTCTTCACTTTCAAAGTCTTGAAAGTCTTGAGAATATCAAAGTCTTGATCGAAGAACTTCATTTTTAGGGATCGACTTTCTTTGTAAATATCAAACTCCTCATAGACTTATAGACCTGTGTACACTCACAAACACATTAGTCCCTTAACCTATAAGTCTTCAATACACCAAAATCACTAAGGGGCACTAGATGCACTTACAAGCATTCTTAAATCCATCCAATTGTATTGTCTCTCTTCCTTCTATTGGCACCAAACTAAGATGTGATTACTCAGACTCATCATAGAGTCACCATTGCTCCATATTACCAACATCATACCTCCTTTATATCCAATAGTACTTCATCCCTTCATACTCTTGGGATATCCCACATATCGAGATAAAACTCGTACTTATTTTGTCCGAAATCCACTCCGTGGAGTATCATTATCCTTTCCAGGGGTCAAATCTCCTCACAGGGTACTACCACCCTTGAAATGCACAAATTCATCCATAGACCATATTTCTCATATCCTCGAAAATGGTCAAAATATTTCTTCATAGAATAGCAACTCATAAAATCCAAATCAGTACCAACGAGGCTAACTTTATTGATTCTCCAATTATTACAATCTCCTGCGTTTCCATCACATGCAACTCAACACCTCAATACAAAAGAGTTGTTCCCACTACTACTACTATACTTCTCACAAACACCACTAATTATCACAAGTCTCCTTCTCCTTGGGACAATCTCTGGCAAAGTGCCCTTCTTCATTACAACGAAAACATATTACTTCCGACAAGTCTCGAGGTTTCCTTGTGTTCACATAGCCTCCTTAGGTCCTCGGCTTCCTTTTTTTGGGCAACTGCTAAAGTAGTGCCCTGACTCCTTGCACCTGAAACAGGTGATATGACTCAGGTCCTTCCTTGTATCCAATCTATTTTTCTTCCTGGACTTTTCCATTCCAATCAGGGCTTCTATTTCCTGTAGGTCATACTCTACTTCCTCTGTTGGGAATTTTACTAGATCCCCATTCAAACAATTCTGGGAGATGTGTCCTTCTTCTCCACATGAATAACAAGACTTAGTGCATGGTCTAATTGGTTCTTCTTTAGGTGTGTCCTCCACCTCTTCCTTCATCGTAGGTTCTTCTAAAGTTTCCACGAGGGCTCCTTTCATTGCTTCTTTCTTCTGCTGGATGGTTTTTTGAACCATGGGGTAAATGTGACACTGAGCAGGGTAGTGGGTAGCTCCTTCACATAAGAAACAAGTAATATGCCTAGTGGGGCATTCTTCAGCTAGGTGACTTTCTTCACAATTAGGGCATTCATACTTGTGTTCCTTATGGTTGTGTCCTATTTCTCCACAAAGCTTGCATGCACAGGGTTTCTTCATATCCTTTCCATAAGGCTTCAACTTCTGGGACACAAGCCGAGACTTTAGCAGAGTCAACTTAAATTCTTTCCAAGTGGTTGCTCCTTGCCATCCATTGATGGTTTGGTACCTCCTCCACCAAGTAGCAACACCTCTTTCAAGGCACTGAAGAGCATGCTGGGCCATATCCTTTCCGACTATAGGGTTATTCTCCATATGACCTTCCATGTTCTGAATCCATCGGCTCGTCTCCAATTGAGTCATCGGTCCAGAAAATATGGGTTCATCTCCATTCATCCTCTATTGGTTCCATGGGATTTGGGGTGAGATAAGAGAGATAGAGAGGGATACACACAATGCAAACTATGGTTTTTGAAAAGACAGATTTTTATTTGTGGCTGTCGGAAAAACATCAAACAAATGACAACTCACAAACGTCGCATTTAACGTAAGTTTATAACAGGGGTTTGGTCTTCTAAAGGTCAATAAACTTCAAGGTTGCCAAACTCTTCAAGTCTTGTTCATGTCTCCCATGGCTACTTCCGATCATGCTTGTCCTTCTCAAGTTCTTTTGCCAGATCATCTCTATTGTTGCAAAGTCTCTCATGATGTCCTTTAATATTCTAGAGTTGTGTTCCAACTTCTGGGTTTCAACATCCTTGGCATGAAACATGGTCCTACTGTCCTTCAGTTCCTGACGAATCTCCAGTGTGTCGAGATTTTACCCCTCCAGCTTGGCTACTTCCAGCTTTTGGGTCCTGAGTTCTTCACGAAATGCTTTTGCGTCAAAAACGGCTTCCTGCAGGTCCATTTTAAAATCCTTGATGTAATACTCCAGATCTTGGGGGTACACCAGCTAAGGTTAAAACTTCGTCTTTTGCTGATAGGTGCTCCATTAGCCTTCTACCATCCAATCCTTCCAAAGAAATGCATGCTTAACTTAGCACGGTGACAATAGCATAAGCGGGCGATAACATCATGGATAGCCGTGTTTCTGCTCTTGTCATTTCCATGAGCTATCATTCCATAGTTGATACCTCCTACCTTAGGGTTTTCTTAACAAAAACTTTGAGTTATAATGCTCCATATTCGGGTCTTTCTTCGGCACACCTTGATCTCGGGTATTGACAGCTTCATTAGTCTGATAAGTTCCATAAGGGTGGCCTTCCTAGGTTGTTGGGGATGTTACTACTGTGCGTAAACCGGCCTATCTGGGCTGGATTAACTTCATCAGTAGTCCAACGGTGTAAAAGCCCGAGGGGCATAAAGGGCCCAAGGCCTGTAGTCGGTTTAGAACTTGTAGCCGTAAACCGGCCTGGTATGTAAACTTGTATTGTAAGTTAGGAATAGAGAGAGACCAACCCGGATACGAATATGAACCGGAGATTGGGACTCTCTGAACCGACGGGCGTCACCCGTGTATATAAGGGGACGACCCGGGGCGGTTCAAGGAGAGAGAAGAACAACTCGAGGCCTAGGCGAAGCTTATTTGCTCCCTAGTCATCGAAGACCACATCAATCCCATCACAAACTAGACGTAGGCTTTTACCTTCATCGAAGGGGCCGAACTAGTATAACTCTTGTGTCTTTGCGTCCGCTTTAACCCCTTCAAGTTAACTCAGTAGCGATGGCTCCACGACTAAGTCCTTTCATGAGGACATCTGCCGTGACAAAACCACGACGCTTGGCGCCACCGAGGGGCTATCGCATCGATGGTTTGATGATCTTGGAGGGCAAGTTCAAGGACTCGAAGGCTATGTTGTGGGCCGGATGACGAAGAGTCGTCGCGGCAAGCTCTACATCGACGATGCAGCCTGGCCCCCCATGGCTGACTCAATCGAGTACGGGTACCGGGTCCCCTTCGGCGGCACCCACGTTTTCATTGGCAAGATCGGTGAGCCGTGGCCCGAGCGGACATCCGCACCGACCTCGCCGAGACGGCTCAGCGTGAGAGACCTGCCTGTGCTAAACCGGTCCGAAGCGTGCCTTTGTGGGAGTCATCCACGGAGGAAGTTATGAGGGCGGATCAGAATCTGGTGGTGAAACCGTCCGCTTCCGATGACGAGTCGTCGACCGGAGAAACTGAGTCTCTATATCAGCTACAAGATGGCCGGATTGGGGGCTGTTCCGACGGTGACAGTATTCCGGACCCCTCTGATCTGCCCAACCGGGTTGGAATATTCATGGCCGGTACACAAGCAATGCTTCACTCTTCGACCGCTGCGACAATGGTTGCCGGTTCAACAGCGGCGACGGCAGCCGGGCAGAGGCCTGGCGCCCGCCGCTCAAGTTTTATCGTAACTATTCGATGCGTTGGCTGTGCTCATGGCAGAGGTTAACCCGGCGACCAGGACGCCATAACACGGAGATTGCGAAGGTGAAGGAACAAATCACTCAAAGCTAAAGCGGATCCGGCAACCGCAGACGCCAGATGGCGGCAGAGCGGGCCGCTTTGGATGCGCAGCTTATAGGCTCATCTTTGGATCGAAGCGCGTCACATGAAGTCATGAAGAGGAAATACAGATCCCGCTTTGCCTTCAGTCTTCAAGGGAAGAGATCTCTTCAACACCCCAGAGCGGGAACCAATAATCCGCCGGTGGTAAACCGGGCGGGCCGGGACGGGCGCTACCGTTCAGCCCCGCTTAATAGATCTACCTCGCCATAACACCGGTGCGCCTCAGGCTGTGCAGATACCCCCGGGTCACTACTCCAATCCGATGGATAACCTTGTTGCAGCTGCAGCACGGCTGGAGGCTATTCCAATTGAAGGCGATTCACCACAGGCAGTAGAGACGCGCCGGGTCAAGGAGCTCCTTAGGACAGCTTTGGTCCAACAGGAAGCGTATTCGTACAGCCGCGACCGAATCCACTCTACCCCCCGCCCAAGACGGAGCTATAGTAGGCACGTGGATGAACCGGCCGTATCAAGTAATGCACGGCGTGGTGCGCCCCATGGCAACAATCCGGCAGGTGGCTTCGAAAACGCTCAGGAGGTGGTGGACCGGGCCCGAGCACGCAGGGAGGCCGAGTTAGCAGCGCAGCATTAGGATTATCAGCTTACGCCGGTTCGTCCGACCATCTCGGTCGAGCCTGGGGTTACCTCTAGCTCTTTGGGGGTGCCTTTCCTCGTCCCCGCTTTACGCAATGTGCGCTTGCCCAAGGATTTCAAGGGTCCGCGCAATGTGCCAAATTACACCGGCGATTTGGCTCCAGAAGCATGGATAGAGAGTTATGAGATGGCCATGGAGATGCTGGATGTGGATGAGGCCGCGTGTGCAAAGTACTTCACCATGATGCTTGAAGGCACGGCCCATACTTGGTTGAAGAGCTTGCCACCCAATTCTATCAATTCATGGGCCCAGTTGCGGACCTGGTTTATCTAGAATTTCAAAGATACCTGTAAGCAGCCCATGTCCATGGTGGACTTGGCGGCTTGTGTCCAGGGGGAAGGGGAGTCAACAACCCATTGGGTACGCCGCGTTTCGGAGATCTTGCACTGCTGCATCGGATCAACGCTGACTCTGCGATCTTGACCCTGGAGGGCAATTGCCGGTTTAAGCCTTTGAAGTTGAAGTTGGGGCGCATGAAGCAGTTTTGTAATGACATGGGCACTCTCATGGGCGCTTTAGTGAAGTATGCTGATTCTGATAGTACCAAGGATCCCGAGTCTGATGATGACGAGACAGGGAAGGGAAGGAAGAACAGCAACTCCAAGGGCCGGCAACATCACTCGGCAGGTAATGGTGGGGGCAAGCGTAAAGTTTAATGGCAACATGGACTTCGTAGCCAACACCAATGCGCAGGACAAGGGCCAGCGGCGCAAGGGTAAACGGCCGAATCGAGGAGGTGCACCTAATCCCAATCCGGACCGCTTGAACTATCTGTTGAATCAACCCTATCCGAAGCATGGGACGAAGGAGACGCCAGCAAATCACCTCTGGAAGGATTGTTACATTATGCAGGAGTTCAAGAGTTCTAATGCTTTCCGGTATGATCAAGGTTCCGGCGGTGGTTCAGGATCCGGGCCAACCCGCCTGTGCTCGCCGCTCCCATCGACAAGGAGCCGCTTCTGCTATATGTTGCTGCTAACGCCAGGGCAGTCAGCGTGGCCATTGTGGTAGAGCGGAAGGAGGCAGGGAAGGAGCATCCGGTTCAACGTCCGGTTTATTATGTCAGTGAGGTGCTTATTGAATCTAAGCAAAGGTATCCGCATTGGCAGAAGCTGGTGTATGGAGTTTTTATGGCATTGGAAGCTGAAGCAGTATTTCCAAGGGCACCCCATCACGGTGGTCAGTTCAGCTCCCTTAGGTGATATCATACAGAACCGGGAAGCGACTGGCCGGATTGCCAAGTGGGCTATAGAGCTGGGGCCGCACGGTTTGAAGTACGTGCCTCGGACGGCGGTGAAGTCTCAAGCACTTGTGGATTTCATTAATGATTGGACGGAGTTGCAAGCGCCTGAAGAAAAGCCGGATCATAGATATTGGACCATCCATTTTGACGGATCCAGGCAGTTGGAGGGCATGCTCCATGGTCTTCAGATGGCTAACGTTCTCCGCTTAATGTTCCCTTGTACTAACAATGCAGCTGAGTATGAAGCCATGCTCCATGGTCTTCAGATGGCTAAGGAGATGAATCTAAGCCGGGTTAAGTGCTTCGGTGACTCGAACCTAGTGGCTCAACAGGTGTCTGGCACTTGGGATTCAAAGGACCCACTCCTGGCTGCATATTGTCGTGAGGTGGATATTGTCGTAGGTCATTTCAAGGGCTATCAGGTGGACCACGTGGACCGTCGGAAGAATGAAGCGGCGGACGCTTTAAGCCGGTTGGGCTCTCAACGCAAACCGGTCCCGCCCAATGTTTTTCTAGACGTGCTGCACAACCCGTCAGTCAAGCTCCCTGGTGAAGCGGATTTGGCTTCCTGATCCAGAGGCTCAATTGGTGGCAGCTCTTTACATCACTCCGGATTGGATGCTTCCTTATCTGGCGTACTTGAACCGGGGCGAGTTACCAAAAGATGAGACGTTGGCCCGGCAGATAGTTCGGCGATCTAAGTCTATGACCATTGTTAATGGCGAATTGCATCTTGCAGTGTGTCAGGGGCGTTTCAACGCTGTGTGTCCCCTGAGGAAGGCTGTGAAATATTACATGAGATCCACGAAGGAGATTGTGGTCACCACGCCGGTTCGAAATCCTTGGTGGCTAAAGCGTTCCGCCACGGTTTCTATTGGTTTACTGCCCATGCTGATGCGGAAGATCTAGTCAGACGATGTGATGGTTGCCAAAAGTTTTCCAGACATGCTCATGTACCGGCCCAAGAATTGAGGATGATTCCAATTACTTGGCCATTTGCGACTTGGGGGCTGGATATGGTTGGACCTTTCAAAAGGTCCAAGGACAAGAAGACCCACCTGCTGGTGGCGGTCGACAAGTTTACAAAGTGGGTAGAGGCAGAACCTGTTAGCAAGTGTGATGCGGCCACGGTGGTTCGATTCATCAAAAGGTGATTTTCGGTTTGGCTTTCCACACAAGATCATTACGGATAATGGTACCAATTTGTCCAAAGGTGCCATGAAGGAGTTCTGAGAACGTGAGCACATCCGGCTTGACGTTTCTTCAAAAGCTCACCCACAGTCCAATGGTCAAGAAGAAAGAGCCAATCAAGAGATCTTGAGAGGCATCAAGCCCCGGCTTATGGTCCCTTTGCAGAGGACACCGGGTTGTTGGGTAGAAGAGCTACCGTCTGTGTTATGGAGTATAAATACTATGCCTAACAGATCCACGGGATACACACCGTTCTTTATGGTTTATGGAGCGGAGGCGGTTCTCCCCAGTGACATCCGTCATGACTCACCTCGTGTGGCAGCTTATGTTGAAGCGGACAACGAGACGGCACAGCAGGACACTTTGGATCGGTTGGATGAAGAGCGTGACATAGCAGCTGCCTGCTCGGTGATTTACCAACAGGATCTTCGTCGTTACCATAGTCGCCGGGTCAGAACCAGAACTTTTCAAGAAGGAGATTTGGTGCTTCGGCTCATTCAAGACTGCATCGATATGCACAAGCTATCCCCACCTTGGGAGGAACCTTTCGTGGTTAGCAAGAATCGCACAACGGGTCATACTATCTCGATCGATATTCGAGAGCATAAAGACTCACGCACATCGAGGATTTGAGACCAACAGGCCGTGGAACATAGCTCATCTTCGGCCTTATTATACCTGAGCCATCGGCTCTACTTATGTACATATTATGACAATGTATATATTATGAATAAAGTAATAAACCGGAGCCTTGGCTAAAGCGGGGTATCTGTTCTGTTACATCATGTGTGGTTACATGGAGTTGTTCTGTCTTAAAGCGGCCTCCGGTTTACCCCTTGAGTTTGCTTTCTAAAAAGCTTTATGATATCACTTGGGGGCTTGGTCGTGTCCGAACCAATGCAACACCTTTTGATAGGCAAAAGCCACCAGATCACATGGGGACATGGTCAAGTCTGAACCAGTCACGCTTTTTGATCGGCCTAAGGCCATAGAGTCACTTGGGGGCTTGGTCGAACCCGAACCATTGCCACGCCACTTGATCGGCATAGTGCCATGGTTTCAGTTGGGGACCTGGCTGACTTGAACCATGGCTACACCTTAAAGGGAGCTTGGTCATGTCCGACCATGGTAACACCATCTGATCGGCTCAGTAAAGCCTTATTTTTTGCAAACGGTTTATCATTGCCTTTGCTTCCATGTTTTTTCATAACTATTATTTGATCTTTGTTGCGTTTCTTAAACCGACAACATTTTTAAACCGGTTTCAAAACTGTTAGTTGACGGAATTCGGTCAATTTTTTAATCCGGAGATAATTTCACCGGTTTGATGTTTTTTCTGTTAACATCCTATTATGGAGTAACAGGGGGCTTATCATGACTCGGCACGGTTTACGTGGTAAACCGACATCATAAATAGCAGGAGCTGTTTTCTCCTTTGATGGTAAGGGTTTATACGACCTCCGCTTCAAGATTGGCTAAGCCAACTTTATGCCCAGCGATGGCAGGTATTTGGTATTATCAATTTCAATTATATACCTTAATATTTCATCTCGTATATATATATGAACGTCACAAGCCGGCTGGCGCCACAAACCGCCGTGGCGGTTTAAGATTTTGTGACTGCAGGCAATATAAGACTGAAAGTTTCGATCATTCAAGCAAGAGTATCAGCACCTATGCACGAAGGCATATTCAAAGCAAGAGTGTTGGCTATCCTATTACAAGGCAACATGGTGCCCAAATAAGATCATTGTTTCTTGGCGGAATGTAATGAAGCAGCTCTTCAAACCGGCTTCCGGTTCATGCTTGCTCGCCGCCCTGGTTTGATGGTTGTGGGTCGTCCCTGCCCTTCTTCATCTCAGACCAGCCGGAAGTCAACAGGGTCGGTCGATTCCCATTAAAGCTTGAAAGACAGCCTCCTCATGGATCGGGAAGTTGGGTCAATATCGGAGCGTAAGTATGCATACAGATCGGAGGGATCAGGTTCTCCGCTTCAGAATAGGTGCAGCTACCGCTTGTTCGATCGTCATCATCGAAGCTTGATAATGCGGCAAGTTTGCTTCTTGACTAATTGGCAAGCGAGAGGCGCCTTTGCCCGGTTTATCGCTCTCAAATCAACTTCGTTGAACTCGAGCCATCTTCCTTCGTGACCGGGATAGCCTCGAGTCGCTTCAACGGGATCAAAATCTAGCACCCATGCTTTGGCCCGGATTAAGGCGTTGATGGCGCCGGTTCGAGCAGCAGATTTCTTCAGCTCTTCAATCCGGGCGGGAAGCATGGACAACCTCCTAAGAGTATCTTGCATTAAGGAAGGTGCTGGGTTGTTATGTGATGCAGTGGAGATGATCCGTCAAGGCCCAAGATACAAATGCTCTATTAAGGTATAGGCAGCCTTCAATTTCTTCGAACATCGACCCCAAGTGACCAATGCGCAGCCTACAAAGATGGCAAGAGAAATCACAAACCGGACTTATCATAAGAAGGTCAAGATTATCATAGAAGCCAGAGGAAACTTACCGAAGATGGCAGCAGTCATGGAATGCACTTGCCGCTTCACGCTGGTCAGCTCATCTACCACCGGTTTAAGGGCAGCCTCAGCATTTTCAACCTTTTTGGTTAAAGCGGCCTTTTCAGTGTCCCAGCCGGCCCGCTCAGACTTGAACCACTCCTTGAGTTGCTCCATAGTAGTTAAAGCGGTTTTCAGTTCATCCTTGGCCTTGGAGGTTTCTGCTTTTTGAGATTTCAGGTTTTCTTGAAGGTCATGGATTTGTGAGGCTTGTTGATGTATCTCACTCTGCAACAAAAAGGGAGCATATTAAATATCATCATTTCAAAGTCCCCAGTGCATAACCAGTTATACACTTGGCACTTGGGGGCTAATGCATATTTGATCTTCATCTACCAATAAAATCACAAAGTCCCAAGCTCAATACAAGTATTCAACTTGGCACTTGGGGGCTAATGGCTATTTGCTCGAACATGTTCTGATGCGGCGATATGAAATACAGTCCCGGTTTAACTATGCTAAGTTGAACCGGCCCTTGGGGGCTACATCAGTGGATTTTGAAGCATTGAGTTTATACTAAGTCCCGGTTTAACTATGCTAAGTTGAACCGGCCCTTGGGGACTAGGAGAGTTAACAAAAATTGAAATCTTCAGGCGAGAAAAGAACATGGAGGTTACCTCGAGTTTCTCTTTCATCATCTTCACCAGGCCAGCTTCATAGTCACGGCTGGTATACAGCCGGTTCAAGTAGCCAGAATGAAGGTCTTGGGGGTTCAGAGCAGCATAAGTTGCCAGATCAACAGTGGCAAATTCTTCTTTGGGAGAATGTTTGGATAAAGCGACTCGATTACCCGGTTTGTTGTGGCCAAAACCAGTAATTACGACGTCATCGTCCTTGGAGTCACCGGTTTGACCAGGGGCCGTCGGTTTGTCGCCAGTCGGATTGGACTGGTGGATTTTTCAATCCGGGTCAGGCTTCTGGGCTGGTCAGCAGGAAGGGCGGTGTCAACAGGCCTTTCTTCAGCAACAAAATCGTCATCTTGCTATGGCGGATCATTGGGCGTGTCTTCACAGATGGCCGCTTCAAGATTTGGGGCGCCGGTTCAGGCGATCTCTTTGTCGGCCGCTTTATCCAGACGAGCCTTTTTGCTCGGCCTAGGCTTGGCCCTGAAAAGGCACAACAACAGTTAAATACGGCATATACTACACAATGATGCAGTAGAAACAATATGAAAGGTATAATTTACCCAAGCACCATTTTTAGCGGCGGCAGCTGAGTGGCTGATGACTCGCCAGAGGAGGAGTGGGAGGTGACCTGATAATCGGAATCAGACGGATTAAGGGGTTGACGAAACCAGCCTGCTTTAGGATAAGCACTGACAAGCAAATTAGAGACCTTCGAGCAGCGTTTCCGAACCGGACTGTTCGGTAAACCGGTGGAGGTAACTACTGGCCGTTGTGCCGAGAGTTGTGCGGCGAGCTTCATGTTGTTGAGTCTTCATAAGAAATTTGGGATCCAAGTAAGCAAGGGGATGAGAAAATTTAATTTTCCGGTTTGCTCGACGGTTTTTAGTGAAGGCAAAGGATTTGAGTCGAGGAGAGAATAGTTACCTCTACAACATCAGCATTACTGGTTTCAAAGCATCATCGACAAACATCATCATTAATTAGGCGTGTGAAAAGTAAGCCAAGTGAATCAAGTTCTACCTCAAGGTCCGGATTACCCACATCATCATCCGCAAATGGATCGGAAGATGCGATGGTTTTCCTCTTATGAGTAGTCTTCTTGACAGCTTTGGTCTTTTGCCTAAGTGGTTTTTCCGGTTTGTCTGGCTTCTCCGGTTTCTCTTGTGGGCGTTTCTTGCTCTAGAATGGATCATCACCCTGGTTAGGCAGCAGTTGATGTTAAAAGTTATACCGGGATGGCAATAATATATTCAGTAAAAAATAATCAGAAGTCTTACAGATGGCGGTTTGTTGGTAGCACAGAAGGGGAGCAGACCGGTCCGGGCACAGAGGTTTTCCGGTTCGTTCAACATCTTCTTCACCGCCTCGGTGACCTCATCATCGGTAAGCTGGATATTAATATGTCGGAGGGGGTCGTCGACACTACCAGTGTACTCGCACATTAAACCGGAGCGCTGGGAGAGGGGCAGTATGCTCCATGATATCCAACAGCGCGCGAGATCAATTCCGGTTAAACTGTTAGCCATGAAGGCTCTGAGCTTGGAGAGTTGAGGAGCATATTTACTTCTCTCACTAGCAGTTAATCTTTGCGGAAAGGGATATGTTTTGCTGAGTCACTCCGGACGAAACCCGGGCAAGGGATTCTCGTTGGCAGGTGAAGTGTCTCTGCAATAAAACCATGTTTGATTCCATTCCTTGGGGTGGCTGTGCAGTTTGACATGAGGATAAGTGACCTCCTTTCTTTTTTGGATCGCCACACCACCCAATTCTGTGTTGGGCCCGTCAGTGAATTCTGTGCGGCGGTTTAGATGGAAGTAGTCTCTAAACAGTTCAACTATAGGTTCTTCTTGAAAGTATGCCTCACAGAGCACTTGGAAGTGACAGATATTGGTAACAGAATTGGGGCATGTGTCTTGTGGACGGAGTTGAAAATTGGCTAGCACATCTCGATAAAATTTTGAACCCAAGGATTGAAACCCCGGGCTAGGTGATCTCTGAAAACTACAACCTCTCCTTCTTGAGGTGTGGGTGGACATTCTTTGCCGTGAACCCTCCAATGGATACTATTTTCTTGGCTAAAGCGCCAATCAGACCAGGTTGTTTAATTGAGTTTGGTGACACGGAAGGAGCCCAGTTGCACTCATACACTTGTTTGGCCATCTACAAAAATATATAAATCCGGTTCAAAAAAATGTGTTGGGATAAAGAGAGAACCGTGTACAATGCTAAATCGGAGACAAATACGCCTAAACCGGAGTTCTATGAAGCGGCAAAGATCTCGGTCAAGGAGTTCTGGCGGTTCAACAAGGGGACTAATGGTGTATACCGGTTTATCTAATTTTTTCTATGTTAAGTTAAACCACCTGGTCTGAGGTCTAAATATTGAAAACAATTGAGGTTGCGAACGGCTAAGTGTGCAGAAACAAGTTTCGCAAGATTTCTCTACAACGAAGGATCTGAAGCCAGATCAGAAAAGAAGAAAAATATCCAAAAAGGAATACAGCAGAGCAGTAGTGATGCAATGAGCAGAGATGATGTGTGAGATCTATGGACGTGAGCACGAGACTACAGGCGGATGCTAAAGGCTACCGCTAATCAGAGCAAGGTGTCACAGATCCGTCCAGGAGTCTGGTATGAGCATGAGCAGTTCATGGAGCACGGCAAGAACAAGAAACCCTAGAACGGATCTAGGTCAAGGGGAACCGAGGACCTACCTGAGTTGAGGAGGTGCGGAAGAGTCTGCGTTTCTTTGGTGCGTTCAGGTTGATGCAGCGGCCCAAGATGGTGCAGAGGTCGACGGCGGCGGCGGAGCTCCGAGGCTGGCGACGCGAGGAAGAAGAAGAGAAAGAACGGAGGGGAGAAAAGGAATGACCCTTCGGTCCTATTTATAAGGCGAGATACATGTCGGTAGCTGGATTCAAGGAACCACAAACCTAGGAAGCAGAGCTGTCGCCTCGATTATTGCGGATCTATTAAACAAAGAAGATATCGTGAATGCTATCTTTATGGGGACGTCATGCCAGTTTACAGCAACCAGAGAAGGTGATATCATGGCGGTTCAACGATTTCAAGAAGGTATTGAAGATGAAGGTTTTTATCAAGGATTGACATGAACCTGTTCAAATCAATCTGGGGCCTAATGTTGGGGATGTTACTACTGGGCGTAAACCGGCCTATCTGGGCCGGATTAACTTCATCAGTAGTCCAACGGTGTAAAAGCCCGAGGGGCATAAAGGGCCCAAGGCCTGTAGTCAGTTTAGAACCTGTAGCCGTAAACTGGCCTTGTATGTAAACTTGTATTGTAAGTTAGGAATAGAGAGAGACCAACCCAGATACGAATATGAACCGGAGATTGGGACTCTCTGAACCGACAGGCGTCACCCGTGTATATAAGGGGACGACCTGGGGCGGTTCAAGGAGAGAGAAGAACAACTCGAGGCCTAGGCGAAGCTTATTTGCTCCCTAGTCATCGAAGACCACATCAATCAAATCACAAACTAGACGTAGGCTTTTACCTTCATCGAAGGGGCCGAACTAGTATAACTCTTGTGTCTTTGCGTCCGCTTTAACCCCTTCAAGTTAACCTGTAGCGATGGCTCCACGACTAAGTCCTTTCACGAGGACATCTGCCGTGACAAAACCACGACATAGGTCATACCAATCTGGAAATTCTTCAGAGCCTTCAAATTCTCCTAACCTTCGGAGTCTTCAACCGTTATAGTTTCCATTATTATAATGCAGGGTAAAATCCTCTTCATTCCGAAGTGGTCTTAGCTGTCCGATATCTTGTACTTCTTGAAGTGGTCTCATCCGTCATATCTTCGTGTGGTCAAAAGGGAAAAGGGGTATGGTCTCACTAAAAGGGAATATTTGAATAAGCTCAGAAGAGAAGAGAGGTAAAAGATCCTTTTGAAAAGAAAGTTGTAGAGAAAAATCTTTTCCTATGGGCTTGCCAGTTTCTAGGGGTCATGTCCTATAGTCAACATGTGCTCTGATACCATCTTGTAGCGACCTGACCTCAGACAGTCAAGTCTCTGTATTTAAGTGTCATCCCTAGATCAAGATATCTTGTGAGACCACGATCGAGGATTTATAACAGAGGTAAATCACATGTATAAAGTAACGTAAATACTATTACCTCAATCCAAATAGCGGAAGTAACAACAAGGTCGTGGATTCCCATCAACATCAACGGCAAAGTTGAGTTAGAAATCGTAACCCTAACGTATCACTTACTCGTCGTAAGATTCTTGCAACACGAGATGTTGCAACCACAAAGGGTCAGTACATTGAATGTACTGGCAAATTCACACCGTAGAGCAATGCTGAATAATGGCTATCACTACATGCATATTTGGCTGGTGGAGGCTCTATGGTTAACATGTTTTTGCGAAAACCAAATTTTCCCTACTGCAAAGGAATATATTTTATTTAACTACAAAGTTTGTTGAAAACATTGAGAAGGTAAATCCCCCTCTCTATCCCAATTAAAAGATAATTAATAACCCAACAAAATTAATTTAGAGTGATGAGATCAACATGATAATCCAAGAACCAGATAATCAAGATGTCAATAACCGGGGACACGGATAACCATGATTAGTTTGTACACTTTGCAGAGGTTTGCACACTTTTCCCTACAAAACTTGATGTCCTCCGTTGGATTTCTCGCACTACATGGTGTTTGAGAAACGGATGACCGAGGCACAATCTTTCAGAAGCATTAACTCTTACCCCGGGTAGACAGTACCAACCTACATCCCCTACATCTGCTAGCCTACCACTGGAAGAGGTCATGCAACATACTCAACTATGCTAGAGCCCATAATAGCTTGTGGCTGCACACGGAAGTTTCTAGCATGAATAATCTTATGATCCCTTTGAGCCTGGGTGGCGGACCATAGGAGGATCATACGGTATAACCCCGGGATCTCCTAGGACAATATTGGTATAACCCAGGTGTTTGGGCAAGTCCACTGGTATATCCCCAGGGTGCCCCTAGCAATCCACCCAGTTGTGTATTAAAGTAGCCACCTTAAGTTGAACCTTAGTTAACAATAATCTCTCACATCTGTCATGGGTACACTCAAACCCAATCCACGTCTACGAGCATAGCATGGCAAAATAAGCATAGCGTAGAAGTAACTCCCAAGGGTTTGATAACAAAAGGACAATAGGTTCTACCTCATCAACTACTTCCCAAAACCCACATGTTATCAATTCCTAACCATGCAATGTTTGAGGGTTGAAACTAATGCATAAAAACTGGGTATGAAAGGGATATGATCAAAGTGTGAACTTGCCTTGTACAGTTGATGAAGATGACTCGCACTCATAACTCCTGATAGTTCTATTCGTCACACTCCGGTCATTCTATCTTAAGCAAGCAATAGTAACCACACATAAGCAATCACTCAAAAGATCGGAAAGAACGAAGAAGATAATTCAGAAAACATCAAAACCAAGCAAATAACTCTTGCAACATAAAACAATTTCTAACAGCACCGAAATTATGTGAATTTGGCCTTATCAGAAAGTTTAGGTCAAGAGCTTCAATTTGCAAAAACAATCAACTCAAACGGAGTTATAAAACTCAAGTTATGAGCAAAAGAAGTTTAAATTCAAATCTCTTTGAATTCAAATTTTGAAACTTTCAAAAACATGTTTAAGTTGCTTATCTGGATAGAGGGGATCATAACGAAGAAGTGGGCATTGGTTTCGTTGGTTTTGGACAAACGAGTACAAAGTAATGATCGTTTGAAAATCATTGGCTAATCTATAAATAAAATATTCACGGATAGGTCCCTGGCCGGAATTAAAAAGAAAAGGAAAAATCTATGGAACGGACGTTCGCTACCAGAACCTAACGAACGAAAACGTTCACTAGCAGATCTAAACTAACAAACGTTCGCTAAATAAAGTAGCCTAATAAAAATTAACCGATCTAAAAGAAAAACCGAAACTAGAAAAAAACCGGAGCGGTTGTTGTGGTTTATACCGGTTCAGGCGAGGAAACCGGCGGTGGATCTGATCTGTGGTGGTTCTGAGGTGGCGACGGCGGAGCTCCGGCAAGACGGCGACAACGGCGACGCGGGGCGACGGCGCGGCAAAGAAGCGGGCTGGCGGCGAAGCGAGGCGGCGGCGGCAAAGCGGTGGCGCGGTGAAGTGAGGCAGTGGAGGTGCGGGTGAAGTGCGGCGGCGGCGGCGCAGGAGAAGTGCGGTGGAGGCGGTGCGAGATTTTCGAGGGCGGCGGCGCGGCTTCAGCGGAGAAGAGGGGTCCGGGGCCCGCTTATAAAGGGGGGCGACGCTGGCCTTTGGATGAGTCCCGACCGGACTCGTGCAGCGGCGCGGCGTCGTGGGGGACTCGGTCTCCCCGACGATGTCGGTGGCGGCGGTGCGCTGGCTGGGCCATGGCCGGGCTGGAGCTGTGCCGGCCAAGTCGGCGGAGGAAGAAGTTTTTTTAAACACAGACAGACAAAATTAAATAAAACAAAAGAAATAAAAATATTATAAAGGCATATAATATATCAAAATTTTCAGAAAAATATTTTCTACAACATGAACATATTTCTACCATCAAATAAAATACACACAAATTTAAATAAAGCAAAGAGTGCTACTTCTATAATAAAACCCAATAAAAATCATTTTAAAAATACCAAAATAATTTCAAATTTATTTCTCTCCAATTTTCTATTGTAGGGAATCATTTTACCCTAATTTCCATATATTTTATTTTTCGAGAAAAATAATTTGAATAAAAACCAAAATAACTCCAAATTGAAAATGATTTCAAAGGGGCGTTAAATTTGGTTTCTATGAAACTTCCAACTCATATTTTATACAATTTGAAGAAGTCATTTTATCTTCTCTCGTGAAAATCATTGAGTTGCATAAAGCTTCTGAGTTGAAAAAATATATTTCCAAATGAAATTCAAATATTTTCAAAAACCCTTTTCATTTATATAAATGGAAGAAGTCATGTCATCTTCTCTCTAGGGTTTTGTGGTGAAAAGAGTTTGAATTCATGGAGATCATAATGCAAGATAAAAGTTTGGGAAAGTCCTTTTATTCCCTCTCATTTAACTTTCAAAATTTTCAAATTTCACTCACTTTCAGTCAATCAATCACGCAACAATCAAGCAATCAATCAAAACTATCTATTTAATATAACATTCCAAAATTTAGAATTTTGGGATGTTACAGACGCCCCGAGCGCAACGACCGGGGCTACGGCCGAGGAGGAGGACGCTGGGACGATCGTGGCTCCCACCAGGAGTGGCGCGACAGGCCTCGCGAGGACCGCTGGCAGGACCAGCCTCGTGAGGGCGCCTGGAGGGATCAGTCCCGCGAGGGCCGCCCTCAGGGCAATGCCGGTCTTCCTCCACTGCCGCCGCCACCAAGAAGGAACGACGACCACCATCAAGACGAGGGGGCTGGGGGCTTCCAGGAACCGCGTGCTATCGCCTGCATATTTGGCGGAGCTCAGGCCCCAGCATCTCAGCGTATCTTCAAGCAGTTTGCTCGCGAGGTGAACGCAGCCCTTCCCAGGCTTGAGGCCACGCACCCACTCAGGTGGTCCAAGTGCGCCATCACTTTCAGCTCGGCGGACCAGCTCAAGTGTGCGGACACTGCTGGCGCCCTCCCGATGCTCTACTCACCCGTCATCAGCAACGTACAAGTCACCAAGACCCTCATCGACGGCGGCGCAGGGCTTAACATCCTGTCTGTCGAGACATTCGACAACCTCTAAGTGCCATACGATCAGCTTCAGCCCACCAAGCCCTTCTCAGGAGTGACTGACGGCTCCACCACCCCGATAGGGAAGGTCCGCCTCCCTGTCACCTTCGGACAGCACGACAACTACCGCACCGAGCTCATCGACTTTGACATTGCTCACATTCGTCTGCCGTGTAACCCACCATGGCTACAACGTCCTCAAGATGCCAGGAAGCGGCGGGATCATCACAGTCCCCTGTGAAGAAAGAGATGTGGTGTGCTCCCTTGAGCGCGCCTTCCAAGCCGCAGCAATCGAAGACCCTGACAGCAAGGGCGAGTACCTCCTGAGGCCACCCCCAAGAAGAAGAAGCAACTACTTCGTACAGGGCCTCCAGGGAGCGGCGCCACTAGTGGTGCCACATCAGGATCGGCGCCCGAACCTGGGGCGTCTCCCTCCCTCGCATAGGAAGGCGCACCCAGCGCCCTCCTCGGGCAGGGCTCGGGGGCTCTCTTCTGGAGGGCCTCGGACCTAGCCAAGATCACAAGGGAGGCGCTCGGGCACCACGTGGAGGCGTGCTTTGCAGCACGTCTTCCTCAGGGGGACCCCGGGCAAGGAGCGCCCGGTGCTCAGGAGTTCATCACCAAGACCACTCAGGAGCTGCAAGATGCAAGGGCCATGCGCGGCGACCGCCGCCCACCTGGCGCAGCTCCCCATCCATGCGAGGATGGCGGGCTGCGCGTCTGCATCGACATCCCAGGGCTCAACAGGGCCGCATCTCAGGAGCGCTTCTGGACTTCGCGCGTGGGACGTTGCGAGGGCCCACCTCAGAGCTATGTTCGCATGCCATTCGGCCTACCGAGCATGGCGGCCGCCTTCCAGCGCAACCTGCGGAGTGTCCTGGCGACCCAAGAGGCCTGACGTCACGCAGTCCTGGCGGAGATGGAGATGTTCCTCAAGGAACCGCCTAGATCCCCAGAGCCTCCTGAGGGTCAGGGCCCTGGTGGCTCATGAGGAGCAACCCCTTCGCCGCACATCTTCAGCTACCTCAACATCCATTCGACAACAGAACCAGGTGACATTTTCCCAAGTTTATTTAGCTGGGAGCGCCCCCCGGGCTGCATCATTCCCAGGCGGCGTGGGCCTGTCCCTACGGCATGTATCCTTTTTATGTCTTTAGCTTACTCTACTGGGGGCACCCCTCGAGCTGCATCATCCCCAAGTTGCACGGGTCCGTCCCGGTGGCGTGTATCGTCCTTGCATCTACCTAAGCTAGTTCGCTTCCCATGCATAATCTATATATGGTTATCACTTGTTTTATTATCACCCACCATGGGAGCCGCGCGCCGATCGTCTTTCTTCAGGATCCCTCGCATGAGGAGGCTAGCCACGGCGCCTGTGCTCGGGTCCATCCCTATAACATCGATAAACCTAACGGCTGAGCTCTGTCTGGCATGCCAGGCACGTTCACGTAACCTCCTGAGGTTGTTGGTGCTTGGCTTCTCATGCGATAACCTCAAGAGATTCATTCGGCACAGGTTGCCTGACCATATCACAAGACTACTGCAATCCACAAGAACCAAGACCAGGCGCAACCCACCTTGAGGTAGGGATTCGTGAGTCCCGCGCTGGCTCACGAGTGCCCAGACACACCTCGTGTAGCCCTGCAGTGCAAGCCACGTGTTAGGGCGGGGCTGTGCACGCCCCGGGGGCTCCACTCAGAGGGAGCCCTCACCCACGCACCAGTGGAAGCACCAGGCTCCGCGCTGTCAGTCGACACGGCCGAGGAGCGGTTATGCCCGTGCAACTGTGGAAGCGCTACACTCCGCGCTGGTGATAAACAACTGAGGGCGGCCCCATGGCCGTGTCAACCTCGGGGAGCTTCAGAGCTCAGTGTCTGGCCCCATCGCAACACCTCCCTCGGGAGAGTCGCGCGAGCGAAGCAGGGCACGGGGCTGCGCTGGTCACGCCTGCCGTGACGCCACCCTGCCAGTCCCCCTGACCTGGTCGCCGCAAGTGCCCTCCCGAGCCGAAGCTGCTGGCGAGGAAAAAGGTATGAAGGTCGTTTGAGTGTCAAGGGGGACTCCTGAGCATCGCGACTCAGGAGCCTAACTGGCCATGTAGCCCGCCACCCCTTGGACTCATCCTGGTGATCCGGACGACCCAACGGCTACTAAGGTATGTGCTGGGTCGGGCCCTGCCGACGTAGAACACTAGACCTACTCATGCGTCTCCTTCCTATAAGCTGTTTGCGCATCAGGGGGAGACTCCTGAGAATCGCGACTCAGGAGCCTAACTGGCCACGTAGCCCCTCACCCCTTGGTCTCATCCTGGTGATCCAGACGATCCGACGGCTGCTGGGGTATGCGTGGGGTCGGGCTCTGCCGACGTAGAACGTAAAGCAGACATGAAGGAAATCGCGGAACTCAAATAAATATTACAAAACATACTATTCTCCAAATACCAAGCATAAGTAATAAACGCCCCCACAAGGCACGGTGTGTGTTGCAGATGCAAAGTAGGAAAGAAGTCGCCAAGTCATCCCTGGACTTCACCATGGCGCACAAGAGATGCCCCTTCGACAGCAATGTTGCCCTCACCTATGCTGCCTGACGGAGTTGTAGGTTCAGTAGCACCACCTGTCGGGGGCGCAGGGTCGAAGGCGCGAAACTTCTTCAGCAAAGCTTCCACCTGGCCCTTCATGGCTTCGGCAGCGGCTGTGCAACGCTCATCGTCCACAGGCTCTAGCAGCTCGTCGAGGTTGGCAGCAGGATCACGAAGATAGAGGTGGCTGAAGACGCGCGTTAGCGCAGCCGAGGAAAGTATGCGGGATTCTCCTTCCACCAAGGGGCCGATTCCGCCCATGACCTCCTCAAGCGCCCTGACCAGATGAGGAAGCAGCTTGGTGGGGCCCTCATCGACGGTGGCCAGCGGCTCCTCCAAGCCCTTCTCGTAGAGTGCCCGCAGCACCACACGGGACCTCTCCTCGAGGGACTTGAAGGCCGTGCGGTCCTCGGCCAGGACCTTCACCTTGGCGTCAAGCTTGGCTTTCTCCGCTTCCATCTACCGCTTCAGCTTCTCCAGCCGGCTGCGCCCACGGCTGCGCGCTTTCCCCAATCGCTTCCAGCTCGGCGTCATGACTCGACGGCGTCCTCTCGGGCCTTCATCTTCTCCTCCTTCCCCTTGCAGCCTCGCGCCTCGGCCGCACGCTCGTTGCGCATTGTCTCCAGCTCGGACTCCAGCAACTGACAGCGATCCTCGGCGGCCCCGGCATCTTTTAGCGCCACCTCGCGAGCGGCCGCGGCCTGGGCGGCGGCCTGCTTGTCCTTCTCGGAGGTTGCTGCCGCCTAGCTCAGCACCTCCCGAATGGACACGTCTAAGTGAAGCTAGCCAGAGACCAGCTCTAGGCGCCCGGCTACCAGGCGGGGGTCGGCGCCCTGAAGATCTTCTCGCAGCAGGGTCATCGCAGAAAGAGTGTGCTCCAGGGCGTCGGGGCAGGCAGAAGGATCTGATGTCAGCAGTGCGGCAGTAGGAGGCGGAGGCAACGTTGCCACCATGGCCTGGGAGGCTGGGGGCTCCTGAGCCTTGGGGACCCCAGCAGCCGAGTTGGGCGTTAGCAACTCCGGAGCCAGTGGGGCAGCAGGGGCCACCTCCTCTTGAGGATGCTCCCCCAAGCCTCGCGAGGACGACTGGGCTGGAGAAACGCGAGCGTTGTCACTGCCCTTCCCCATGGAGGGGGGCGCAGCCGCCGCAGGCGATGGGGTCCTGAGCAATACCATCGCTTCCTCCTTCCTCCTCTTTGCGACGGGTGAAGGCCTGTTGGTGCAACAGAGAAGCATCAAGAGTCAACAGCAGAAGCAGAAAAAAGGCAGGACAAGAGTACTTACTGGTCTACTGCAGTGTAATCTCTCTTCTTCCTAAGCTTGAAGCCTGAAAGCTTCACGGCCTGAGGCGTGGGCGCGCGAGGACCAGGAACAAATGAAGAAGCAGCACGCGGGTTGGAGGCAGCTCCGTGCAGCATCAGTAAAGGGGCGTCGTCTCGGGAAATCAGCGCCGACCTCCCTCTCGCCGGAATCATAGTCGGGGACCTCCTCCGAGGACTGGCCTTGGACCTCGAGGAGCCACCGGCCGCATGCAGCTCCCTCCCTTCTAGGGGGAAATCGGCCTCGTCAGCATCATGAGGCAGGATGCGGAGGATGTCGGCCTTGCGCATAGGAGAGATCTCCCCCTCCCCCCCGCGTCGCTTCCGAGTCGCGCTCCTCCTCATCCTCTTCCTCCTCCTTCCCCTCGTGAGACACGTCGGAGGACACGTCCACCGGGGCCGTCGTCACCGGAGCACTCAAGGGCGCAGGCGTCAAAAGCCCGCGCCTGTCAAAGACGGGCATGGCAGTGGCGACCTCTGCCCGTCGGGGCAGCGGAACAAGGGAACAAAGCAATCAGGCGGGTACCCTTGGTCGTCCCCAACCAAGGAGCAAAGAGTCGAGCGCAATTCCTCATCAGAAAGGGGCTCTGGGCACAGGCGGAGGTCGTCCCCTTCGTCTCCAAGCTTCCACAGTGGGCGCGGGCGCGCTTGGAGGGGAGCCACGCGCTGTGCCATGAATTCTTTGGCGATCATGGCCCCCGTCAGCTTCGTCGTCCTCAAGTCGCTGGACTTCAGGTCGGCAGTCATCCTCTCCAGCACCTGCATCGCCCGAGGGTCGGTGAGCTTCGTGCGAAGCCATCCCTCTTCGGACACAGGCATCTCCGTCGGCAGCACCAGCCGGGGGTGGGAGCACTTGCCGTCCATCAGGACCCACTTGCTCCTAAAGCCCTCGGCCTTCTTCCCGGCCTTCGAGATGGCATTGGTCTTGTTGGCCGCGACGAAGCCAACGCACCCGGAGCGGTAGCCCTCCTTGATCCGAAGAAAGAAGCAGTGCCGCGGACGACATCACTCCAACATACGCCTCGCAGTAGAATGCAAAGATCGACGGGACGAGGATGGATTTGGGGTGAAGATGGAGAGCATGGATCTTATAATGACTGAGGACGGAGTAGAAGAAGTCGCAGAAAGGGGGAACCAACTCGGCGACTATGCTACTCATGAAGAATGGGTAGAAAGTGCTGCCAGAGGCCTCAGGATCGGCGGAGCCGACCCAGAGCACAATCTTCCTCTTCTCGTCACCCTCCGCCGTCATCAGGCGCACGGCGGCAAGGTTCTTCTCCGACACGCTCGGCGCCTCAAGCGCGGGCTCGTACCAGGATGGCGGAGGAGTAGCCCGAGCTTTCTTGGGCGGCATCAACGGCAAGCTCGAAGAAGGATCTGGGCAGATCTGGAGTCTCTGGAAGCGAAGGGCAAGAAAGGGAATCTGGGGCAAGAAGAAGGAAGGCAATGAAGGCAAATACAACCCGCGCCAGTCTTTTGTCAGTCGGGCAGTTGCCGAGGCAGCATGGGGAAGCGGAGACTCCCACGTCCCATCAATCACCATGCGTCAACCGAGGCCGCAGGCTGTTAGGTCCTGCGGCGCTCCACACTTGCCCCTTGGCTTTGCCTCGAAGCCTAGTCCGAGCACGCCTTGGGCCCGGGGGCTACTGTCAGCGTCCTGGGAACGGGGGTCCCCAGACTTGCTCGCTCAAGGCCCCACGGGCGTGGTTTCACCAAATGCCCTCAGATGGCCCATCTTCACTAGCAAACACTCAAGACCCTTGCGAGGGGCCGAGCCTCGCGAGGTGAACAATGCACGACCTCCTCGGGGGCGGCCTCACTAGGCTGGCTCGCGAGGGGCGGAGAGATCAAGGCAAGGGGCACCTCGCGAGGTTTCTGTGATGCAAGCCATGACGACCGGGGCCAGGCGGGCGCCAGCGTGCACAGTGTCCTTGTTTCCTGTTTGGTGCTAAAGAGGCAAGCACGTGCGAGGAGTCCCGAGGCATCAGGAAAAGGTTTCCATATCAGTGCAACGGGACCAAGACTAGCAGGACGGCAGGAAGGAGGTCTCCATGGAGCCCAGGACGGCGTCACCACCAGACCTTTGGCAGGCGAAAACCACCTTTAGTCAGGATAACTTGTACTAGTTTTCTCCCTTCAAATTTGGCCGTTGTGGCATCCCTTCCTGCCAGCATTTGGGAAGAGGACCAGGGCCTCTATAAATAGGGCTAGCCACCATAGTAGGGGGCAACTGATCCGAGGCCATTCAGATCATCCTCATCCACACAAACTCACCAAGCACAAGAGCACGTCTCCTCAGGAGGCTGTTCTTCCCTGGTAACTATTCTTCCTCAGCCCAAGAGGCAATCCACCACACCACACTGGATTAGGGTATTACACCGCATCGGTGGCCCGAACGAGTATAAATCTTGTGTCCCTTTGTTCTGCGAGTTCGACACGCTGAGCCTCGAGATCGCGGTGAGGGAGAGTGCTAGGGCGAGGAGAGATCCTCGTGCGCACCCCAGTGTTCGAACCTCAAGGGTTTTGCCGGACCCGAAATCCGACACCGACATAGATGTGTTGCATCATCCCTTCCTTTTTGGGAAATACCGACGTAGTTCAAGCCACATCAAATACCTGTGGGTGACTAGTAGTGTTGATTACATCTTCTAGTTGATTACTATATGGTTTATTTGATGGAAGATTATATGTTCAGATCCATTATGCTATTTAATACCCCTCTAATCTTGAGCATAGTTATCATTTGTGAGTAGTTACTTTTGTTCTTGAGGTCACAAGAGAAATCCTATTGCAAGTAATCATGTGAACTTGATATGTGTTAGATTTTGTCGTAATACTTTTCTCGTAGTTGCGGATGCCTGCGAGGGGGTTAATCATAAGTAGGAGGTTTGTTCAAGTAAGAAAAGCACCTAAGCACCAGTCCACCGACATATATATCAAATTATCAAAGTAGCAAACACGAATCAAACCAACATGATAAAAGTGACTAGATGAAATTCTCGTGCACCATCAAGAATGCTTTGCCTATTATAAGAAACTGTTTTGGCCGGTCCTTTGCCGCAAAAGCGTTGGGCTACCTTGCTGCACTTCACTTACCATTACCATTACTGGCTCGTTACAAATTATTTTGCTATCAAACTACCTGTTACCGACAATTTCAATGCTTGCAGAAACAACGTTGTTGAAAACCAGTTGTCATTTCCTTCTGCTCCTCGTTGGGTTCGACACTCTTACTTATCGAAAGGACTAGATTGATCCCCTATATTTGTGGGTCATCAAGACTCTTTCCTGGCGCCGTTGCCAGGGAGTGAAGCGCTCTTGGTAAGGAAAAATTTATACTACGTGCTGAAAGTTATTGTCACTTGCTACTATGGAAAACAATCCTTTCAGGGGTTTCTTTGGGGTATATTCACCTCGACCAGAAAAACAAGTAGTTGCCCCTCAACTGCACATACTGAAAATATTGGTTATAAAATTCCTTTGGGTATGATAGAACAACTGCTAGCTAATCCTTATGCAGGAGATGGAACTGAACATCCTGATATGCACTTGATATATGTGGATGAAATTTGTGGATTATTTAAGCTTGCAGGTTTACCCAGAGATGAAGCTAAGAAGAAGGTTTTCCCTTTATATTTGAAGGAAAACGAATTGGCATGGTATAGGCTATGCGATGATATTGGATCTTGGAACTGGAATCAATTGAAATTGGAATTTCACCAAAAAAAATATCCTATGCATCTAGTTCATTGCGATTGGACTTATATATATAAATTTTGGCCTCGTGAAGGAGAAAGTATCGCTCTAGCTTGGGGGAGGCTTAAGTCAATGTTATATTCATGCCCCAATCATGAGCTCTCAAGAGAAATTATTATTCAGAATTTTTATGCTCGGCTTTCTCATGATGATCGATCCATGCTCGATACTTCTTGTACTGGTTCTTTTATGAAGAAGACTATTGAATTCAAGTGGGATCTTTTAGAAAGAATTAATCGCAACTCTGAAGATTGGGAACTCGAGGAAGGTAAAGAGTCAGGTATTAAACTTAAGTCTGATTGTGTTAAATCTTTTATGAATACCGCTGCCTTTCACAAGTTTAGCACTAAATATGGACTTGACTCTGACATAGTAGCCTCTTTTTGTGAATCTTTTCCTACTCATGTTGATCTCCCTAAGGATAAGTAGTTTAAATATCACCCACGTATTAAATTGGAAATTAAAGAACCGTTAATAGCTAGAGAAGAAACTATTATTTACAATGTTGATCTAGTTGTGCCTACTGCTTATATTGAAAAACCACCTTTCCCTGTTAGGATAAAGGAACATGCTAAGGTTTCAATTGTGGTTCACGAAAGTAATATCAAAGCACCTAGACCTTCAGAACAAATCAAAGTACAACCTAGTGATGCTATGGTTAAAGATCTCTTGGTAGAAAATATTGACGGGCATGTTATTTACTTTTGTGATGAAGTTGCTAGAATTGCCAAACCTGAAGAAAAAGATAAACATAGACCTGTTGTTGGCATGCCTGTTGTCTCAGTAAAAATTGGAGATCATTGTTATCATGGTTTATGCGACATAGGTTCTAGCGTGAGTGCTATTCCTTTTACTTTATATCAAGAAATTATGGATGACATAGCACCCGCTGAAATAGAAGACATAAATGTTACTATCAAACTTGCTAATAGAGACACCATCGCACCACTTGGGATTGTTAGAGATGTTAAAGTCTTGTGTGGGATAGTAAAATACCCTACTCATATTCTAGTTCTTGGTTCCCCACAAGATGAATTTTGGCCCATTATTTTTGGTAGACCTTTATTGAACATCGTTAATACTAAAATAGATTGTGAGAAACAAAATGTCGGTGTTTGTTTTGGTGATGAGTCTAATTTAATTTCTCTAAGTTTAGTAGAAAACATCATAAGAAAGAATTACCTAGTAAGGATGAAATAATTGGTCTTGCTTCTATTGCCGTGCCTCCTATTGATCCACTAGATCAATATTTGCTAGACCATGAAAATGATATGCATATGCATGAAAGAAATGAAATAGATAAAATCTTCTTTGAACAACGACCTATACTCAAACACAATTTACCTATTGAAACTCTAGGAGATCCTCCTCCACCAAAGGGTGATCCCTTGTTTGAATTAAAACAATTGCCAGACACTTTGAAATATGCTTATCTTGATGAGAAAAAGATATATCCTATTATTATTAGTGCCAACCTTTCAGAACATGAAGAAGAAAGATTATTGAAAATTTTCAACAAGCACCCAACGGCTATTGGGTATACTCTTGATGATCTTAAGGGCATTAGTCCCACTCTATGCTAGCACAAGATTAATATGGAACCTGATGCTAAAGCCATTGTTGATCACCAACGACGTTTGAATCCTAAGATGAAAGAAGTGGTAAGAAGTGAAATATTAAAGCTTCTTGAAGCAGGTATAATCTATCCCATAGCTGATAGTAGATGGGTAAGTCCCGTTCATTGTGTTCATAAGAAGGGAGGTACTACTGTTGTTCCTAATGATAAAAATGAACTTATTCCACAAAGAGTTGTTACTAGCAATAGAATGGTAATTGATTTTAGGAAATTAAATAAAGCAAGTAGAAAATATCATTACCCTTTTCCTTTTATCGATCAAATGCTAGAAAGATTGTCTAAGCACACACACTTTCGCTTCCTTGATGGATATTATGGTTTTTCTAAAATACCTGTTTCACAACCTGATCAAGAGAAAACCACCTTTACTTGCCCTTTTGGAACATATGCTTATAGATACATGCCTTTTGGTTTATGCAATGCACCTGCTACATTTCAAACATGTATGACTGCTATATTCTCTGACTTTATCAAAAGATTGTTGAGGTTTTCATGGATGACTTTTCTATTGACGGAACTTCTTTTGATGATTGCTTAAGCAACCTTGATCGAGTTTCGTAGAGATGTGAGCAAACTAATCTTGTCTTGAATTGGAAGAAGTGCCACTTAATGGTTAATGAAGGCATTGTCTTTGTTGGTGTACAAAAGTAGGGGCCTTTGTCTACCCCTTTACTTGTGCACGGGCAGTTGTAGCCACACCTGCGGCCATGCTCGGTAGAGCCGCAGAAGGAAAGATACAAGGCTGCCGAGGCAGCATTCAAGCCAGAAGCATAAAAGAGCAAAGGGACAAGATGGGCTTCCCCCGGCAAGAGCTTTTCCGGGGCGGCTTGCGTAGCCCCGGCAAGAGCCTTGCCGGGGCAACTTGCCCAACACCAGAAAGGCCGCCACCCTTGAGCCTGAGAGTTCTGACCATCGACAACGTCGAGACCAAGACTCAGAGGCGCCTGTGTGGTGGCATGCAGATCTTTGTGAGGAACAAAGGCCTGCAAATCTGGAGAGAAACCAAAAGACGAAGACCCCCGGCAAGCTCTTGCCAGGGACGAACGAAGACCCTCAGCAAGACCCTTGCCGGGGACGCCCACGCCTTGCCGGGGGCTTCGGCGGGGCCGAGGCCAGACCCGCACTTGCCAGAGTTTTGGTGCCCCACACCCGTTCCAACGTGGAGGCCAACCCGCCAACTAGGCGAGCGCCTGCATGGCAGCATGCATCCTCTAGGCCAACTAGCCAAGCACCTGTGTGGTGGCATGCCGATCTTCGTGAAGACCCTGCCACCACACCAACTCAGCAGCTAGCCGGCCAGCGTGGCGCTGCATGCCTCGTCAGCTTGGATGCGCGCCAGAGTGAGGCGGGGCGGCGACGGGCGGGACGAGCTTCTTTACCGTCCCCAATAAAGCAAGAGGGCACGTCGGCAGTGCATTAAATGCGTTTGTCCTACGTTGCCAGGGGATAGACTTGTACACTGTACATACTTTCCACCTCCTGTGTGCCACTATGGCGACCCTTTGACATATAAAAGGAGGCCCTTGGCGTACTGAGGGAGGATTCAGACTTTTTGTTCTAGGCATGCACCACAGCTAGTTCAAGAGCTCAAGAACACTAAATACACACAAAGCAGGACTAGGGTTTTATGCATCGCTTATGGCCTGCACTGGGTACTTCGCGTTGATCTTCTAGACCCGCTCTTTGCGCAGCCCCATGCCCCGCCAACCGTAGAAGGGACTCCCCAAGGGATCCCATAGGTGTCGTTCCTGAGACCCAACATCTTTGGCGCGCCAGGTAGGGGCCGTTGTGGCTACGAAAATCCGGTTTTGAAGTCAACTCATCGGCTCCTTCGTCACGATGGTTCCCAAGAAGAAGGCGATCACGGCGACCGGCTCATCTGGGGCTGAACCACCCGTCCAAGCACGGGCGGGCGACAGAACGGTTGCGGATGGTGGCGGAGGCATGGCCCGCGAGCATCCACGACACTCTGGCAATCGGAGCCTGGCAAGCGGCGTCGTGCGTGCACGAGACGACGAGTCATGCGCCGTTGTGCCCGGGGGCGAGGCCATGCTGCCCATGGGCGATGCGGCGACCTCCCCCGCGCCACGACCTTCCCAGGCCACGCGTGACGAGCAACACCGCGACATCGGTGCCTCCGGACACCGCCGCGGGAAGAGCTCTTTGCGTCACTCTCAAGATGCACTGGGCCGGCATGCGCGCCGAGACGCTAGCGGATACTGCGTACGACAGCGAGACCGTGATAGAGCTTCTTCTAACATGGTTAGAAGTCCGAGCGCGTCACGGTCCATGCAGCTTTGGCCACCACCCATGCCAGTGGAGCGTTGGCACCCGTGCAACTACTCCTCGACTTCCCTCCAGCAGCGGAGAAGCTCGACGAGTGGAGGGCCACCATTCAAAGCCTCATCAGCTTCACCAACAAAGATGAGCCGCGCCCTGCGGGACCCTTGTGCCAGTGTTCTGTCGTGCCGGTGTGTGCCGGCGGTGGGAGGACCGGGGGCGCTGCGACCATGGTGCACTCTCCTCCCCCACGACCGCGACAGCAGCCGCCGGCTCGCTGGACTGACACCCGCGATAACGTTTCTACGACATCGTCCGACCCGCGAGCCTGTGTGACCAACGTCAAGTCCTTCGAGAGTGAGCTCAAGAAGACGCTCGGACCACTATAGAGCAGCGGCGGGACGCGCGCCATCAGTCAGATAGGCGCGCGGGACCCACTATGGAAAGCCCAGCGCCAGGGGGTGCCGGTGACCTACCTTACAAGGTGGGTTGTCCAGCCTTTACCCGTGAGCTGCGGCAGTTCCAGTGGCCCACACACCGCACGTTCAAGCCTGAGGTCGGAGAAAAATACAACGGCAAGACTGACCCATCGGAGTTCTTCAACATCTACACCATCGCGATGCAAGCTGCCGAGGCTCGCGACGATAAGGTGCTTGCCAATTATTTCCTGTTGGCACTTAAGCCCAACGTCATGTCATGGTTGATGCACCTGCCAGTGGATTCCATCTCTTCTTGGTCGGATCAGTGCCACGAGTTTGTTGGCTCCTTTACGGGAGGCCACCAAGCTCCTGGCAGGCGAGTGATTTGCATGTCATCCCCCAGAAGGATGGCGAGTCCATGCGCAAGTACATACAAAGGTTCAGCCGTGTGCAGTACAACATCCCAAATGTTCATCCCGCCGTTGTCATCAGTGCATTCCATCAGAATATGTGCAACCGCAAGATGCACGAGGAGCTGTCGATGAACAAGGTTAAGGATGTAGCCGAGCTGTATGTTCTGGCCGATAGGTGTGGTCAGGCTGAAGAAGGAAGGAAGTACCCCGGCGAAGACGCCGGAGCGGAAACCGACTCCACAGACGAAGACGTCGTCGCCCCGGCAAAGAAGGGCTGACGCCGCAACAGGAAGCGTAAGGGAAAGACCGTGCTTGCCATCGAGGGATCCGGTGACCCCGGCGCCGCCAAGAAGGCCAAGGATGACGATCCCGGCAAGGAAGTTGCCGGGTGCGCCGCCTGCCGGGCCTTGGCGGCTTCCGACAAGCCAGGAGGCTCCGACAAGCAGTACTGATAGATCCACCGCACCAAAGGCCATGACCTCCAGAATTGCCGGCAGGTTGAGCTGCTTATAGAGAAGCAGACAGCTGAATATGAGAGGCGCGACAAGGAGAAGGGCCAAGATGGTGCTGATGGTTCCGGCAAGAAGCGTGGCGGTCGAGGAGCCCGCCGCAACAAGGATAATCAACAAGAGAGGCCCGCTCGGGGCCGCGAGAAGAAAGAAGAAGATGATGATCATGATGAGGACGACGAGTCCGGTGAGCACGAGTTCCAGAGAGCCACGGAGTCCATGTGCGTCGACGGTGGCGCCTCGCTGCACACCTCTCACCGCCAACTGAAGCAGTGGGCGCATGAAGCCACTGCGGCGGAGCCATCGTTTGACGCCTGTGAGGCCATCAAGTGGTCCAAAGACGCCTATCATTTTTGACACCGAGGATCACCCTGACCGCACAACTGCGGTCGGGTGTTTGCCATTGATGGTTTCCCCAACGATGCGTAACCTCAAGGTGACGAAAATACTAGTTGAGGTGGGGCCGGTCTGAACTTGATCTCGATCGCTGTGATCGAAAGGCTGCAAATCCCCGATGGATATCTCGAGGAGACGGGCACGTTTCAAGGGGTCAACCCGGGGAGGAGTCAACCGAAGGGCAAAGTCACGTTGCCTGTCACATTTGGGGGCGAGCTGAACTATCAGACGGAGAAGATCGTTTTTTATGTTGCCAAGATCCCCTTGCCCTATAACGGGATCCTCGGCCAGCCAACGCTGGCCAAGTTTATGGCGGCATCACATTACGCTTACAATATGTTGAAGATGCCCAGGCCGATGAGCATCATCACCACCCCGTCTGACAAGAAGGACACACTCATCTGCGCCGACCAACTCTATTGGGAGGCAGTTACAGCGGCTGCCGCCAAGGCACTTGTTCCTGCCGCTGAGGCCCGGGGAGGGAAGAAAACTGGCAAGGCCCCTTCCGGCAAGACTTCCGACCCCGGCAAGGACTCCTGCACCTCCTCCGGCAAACACGCCTCTTCGGAGCACGACGTTACCATTGATGAAGTGCGAGAGAGCTCCACCAGCGGGAGCAAGAGGTCCAAGGTGGCCCCGCTAGAAACCAAGAAGATGCCCATCAAGGAGGATGTCATGGGTGGAGCTTTTACCATAAGCTCCACCCTTGGCAGCAAATAGGAAAGCGCACTTGTCACCTTCCTGTGGGCAAATGTCGATGTGTTTGCATGGCAAGCATCTGACATCCCTGGCATTCCCAGGGAGGTGATTGAGCACCACCTTGCTGTCTATCCCCATGCGCGGCCCGTGAAGCAGAAGGTCTGAAAGCAAGCTTTGGAGTGACAAGATTGAATCATCGAAGCGATCAGGAAGTTGGAGGCGGCAGGCTTGGTCAGAGGAGTGCTCCACCCCATGTGGTTGGCCAATCCAGTGGTAGTGCGTAAGGCAAATGGGAAGTGGAGGCTGTGTATTGACTACACAGATATCAATAAGGCATGTCCAAAGGATCCTTTCCCTTTGCCACGCATTGACCAGATAGTGGACTCCACTGCCGAGTGTGATCTGCTGTCATTCCTCGACGCCTACTCAGGATACCACCAGATCTTCATGATGAAGGAAGACAAAGAGAAAATTGCGTTCATCACCTATGTGGTACGTACTGTTTCGTACCGATGCCTTTCAGGTTGAAAAAAGCACTGGTTCGACATTTGCCCGAGCTTTCCAAATTGGTTTTGAGCCCCAGCTGCATAGAAATATTGAAGCCTATATGGACGATATAGTAGTCAAAACCAAGGACAAGGCCACGCTCGTGCAGGATCTGGAGGAAACATTTGCTAACTTGCGCAAGATCAACCTCAAGCTCAACCCAGAGAAGTGCGTGTTCGGCGTCCCATCTGGCAAACTTCTTGGCTTCTTTGTGTCTCAACATGGAATCGAAGCAAATCCCGACAAGATCAAAGCAATTGAGCAGATTGAGGCGCAAAGACGAGTCAAAGACGTCCATAGGCTTGCCGGTTGTGTTGCTGCTCTAAGTAGGTTCATCTCCAAATCTGATGAGCGCGACCTCCCCTTCTTCAAAGGTCCAATGAAATGGACTCCGGAGGTAGAGGCAGCACTGCAAGATTTGAAGAAGTACCTCTCCTCCACGCCAATACTAGTCACACCTAAACCGCAAGAGCCGTTGCTGCTATATCTAGCGGCAACGAATCAAGTGGTTAGTGCTGCGCTAGTGGCACAGAGACAATTTGAGGGAGAAGCAGCGGTAGCAGCAGATTCGTTGGATGATGAGCCGGACCCACCTTCTCCCTGGCAGGGTCTGATGCCGGCAAGGCAAAACCCCCGACAGAGCATGGTCCCGGCAAGACGGAGTCCGCGCAAGCGGGCGAAGTCGAATAGAAGAAGAAGGTGGTGCATCACCTGGTTTATTTTGTCAGTTCCCTCTTGCAGGGGGCTAGATCAAGATATTCCAGCATACAGAAGCTACTTTTTGGCCTTCTTATGACCTCGAGAAAGCGGTGTCACTATTTCCAAGCGCATGAGATCACCGTCGTCACTCGCCTCCCTTTGCAACGAACCTTGCACAATTCGGATGCCACTTGGAGGATTGTGGCGTGGGCATTGGAACTATCAAGCTTCGGCCTCAAATTTGAGAGCACTTCAACGATCAAGAGCCGAGCCCTGGCAGAGTTCATAGCGGAATGGACCTCAACGCCAGACGAAGAAGTTCCAGAGACCACCCTTCCCGGCAAGGAGACGAACCGTGATTGGATCATGTACTTTGTCGGAGCTTTCTCGCTGCAAGGTGCTGGCGTGCTGCTCGTCCAACCCACCGGAGAGCGCCTCAAGTATGTAGTCCAGATGCACTTTCCCCAGGAAAAATCAACGAACAAAACAACGGAGTATGAGGGATTGCTTGCCGGTCTCAGGATCGCGGCAGACCTCAGAATCAGAAAGCTCGTCATCAAAGGTAATTTGCAGCTCGTCGTCAAGCAAGTCAACAAGGATTACCAGAGCCCATTGATGGAGGCTTAGGTGGATGAGGTGAGGAAGTGTAATATCCCAAATTTTCAATTTGGAATGTTATACATAGAGCATCATTGCATATCATATTTTTCATTGCATTTTCTTTGCATTTTGCTCGATCCTAGAAATTCTACACAACTCAAGGACCCTCGGAGAGAGTTGGGGATTTTTGTTATTTTCATATTTGAGTTTTCTCAAATTTTGAAAATAGGATCGTTGATTTTAATTATTTTATCTTCAATTATTTCTATTACAAAAATATGCGAGAGGGAATAAAATGACTTTCCCAAAATAAAGAAATAATGAAGATTTAATAATAAAATCAAATAATATTTAATAATAAAATCAAATAAGATTTTATTTTGGAGTTTTTCGCCTTTTTATTTGGATTTAAGAAAAATGTGCGTTTTTCAAAATTGCATCTAGGCCCCAAATAAATGTTCATTAAATCCGGCTTGATTTTAGAAACCGGGAAAAATTATTTCGGGATTTTTGGAGTCCGTTTGATACTTATTTTGATTTTTTTTAAACGCGAAATGTTTTATTAAAAAAAAAGAACCGCATTACCGGGCCGTACCCGAGAGGGACTCCGCTCGGGGGCGCCTTTAAATAGCGGCCACCCCCGAGCCGCCAAGCCCACCCGAGCCCCAGCCCAGCCGCCGCCGCCGTCGACTCGCCGGAGTTCGCCGCCGGCGAGGTTCGCCGCGCCTCGAATTCCGTGCCGATTTTTATTAAAAAAACTGATCGGTTTTCTTCGGTTTTTTTCCGGTTTTTTTGGTTTTTTTTTATTTTATTTTTTTATTTTTTTATTTTTTTTCTTTTTCCGTACGAATCTGTTCGTCGTATTTTTCTTTTTCTCGGATTTAATCCGCGATTTTTCTGATCGCGATTCCAGATCCGATTTTCCTTTTAGTATAACTTTTCGCTCATTTATCGGAATCAGCGATTCAAGCGCTACCGGAGTTTTTTCTCGAAACCCTCTTCCGAATAATCTACTTAAACAAGTTTTGCATCTGTAAAATTTGACCTAGATCCAGATTAGTAAAACGAAGCTGTTTTCTTCCGCCGCTTTGACTTTCGTTGCTTCGCTTTGATTTGATTCTTTTGCAAACCGGAGTTCTTAAGTTGAACAATCTGGTTAGATCTATTTGAGTTTTACTTGTGCATTAGATGAGTACTTATTGTATGCTTGTTTGTTTGTCTGCGATAGAATACCCGGAGTGCGCCGCTTGTTACTTCGAATCTCTAGGTTTCGCGTATCATCAGCAAGGCAAGTAACACTTTGATCATACTCTTCTCATACCCAGTTTTTATGCATTAGATCTATTACTCAAGCACCTGCATGATTAGGATCTAATTAAATTGTGGGATGGGAAGTAGTTGAGGTATTACCTATTACCTATTTTATTATCAAACCCTTGGGAGTTAATTCTAGTTTGCTTATTATACTATGCTATGCTAGTAGACGTGGATTGGGTGAGTGTATCCATGACAGATGTGAGATTGTTATTTAATGGTTTATTTAAGGTGGCAACTTAAACACACATCTGGGTGGATTGAGGCACTTGGTTTCTATCAGGACTTGCCTCGTATTTCTTCGGACCGCCACCTGTGCTCAAAGGGATCATGAGATTATTCAAACTAGAAACTTTCGTGTGCAGCCACAAGCCATTATGGGCTCGCATAGTTGATTAAGTTGTGCGAACTCTTACGGGTAGGCTAGCTGATGTAGGGGATGTAGGTTGGTACGGTCTACCCACATGTAAGGTGCTAGTGCTTCTGAAAGACTATGTCTCGGTCATCCGTTTCTCAAACACCAAGTAGTGCGAGAAACCAAACGGAGGCGATCGAGTCTTGTGGGGAAAAGTGCATAAACCTCTGCAGAGTGTATAAACTAATCATGGTTAGCCGTGTCCCCGGTTATGGACATCTTGAGTATCTAGTACCTGGATATCATGTGAATCTCATCATGTTACTTCTAATTAATATTGTTGGGTTTAACGAGTACTTTTTAATTGGGATTGAGAATGCTGTCAACCATTCTCAATGTTTCACAACCACCATGATAGTTAAATAAATTTATTCCTTTGCAGTAGGGAAAAATTGGCTTTATGCAAAACTGTAACCATAGAGCTTTCCACCAGCCATATATGCATGTAGTATAGGCTATTCATTCCATTATTCTCTTTGATTTACATTGCCAGCATATTCCATGTGCTGACCCGTTTTCGGGCTGCAACGTTTCATGTTGCAGACTTTTCAGACGACGAGTAAGGTGCTTAGGTCGTGGTTCTATACTCAGTGATGCCGTTGGAGTTGATGGACTCGCTTATTCTTCCAAGCCTTCCGTTGTTATCGCATTAGATGGCCTTAAGCCATCTTTATTTTATTAAGTTCTCTCTTGAGACATTCGATTGTAATAAGTGTGTGATTGCTACTCTGTTATAAATCCTTCGAAGTACTGTGTGGTGTCAGCATTACTGATCCAGGGATGACACTGAGCACAGAGACTTGACCGTTTGAGGTCGGGTCGCCACAGGAAGCTGGAAGAGCATTTTGATGGTCTACAAGCAGAGCATGTTCCCCGAGTGGAGAACATCATTGCTGACGACTTGTCGAAACGCGCTGCCCTCAAGTTGCCTGTGGAACCAGGTACCTTTGTGCTTCAATTAACCCAGCCATCCGTTGAGCCATTAGCAGGACAGAACAAGAGAAGGAAGGTAGGCCCCGGCAAGTACTTTCCCGCTGAGCTCCCAGGAGCCGCCGGCAAGGACGTTGTCGGGTGCCCCAAGGATGACAGGGAGCAACAACCCCCGGCAGGGCCCCAAGCCTTGACCATAGAAGCAGCTGCCCCTACAGCGAAAGATGAGCCTTTAGTCCTTGCCGTCGAGCCCCAGGCTCCGGCATGGGCGCAGTGCACCGTCCATTTCCTCCAAACAGGGGAGCTGCCAGAGGAACAGGAAGAGGCAAAGAAACTAGCCCGCCGGTCCAGCATGTACCAGTTTGTGGATGATGCCCTATACAGAAGGAGATTGAACGGCGTGAAACTGAAGTGCATTCCTCAGGAGGACGGACTGAAGCTGTTGGCAGAGATGCATGGAGGCATGTGTGGCTCTCACATAGGGTCAAGAGCCCTTGCCGGCAAAGCGTTGTGGCAAGGTTTCTTCTGGCCCACCGCTCTCCAGGACGCGACTACCCTAGTAACCAAGTGTGAAGTGTGCCAGTTCCATTCAAAGAAGCTTCATCAGCCAGCCCAAGCCCTTCAAAGAATCCCTCTTTCCTAGCCCTTTTTGGTCTGGGGGCTCGACATACTGGGCCCCTTTCCCCATGCTGTTGGGGGCTTTGAGTACTTGTACGTCGCAATCGACAAATTCACAAAGTGGCCGGAAGTGGAACCAGTGAGAAAGATAACAGCACAATCAGCCGTCAAGTTCTTCAAGGGAATAGTTTGACTTTTTGGTGTGCCAAATAGAGTCAACACGGACAACGGCACGCAGTTCACGAGCCGCACCTTCATGTAGTACATTCGCGACCTCGGTGGCAAGGTTTGTTTTGCTTTTGTTGCTCATCCTAGAAGCAACGGCCAGGCTGAGAGGGCGAATGCGAAAGTGCTGCAAGGCCTCAAGACCAGAACTTTTGACAGGTTGCACAAGTGCGGAAGGCGCCAGATTGATGAGTTTCCAATGGTTCTTTGGTCGATCAGAATGGCACCAAATCGAACCAGTGGCCAGACACCCTTTGCCCTGGTATACGAGGAAGAAGCAGTTCTCCCCACGGAACTCATATACGGGTCACCTCGAGTGCTCGCTTATGATGAGCTTGAGTAAGAGCAGTCGCGCCAAGATGATGTGACGCTCCTTGAGGAAGATCGTCTTCAGGCTGCCGTGCGAGCCGCTCGCTACCAGCAAGCCTTGCGCCGCTACCATAGCCGCAAGGTTCACGCTCGAAGCCTTGAGGAAGGCGACCTTGTTCTTCGGCGAATACAATCCGCAAAGAATTAAAACAAGTTGACGCAAAAGTGGGAAGGCCCTTATCGGGTAATACGAGTCACCAGGCCTGGCGCAGTCCGCCTGGAGACCAAAGATGGCATTCCGGTGAGCAATTCCTGGAACATCAAACATCTTCGCAAGTTTTACCCAAGGCGCGGTTGCTGGGAGCCCCGGCGACCCCTTTTTTTGTACTAGCCTTGCCGGCGAGGCATGTAACCCTATGTACAGAGCCAGGCGCAGACAATGTGCGCAGTCAGGGAAAGTAGACCCTTAGTATGTACAATTTCTTGTTGATTTCCATGTCTCTGTGTATACGTATATGCATGCTTATCTAGGGTATTGTACTACTTTTTGGTTCCAACAAATAATAATGGACTTCCAAGGGTCCATGCTCTTGCCCTCTCTTCCTTGCAGCCACGGCAAGGACGCTCGATCCCGCCAAGGACCCGGCTCCGGCAAGAAGTTGAGAAGACCGCCCGGCACGATGTTCCTGGGCAAACCAAACAGATAAAGTTTACCTCTTGCCCATCCATGTTCGTAACCGTTAACTTGTGCATTAGAAAACCTCGCCACTCTCTTTTGAAAAACTCGGGTGGTCCCATTCCTGGCCCGAACACTGCTTCGGTTAGAGTGGTTGTAGTAGCCCTTGCTAAAAGGAGATGGATGGGGGGGCATACCCTTTGTTTATAACCCGAAAGATGTGATTCTACGGCAGGCACAGAGGGCATCGGCAGGAAGGCTTGCCAGGAGAACTTGTTTATTTGTGTTAAGGAGGCATTTTGTCTCTGCACGAGCGTATCCGTGCACGGGTTCCCGGCAAGGCTAGTATTTTTCACTAACTTGCTGATACAAGTACGGATGTTGCAGAACATAAGCATGGGCTCGAGAGATTACATTACTTAGAAATTAAAATTAGGCAAATGCCTACAGGTTTAAAAGAAAGATAAGTGCCCTGTGATCCCCGTTCTTGCCCCTTTCCTCCCAGGTGCGGCAGGTGAAGGCAAAGAAGGGGCGACGGGGAACGCGCCGATGGAGAGCATGGCGGGGATGACCCTTGGCGGGGCGCATGGCCGAGGGAGGAGGGCGACATAGATGATGGAGCTGCCGCCAACGATCGGTCGGAGTCAGAATCAGCGCCCTCCCACTTGATACCCTCGTTGTCGTTGTCGCTGTCCTCCTCGTCACTCTCTCCTGAGGAGGGGGTTTCGTTGTCGGTGGAGCTCTCCGTGCAACACCTTAGGTGAGTTCCCAAGTGCCCAAAGACCTTGACGGAGACCAGGCTGTTCTCCATCAATTTGAAGTGGAGGACGAGCCCCTCTGACGGGTTATGGGCGTGGACGAAGGTTTTCCACCCACAGCGAAGATACATGACATGAGGGGCGGGGAAGTCGATGTCGACCCGCATGCTGCCATTCCCGCATCCCCTCATATGCAGCTTCAAAGCCTGTGGCGGGTCAAGCTCCATTAACCGAGCAAATGGGGTTGGGAGGTGGAGGTGACCCCACACCGGCTTGTACAGCCTGATGAAGAACTCGCAGGGCTGGTCTCCGGCATGGCTCTCCATTGGGTGAGGGGCCACTGGCGGAAGCGCGGCCGGTGCGCCGCCCCGTCCTCCTCTCCCCCAAGTGCCATGGCGGCCCCAGCCTCGCCCCCTCCCTCCTCCTCCTCTCGCAGCAGGCCCTGCTGCCATGAGCTCCGGAGGAGGAGGGACACGCTGTCGAGCAGAAGCTCTCGTCGCTGCTACTGGAGCACCAGCGCGCCCTCTCACCATGGCGAAGGGAAGAAAGAGACCAGGCGAGGAGGAGATGAATGCAGAAGGACACCATCCCTCTCCCCTCTTTATAGACGGGCGGGGCCCGGGCTCGGCCCCCCAATTTGAGGGCGGCCACCCCAATCGACCAATCTGGCCGCTAGGGGCGCGAGGAATCAGAACCGTCCCGATGCTCCAATCAGCGGCACCCGGCCTCCCGCCTCGGCATTAAAGCCCATCCCCACTGTGTCCACCACCTACCCTCCCCAAGGCATGGGGGACACGTGGCGGCCGAGCCAAAATTTAGGAGGTAGGTGGAACGACCGTTTCCCGCCCTGTGATCATGGGGCGCGGGGCCATGATGGCCACGACCCGAGTCCACTTAGTAAATGAGCCGCGCCCCTGCAACTTCCTCGTTTTTACGGGGAAGATGCGGGCCACCTCTTTACTATTCACCACGGGGTGATGCAAGCATGCCAACCGTCCCACACACGACCCCCACGTCATGCACTCAATGTGGGTCATGGGGAAGCGCAGCTTGCAAAGGAGTTACCGCAGCTGAAACTCTTCGACGCGTGCCCGCGCACCGTTCTGGGCCTAGGCCAACAAAGCTTCGCACTTATGTGTGGCCTAGGCCCCGGGGCTCCTGTCGGTGTACAAAAGTAGGGGCCTTTCTGTACCCCTTTACTTATGCACGGGTAGTTGTAGCCACACCTGCGGCCACGCTTGGCGGAGCAGAAGAAGGAAAGATACAAGGCTGCCGAGGCAGCATTCAAGCTAGAAGCATAAACAGCAAAGCGACAAGATGGGCTTCCCCCGGCAAGAGCCTTGCCGGGGTGGCCTACGTAGCCCCGGCAAGAGCCTTGCCAGGGCAACTTGCCCAAAACCAGCAAGGCCGCCGCCCTTGAGCCTGAGATTTCTGACACCATCGACAACATCGAGACCAAGACTCAAGGGTGCCTGTGTGGTGGCATGCGGATCTTTGTGAGGAACAAAGGCCTGCCAATCTGGAGAGAAACCAGAAGACGAAGACCCCCGGCAAGCTCTTGCCATGGACGACCGAACACCCCCGGCAAGACCCTTGCCGGGGACGCCCATGAGACCCCGGCAATGCCCTTGCCGGGGGCTTCTGCAGGGCCGAGGCCAGGCCCGCACTTGCCAGAGTTTCGCTGCCCCGGACCCGTTCCGACGTGGCGGCCAGCCCGCCAACTAGGCGAGCGCCTGCATGGCATCATGCAGCCTGTAGGTCAACTAGCCAAGCACCCGCGTGGTGGCATGCAGATCTTCATGAAGACCCTGCCACCGCACCAGCTCAAGACCAGGCCCAAAGATGGCGCCGCATGCCTCATCGGCTTGGACGCGGCCGAGCGAGGTGGCGGGCGACTGACGGGACGAGCTTCTTTGCCGTCCCCAATAAAGCAAGAGGGCACGTCGGCAGCGCATTAAATGCATTTGTCCTATGGTGTCAGGGGATAGACTTGTACACTGCACATACTTTCCACCTCCTGTGTGCCACTGTGGCGACCCCTTTGACATATAAAAGGAGGCCCGAGGCGTACTAAGGGAGGATTCAGACTTTTGGGACTAGGCATGCACCGCAACTAGTTCAAGAGCTCAAGAACACTAAATACACACAAAGCAGGACTAGGGTTTTGCGCATCGTTTGCGGCCCGAACCTGGGTAAAAAGCCCCCCGCGTTGATCTTCTAGACCCTCTCTTTGCGCAGCTCCACGCCCCGCCAACTGCAGAAGAGACTCCCCGAGGGATCCCATAGGTGTCGTTCCTGAGACCTGACAGTCTTGGGGCATAAAATTTCTGAACGAGGTATTGAGGTGGATAAAGCTAAAGTTGATGCAATTGAGAAAATGTCTTGTGCTAAAGATATCAAAGGTATTCGTAGTTTCCTTGGTCATGCTGGTTTCGATAGGAGGTTTATTAAAGACTTCTCTGAAATTTCTAGGCCTCTTACAAATCTTTTAAAAAAGGATGTTCCATTTGTTTTTTATGATGACTGTGTAGAAGCCTTTGAAACACTTAATAAAGCCTTAACTTCTGCACCTATAGTACCACCACCTAACTGGAACTTGCCTTTTGAAATTATGTGTGATGCTAGTAATTATGCCGTTGGTTCTATTCTAGGACAAAGAGTAGATAAAAAAAATTAAATGTTATTCATTATGCTAGTAAAATTCTAGACAGTGCTCAACGAAATTATGCTACTACAGAAAAAAAATTAGCAGTTGTGTTTGCTTGTGATAAATTTAGATCTTATATTGTTGATTCTAAAGTAAATGTTCACACCGATCATGCTGCTATAAAATATCTTATGGAAAAAAATGCTAAACCTAGACTCATTAGGTGGGTTCTTTTGCTAGAAGAATTCGATTTACATATTACTAATAGAAAAGGAGCTGAGAACCCAATAGCTGATAACTTATCTAGGTTAGGAAATATCCTTGATGACCCACTACCTATTGATGATAGTTTTCCTGATGAACAACTTGCTGCAATAAATGTTTCTCATAACACTCCTTGGTATGCTGACTATGATAATTATATTGTTGCTAAATATATACCACCTAGTTTCACATACCAACAAAACAAAAAATTCTTCTATGATTTAAGACATTACTTTTGGGATGGCCCACACCTCTATAAAGAAGGGATATATGGTATTATTAGACGTTGTGTACCTGAGCATGAAAAGGAAAAAATCCTACAGAAATGTCACTCTGAAGTTTATGGAGGATATCATGCGGGAGATAGAACTTCTCATAAGGTATTGCAATCTGGTTTTTACTAGCCCACTCTCTTCAAGGATTCCCGTAAGTATGTTTTATCTTGTGATGAATGCCAAATAATTGGTAATATTGGTAAGCATCAAGAAATGCCTATGAATTATTCACTTGTTGTTGAACCATTTGATGTTTGGGGTTTCGATTAAATGGGACCTTTTCCTTCCTCTAATGGGTATACTCATGTTCTGGTTGTTGTTGATTATGTTACTAAGTGGGTAGAAGCTATTCCAACTAGTAGTGCTGATCACAACACCTCCATTAAAATGCTCAAAGAAGTTATTTTCCCAAGGTTTCGAGTCCCTAGATATTTAATGATCGATGGTGGTTCACACTTTATTCATGGTGCTTTCCGTAAAATGCTTGCTAAGTATGATGTTAACCATAAAATAGCATCACCCTATCATCCTCAATCTAGTGGTCAAGTTGAACTTAGCAATAGAGAAATAAAACTAACATTACACAAAATTGTTAATAGGTCCCGAAAGAATTGGTCTAAGAAATTAGATGATGCACTTTGGGCCTACAGACCAGCTTATAAAAATCCTATGGGTATGTCTCCTTATAAAATGGTTTATGGAAAAGCATGTCATTTGCCTCTTGAGTTAGAACATAAAGTATATTGGGCAATCAAAGAACTCAACAATGATTTCAAACTTGCTGGTGAAAAGAGGTTATTTCATATTAGCTCATTAGATGAATGGAGAAGGCAACATATGAAAATGCCAAACTATTTCAAGAAAAAGTTAAAAGATGGCATGATAAAAGAATCCAAAAGCGGGAGTTTAAAGATGGAGGATATGTTCTTTTGTACATCTCTTGTTTCAGATGCATTGCAGGAAAACTTCTCTCCAAGTGGGAGGGACCATACATTATCGAAGAGGGTTACTGCTCTGGAGCTATCCAAATAAATAATGCCGAAGGTACTAACCCGAAGGTTGTTAGTGGGCAAAGAATTAAACACTATATCTCAAGTACGCCTATTAATGTTGAAAGCAATATTATCCAAATTATGACACAGGGTGAACACATAAAAGAAACCTTCCAGAACACTCAAGAATCGTGAATAAAAGGAGGACGTGATGCGTAAGTAAACGGACTCTGAAAAATCCGCAAAATATTTTTTTGTCATTTTTGGAATATTACAAAAATTAGGGAAATAATAAACAACCAGTAAGGCAACCGAGGAGGGCATAAGACACCTAGCGTGCCCAAGTGGGTTGTGCCCACCTCGGGTACCTTCCGGACTCCGTTTTCCTCATGTTTGCTTGTTTACGAAGATAAAAAAATCTTTATATACCCCACGAACCTATTGACCACTGTATCGCGAAGAAATCTTCTGTTCTTCATTCTTCCTGTTTCTCTGGAAGATCTGAAAATATGTCATCTCGAGACTTGGAGGGTGAGAGCTATGTTGCTTATTATATTGCAAACCCCAAGGTTTACGGAGATGTGGAACATTATGGTTGGACCACTTAGGAAGAATAAGACTATGATCCTAAAGGGAAGGTAGAGACAGGCTCAGAAGAAGATGAAGTTCCACTGCCCCAACCTAGGGACATGCATGTGGAATTCAAGAAGTCAAGTCTCCCCAATAAAGTAATGAAACCTAAGATCCAGTTTATCCCTTTTCATCTTCTGCAGGAAAACAATTAAGAATTATGCAAAAAGATATTAACGCTGGATCAGGAGATTGATGACTTGAGGGAGGAAATTTCCATTCTCAAGAATAAGCTAAGGAGGAAGGGTGAAGCCCATATTACATCATCACCACCATCGTCGCCTTCTTCACCACCAAAGGATACTTGAGTATTGGATATGGGCACTCCCCTTGGCTTCTGCCAAGCTTGGAGGAGGTGCCCTGATATCGTATCACACCATATCTTTTGCCTTTATTTATCGTAGTTCGATCTTTAGTTATATTTTGAATTAGCTGAATAAAAGTTTAGTTCTTTTCAGGTGTTTTGCTTAGTGATCTATCTATCTTTGTATTTGTGTGCGAGATATATAATAAAGTTTAGTTCGAGTTTTGCTTTCTTTTCTTTTAAGTTTCAATCAAAATAAAGAAAAAGAATAATGAAAAATATCATATGCTAATCTTATGGTAAGTAATGACATCACATAAGGAAGTATAAGTGGTAAAATTTATTGGAGATTGACAAACATAGCATTGGTCAATGATGCAATTCATGAAAGAATTAATAAGGGAAGAGAAGATTCGCATGCAAATACACTATCTTGGACATATTTTATGATGGAAGTATAAGTGGTAAAATTTATTGGAGATTGACAAACATAGCATTGGTCAATGATGCAATTCATGAAAGAATTAATAAGGGAAGATAAGATTCGCATGCAAATACACTATCTTGGACATATTTTATGATTGTGAGCCCCCTTCAAAATATTACATGATAAAATTGTTGACATTGGACAAGGAAGACAACCTAATGATTTATGTTTGTTCATATTCACATATAAGTTACATTATCATAGATCCTTTAACATGTGGTGCTTGCCCCCTATCTTTGTTAGCCAACAATTCCGCAGTAAGTAGAGTGCATCCAAAAACCCTTAAACCCAAATCTTGTTTTAAGAGTCCACCATACCTACCTATGGACTGAGTAACATCCTTCAAGTAAGTTTTCATTGTTGCAATAAGGCAAATTGCTTCTAAATGTGCTGGATCATTTAGTGTTGTACAAACTTATGATGGCAAAATAATAAAGGTGACAAACTGCATAATAAAGGTTGCTATCATAAGGGGCAATATAACGTGACATTCTTTTGCACTAAGATATTGAGCATACAAACCAAAAATCACATGACACCTCTGCTTCCCTCTGCGAAGGGCCTATCTTTTACTTTTATGTATTTATTTTTATGCAAGAGTCAAATTATTCTTCCCTATTCCTTTTTATTTTGTCTTTTGCAAGAATCATGTGGTGAGTAAAAATCTAGGCACATATATCTAGTTGGATATGAGTAAGCATGAGTTATTATTGTTGACAGCACCCTTGAGGTGAATACGTTGGGAGGCGAAACCGTAAGCCCCTATCTTTCTATGTGTTTGGTTGAAACTTTTTTCTCATGGGTATGCCATGAGTGTCAGCAATCATAGAAGACTATATGATGGTTGAGTATGTGGACTTGCCAAAAGGCTCCGAACGCGACCCTTCCTGAAAAGATAACGAATTGTAGTTGCAAAGTTGACTGAGAACATAGTTTGTAGGTTTTCAATAGAGTTTATGCTTTATACTTCGATGTTGTGATGAATTGTTACTTGTTCATGAGAAGTTATATGATAAAATTTATGTGATAAAGTTATATGATAAAGTTTGTTGATGTTATAATAATATACATGATGCTTCTATGTCTGTATATTGTTTTACTGTCGCCTCTCTCTCTCTCTAAGCATGTGGACATGTTTTTCGATTTCGGTTTTTCGCTTGAGGACAAGCGAGGTCTAAGCTTGGGGTAGTTGATACGTCCATTTTGCATCATGTTTGCCGATACGTCTGTGTCGTATCTACTTTTCCTAACAATTTTCCTCTTGTTTTGGACTCTAATTTGCATGATTTGAATGAAACTAACCCAGACTGATGTTGTTTTCAGCAGAACTACCATGGTGTTGTTTTTGTGAAGAAATAAAAATTCTCGGAATGGAACGAAACTTTTTGGAGATTTATTTCAGAATAAAAGAAAAATACTGGAGCCAAGAACCACCGGAGGGGGGCCTTGGGTGAGCACAACCTACCAGGGCGCCCCCCCCCCCCAAGCGCGCTCAGGTGGGTTGTGCCCACCTAGTGGCTCCGCAAACCCTATCTCCGACTCCTTAAATACCTATATTTGGAGAGAAAAATCAAGGAGGAAGAATTATCTCGTTTCACGATACGAAGCTGCTGCCACCTCATGTTCTTCATTGGGAGGCCAGATCTCGAGTCCGTTTTGGGCTCCGGAGAAGGGGATCTTCGATCTTTGTTATCAACAACCCTCCTTCATCACCAATTCCATGATGCTCCTCACCACGAGTGAGTAATTCCTTCATAGGTTCGTTGGTCGGTGAGAAGTTGGATGGGATTCACGATGTAATCAAGTTAGTTTTGTTAGAGCTTGATCCCTAGTATCCATTACGTTCTGAGACTGATGTTGTTATGACTTTGCCATGCTTAATGCTTGTCACTTTGGGCCTGGGTGCCAAGATTTCAGATCTGAACCATTTATATTTTCACGATTATATCTATGTTCTAGATCCGATCTTGCAAGTCATATTCACCTATTATGTGTTATGATCCGTAAACCCCGGAGTGACAATAGTCAGGATACTTTCGGGTGATGACCGTAGTTTGAGGAGTTCATGTATTCACTATGTGTTAAAGCTTTGTTCCGATTCTCTATTAAAAGGAGGCCTTAATATCCCTTAGTTTCCTTATGGACCCCGCTGCCACAGGGGGGTAGGACAAAAGATGTCATACAAGTTCTTTCCATAAGCACATATGACTATTTACGAAATACATGCCTACATTACTGTCGGATTTCGGGTTCCGGCACACCCTTGAGGTTCAAACACTGGGGTGCGCGCGGAGATCTCGCCCTCTACCTACCTGCACCCCGCCGCCTCGCTAGGATCTAAACTACGAAAGGAACAACACAAGAGACACAAGGTTTATACTAGTTCGGGCCACCATTGTGGTGTAATACCCTACTCTAGTTTGTGGCGTGGTGGATTGCCTCTTTGGCTGATGGTGATGAACAATACAAGGAAGAACAGCCTCGCGAGGGTCTGTTCTTGGCCGGGCGATGAACTGCTTGGAGGAGTTCAGTCGCTCCCTCTCTTTCTCTCTCTAGATTCCTTGGCCTCTAGCTCTGCTTCATCCAAGATGCGATCAGCTCTCTCTACTATGGTTGCTAGCTCTACTTATATAGGCAGAGGCCCTCGGCCTCTTCCCCAAATATTGAGCGGGAAGGGCGCCAACAATTGGCCATTTTGAAGGGGAACATCTGGTACACTTATCCTGACTAAAGTTGGTCCTCGCCTGTCAAAGGCTCTAGTGGTGACGCCGGCTTGGGCTCCACAATGACTTCCTTCCTGCTGTGGGGCTGGTCTTGGTCTTGTTGCACCGAAATGGACGCCTTTGCTTGATGCTCTCGCCTGCGCTTGCTCCCTTTGCACCAAAGAGGACAGGAGGACATCATGCTGGTCGGGCGCTCACTGGCGCCCTTGGTCATCATGGCTTGCGCCATGGGCACCTCGTGAGGTACCCCGCTTGATCTCTCCGCCTCCTCGCGAGCCAGCCTGATGAGGCCGTGCTCGAGGAAGCTCCTGTCCGTCCGCCTCATGAGGCTTGGCCCCTTGCGCGGGTCTTGAGCTTGTGTTGATGAAGATGGGCCATGTTGGGCCCCCCTTTGTGCCACGCCGCAGGCCGCAGGCAGGCAAGTCTGGGGACCCCCGTTCCCAGAACGCCGACAGTAGCCCCCGGGCCCAAGGCGCGCCTGAACTTGGCCGAGCAGAGAAGCGAAAGGGCAAGTGCGAAGCGCCGCGGGCCCTAACAGCCTGCGGCCTTGGGCGCTGCATGGCGGTTGATTGGACTTGGGTGTATCCACTTCCCCATGAAGCCTCGACAACTGCACGAATTGACAAATCCCTGCATGCAAAGCGGGTTATGATTACCTGTGATCGTGGAGGTCCGCGGTTGGCCTCCCCTGGTTTCAAGTATGGAACGGTGAGCGCTCCTCTGGTCCGTTTCTTCTTGCTTCTCCTTCTTCCCGGTCCTTGCTCCGTCTTGCTGTGATGGCTCCGATCCGCCGGTTCTTCGCGGCAGAGAAGGGAAAGGCTCCCGAAGAGGGTCCTGACCCGCTCTCGCCGAAGAAACGGCCAGCCCTCTGCCATCGGAATGAGGGTACCCACCAGGTGGTGTCGAGGCCCTGGTGCGAGCGGCCACCACCAGGGTTCCCGCTTCCCTTGTACGCCCACATCGAGGGCTCTGAAGGAGTTGATGCCGAACGCCACGGGCGACGCCATTGCCGGGCGCCGGGCGTGGTCACGAAGGTGCGTGTCGTTCCCCCTGGAGTCCATGCCGAGGGCTCCTCCCGAGAGTTCGTGCTCCACGCCGCCATGTCTCCTCGGTCTTGGATTCGCCTTCCTCCCTTCTTCGCCTCCGCGATTCCGCGGAGGGATCCCTGGAGCTCTGGCTGCAGCACGCCGGCTGCGGCACCCTTGCGACCGGGGCAGAGGTTGCGGTCGTTGCCCCCAGTGAGGTCTTCATGACTCGAGGCTGGGGCGAGATCGCCCGGGTCTGCAGGACAAGGGGCGCCCTCGCGATCCACCTGGAGTACGACGGTGCTTCGGTCATGTCCTTCAAGGTCTTCGACGAGGAAGGGCGCCGACTGGAGTGCTGCCCCGGGAGAGGTGATCGAGGCCCTCTCGCGGCGAGGGCTAGGCTCGCCGCCCGCTCCCTCTGCAGCTCCTTAGGCGGTGGAGGCGTCGGAGGATCCAGTGACTCCGCCGAGTTCTTCACGACTCCGGAGATGAGCGATGACAGCTACGAGCCCCCGAGCCTGCACCGCTCTCGGAGCAAGGCGTGCTCGGCAGGCCGTCGCCGCCTCTGATCTGGATGGGGTTGGCGCCGGTGCCCGACGGCCCACTGTTGATCATGGCGTCTTTTGCAAGGGCGCGTGTAGTTAGTGTTCTTTAGGATCTGTTCCCTGCGAGGAATCAAAAGCGTGCCCCGTGGGGGCTTGTAAGGTGCTTGTGGTCCTGTTTGTTAATATGATCCTTGTCGTGAAGCAGTGCGAGTTGCTCATTCCGTCTTAGCTCAGTATTCCCTTTCGAACCTCGCGAGGGCTTGACGCTCATACCGACAGTCCCAGTCCCAAGGCAGGCTTCAGCCGTCGCTGGTATGCCAGGTCGCGATGCCGTGGTCAAGGCCAGGAGGTGAGTGGCCCGAGGTTCGGTAAGAGCCCCTGAGTCGCGATGCTCAGGAGGTCCCCCTTAGCGCTCAAGCAGCCATCGTTCGGTGAGAAAGGAGAGTGACGTCGCTAACACGGGATTGCGTTGGGTGAGGGGACGGTGCCGTGTTAGTTAGTGCTTCCGGGGGGTGACTTATCTCGAGAATCATGAGCCGTTTCCTGGTGTGTTGCCGGGTCCGTGCATCGGCAGGCGAGGGATCGCTTGGCGAGGTCCTCGTGTGTCCCTCCCCTCTCGCCCTTGCTCCCCTTTCTGCTCTACGTCCTCGGGTCCCGGCCCTCGAGCGAGTCTCAGCCATCGATGGTATGCCAGGTCGCGATGCCATGGTCAAGGCCAGAGGGTGAGGGCTGGAGAGCCAGTAGGAGCCCTGAGTCGCGATGCTCAGGCACCCCCCCTTTAACGTGCAAGCGGTTCACGCGGATGAGAGTGAAGGAGACACCGTGCGGGCCTTGCCTGACGCTGCTCCTTGAAGAGATCTTGCAGGCTCATCACAGAAAGAAGGAAAGTTCGTCGTGACAACCGACAGTCAGCCGTTAGTTGCTCCGGAGGGTTGACGAGGCACTGAAGGCTTGACGAGGTGGCGCTATGCGGGGCTGCCGCGGCCAGAGCTCAGCCATTCAGGTTTGTCGGCGTTGCGGGGACGGACCCACGCGCAAGCGCCGTGCCGTTAGGGAGCAGCTCCATCAGTTGGTGTCAGTCGAGCGGGCAACTAGGTCAAGCATGTTAATCACGGCGAGCAAGTCCATTTAGATAAGCGCAAAGAAGATTTAACATCGCCGGTCGGACCCGAGCGACTGGGATGATGCAGCCCGAGGGCGCCCGACAAGATAAGCTAGGAACATGAAGTAAAAGGGATACACGCCGCAGGGACGGACCCACGCGGCCTGGGAATAATGCAGCCCTGGGGGGGCGCTCCCAGCTGGAAATAAGACTTGAAAGATGTCACTTGATAGCGTTGAAGACGAAAGGGTGTTGGTGCAGCAGACTCGGTGGGCTGCGGGAGCCGATCCTCACGAGCCCCTAGGCTCTGGGGCCTCGGGAGGCGCTGGCGGCTCCTCGTGGACCATCTCCATCTCTGCCAGGGCTGCGGAACGCCTGGCCTCTTGAGCCTCCAGGATGCTCCTCATGAGGCGCTGGCGCGTGGCAGCCGCGTTCGGCAAGCCGTAAGGCATGCAAACGTAGCTGTGGGGTGGACCTACGCAGCGCCCCACGCGAGAGGGCTAGAGGCACTCCTGAGAGGCGGCTTGGTTGAGCCCTGGTATGTCGATGCAGACGCGTAGCCCACCATCTTTGCCTGGATGGGGAGCTACGGCAGGTAAGCGGCGGCTTCCACGCATGACTCTTGACTCCTGCAGCTCCTGAATGATCTTGCTGACGAACTCCTGAGGGTTCGGCCCTCCTTGCCTTGCTCCTTCTTGAGGGAAACGTGCTTCAAACACGCCCAAGTGGTGCCTAAGCGCCTTCCTCGTGACCTTAGCAAGGTCGGTGGCCCTCCGTGGGGGAACCCCGAGCCTCGCCGAGGAGGGCGCCGGGCGCTTCCTATGCGATAGAAGGAGGTTCCCCGAGGAGGCGCGGACCACGAGGGGCCTGCCTCTGAGGGGCCGGGCCGGACGATGTCTTCTTCTTCTTGGGCGGTCTCGGAAGCCTCACCTTCCGATTATCTGGGTCTTCTAGTGATGCGGCTCGAAGGCTCGCCCAGGAGCACACCGCGTCTTTCTCTTCGCAGGCACCGTGATGACTCCGCCACTTCACGGCATCTTGAGGACGTTGTAGCCGTGGTGGGTTACGGCCATGAACTTGGCCAGCGCTGGGTACCCGAGGATGGCGTTGTATGGCAGGCGAATGTGGGCGACGTCGAAGTCGATGAGCTTGGTGCGGTAGTTGTCGCGCGCGCCGAAGGTGACAGGGAGGCGAATCTGCCCAATCGGGACCCTGGAGCCGTCGGTGACCCCAGAGAAAGGCTTGGTTGGCTGAAGCTGATTGTAAGGCACTTGGAGATTGTTGAACGTTTCCATAGAAAGGACGTTGAGCCCCGCCCCACCATCGATGAGGGTCTTGGTGACCAGCACGTTGCTGATGATTGGGGAGCAAAGCATCGGGAGGACTCCGGCTGTGGCCGCACACTTGAGATGATCCGCTGAGCTGAACATGATGGCGCACGCCGACCACCTGAGGGGGCGCGTGGCTTCGAGCTTGGGGAGGACTGCATTCACTTTGTGGGAGAACTGCTTGAAGATGCGTTGAGAGGCTGGGGCTTGAGCTCCGCCCAGGATGCAGGCGATCGCTGCAGCTCTGGAAGCCCCCAGCCCCCTCGTCCTGATGATGATCTTCATTTCTCCTTGGCTGCGGTGGCAGAGGAGGGAGGCCTGCGTTGCCTTGCGGGCGATCCTCGCGAGGCTGATCCCTCCAGCCTCCCTCACGAGGCGGGTCCCGCCAGCGATCCTCGCGAGGTTGGTCGCGCCACCCTTGGCGAGGGCCGCGGTCTTCCCAGCGTCCTGCGTTCCTTCCTCCTCCTCGGCCGTAGACCCGGTCGCTGCAGTCGGGACGTCGGCCGATCCTCCCTTCTCGCACGGCTCTTGACATTCGTTGGTGTTGTGGGTGTGGAGGTCGTGGTACACGCAGTACCGGCTGCCCTTGGAAGACTCGGGCTGATCTCTGCCCCGCTTGGTGTCCGGTTCTGCCACGAGCACGGCATCCCCCTTGCGCTTCACGTCCTTGGCCTTGGGTTTCTTCTCTTCTGGGTCTGCGGGTGCAGCTCGAGGAGGGAGAGACGCCCTTCCTCGACTTCTGGCGCACTTGGTCGCCAAGTTGAACAGCTCCAAGGAAGTGCACAAGTCTTCATGCATCGCCAGCCTCCTTCATCTTGACGTCGCAAGACACCGGGCCGGAGAAGTCGGAGATGATGGCCTCCTCGGTCACCTTGGGAATCTTGAGGCGTGCGTTGTTGAAGCGCCGGATGTACTTCGCAGGTCTCCCCTGGTTGCTGCTTGATGCGGCGCATGTCGCCACGCTGGTGGCCGGTCACGAGTACCTTTGAAATTGGCGATGAAGCGGGTGCGCATCTCGCCCCTGTGAGGAGATCGTGCTCGAGCCAGTTCAGAGCCAGTGCGGGGCCCGTCCTTGAGCGCCATGGGAAACCAGTTCGCCATGACCTTCTCGTCTTCGTTGGCGGCTTCGATGCCCAGCTCGTAGAGCTGGAGGATCTCTGCGGGGTCGGCCATACCGTCATAGCGAGGAGGCAGGTCCAGCTTGAACTTGCCGGGCCACGCAACGCTGCGCAGCTCGGTGGTGAAGGCACGGTAGCCTGCTGTGGCCATAGGTGGCCTTGGGTGACGAAGAGCTTGGTCTTGCAGGTCCCCATGCGCTGCGGCTGGCAGCAGCGCGCGGTCTTGACGTGCCGGAGCAGGAGCGTGGTCGCGACAAGCTGGAGCAGGGAGCACTCGGGCAGCTTCTTGCGGGCGAGGGACTTCCTGGCAGCTCTGCTCTTGCCGCGCTGGCGCCGAACGGAGCGGGTTCCGCCCAGGGACCACGCGCTTTGGGGCTGTGGCGCCTTCTTGAGGGGGAGGCGGCCGAGGCGCCCGAGCTTCGCCGCCACGCAGGGCGGGTGCGGTGCGAGTGGGACGGACGGCTGGGGAGCCTCGCGGCTCGGACGAGCTTCGGCGACGCGGTCGAGCCACTCTTCGTGAGACGCTGCCGACGGGCGGTAGCGCAGAGCTCGTTTGTCGCGATGAGCGCAGCTCGAGCCTCCATGGGCGCGCCGGAACGCTGCGTGACGAAGAACCAGCCGGGCGAGTGAGGGGGTAGCAAGGCGCCGTCTTGCCTCATGGAGGGATGCTTTGGGACAATGCTTGCTGCCGTTCCCCGCCGGTGGCGGCGTTGACGGCGGCGACGGGAACGACGAGGGTGCCCACGACGGAGCCGTCTGGGCGACGCGGAAGCGAGAAGGCCTCGGCCGGGCGCTGGCCCGGCGAGCGTCGAACATGGATGCGGTGGTCGACGGAGAACAGGGCGGCGGAAGATTTAATTCCGCGCACCCTACCGGGCGCCAAGAAATGTCGATTGGGTTCCGCTGCACTTTGAGGTTCGAACACTGGGTGCACGGAGATCTCACCCTCTACCTACCTGCACCCGCCCGCCTCGCTAGGATCTAAACTACGAAAGGAACAACACAAGAGACACAAGGTTTATACTATTTCGGGCCACCATTGTGGTGTAATACCCTACTCTAGTTTGTGGCGTGGTGGATTGCCTCTTGGGCTGATGGTGATGAACAATACAAGGAAGAACAGCCTCGCGAGGGTCTGCTCTTGGCCGGGCGATGAACTTCTCGGAGGAGTTCAGTCGCTCGCTCTCTTTCTCTCTCTAGATTGCTTGGCCTCTAGATCTGTCTATCCAAGATGCGATCAGCTCTCTCTACTATGGTGGCTAGCTCTACTTATATAGGCAGAGGCCTTGGGCCTCTTCCCCAAATATTGAGCGGGAAGGGCACCAACAATTGGCCATTTTGAAGGGGAACATCTGGTACACTTATCCTGACTAAAGTTGGTCCTCGCCTGTCAAAGGCTCAGGTGGTGACGCCTGCTTGGGCTCCACAACGAATTCCTTCCTGCCGTTGGGCTGGTCTTGGTCTTGTTGCACCGAAATGGATGCCTTTGCTTGATCCTCTCGCCTGCGCTTGCTCCCTTTGCACCAAAGAGGAAAGGAGGACATCTGGCTGGGCGCCGCCTCGGGCGCCCTTGGTCGTCATGGCTTGCGTCAGGGGCACCTCGTCAGGTACCCCGCCTCCTCGCGAGCCAGCCTGATGAGGTCGTGCCTGAGGAAGCACCCTGTCGTCCGCCCCGCTCGGCTTGGCCCCTCGCGAGGGTCTTGAGCTTGTGTTGATGAAGATGGGCCATGATGGGCCCCCTTTGTGCCACGCCGCAGGCCGCAGGCAGGCAAGTCTGGGGACCCCCGTTCCCAGAATGCCGACAATTACATTTATGAAATGGAGCTAGTTTTGTATCGCCCTATGTTATGACTGTTATATGATGAATATCATCCAACGAATTCACCGATCCAATGTCTACGAATTTCCTACATATTACTCTTGCTAAGTTACTACTGCTATAGTTACTGTTACACTTGCTACAAAATCATTGCTACCACTGTTACCACTACTGTTACTGTTATCACTACTATCAAAACTATCATACTTCTTTGATACTGATCACCTTGCTGCAGATATTTAATCTCTAGGTGTGGTTGAATTGACAACTCAGCTGCTAATACTTGCAAATATTCTTTGACTCCCCTTGTGTCGAATCTATGAATTTGGGTTGAATACTCTACCCTCGAAAACTGTTGCGATCCCCTATACTTGTGGGTTATCAAGACCTTTTTCTGGCGTCATTGCCGGGGAGCATAGCTATATTTTTTGATTCACTTGAGATTATTATCTATTTATCACTATGAAGAATCTGAATGATACTAAAACCAAGATCGTTACCTTTAGGACGAGGGGAGGTGAGGAACTGCCATCACATTGTTCACTTGATCCACCTTCTGTTTTGAGTAGACTTGCAACACCACCACACACTGGTACACGTCGGTCCTAAACAAATGGTTTTTAACCCATTTCCGCGACAGCATTTGGAACTGTCGCCAAGTGAGTGTGGGCGATAGGGGGGTCCTTCCCACACGACCCAGAAACCGTCGGGGATAGGGCCCCTATAGTACTCCTACTCGTTTCTGCTCGCATTGCCATCACAAATGGTGATTACGTGGTGCTACGTTTACGATGCACAGCCCATCACAAACGGTTCACTATTATAGAACGTGTATGATGCGCGGCCCATCACAAATGGTTCACCGTTAAGAAGATTAGCTAATCGTCGTACGAGTGTCGTACATGATTACGAAACGTCGGACTGTCGTAACATCGTCGTACCCGACAACTATCGCACACTCTATTCTGTGGTGCAACATTTACGATGCATACTTCATCAGAAACAGTTCATGGTTGCGAATCGTGTACGATAAGGCAACTAACACAAACTTTTAGTTTGCCTACACCGTTGATATTGTCTGACATCGCACACGCTTTACAAACGACAACTGTGTGCATGCTTGCACAAGATTCCTCTCTGTGAACCATCGCCGATTATGGTGCATATCGCAAATGTTTGTGTTTTACCAACCGTGTGTGCAGTAACAACCTAGAGAGCGTAATTTCGCTGTAATTTAATTGCTGCTTTTCCAAATTGTACCGGATTTGGATTTGAATTTGAATGTATGCTACAGCTTTATTCATATCCATCAGGTTCAAACAGCCAATGCATTATTCGATTCAAAGGTACATATGTTCAAGAATTACATAATAACCAAATAAAGAATGATGAACCACAGTTGTATACTTGTACTTTTAAAGATGGTAAAGAAAGAGGCAAAATATATTCTGGTTGCTGAACAAGGTGAAGCGGAATGCCCATATTGTGCCCTCCTCCATGCATAAGGCACACACGACTCTAGTCTAACCCCTTGTGATGGCCGACCGCCCATCCTTCACGGTCTTCATGAAAACATCTAGATAATCATCGCGTTCTGGTAGAAATACTAACCTTTGCATGCCCACCAATCATGTAGTTTGAGAGGTAATCTGGAGTAAACTGCTTTGGCAACCACTTCAAAGGAAAAATACTCAAACATTGTCATCTAACACAACGAATTTTGGGCAGTAAAAAGAAGGTTGCAGAGTTCTTACTTACCATCCAGCAGTTCACTGTTGTCTTGGATAAAGTGTAAACAAATAGTTTAATTGCCATCTTTGGACCCATTTTACTAACAATCTTTATCAGCTTCCTCACTTGATGCTCGTTAATCGATATCTCATTGCCCCATATGCAGAAAGGGTCGAAACGCGGATCTTTACCAATGACATATGTACCTAAAAGCACCAAGTTGATATTAGAAGCTAAACAACACTTGCACAATGATGCAGTACAATACCCTTTTATAATATGTCTATATACATCCGTATGTGGTAGTCCATTTGAAATATCTAAAAAGACAAATATTTAGGAATGGAGGGAGTATCTTATAACATCTAAAATACTCACATATTAAATGAATTAACATCTTATATTATGGGTCGGAAGGAGTTTAGTTCATTCTTACAAATTATCGGCTGATTAACTACTGCCGTATCCATGGGTTACAGTTAGTTTGAGCTAGTTCATGCTCAAATAGCCCTAAAGTATATCTATAACCCACCCAAAAAAACTAGTATCCAACCCAAGAGGTGCTAATTGGAGCTAGTTCTCCTAGTGCATTTATTGTCAATCTAACCCTGCCATCCAAACAACTCTTTGGATGGAATTAGTTCAGGGTTAGTAATGAGCTAGAAACTAACTCTAACCTCTAGCTAAGTTGAGTATCCAAACAGGGCTGTGTTGTTGTTGTTGATGCTGCTGCTCTTCTACATATATCTAGACATCATTAGAACATTAATGTAACACTCTTCCTTGTTGTATGTAGACTAGGATTGCATATTTAGACATTAAGTACAATGCATGTTGCTATGTAGCCTCAGATATATTACATATGGCCCTAGTTAACCTAAGGAAAAATGGGTTGCAGATATATTCAGTTAAAAATCTGATTCACCGATTAGTCCCTTATCAGCCGCCGACCTATATGGTACCAGCTACTGATATCCTGAACAGTGAGCAGATATAAGCCATGGGATGAAACTAACCTCGATGGAAAACAACAGTTGTTCCCAAATTGTCCTGTGTAGGTACATCGAGAAGCATGTTAAGCACAACAGGCTAAACATCAACCAAAATTACACAAGGCAGACAAAATAATCTCCAAAAGATAGCTTCAGTGTGCAGGTTTAAGCACGCTAGTAATGCAAAACAAGTGGAAAGGTGTGCTAACTGCAACAGGCCTAACATTTAACAACATGCAAACATACTCACTCAAGCTGGTATTGTGCCGGTCTAAGTACACTGGTTATGGTTAAATAAAAATGGAAAGGCGTGTTAACTACAAGATGCAGCAAGCAAATGTAGTCATTCATAGTGGTATTGTTGAAACTGGTACTGATGAAATTGAACTACACAATTCATACTTGCACATATAGAACATCACGTTGTGAATAACTGGAATAAACAACGCATACTACGAACAACCGAAGATAGCATTTGAAACTGAACATATGCTAACTACAAACAACCGAACAATCAAAAAACTTTAAAAGAGGCATATGCTAGCTATAACAGGCATAACAACAAGCAAATATATCCATTCCTATTGGCATATTTAAAACTGGATTGATGAAACGTACTGCACAGTAAATAATTGCACATATAGAGCATCACATTGTGAACAACTAAAATAAACAAGGCATACTACAAACAACCAGATATAGCAATTAAAATTGGACATATTCTCACTACACTACAAAAGGGACTCGACAAAACAAATCATGGGTTTCCCCCTGTGAAAAGGCACAACAAAACAAACCATGGGTTTCCTCACTTGTCACAGATGAGCTCATTCCCGTGGGAAGAGCACGTTCCCTGGATGCGCTCCATGTTGTCACAGATGGGCTCCTTCCCCTTGGAAGAGCACGGCTGTAGGGTGCCCTCCCTGATGTCGCTGACAGGCGCTTTCCCCTTGGAAGAGCTGATGGGCTCTTTCCCCTTGGAAGAGCCGAAGAGGGTGCCCTCCTCGTGGTCGCAGTCGATGAGGTCTGACTTGGAAGTTGTGGATCCCAAGCCAGCGTCGCAGAACGTGTCCTTCAGAAATGACAAAAGGGGCTCGATGGCGATGTAGAATGGTAAATTGTTGACAGTGAGACAGAGGAGATCAGCGGCGGGGCCATGGATGAGATCGACGGTGGTTGAACCCGAGGGGTCACTACTAGGGAAAACCTTATACACAGAAATTTAGCAACAGCGCGGGTAAAAAAAGGGCGCTAGTCCTAGATAGCAGTAGCGGTTCAGAAAAAACCGCGCTGCAGATACAATTGTAGCAAAGCGATGGCGGCGTGTGGCGTAAAAGCGCTACTACTAATATTCCCATTGGTGGAACGATAGGCTACGCATAGCGATGGCGGGCTTGAGGAAGCGCTACCGCTAGGGCATGAGTAGCAGCGTGTTTCCTAAGAAGAGCGCTACTACTAATGGAAATAAAATAAAATGAAAAACAAATAGAAAAGTAAATGAAAATGAAAGAAACAGAAAAAGGAGAAAGAAAAAATAAAATGTAAAGCAAAATAAATGAAAAGCTTAAAAAACAGAGAAAGGCACACCAGAAGCGTGTGTTCGTAAGAGGCGCTATAGCTAACGTAGCTGCAGCGCGTTTCTTAGACCCCCGCTATAGAAGCAGAAAAGGAAATAAGAAAGGGAGAAAATTACATAGCTATAGCAGTAGCGTGTTTTGTAAAAAGCGCTATAGCTACATTAGCTATAGCGCGTTTTGCGAAATGCGCTACAGCTAATTTTGACTTAACCAAAAAACCGTTTCCCTCGGCCACCACTTGCCCCCCCAAATCTCTCGACCCACCCCGCCGCCATCTCCCGATTCGCTGGCCGCCTCATTCTCGCTCGCCTCCTGCCAAGTCGACGCCTCGAGCCAGAGTCAGGCGCCGTCCGACGCCACAGGAGCCGCCCCCAACGCCACGGAGCCGCGCGGCCTCATCAACGCCACCGGAGCTGCTGTCGACGCCACCGGATCCTCCCTTGCCACAACTGCCTCCCTCGCCGTCACCGGAGACGCCCCTGCCTCCCTCGCCACCACCGGAGCCATCCTCTGTAAGCCCCCACCCCTCCTCTCTCTCTCTCTCTCTCTCGTGCATAGGTTAGCTAGTTTAATTATGTTAATTATCTAGGTTAGGGCAAAAATTTAGTTAGGGCTTTGACAGAGAAGTAGTTAGGTTAACTAGTTTAATTAGGTTAATTATCTAGGTTAGTGCAAAAATTTAGTTAGGGCTTTGACAGAGAACTAGTCAAGTTAACTAGTTTAATTAGGTTAATTATCTAGGTTATTTAGGCAAGTTTTATTTTAAAGATGATCCCTTCCTAGACTTTTATTGTTGATTATATCTTTTCATTGAAGTGGTCATGTTATATCTTTTCATTGAAGTGGTTCGATTGTGCCCAAGTGGCTTTGTTGTTTCAATGAAGCTGAGTGGCCTATATATGTTTTGCCGGAATGTTGATTCATTTCCGTTCCGGAAAATTTCAGGTTCTTTGTTTGTCCACTTTTTAGCAAAGGTCATGCCGAAATTTTCCGTGAATTTCAGCATGACTTGTGCTACAAACTAGGACATATCGAGTGCCCGGGATTTGCCGCACCAGGAAGGAGTCAACGTTCATGCAAAACAATAGGCCTTTTTTATGTCATTGTTCATTTTATTAGGTCTAGAATTAATTGACTAGATTTAATCATAGGAAACATGGCTAGCAACGATGAAGGACAGGGTTCTGGTGATTGCGACGACGTCTACCGGGCGGCAGACGAATTTTTTAGCCTTACCGACGATCAACCGATGTTGTTGCTGGGCCCACCGGTGGCATCGGGGACTGAGACTGACACGCAGACCGGTGCTGAGACTGAGACCGGCGCCAGATCGAGACCGCATCGAGACCAAAGATCGAGATCGAGACCGGTGTTGCCTCGGGAGCGGAGCCGGATCAGAGAACCGAAAGCAAAGAGTCAGCGGCTTCCTAACAAACTCAGGACTACTGGACTGGTGGTCACGGAGGTGGACGACGGCATTTTTGAGCCAAAGGCGCCGGAGGAAGCGCGTCGATGCTACGGCAATCAAATAGGCTGCATCGTACGGACAACCGCCACCATCAACGATGAGAAACCGCCACCATGTTGTTTCTATTTTTGCCAAGTCTCTCTCTTTGTGTTGCTCAAGTATATATATATGTTGCATATCATCGACTCATGTGACGATGCAGGTGCATAGATCATCGATGGTGAATAAGTGCTACGCCAGGAGTATATATACGACAAGTAGCCGGAGTGTCAGGCCCAGGTGTACCGGTTTCCGGTTTCCGAGCGACAGGCAGTAGTTAGTTTAGGTTCACGCTAATGCGAGGGATACGAACTCATGTACTCAAAGTGATAGCTCTTCTCGCGTATATCATTGTTTAGATGGATGACGATGTATTTTCAAGTAATCGAGACTTGTATCGCTATTTTCGAGATGATGACGAGAGACCACTTTGTGTTGGATGATGATTATGATGAGACTATTTGTATGTATATGCTATGATTACATTTGTGGTCTCGCAGGCATTTGTATGTGTATCATGATGACATTTGTATGTGCTAAAGATTCTTCTATAAAGCCTGTTCAAATACAAAACAAATATGCTGGAAAAAAACAAAAAACTACTAAAATTAGCAAGAATAAGTGTATGAAAGTTAGCAGCTGGCTGATAGCGATAGCGTGGCCCAGCCAGAGCTGGCTAGAGCTACTAGCGATGTGAAGCTTCCACTAGCACGCTGTTGCTACACTTGTGTAGCAAGATGGCTGGTGAGCACGCTGCCATCGCTATGTGCTAGCTATAGCGCCTTATTAGTAGCGCCACTCCCCGCGCTACTGATACACCTAAAACCCGCGCTGCTGCTAGCCTTTTCCCTAGTAGTGGGTTGGGAGTGGGCCACTTAACCTGTGGCACAGCCCGCCTCAGGGCGTCGCTGTCGATGGCCTCGATGTCGTAGCCAGCGGATGAGACATGCCCGCATACTCTAGCCCGCTGCTTGAGTGCCTGCCGCCAGTAATGGTCGTCAGCTTCCTCAGCGACGTCGGGCGAAGAAACCGTTGTACACCTCTTTTGGGCCAGTCGCTCTTCGAGCTCCTTGGGAAGCGTTGCTGGGCTTAGGCTGCGACACTCTAGAGTGGGGGATGGGGATGGGGATCTGTGGGAAAGGCGGCGTTTGGCATGCGTCATCTAAGAAACTCAGGGCCGCCTGGGTATGGTGATCGGTGGGTAAGCTGCACGGGCAAACCGGTAGATGTTGACAATGGAGGCCTTGCGGTGGCGGCAGCGGCGTCGGGGACCTTGCTAGGGTTTCTAGCGAGGGAGGGGGTGTGTGTGTGCGCACGCCCGAGGAGGTTTTGGTGTGTGTGTGTGTGTGTGCGGAGGGGGGTGCTGGGTGTTTTAGGAAATGACGTGGGTACTGAAAATTTTTACTACGCAGGAGTCAACGAGGGAGTGAAATGCCGGGCTACTGAAAATTTTGATGATAGTGCATCGCACACGGTCCAGAGATAACAACCGTGTGTTATAAAACAGAAAAACCCTCGAGGCTGGCACATATTTTCTAGGGATGGAGGTGGGATTGGGAACAAGAAACATCGCACACGGTCCGGAGATAACAACTGTGTGTTATGAAACAGAAAAACCCACGAGGCGGGCAGATATTTTTGAAAGGGGGAGCCTCATGGAGCCCAATGTACTGTGCGGATGTGTGCGTGACAGGTGCACCGGCGTGGCACACGGTTAGCATGAGTGAACCGTGTATGTTGCGTCATCCGACTAGTCTAATGTTCATAATTTTGGCGAAACATGAAGCGGGAGAGGGTCAGAACACGAACACACTTGCATGTGGACCAAATTTATGTATCAAAAGGGTGGTCTGATTTTCAAATACCAAATGCAACTTCGATGTGGCACCTCTCTCGCAAAGCGCACGGTATTGCTTGCCCCCAACCCCCTCGTGTCGGCACGAAGGTAATCCTAAGCTATGAATGCATGCCCCCTCCCCACCAACTAAGTTTCACCTAGCAAAGTGCGAAGTAGCTAGCAGCCCCCCTCCTCCCTCGTGTTGGCACGAAGGGAATCCTAAGCTATGAATGCATGCCCCCCCAACCGAGGTTCACCTAGAAAAGTGCGAAGTAGCTAGCAGCCCCCTCCCTAAGTGTCGACACGAAGGGAATCCTAAGCTATGAATGCATGCCCCCAACCGAGGTTCACCCTAGCAAAGTCTTGAAGTAGCTAGCAGCCCCTCCCTTGTGTCGGCACGAAGGAGTCCTAAGCTATGAATGCATGCCCCCCAACCGAGGTTCACCCTAGCAAAGTGCGAAGTAGCTAGCAGCCCCCCTCCCTCGTGTCGGCATAAAGGGAATCCTAAGCTATGAATGCATGCCCCCCCAACCGAGGTTCACCTAGCAAAGTGTGAAGTAGAGCTAGCAGACCACCTCCCTCATGTCGGCACGAAGGGATTCCTAAGCTAGGAATGCATGCCCTCCCCCCCCCCAACCGAGGTTCACATAGCAAAGTGCGTAGCTAGCAGCCCCCCTCCCTCGTGTCGGCACGAAGGGAACCCTAAGCTATGAATGCATGCCCTCCCCCCCAACCGAGGTTCACCCTAGAAAAGTGCGAAGTAGCTAGCAGCCATCCCTCCCTTGTGTTGGCACGAAGGGAATCCTAAGTAATGAATCCACATGCCCCGCCCAACCGAGGTTCACCTAGCAAAGTGCGAAGTAGCTAGCAAAACCCCTCCCTCGTGTCGGCACGAAGGGAATCCTAAGATATGAATGCATGCCCTCCCCCCCAACCGAGGTTCACCCTAGCAAACTGCTAAGTAGCTAGCAGTCACCCCTCCCTCGTGTCGGCATGAAGGGAATCCTAAGCTATGAATGCACATGCCCCCCCAACCGAGGTTCACCTAGCAAAGTGCGAAGTAGCTAGCAGCCCCCCTTGTGTCGGCACGAAGGGAATCCTAAGCTATGAATGCATGCCCCCTCCCCCCACCCCAACCGAGGTTCACCTAGCAAAGTGCAAAGTAGCTAGCAGCCCCCACCCCCCTCGTGTCGCCACGAAGGGAATCCTAATTAAGCTATGAATGCATGCCCCCCTACCAAGGTTCGCCTAGCAAAGTGCGAAGTAGGAACCCCCCCCCCCCACACACACACACACTTTCAGTCGACAGGCCAGAGAGGCATATATCTCACCAAGATGGATCGTAAAACGGACCAAGAATAATCCACCTTGGTCGTGCAACCTCTCTCTTGTTGTTGGTGAAAGTGATGACCGTCCATGCGACCCCGGAGATGGGCTAGCTCGCCAATAATCACGCAAGTAGCTAGTCCCCGAAGACAACCACTGCATGCGTGTGGCCCAAACATATGTATGGAGAGGTGTGTTTTTGAGAAACAATGGACCAACTTTGATGTGGCACCGTGATTTCGAACTAGAAATCCCCACACCGAGTGAGGGTTAGGTTGACGATGCATATGTATGTTACACCACACTTCAAGCCAACGACGGGGATTCATATATGCATGCATGCGTGCATAGTATATGTGCTCAAACTTAATTAGGTCAGAATCTCACCATGACTATACTACTATAACAAGAACCAAATGAAGAATCCTCCATGGTAACCTATATTGTTGTTGGTCAAGGTGATCATGGATGGCCACGCGGGCCCATGAATATATAGGCTTGTCGCTGATAACCACGCGAGGGAGTGTATCTTTCGAAGGCAACCACTACAAGCATATATATGGAGGTGCTGCATGCATGCATGTTTGAATACACAACATTGATGTGGCGCGTGTGTCAAAAATCGTACACTAGCTCCCCACACAGAGCGAGATTGGTTCATGATGTGTCGTTGTACTAGCCACTTCGACTCGATGGCAGGGATTCATTCGTACACATGCATGTGTGTGCTCAAAGTGTATCATGCATGTCATCCCAGAGCAAAGAAAATAATCCCCTCTTAAGTCAAATTAACCTCTCTTGTTGTCAGGCAAAAAGAAGTGATGGACCAAGTGGGCCCACAGATGGAAAGCATCGATATCGCTGATAACCGCTTAAGTGGGTGCGAGAGGACAACCGCCACCGCTTTGCATGGGGGCCAAACATATATATGTTGAGTACCCAAAATGCACAACTTTGATGTGCCACATGCCTCAAAAACCATAAACCATGCACCCACACAGAGCGAGGTTCATATCAAGCGTACTACATATGATGGTCTCCTTCCCCCTCTTCACTGCATACTATATGCTCCTCGTCAGAATATATGTACAACCCTAAAGAATCCTCATCGATGGTGAAATTAATTAACCTCTCCCGATGTAGGTCAAAGTGATGCATGCATGCATGCATCGACGATGGCCTCGTGGGCCCACAGATGGAAGCATCACACGTGAGTGTCCTAGCTAGGATATATATGCATGTGGCCCAAAAAGGTGTTGTGTGATGTTTGAATAACCAATTTCACAATTTTGATGTGGCACGTGCCCCGGTAACCAAAAAGTCCCAACATTGAGTGAGGTGTACTTGTTCACGCACGCATACATATAGTATATATGATAGTCCCTTCCCACCTCTTCGACACGTATTATATACCACAATAACACAAACAAAAAATATTCTACCTTGCTGGTCAAATTAACCTCACTGCTGGCTGTTCGTCAAAGTGATGGACGACGACCTCGTGGGCCCATAGAAAGTGTCACCCGCGAGTATCGAGTGCCGTGTAGGACAACCATCGACTGCATGTGGCCAAAACATTTATGTATGAAAGGGTTGTGTAATGTTTTAAATAACGAATTCATGACTCTGATGTGGCACCGGCCTGCCTAACAAAATGGCCAACCCACACTGTGGCTCACAACTCGTTGTGTACTGCGAGCCAGCCCCCACCCCCAGATGCACAGACCCATACACACACCGCGAATCCACCGCAACTATGATCCATGTTAAATTATTTATCCCGTGGTGAACATACATGTTCCCAAAGGAGGGACATTTTAATTTCAAAAAAATCACAGAGATCATTAAGACGTTTTAGTACATTGATTGATTGGTTTTCTATGGGTATAATGTGCAAAAATGAAATTTGAGCTACATGCACACGTGACAGTGCACCTAAATGGATTGCAAAAACACATGTCTCACTGGGTGCATGTTTACTCCCCGTGCAACAAATTTCAAACATTGAGTATCTTGATTTTTAAACTCTAGTACATCCAAAACTTATTTGAAGCTCATGAAACTTATCGTGTTGTCATATGGACACCAATAAAAAGTGGCATTGTACTTTTTTGTCAAATTTGAGACCCTTCTTGATGTAATCTTTATCTAATTACAAACGGGAGATCATTAATAATTGGGAACCAATATCCCAAACGGATTATTTATTCGAACCATGAGCGTTAGACCAACAATGGATACGTGACATGCTTCGATTAAGAAATAAAGCGACAACATTAATCATCCAAATAGAAAAATAATATACATGCCGCCGCGTGACCCGTGTGGTGTGCAAGCAGGCATGAGTTGACGGGACACACGCGAGCAGTCCGCCGTGTAGGCAGACGGGGAGGTGTGCGTGCAGGTGTGTGAATTGAGGGAGGTGTGCTCGCTGCATAGTGTCATTAGGAGGCGTGCGAGTAGATGTCTGAAACTTTGGTAGGCAAGCCAGCATTCCGGTGCGCAGGCTCACCGGGAGGCGAGCCATCGGTTTGATCGCCACCTGCCTCTCTCCCACAACTCCCACTACTCCATATTAATGGTGCACCCGAGCGGCCGCACGCCCCATCCTCGCTACGCACACACAATCCTCTCTCTCCGCTTGCATACTCGACGCCGCTCTCAGTCCTCAAAGCCATCAGTGTATGAGGATGCCGCCAAAGCGCCTCATCGGAGAGAGTGGCGACGCCGGGGCTGCTAAAGCGCCGGAGCATGGCATGGAGATGGAGACAAAGGTTGCCGTCACCGTCGGCGAGTTATCGCTGCACCCTGACATCGTCGACGGCATCGAGCTTCCACAGCCGGAGGTGGAGTTCCACACCGACTCCGACGACCACTCCGGCGACGACTCCGACGACCACTCCAGCGATGACTTCGACGACGATGGACAACTGGTTAGTCATCTATACCCTTTTATTTGTCAAATAGATCATAGGGTTTCTCTGGTTACTCCTGCCTCCCCCTTTTTGGAATAGAAATCTTGTGGCTATGTTCTCCCAATCCATGAAATCTAGTAAGTTTCATTAGATCCATGTAGTGTAATGATTGTTTGAATGGTACAGGTGATAAGTGATTAGTTGTTTCATCTGTGCAAATGATTTCTGCTAGTAATCCGACTAGGGTTAGTGTTTGTGCTAATAATTCCTAGCCTTGACTTCATAATTGATGTTGAATGACCTACATATGTTTGTGCCATTATTTTCTTCAAGATTAGTCTGTATATAGACGACTGTGCTTAAAAATCGAACCATAATCTCTGGATATGTATAAATAAATAGCCATAAATTCCTAATCCTACTTCACGGCATGTAATCAGTGATTTGATGACAAATTTGTTTTACTATTTGTATAAGTGTTGTCTGACGATGTGGACATCGAGGATGAAGATGCCCAGAGGAGGTACAAGAGGCGAATCCTAAGGGAGCTTTATGCGGGAATGCATAACAGGCGTATTAGGACTTGGAACGACGGCTATGGATGCCCATTTTGCAACCACAAGATTCATGACGTGTATCTAAGTGTTCTGGCGCATGCAAGAGGATGGGCCGTTGGCTCCTTCAAGAAGAAGTGTTCTCACTAGGTGGCGCACGGTGCATACGCCGAGTACCTGGAGAAGCTTCAGGATCGTGCCGGCCGCATGTGAGATGAGACGTGGGATGGATCGAACTTTGTACGCTTGAGTATGCTTAATGACGGTTGAACTATGTATTTATGGTTGAATTATGCTTATTTACGTGTACGCTTATTATCTATGTCTGAGTATGTTAAATATTTCGCCAAATTTTGGTAAAAATTACAACAGGGAACAAATAAAGCAGGACAGAGGTAGTACGTCAATCACACACGGTTCCCAAAATTGGAACCGTGTTAACGGCATGTTCACATATAGCCCATTTACAGCCCGCTAACCCAGGGCCCGTTACGACCTATCCGAATTAGGCCCAGTAGCATCATCTGGACGTCCAATATGATTCCAGCCCATTTTAAGTTCCAGCCCATGTATGGCCCATGATGTCTTTCGGCCCAGATGAGGCCATTTGTAACTCTTGGCCCATTAATGGCCCGTGGTGAAACTGGCCCGTAATGAACAGTGTATCACTTTATACCCATTAACGACCCATTAATCCATTGGGCCGTTTGTGGCCCATGTTATCTTTCGGCCTTCTTAGGGCCCATTTATTCTTGGGCTCACTTCCAGCATTCGGTTACTTACGGCCACATCGCCATTTTTCGCTAGGGCCAAATTCAGCTCGTGGCTATAGTCGGCCCGTTTGTGGCATGTTAATACGTTGGGCCGTTTTCATAGCGTCATCAAATACGACCTATTAACGACGGCCCATGATGGTCGGCCCAAGAACGGACGACTCCAACTCTAGCCCGTTTACGACCATAATGCAGTCTGTTTTGGCCCATGTTTGGCCAATCGATCATACGGTCCGTCTAAGGCCCATTGATGATACGGCCCGTAGAAGGCCCATTGTTTCTATGACCTGTAGGAAGCCCAGTGTCACTACAGTAAATATGTAGCCCATGGCCTGTTAAAGGCGGGAAACTACTATAGGTTTAGACCTGCTAATGGCCCAAGATGATTATAGGCCCACGTTTTGGCCGATATGAGTAACGAGCCGGCCTGAAGACCGACAACACTGAGATCCACTAAACCTTCTGGCCTAAATTACAGCATACCGACCAAAGAATAAACCTAGACTATACAACAACAAAATTACGGCATATTAGGAATCAAAGTTCGCTACCTGGTGATAATAAAGTGCAACATGACCGTGGATTACATACACTGAGCATCAAAGGTCGCCACCAGTGCATATAAACGCGCCGACAAAAGAATATACAAAACTGAGAGCACTTCAGAAGGCACTAGACATGGCAAGCTCGGGCCCCCGCAAGCAGCCGAACAAGCTGATGAGACCTCAGTTATGTCAACGATAGATGCTTCATCCCTAGCTGTATGGCACCATAGTGCGCAAGGCAGTCCCCTGACATCTCATTACATATTTGACTTCAAGTCGGAGCTGAGCTGAAGCAAGCCTTTCCGCTTTAAGTTGAGATTGAAGAAGTCGAACTGATTGAGACAGCGACTGCATAGAGGTTGTCTCACACCTGCTGGTGAGTAGCTTCAACTCACTGTATTCATCAAGACAGGACCTTGGGTCATCTCGCTGTCCTCAAGATGGTTTGGCTCACTATCTTTCCTAAAGTTCTGCCTGGCATAAGAGATATGACTCTGAAAGAGAAACAAGGAGACACGTAACAGGTTTCACAATTATATAAACAAATAAATGGATCTGCTCAAGATAAGGAACATGTTTTACAACTACAATTTAAAATCGGTAGTTGTTGCAAACATCCAATCAGATGTAAACAAAGAAAGGAGGAAATGATGCCTATCCAAATCTATACTAGAACAAAGTTTGAAGGCTTGAGAAGGATGAACTTACATTACATGTTAACACGGGCTGGACAAAGCCGTTCTCCATGTTGGTGGAAAGATAATTCAATAAATTCCCCAAAGAAAATTCTTTATAAGCATTGCCATTATTCTACATTTTGCAAAGAGTAAATATAGATCAAATAATATAGGAAGAAATAGAGGATAATGAAGCTCAGGTGTAGACTGATGATACATAATCAAATAGCAATTAATTAAGTACATCGTTACAAGAAAAAGGTACTGACAAGAGGAATGCACACATCAACGTGTGCAGTGGCATTGGCTTTATTCAACATTTTGGTAAGAGTAAATATAGATATGATAATTTGGAGAAAGTGGAGGGCAGGGCAGATAAGATGCAGAGTAATGCTAGACAATCAACTATCTCGCGATGCATGTACAGTAATACCACCACCATCCGTCTTTAGTTGTCGCTCAAATGGATGTATCTAGCACTATTAAGTTCTAAATACATCCAATTGATCAACAATTAATTCGACATGAGGGAGTACATGACAACAGGTACTTACGTGAGCAATCCAAAACTTCATAACCATTGTGTTAATTCTACATTTATCTAAGAGTAAATATAGATCTTATAATTTCAAGCAAAGAAAGGATAAAGAAGCGAACATTTATAGTGATGCTAAATAATCAAACAGCAATGAGAGTAAGTATGCTGACAAAGGGCAAGAGGTACTGACAAGAGCAATGCAGGGCCCAGATTATTGTGCGACCCTATGATCCTTTGAGCAAGGAGATTCATCTAAAATTAGTTTTCATACAAGAGAGAAGGTAAGGCACATGCAGAAATTTAGGAGTTCAAATTTAGAATTGATATCATAGATTACACGATGCCGGGTCATCGGCCGGTTCTAATAGGGGTTTGGCCACTGGAGTAGGGGTAAAGTTTGTTATAGTTGGTCCTGTGTTTTCTGTGGCTGCTGATCTATCTGATTTAACAGGTATCACTACATTTTCCAAATACCTAGTTTGTACTCCTTGAGGATCTGCAATCACCCTCTTCCTTTTCGACATCTATTACGAAAGTACAACATTTGATTGGAAAAAAATAGTATGACGACACATGGAATAGGTACAGAAAATGGATAGGTATAGTATATACTCATATATGATGCTTAAACTAAGCAGATGTTGTAACAAAGTAGAAGTAATGCAAGAGGTCAGATGCAAAATATGTGCGACCAATACAACCTTGCCAAGTTAGAGCATGCACCTTGATGGGTGAATAAGATAGGTCATCCTCCACCATGCCAAGTTTGTTAGCCAGTGGATTGTTCCGCAATATTCCTCTCGTGGGCCCATTCTCATATTCATTTTGATAATATTAAATACCTGACATGCATGAAAACACAAAAATAAATGAGATTATCTTTGTAATGTAGAAGTGATTCTAATCTAATACTTCCTCCTTGTAAACCCCTTTGTGCTATCTCTGCAATTCTTCTGAGAGGTGCCATGCATGCTGTAATTTGGTGTGTGCATTAATATAATGTGGCCTACTACTCAAAATACGAGAGCTCCAGAAGTGATGATACTTCGCAGATGATAGCTTCAACATATGGTAAAGAAGAACAAGTCGAATTCGACTGACAGATTCAAAATATACTAAGGGAGAATAACTCAACCCCGACCAAATTAATCGCAAGAGAAGAGGATCATCTTAAAGAAGAGCAGAAGAGCAAGAAGATTGAAGGTATTACAAGTCTTTCTATACAATGTCGGTTGGCCACCCATGATGAACAAGAGCACATAGAGAAATACTATTCCTTCCGATCTCTCCATATGTGGCTCACATGCATTTAGAAACTAAAGTAGGAACATTTAGCTGACCAATTAAACATCTCTCAGTTTTACTAATATCAGCATAATATCAGATTTGAATTTGTACAATTAAGCTTGTTTAGCTCGATGGTTGGAGCAGTGGTATTACGACACGAACCACGTAGGCTGATCGTCGTAATCATAAAATGGGGAAACCATAAGCATGATGAGTATAATATTGACCGTGGCAGTGGGATGGAAGATCTGAACCTGCAAACCGCGCAAATGGTAGTTAGAAACCGATATTTTCTTTGAAATAGCAACTAAGATTTGGTATGAACAAGAAAGTACAGTCAATAACTGACAAAGAAATGCAATTATGCTTTCTCTCTGTATGTCACGACATGCATTTGGAAACTCAAGTGAGACCTTTAGCTAACCAATTAAATGTGTCTGCTAACTAATATCAGTATCATATCACAATCATATTTGAACAACTAAGCTTTGGAATTTTGAGTGTTGTGTTGTTTAGCTTGAAAGGTGGAGTAACACTAGTATGACAGAAAGCACCTACGCAGATCATAGTAGAGTAGATAAAAGGGGAAGAGCCTAAGCATCAAGAGTAAAATCAGGAAAGTGGAACTAGCTAGACCAATGGGTGGAGCACATCCTTTTCAAAATGAATATAGGAACATTAGGTGACCAATTAAACGTTCTCTATTGTAGTAATATGAGCATCATATCAGATTCGTATTTCAACACGTAAGCTTTGGAATTATGAGTGGCATGTTGTTTCGCTTGATGGGTTGAGGTCTTGAGGAGCAGTGCTAGCATGACACGAAGCAGGGAAGCACCTAAGATGATGGTAGTGAATATAAAGGGGAAAACCATAAGCTTTATGAGTATAGTGACCGTGACATGGCAGATCTGAAGGTGCAAACCGGACAAAGCTACTTCAAGAACCAATGTTTGCATTCAACTAGCCACTACGATTTGGTACGGACAAGAAAAGTACAGTAAACAATTTAAGATCTATTTTCTAGGTGAGATCAATAACTTAAGAACATATGGAAGAGACCACCTCTCTTGCGACGCCGTGTAGGCCCCTGCTGATATGTTGAGGGTGCTGCGGGTGCGACGGCTGTCAGCGGCGGGGAAGAAGACTTTAGATGGCAGATGGCCGGGTTGGGGGATAAAGCGTGCGGATGTGCGGAACAAGCTAGATATGGTGGGGTGCTCCCGACTACCGGGTTCCCACGGGTTAGGGGCATGGAAACGAGTGACAATTCGGACACGGTGAAAACGTTGCATCTCATACAACACACAAGCATTCGTTCACGGGCGGTCGTCTCGACGGTTATACCTTCGAAGCGTGCATTTCGGGGCGGTTCAAAATCGTCGAGGGAAGTAGTCGTTCACGGGACATAGGGGAAGTAGTCGTACATGTTTCGTAGATGTTCGGGGTCGTCGGTAGTTGTACAGAGTCGTTGTTGGACTTCACGGATCAGAGGTCTCCGGACGTAGCGGTACTTGGCGTCTCATCATTTTGTCGTAGTCGGACTTGATAAAAATGCACACCGCTGCAGCTGTGGTACTTGACGGAAGAAAACACTGACGTGGGTACCCGAACTTGGCGCATCCGGGTCGGGTAAGTTTTGCAGGTAGAGGTACTTGGAGAACTTGAGGTGATCTTGGCTTGAGGGACAACATACGAGACTTGGGCGACGCTAGGCATCGGGATCAGGAGCAAAGGAGGCCAGTGGCACTGGACGGCAGGGCGGCTTGGCGAAGCGAGCGGGCAAAGCAAGCTCGCTGGGTCTGGGCGCCGACGAGGAGATGCGGAGGCGGCAGGGTCTTGGACAGCGACGCAGACCGACAAAGCACCTTGGCGCGGCGATGTGCCGTGGCCTCGGAGTTGGCCGGAGAGGACGGCTCGGGCAGGGGACGACGCGAGGTTGCAGGGGACGGAGGACGGAGGAGCTTGGTGGCGAGGACGTCGTCGAGGAGGAGCGAGGCCGTGACCCTAGGGCGCTCGCGATGGAGGCAGGGCCGGGATGGACGGGACCGGGCGCGAGGCTTCAAGGCGAGGAGGAGAGGATGGGGCAAGGGCGCCGCTCCTCTGTGCGTGCGTGTGTGGCGGCAGGCAGGAACAAGAGGGAGAGAATGAGATGGGGATCAGGACGAACGAGGGAGATGGCGGCGCTGGAGGAAGGATCGAGGGAAAAAGAGGGGGTCGACCGGCCTAGGGTTAAGGGCAGAGGGTCGGCTGGGCCTTGGCCTTGGTGGGTCGGCCTGGCTGCTAGGCTTAGGGAGGCCACGGTGGCCTGGGTCGGCTGCTACGACCAGGCCGAAGCTTGGTCTCCTTCTTCTCCTTTCTCCCAAAAAATGTAAAATGTCAAAGAGGAAAAGGAGAAGAAAGGAAGGTAGAGATAGAATTTGGGCAAGAGGTTAATTTCCGGACTCACAACACCGAGTTTGATCCCAGGAAAATAGAAGTGGGCATGATTGCAAGCTTAAATTCAAACTCATTTGAATATAATTGAATGGGTTTGAACTAGGACTTGCTAAAAGGAAGGTCCAAAATGTTGTGAATTTTGGTGGAGCTTGGGAAAGCGATGAAAGAATATATGGCAAGGTTGGAAACCAAGAATTAAGATAACAAAGGTATTGGGATAATTTGCAAGTGTGTTATGGTGATTTCCAAATAAATGGAATAATTTTATTATAGCTCCCTAATAATATTAAGAGGCTTTAATATGTTATAAAGAGAAATCACAAGTGAATTCCTCGATTTAAATGGATCAAAGACCCATGCCATTTATTTAGTTGAGTTGTAAAAGATTTATGAGATGATGGCATGATGACATGATGCAATGCAAAAATAAAAGGGCAGGTGCACAAATGAAACATAATGCGTAAACCGGAATATATGGAAGTCTTCAAGGCGTCGGTCTCGGGCGTTACAACACTCCACCACTACAAGAGGATCTCGTCCCGAGATCTAGGATGGCACCGGAGGGAAAAGAAAGAGGAAGATAAGAGGTAAAACTAAATTGCTTCTTTGACGAACGAGTGAAACCACGAACCTTGAGAGGTTGAGCAAATTGAAAGAACGAATACAATGGAATGAAAGAGATTGCGAACAGTCCGTTAGAAAAGAGGAACACGGAACATTACGGGAACTTGAAGGTTGCAAAGACATGAATCAAGAGTTTAAAGGACAAGATAGAATTAGAAACCACTCTGGTTAAAACAAGATGAGAGAGGAAGAATACGGGCAGCACTCAGGTTGAACATGGAAGGAATAGAACATGAACTTGGCAAAATGAAAGCACCTGGATGAGACTCCGATTAAAAGAGGAACGATAGACACAACACTCCGGTTAAATCGATAAGCATGGAAAAGGACATGGTCTTGACAAAACAAGATGATGGGTCGAAGAGAGCAACATCACAATGCCTCCTAAGAAAAAATTGAAGATAGATCATTGAAATAAAAGAATGGAGAAGAAAATGCCAACTTCTGCCACAAATGCGCTTGGAAAGCATCCTTGCAAAGAAGAATTGAACGGAGTTGTTGCAAAATCAACAACGAAAAGAATAAGCTTGTAGTGGGCTTATGGAAAACATCTCAAGACTATGAGGTGACAACCGGCCACTAATGGAAACCATTGATTTGATTAAGAGCACCAAAAAGATGACAAACTTCTTCACCGAGATGAGAAGGAGAAAATTGGATCATAGATACGCACCAAAAATAGCAACATTCCTTAGGGAAAGCTTTAGGTGAAATATATCCCAAGATAACTCCAATGAAGAGATTGATGGATTTAAAATACCTCATTCTTGACAACATGTGAATCACGAAGCATGAAGGGAAATTGTCAAGAATGACATAACACCATCTCAAGAGATAAGGTAGAAAGAATTGCACTTCGGAATGCAAGATGAAGAATACTTGAACTCCTCAAAACAAAACATGTGTTGAACACCATGTTTAATTTTGAGTATAGCTTGGCGGGTCATAACTTCGAGAGAAAACTTGAAGAACAATTGATGAATGAAAAGAATCCTTGACGAACCACCATGTTGAGCCTCCGTGAAGAACTCTGGTAAGAAAAGGATGATAAAAGAAAGAGAAGTTGAAAACACAAGGTGAAGCCTTGCAATGATTTAGATGGATCTTCGTGATGATGAGAGCTTGGAACTCCGAGAAAAGAAAAGATGAAACAATTGAAACCGAGAATTTATTCATCATGAACAAACTCCGAAAGAAGGAATTAATCACTTGGATGAAAAAAGAACAAGAATTATGTCATGCTTATCCTTCACCAATTCAGATTGATGACAAGCAACGGATTTGGCATACTACTTAAACTCGTAGAAAGGATTAAGAGAGACATAGCGCAAACTTGAGAAGGTCTTCAACAATTACGCAGAGGATTTGGAAAGAACGAATGAATTAATATGAGAACATAGGGAGAGGAATCTTGAACAAACCGCCGTAAGAAGAATTAAAAAACGAACAAAGAAAAGATAGCGAAACCTTGGGAAGAATTAGAAAATGAACGAAGATACTTGAGGGGATTTAGATACATGAGAACGGAGAGATCATGAACTGATTAGTGAATACTTGAATGATGCACTGGTAAGATTTGGAGAGTGAGATGTTGAGAATGAATAATTCTAAGATGATGGCTCTGGAGAATCAAACTGAAAAGATTTCTGAATTGCTCCGGATGGGTGAAAAGAATTCTCACAATCTAAAACAATTATGAGAGGATGCCATCAAGCTAGAACCATGAATCTTGAAGAGAATGGAGCAAGATTTAAGAGAAACTCTTCTTTGGTCTTCAAATGTTGAGAATGACGATGAGAAACACCAGCATGAATTGTTGAGGCACTCCGGGATGAAAATTAGAAAGGTTGAACCAACGATGAAAAGAATTTGAAAGATCTTGGAGAAAGACATTTGACTGATGATAATTCATCCTTACATCAAACTTTGCAAAGAATTTGAGAATAACTCCGGAAAATTAGAAGAGTCAGGTAAGATCCTGGGAAAAGACCTGTGGGTTAGGGCCCACTCAAAAGAAACACCGTTGAAAAATTTAAAGAGAGACTGCGTCGGTTGAATTAAATGGCTTGAATGAGATAATTATCTCCAGATAGCTTGAACGGATTGGGAATGGAAATGCGAATCTTCTGAGATATCTTCAACACTCCGGAACAATTGAATAACAAGAACTGAAAGATTATGAGGTGCGCCGGTATGGGAAAACATTTTAAACGGGGAAAAGGATATGATCGACAAAGCTTGAATTGATTCCACCGGGGAAGATAAGAGAACAAAGGATGATAAACTTGGAGCTTCCTTTAGCATCTTCATGAGAATCACCGGATAAGAGCATTGAGGAAAAGAATGAAGAGACTTCACATCCATACGATGGATTAAGAAATCTGAGTCCTTGAAGAAAAGGGTGGGAGGGTGGGAAAACAAAAACAACTTGGGTCGGATGAAACGAACACCGTTGAGAAAAAAGCTTAGAATTGATCTTGCGAATGTTGAAATGATCGGATCCACTTGAAGAGAAGCACGTCGGTTGGGAAAGAATTGACATGACAAGCTCAGTGATCAAGAAGGATTAGTATTCACATAGAAATATGAGAAAACCATTTAGGAAAGGTATGGAATCAACACTTGACATTGAAGCAACTCGAATAACACAACTTAAAACAAAACGAAGGAGTGGCTTGTAGAATAGGCCAGAAACAAACATATGATAGATCCCATATTGTATCATGTGTCTGTTGGAAAGATATCCATCGAGATACTTGAATTCCCACTTATAAACTCCCGAAACTTTCTGGTTATGCAATCAGGTGTTGGGGATACAGGGGACACAATATATATCACCCAAACTAACAATACCTAGATCCAAATTGTATCCATCCTTCAACACATAACCAAGAAACCTTCGAAATCGTTTACCTCAACCTTCGAAAAGCATCCGTTATAATGAGTTATGGCAATACTCCCGAACTCGCCCGATCGGGTTATCGAGGTTATCTCACCAACAATTGCATAAAAGAGATTTTCGATGTCGGCAAAACTCGTGTATTCCAGAATCGCAACGATAAAATTGTGACGACAACACCTCGGAGCTCAACTCCCCGGGACACTGCCACAACCCCTAAATGTCAGGAGGCACCAAGAACAATATTCTCGTCACAAAACCATCGGCATGATTCCAAGATACCCGCGTGATCCTAAAAAAATTTAGTGAAATTTGAGAAGAGAAAGAGTCAAAACTCTACGTCAGGATGCCTCACCAGAGCGTATTTAAGGACCGAGGAGTAAAAAGAATCCTACTCTCGATATATAATCCTAAGACTCAAAACATTTTTGTTCTAGACTCAACAACGCCAAAGAAACAATCAAGCGTAGGGCTCCTAAGTAGGGATGGCTCGATTACCAACTTGTAACGCCCTCGATGCGGCTATATCTCCCACGTGTCGAAGCACGACTTAGAGGCATAACCGCATTGAAAGCAATGTCGCAAGTGAGGTAATCTTCACACAACCCATGTAATACATAAGGGAAAGAGATACATAGTTGGCTTACAGTCACCACTTCACACAATACATAAATAAACATCCATCATCCAGATTACACTCAAGGTCCGACTACGGAACCAAAATAAATGAAGACTACCCCAAATGCTACACAGATCCCCGGTCTCCCAACTGGGCTCCACTACTGATCAACTGAAACGAAACAACACAATGAACAAGATCTTCATCGAGCTCCTCCTTGAGCTCGGGTGCGTCACCTGCACGGTTTCATCGGCACCTGCAAACTGGTTTTGGAAGTATCTGTGAGTCACGGGGACTTAGCAATCTCACACCCGCGAGATCAAGACTATTTAAGCTTATGGGTAGGAGAAGGTAGTGAGGTGGAGCTGCAGCAAGCGACTAGCATATATGGTGGCTACATTCGCAAATGAGAGCGAGAAGAGAAGGCAAAAGCACGGTCGAACAACTATGATCAAGAAGTCATCCTAGAACCACCAACGTCAAGCATAACGCCACCACCGTGTTCACTTCCCGGACTCCGCCGAGAAGAGACCATCACGGTTACACACGCGGTTGGTGTATTTTAATTAAGATCAACTTCGGGTTTTCTACAACCGGACATTAAGAAATTCCCATTTGCCTCATAACCGCGGGCACGGCTTTCGAAAGATAATACCCTGCAGGGGTGTCTCAACTTAGCCCATTATAAGCTCTCACGGTCAACGAAGGATATTCCTTCTACCGGGAAGACCCGATCAGTCTCGGAATCCCGGACTACAAGACATCTCGACAATGGTAAAACAAGACCAGCAAAGCCGCCCGAATGTGCCGACAAATGCCGATAGGAGCTGCACATATCTCGTTCTCGTGGCACACCGGATGAGCAGTCCGCATAACTAAAACCAGACCCCAAGTTTCCTTGAGGGGGCGCCAAAAGCGCTTAGTTTGGGCCAACACTCGAGGAGCATTGGCCCGGGGGTTAAAATAAAGATGACCCTTGAGTCTGCAGAACCCAAGGGAAAAAGGCTTAGGTGGCAAATGTTAAAACCAATGTTGGGCCTTGCCGAGGAGTTTTATTCAAAGAGAACTGTCAAGGGGTCCCATAAATCACCCAACCGTGTAAGGAACGCAAAATCGGGAACATAATACCGATATGACGGAAACTAGGCGGCAAGAGTGGAACAAAACACCGTGCATAAGGCCGAGCCTTCCACCCTTTACCAAGTATATAGATGCATTAATTAAATAAGATATATTGTGATATCCCAACAAGTAAACATGTTCCAACAAGGAACAACATCTCCATGTTCCAACAAGGAACAAACTTCATCTTCACCGCAACTAACAACGCTTATAAGAGGGGCTGAGCAAAGCGGTAACATAGCCAAACATCAGTTTGCTAGGAAAGGATGGTTAGAGGCTTGACATGGCAACATGGGAGGCATGATATAGCAAGTGGTAGGCATCGAGAGCATAGACATAGCAAAAGAGCGAGCATCTAGCAAGCAAAGATAAAAGTGATTTCGAGGGTATGGTCATCTTGCCTGAAATCCCGCAAGGAAGAAGAACGAGTCCATGAAGAAGACAAACGGACGAAGTCGAACGAATCCTCACAACTCCGGAACGAAACCGAAGCTAACGAGAGAAGCAACCCGGAAAGAAGCAAACAACATGGTAAAGACACAAGCATAAACATGTCATGATGCACAAACAAGTATGATGCATGTCCGGTTTAATGAGGCATGGCATGGCAATATGCACAAACAACACTACAAGTTAGTGGAGCTCAATATGCAACGAAGTTGCATATTGACAAAACACCACATCAATTATTTAGTTCTCTCTCGGTTATGTACTCAACAATGTTAAATATTGGTTAACATGGCAAGTGGTGAAGCATAACAAAACTATACCATCTAAACAATTTAAATGGGGCCAGATATAAAAACAACAAATCCGGTAAATCCCCATATGCATTTAGCAATTTAATGCAACAACAATTTTAGACATTTTAAATGTTGTTATCATGATGCGGATGACATATACAAGTTTTAAGCAATTTTATGAAAATGTTGACATGAGCATGATACGAGGCATTTATCGCTATGGCAGAAGGAAAAGGGTGCCACGGCGATTTAATCCGAAAATGATGCCACGGCAACATATCGGTTCCGGTAGCTCATGGAGATACCGGTGCAAAAGGAAGCGTGCGGATGTGCGGAACAAGCTAGATATGGTGGGGTGCTCCCAACTACCGGGTTCCCACGGTTAGGGGCATGGAAACGAGTGACAATTCGGACACGGTGAAAACGTTGCATCTCATACAACACACAAGCATTCGTTCACGGGCGGTCGTCTCGACGGTTATACCTTCGAAGCGTGCATTTCGGGGCGGTTCAAAATTGTCGAAGGAATTAGTCGTTCACGGGACGTAGGGGAAGTAGTCGTACACGTTTCGTAGATGTTCGGGGTCGTCGGTAGTTGTACAGAGTCGTTGTTGGACTTCACGGATCAGAGGTCTCCGGACGTAGCGGTACTTGGCGTCTCATCATTTTGTCGTAGTCGGACTTGATAAAAATGCACACCGGCTGCAGTCGTGGTACTTGACGGAAGAAAACACCCGACGTGGGTACCCGAACTTGGCGCATCAGGGTCGGGTAAGTTTCGCAGGTAGAGGTACTTGGAGAACTTGAGGTGATATTGGCTTGAGGGACAACATACGGGACTTGGGCGACGCTAGGCATCGGGATCAGGAGCAAAGGAGGCCAGGGCTCCTGGACGAAGCAGGGGCGGCTTGGCGAGCGAAGCAGGCAGCAAGCTCGCCGGGGTCTAGGCGCCGACGAGGAGACGCGGGAGGCGGCAGGGTCTTGGACAACGACGCAGACTGACAAAGATCTTGGCGTGGGCGACAGGCCAGGGCCTCGGAGTTGGCCGGAGAGGACGGCTCGGGCAGCGGGACGACGCGGGGTTGTAGGGGACGGAGGACGGAGGAGCTTGGCGGCAAGGACGTCGTCGAGGAGGAGCGAGGCCGTGACCCTAGGGAGCTCGCGATGGAGGCAGGGCCGGGATGGACGGGACCGGGCGCGAGGCTTCAAGGCGAGGAGGAGAGGATGGGGCAAGGGCGCTGCTCCTCTGTGCGTGCGTGTGTGGTGGCAGGCAGGAACGAGAGGGAGAGAGTGAGATGGGGATCAGGACGAACGAGGGAGATGGGGATCAGGACGAACGAGGGAGATGGCGGCGCTGGAGGAAGGATCGAGGGAAAAAGATGGGGTCGACCGGCCTAGGGTTAAGGGCAGGGGGTCGGCTGGGCCTTGGCCTTGGTGGGTCGGCCTGGCTGCTAGGCTTAGGGAGGCCACGGTGGCCTGAGCCGGCAGCTACGAGCAGGCCGAGCTACGGCTGCTCTCCTTCTTCTCCTTTCTCCCCAAAACAGAAAATGTCAAAGAGGAAAAAGGAGAAGAAAGGAAGGTAGAGGTAGAATTTAAGAAGAGGTTAATTTCCACGGACTCACAACACCGAGTTTGATCCTGTGAAAATAGAAGTGGGCATGATTGCAAGCTTAAATTCAAACTCATTTGAATATAATTCAATGGGTTTGAACTAGGACTTGCTAAAAGGAAGGTCCAAAAATGTTGTGAATTTTGGTGGAGCTTGGGAAAGCGATGAAAGAATATATGGCAAGGTTGGAAACCAAGAATTAAGATAACAAAGGTATTGGGATAATATGCAAGTGTGTTATGGTGATTTCCAAATAAATGGAATAATTTTATTATAGCTCCCTAATAATATTGAGAGGCTTTAATATGTTATAAAGAGAAATCACAAGTGAATTCCCTCGATTTAAATGGATCAAAGACCCATGCCATTTATTTAGTTGAGTTGTAAAAGAGATATGAGATGATGGCATGATGACATGATGCAATGCAAAAATAAAAGGGCAGGCACAAATGAAACATACGGCGAAACCCGGAATATATGGAAGTCTTCTGAAGCGTCGGTCTCGGGGCATTACATGCCCGCTACTAAAACAACTAAAACATGGAATTTCCTTTCATGCTGAACATGGATTTAGTGGGTCTCTGTGCTATTTGTTACCCAGCCGATGAACCGAGAAAGAAAGGAAGGGGATAGACAGTCTTTGCTCGCTCCGCCCCCGCCGCTTCTTATTCAGCTCCTCACGGGCCATGTGCATCGCTCTACGTGAGTTGGGCTACATAACATATGGGCTATCTTAATACCTCCTGATCCCTATATCTCTGTATATGCACAACAAAGACATGTTTTTTTCTTAGGTTTCTTATCTTTTTCCCTCCTTTTTTGCAGGAAAAATATGCATGGCCAGGTTTCTCATCATGATAACCATGTTTTCAAACTTGCTAAAAAATACAACCATGCCAACTTTACTCTCTCATCATAGTGCCCATATTTTCAAACTGAGCATATTCATATTATGCAAAGTTTCCCTTTTCCCGTACTATTATTTAACAACCTAATAAACATGTTTAAAAAATATCATGATATAGTTGAAGGTTCTTGCAGCATGAAACTATTTTCATCGACAACATGTCTTCAGCAGGTCTCCGCGCCATTTGGCGCAATGGGTCAACTAGTATATATAGCATGCAAGAAGTAAAATAGTAGGCAGTGATATCTAGGACGTACAGTAATACTTAGGACAAAACTAAAGCATATTAACTATATGTGTAATTTAGCACATGTAACATGTTCACTGCCAGAAGTATGGCCCTACAGGTGCAAGCAGAATAACGCGTCTCATGAAAAACTGAATGATGCCCTGAAGAAATTAAAAGGTGCGGTGCTTATGCTAAGAAAGTGAACGAGGCGCCCGGCTGTTGGATAATAGTACACGATTCTCGGCGGCGTATGGGTATCGTTGGCATACTTGATAGCTAAGGATCGTCGATGGTGCTCGTGTTGCGGTTGAGTTTGGGCGGTCGCCGCCGTCATTTGAGCGACTCCGATGCTAGGGTTGCGGCGCCTGTCGACATACAAGAAAGCTCATCTGTAGTAAGTGAACAGTTGCACTATAAAGAGAAAAAACGAAGGAGTACAAATCGAAATAACCTGATGAGGCTGCGGCGTCGGTAAAGCAGGGCCGGTGGAGTTGAATATGGCGTCCGTGAAGCGGGTCTGGTGCAGTGGACGAAGGCTTCGGCGGGCGCGTTTTACAGTGCTTTCGGTGAGGCGGATTTGTTGCGGCGGACGAGGGCTTGTATGAAGGGCCAGCGAATGGACGGACGAGGGAGTCAGTGAAGGGCCTACACTGTGGTGGACGAGGGCGCCGGTTAAGCAGATCCGGTGCGGTGGACCATGATGGCAGTCAAGGAGATCTGGAGCGGTGTACAAGCCCGATCTGGCGGCTCCGGTGAAGTGGTGAGTTGGCAGTTGGGGGTTCCAAGGTGCGGAAGGTAGATCCGTCGGTGTGAGGTCCACCGCTGCGGCGGAGGACTAGATTCGTGGCTTCTTTGTGGTTGGGGGTCGGGAGGGAAGGGGAGGGCCTCTGGGGAAGAATGTTGGGGGCAAAGAGGGGAAAACAATGGAGTTACCAAAGCAGCCCTTTTCCGTTCATGTGGCAGGGGTAAAACAGGAATATCACAGGGCTAAACTTTTGGGCGCGAGATATTTCGATGTGAGCAGGAAGTTCGAAAGCTTTTGGCGCCTGAAATTATATTCTGCTCTTTTACGGCCGACTATTATATCATAGACGAGAATTTGTTTGTTTTGCACGTAAAAGAAGTGCAAGTTTTGAAAATCAATGTCTCCAACTCGAAACTTAGATTGTCCATTCAATTCAAATATGGATCATTGAGCTACTACAAGAAAATACCATCATATGGTCCAATTCAAATGAAATTCCAAATGTGTTTATCCTAAATATGATGAGAAAAGAAAAAAATGTGTATGTGTATGAATAAAGTGGATGATTATAAAGTTTGAACATGCCCGTATGTGTATATGTCTAGGTTTGATATATGAATTTGAAATCACGAAATCCCGGCTTAAAAATGTACCTCCGTTTAAATGAATTACAAAAGCTAATGATGGAGTCAATTCCAAAATTCCAATCTTAGGTTTGTAATTACGGTACATCAAAGTATATCACGCATGTTCAAAAGTATCGTTATCTCATAGTCCAAACTGTGAAACAAATTGATCAACCTTGAGTGCACACACTATTGACCATGTATATCTCAATTACGCTTAAAGTCCCTCAAATATAGACACCTCACTCTTTATCCTAAGCAACCCCCCCTCGTCAGCCCCCACACACACACACACACATAAGTCGTTCTCTCCCCAAACACCAACACACGATCACATTAACACCCCTCTCTCTTCTGATCTGGACCCCAATATAGGTCTCTATCACTTTATCTCTTGGGCATGCACACATCTCTTCCCCCACTCTCTAGCTAGGTCTCCTGGCATCTCTCTTTCCCAAGCACACGCACTATGTAGAGTGTATCTTTCCCATACACACAAAACGTCACCCCCAAACGTCTATCTCCCTAGTTACACTACTAGGGAAAAGCCTAGCAGCAGCGCGGGTTTTAGGTGTATCAGTAGCACGGGGATCGGCGCTACTAATAAGGGGCTACAACTAACACGTAGCAGTAGCGCGTGCTCACCGGTGCTACTGCTATACAACTGTAGCAGTAGCGCGCTTCATGGAAGCATGCTACTGCTAATAGCTCTAGCGCGTGTTGCATGGACGCGCTACTGCTATCGGGGCACTGCTGTTCTTTTCTCCACTCGCTACTGCTAATTTTAGTAGTTTTTGTTTTTTCCGCATATTTGCTTTGTATTTGAACAGGCTTTACACAAGAATCTTTAGCAGATACAAATGTCATCATGATACACATACCAATGGTTGCGAGAGCACAAATGTAATCATAGCATATACATACAAATAGTCTCATCATAATCATCATCCAATACAAAGTGGTATCTCATCATCATCTCGAAAATAGTGATACATGCAAGTATCGAATACTTGCAACTACAACGTCATCCATCTAAACAATAGTATATGCGAGAAGAGCTATCACTATGAGTGAGAGCGGAACTATGCAGTACATGAGGCGTGATTCTGAGTCCTCTCTCGCGCTAGCGTGAACCTCAAGTAACTAGCTTCTCCTTCTTGTCTGCTTTTGAAGCCTTTATGGCTGGCGCCTGAGACCCCATTCACTTGTGCCTAAAACTCAGACCACTCATTGTACACCCCCGGAACCTTCCCTTTGTACACGACATAGCACCGCCATCTCGCCATCAAGAAACTAGGTACTTGTTAGAGATGCATGTTCATCAAGAGGATGTACAATCATATGAAACAAAATATATATATCAGAGCAACACGAAAAAGAAATGGTTAATTAGCAACTAGATGCAACATACACTATGCAAACTAATTAACTAGAGGTACGCAGGTCATCGTACCCAAACAAACAAAGTAGCATTACGCAAGTTCGGCAAGGACCGTGGACATCACAAAGTTTCATCGCTACATAAAGTATACAAGTTCAACCGACACATATCATCATCATCGGCATCGTAAATCACTAGAAGTTCCATCCTTCCATATCATCGAGGATGGACCCTAGCTTCTTGAACGGTGTGAGGTCTTGACGTTGCATGCCTATGCGAGTTCTGACGTTAGCTCGCGATATAGGGTCATGGTGGAACATCCCCTCCTCATCGACAAATTCTTTCATGATGATCGTCGCAATGTCCCTTTGGATGCGAAAGAAGTCATCTCTAAGTTTATAATCCACTTCTCCATGAGAGTCTAGCGACTTGTGGATATGCTCATCATTTCTGCTTGTCATGCGAAGCTTTTGGTGATCCTTGTTGAACTCAATCATGAGATGGAGGACGTAGAATCCATCCTTCTTGCTTGGTTTTGGGACATGGATGCAGCAGGTTAGTTTTATCTGTGAAACCCATCTTTTTGTTCCTTTGTTTCCTGATCTGCATGTGGCCACCTCTAATGCTGAAGCCTTGGAGAGCATCATCCAGAATATTCATTATGTGGGTGTAGTCCTTCTTCTCATAGTCTCTGGAAGGATCGAAATACACGGCGTGGGAGACTCGTGGGTAAAGAACGATAAGGACGGCGCGCCCATTGCTGCGGGGAAAAGATACCTCAAATTATTCTTCATATGAGCGAGAAGGAATGATTGAAATGTACTAAAGGGTTGTACGGAACTGACTTACTTTGGTTAATAAGGCAGGAGGACAATTTCTTGGTCCTCTGTACCATGAAGTTTTGGAGGAAGTCCCTAGCAGTTTCACGCTCAAAGTCGCCGAGACTCAAGAATGACTCATGCATGCAGTATGGATCCGCCACACAGATTTGCGAGACTTCTTCTCTCTTCATGACGGAGCTCATATGTAGCGCAAAAAGGCGGACGATTGTAAAATCGAGCCGCCTTGTCAGAAACATCTCAAAGATATGGTCAAACCGCAGGAAGAACACCTCCGTGGGCCGTATGTCGACGTAGCACTTCCCCTCAGGCAGACGAGTCGCGTATGTCGGATATCCTGGATCCTTCGAGGCTAGTAGGCTTTTCTCAGTCGACAACACATGGTCGTGCAGTCTCGTGAGATCCCCTGATAGTGCCTCCAGCGGTTTCGATGTTAGCATCGGCTCGCCCATGAGATGGAACATGGCTGCACCTTTCACGGGTACACGCTCTTCAGAATCCATCATCTGGCTGCTATGTGCTCTGGCTTGTTTGGAGGCAACTATCTTCCCCGACCTCTTCCTCTCCTTTTTCTTGGACACACCTTCCAGACCCTTCCTTAACCCCTGCCCCAGTGTTCCCGGGCTAAGCACTGTATGACCCTCGGCTAGTTGAGCCTGTGTTGAGGCGGCATTTTCAGGCGTGTCCTGTGAGGATTTCATGAAGAGAGACTTTTTGCAATCCCTGCTATGACCTTCCTGCCCGGGCAGATCATCCATATCCTCATTAGCATGCTGATAGTCCGATTCGTCATATGGTTGACTCATCATATCTATGTCACAGTCATACGCGTTTGTATTGAGGAAACCCATTGGGTCGACCTCCGTCTCATCATCCATTATATGTTCTACAGGACCGATTAAATCAGCCAGTACTATTACACCCCCTTCATCACGTCGTCCACCGCTCTCACCCGACACTACAGGAGTTGGTAATTGCGTAGGCGGGGTGGTGGTCTCCGCACATGGTTGTTGATGTGTGGTTATTGGTGTGCTCTTGGCTGGCTCTAGACGAATAAGATTCTTCGGCCATAGCAGCACCCTACCCTTGCAGTTTCCAATCCGTGGTGGGGTCTCGTCGTCCTCTCCCACGGGATGGACTGGAGGAGGCAAATGCTCGTGCCCCGATTTCACACTGGACAAGCTAACCACAAGTGCCCAGCTGAGATCGTTGGTTGTGCAACATGGGTTGCAAGGGTTCATTATCATTCCCTTTCCCACGTCCCATCTTACGGCCTTTGATCAAGTAGAGTATGGTGCACGGGTTTCTTTGGCCTGCAAACACATATATACGTGGCGTAAAACATCCGAAAGGCAAAGAAAATGGAATATTCTATATATATATATATATATATATATATATATATGTTGGTGCGACATGTAATTACCGTGATGACGTCGAGCTCAGCCAAAGACGAAGGCCCACCTAGCGCGCCAGAGACTGAGGACGGGCTGCTATGAGCAGGAGCGGCTGCGAGAGGACGCCCGGTTGCGTAAGCAAGTGATGGTGCGGTGGTGTTGTTGTTCATGGAGTTGCTCCTGATGAAACTGGGCAACGGGAAATCATGTACCGTCTTGTCTGGATTTTCCTTTGTCCAGTTGATGATAGCTGGAACCAAGTTAGTAGCTAAATCATTTCTGCAGGCAGTTACAACTACATTGACTGCTTGCAGTAGCAACTCATTTTTCTCCTCGGCTGTTTTTTTCGCGTCCTCAGCTGCTTTTTTCTCGACCACAAGCTTCACCTTCACGTCGATGTCCGCCTGACTAAACTTATTTTTCTGCTTCTTGGCCTCTGGGCCCTCGTTGTAGAACACCTTCCACGTGGCGCCGTCTCCAGCGCTGTGCATACGACCATATTGCGGCCGCAGCCCAAAGGGAGTGCTACCTCTTGAGCACTGCGTTGGATTTCCCCGAAGAGCAGAGGATGATGCAGCAAAGTAACGTAAGTATTTCTGTCAGTTTTTGAGAACCAAGGTATCAATCCAGTAGGAGGCCACGCACAAGTCCCTCGTACCTGCACAAAACGATAGCTCATCGCAACCAACGCGATTAGGGGTTGTCAATCCCTTCACGGTCACTTACGAGAGTGAGATCTGATAGAGATGATAAATAATATTTTTGGTATTTTTGGTATAGAGATGCAAAGTGAAAATTAAAAGGCAAAGTAAAAACAGAGCAAGTATTAAAGTGATGGAGATTGATATGATGAGAATAGACCCGGGGGCCATAGGTTTCACTAGTGGCTTCTCTCAAGAGCATAAGTATTCTACGATGCGTGAACAAATTACTGTTGAGCATTTGATAGAATTGAGCATAGTTATGAGTATATCTAGGTATGATCATGTATATAGGCATCACGTCTGAGACAAGTAGACCGAAACGATTCTGCATCTACTACTATTACTCCACTCATCGACCGCTATCCAAAGATGCATCTAGAGTATTAAGTTAAAAACAGTAACACCTTAAGCAAGATGACATGATGTAGAGGAATAAATTCATGCAATATGATAAATACCCGATCTTGTTATCCTCAATGGCAACAATACAATACGTGCCTTGCAACCCTTTACATCCTTTGGGTAAGGACATCGCAAGATTGAACCCAAAGCTAAACACTTCTCCCATTGCAAGAACTACCAATCTAGTTGGCCAAACCAAACGGATAATTCGAAGAGACTTGCAAAGGTAACCAATCAAACATAAAATAATTCAGAGAAGATTCAAATATTATTCATAGATAAGCTGGATCATAAACCCACAATTCATCGGTCTCAACAACGCAAAAAGAAGATTACATCGAATAGATCTCCATGAGAGAGGGGGAGAACATTGTATTGAGATCCAAAAAGAGAGAAGAAGCCATCTAGCTACTAGCTATGGTCCCGAAGGTCCTAAGTAAACTACTCACACTTCATCGGAGGGGCTATGGTGATGATGTAGAAGCCCTCCATGGTGGATGCCCCTCGTGGGAGATCCAGAACAGGCCCCAAGATGGGATCTCGTGGATACAGGAAGTTGCGGCGGTGGAATTAGGTTTTTGGCTCCTATTCTAATCGTTTGGGGGTACGTAGGTATATATAGGAGGAAGGAGTACGTCGGTTGAGCAACAGGGGCCCACGAGGCAGGGGGCGCGCCCTAGGGGGGGCTCCCCCCCACCCTCGTGACCGCCTCTGTTACTTCTTGGAGTAGGGTCCAAGTCTCCTCGATCACGTTCGGTGAGAAAATCACGTTCCCGAAGGTTTCATTCCGTTTGGACTCCGTTTGATATTCCGTTTCTTCGAAACACTGAAATAGGCAAAAAACAGCAATTACAGGCTGGGCTTCCGGTTAATAGGTTAGTCCCAAAAATAATATAAAAGTGGAAAATAAAGCCCAATATAGTCCAAAACAGTAGATAAAGTAGCATGCAGCAATCAAAAATTATAGATACGTTGGAGACGTACCAGGCATCCCCAAGCTTAATTCCTGCTCGTCCTCGAGTAGGTAAATGATAAAAGGAGAATTTTTTATGCGGAGTGATACTTTGGCATAATTTCAATGTAAATCTTCTTAATTGTGGTATGAATATTCAGATCCGAAAGATTCAAGACAAAAGTTCATATTGACATAAAAATAATAATACTTCAAGCATACTAACTAAGCAATTATGTCTTCTCAAAATAACATGGCCAAAGAAAGTTATCCCTAAAAAATCATATAGTCTGGCTATGCTCCATCTTCCCCACACAAAATATTTAAATCATGCACAACCTCGATGACAAGCCAAGCAATTGTTTCATACTTTAACATTTTCAAAACTTTTTCAATCTTCACGCAATACATGAGCGTGAGCCATGGATATAGCACTACAGGTGGAATAGGATGGTGGTCTTGGAGAAGACAAAAAGGGAGAAGATAGTCTCACATCAACTAGGCGTATCAACGGGCTATGGAGATGCCCATCAATAGATATCAATGTGAGTGAGTAGGGATTGCCATGCAACAGATGCACTAGAGCTATAAGTATATGAAAGCTCAACAAAACAAACTAAGTGGGTGTGCATCCAACTCGCTTGCTCACGAAGACCTAGGGCATTTGAGGAAGCCCATCATTGGAATATACAAGCCAAGTTCTATAATGAAAAATTCCACAAGTATATGAAAGTGACAAAATGAGAGACTCTCTATCATGAAGATCTTGGTGCTACTTTGAAGCACAAGTGTGGTAAAAGGATAGTAACATTGTCCCTTCTCTCTTTTCTCTCATTTTTTATTTGGGCCTTTTCTCTCTTTTTTGGCCTCTTTTTTCATTTTTATTTTTTTTATTTTCGTCCGAGTCTCATCCCGACTTGTGGGGAATCATGGTCTCCATCATTCTTTCCTCACTTGGGACAATGCTCTAATAATGATGATCATCACACTTTTATTTTTCTTACAACTCAACAATTACAACTCGATTCTTAGAACAAAATATGACTCTATATGAATGCCTCCGGTGGTGTACTGGGATATGGAATGATTCATGAGTGACATGTATGAAAGAATTATGAATGGTGGCTTTGCCACAAATACGATGTCAACTACATGATCATGCTAGCAATATGACAATGATGGAGCGTGTCATAATAAACGGAACGGTGGAAAATTGCATGGCAATATATCTCGGAATGGCTATGGAAATGCCATAATAGGTAGGTATGGTGGCTGTTTTGAGGGAGATATATGGTGGGTGTATGATACCGGCGAAAAGTGCGCGGTATTAGAGAGGCTAGCAATGGTGGAAGGATGGGAAAAAGTGCGTATAATCCATGGATTCTACATTAGTCATAAAGAACTCATATACTTACTGCAAAAATCTAGAAGTTATCAAAGCAAAGTATTACGCGCATGCTCCTAGGGGGATAGATTGGTAGGAAAATACCATCGCTCATTCCCCGACCGCCACTCATAAGGAAGACAATCAATAAATAAATCATGCTCCGAGCTCATCACGTAACGGTTCACCATAATGCATGCTACGGAATCACAAACTTCAACACAAGTATTCTTTAAATTCACAACTACTCAACTAGCATGACTCTAATATCACCATCTTCATATCTCAAAACAATTATCAAGCATCAAACTTTTCTTAGTATTCAACGACTCAAAATAAAGTTTCACATATCTTGAATACCAAGTATATTAATATTAAGAAAATTACCATGCTATTAACGACTCTCAAAATAATCTAAGTGAAGCATGAGAGATCAATAGTTTCTTTAAAACAAATCCACCACCGTGCTCTAAAATATCTAAGTGAAGCACTAGAGCAAAAATTATCACGCTCAAAAAGATATAAGTGAAGCACTATGAGCAAAACTATCAAGCTCAAAAGATATAAGTGAAGCACATGGAGTATTCTATCAAATTCCAATGTATGTATGGATCTCTCAAAAGGTGTGTACATCAAGGATGATTGTGGTAAACTAACAAGCAAAAACGCAAATAATACAAGACGCTCCAAGCAAAACACATATCATGTGGTGAATAAAAATATAGCTCCAAGTAAATTACCGATGGAAGTAGACGAAAGAGGGGATGCCTTCCGGGGCATCCCCAAGCTTGGAATTTTTGGTGTCCTTGGATTAACTTGGAGGTGCCATGGGCATACCCAAGTTTAGGCTCTTGCCACTCCTTGTTCCATAATCCATCAAAAGAATTTACCCAAAACTTGAAAACTTCACAACACAAAACTCAATAGAAATCTCGTGAGCTTCGTTAGAGAAAGAAAACAAAAGACTACTTTAAGGTACTGTAATGAACTCATTATTTATTTATATTGGTTTTAAACCTACTGTATTCCAACGTCTCTGTGGATTATAAACTATTTTACTAGCCATAGATTCATCAAAATAAGCAAACAACACACGAAAAACAGAATCTGTCAAAAACAGAACAGTCTGTAGTAATCTGTAACTAACGCAAACTTCTGGAACTCCAAAACATCGACCAAAATTAGACGACCTAGATAATTTGTTTATTGATCAGCAGGAATTAGAATCAGTATTTTATCATGTTCTGGTGATTTTTAACAATTCGGGCACTGAACGCAAAGTTTCTGGAAATTACAGCAAGATCAAATAACTATCATCCAAGAAGATCCAATAGGTCTAGCTTGGCACAAACACTAATGAAAACATAAAACCGCATCTAAACAGAGGCTATATGGATTATTTATTCCTAAACAGAAGCAAAAAGCAAAAAACTAAAAATAAAATTGGGTTGCCTCCCAACAAGCGCTATCGTTTAACGCCCCTAGCTAGGCATAAAAGCAAGGATTGATCTAGGTATTGCCATCTTTGGTAGGCAATCCATAAGTGGCTCTCATGATAGATTCATATGGTAATTTTATTTTCTTTCTAGGAAAGTGTTCCATGCCTTTCTTTAATGGAAATTGGAATCTAATATTCCATTCCTTCATATCAATAATTGCACAAGGAAAGGTCTACCAAGAATAATAGGACATGAAGGATTGCAACCTATATCAACAACGATAAAATCTACGGGAACATAATTCCTATTTGCAACAATAAGAACATCATTAATTATTCCCATAGGCTTTTTAATAGTGGAATCCGCAAGATGCAAGTTTATAGAGCAATCATCAAAGTCACGGAAATCTAGCAAATCACACAAAGTTTTGGGATAGTAGAGACACTAGCACCCAAATCACACAAGGCATGAAACTCATAATTTTTAATTTTGATTTTAATAGTAGGTTCCCACTCATCATAGATCTTTCTAGTGATAGAAACTTTCAACTCAAGCTTTTCTTCATAAGATTGCATCAAGGCATCAACAATGTGTTCGGTAAAGGCCTTATTTTGACTATAAGCATGAGGAGAATTTAGCACGGATTGCAACAAGGAAATACAATCAATTAAAGAGAAATTTTCATAATTAAATTCCTTGAGATCCAATATAGTGGGTTTAGCAACATCTAGGTTTGTATTTCTTTCAATCCAACATTTATCAATTTCACCATCAAGATCTAAAAACTCCACATTCTTAGAACGCCTTCTAGGTAAAGGAAGATCATATTCAGTTTCATCAAGATTCATATTGCAAAACAAAGATTTAATAGGGGACACATCAATAACTTTTAGATCTTCATCTTGATTTTCATAGGAATTGGAAGAACATGCTTTAATAAAGGCATCTTTGGAAGCACGCATCCTAGCGGTTCTTTCTTTGCACTCATCAATGGAAATTCTCATAGATTTGAGAGACTCATTGATATCATGCTTAGGAGGAATAGATCTAAGCTTTAAAGAATCAACATCAAGAGAAATTGTATCAACGTTCCTAGCCAAATCATCAACTTTAAGCAATTTCTCTTCAAGCAAAGCATTAAAATTCTTTTGTGAGTTCATAAACTCTTTAACACTACTCTCAAATTCAGAGGGCATCTTATTAAAATTTCCATAAGAGTTGTTGTAGGAATTCCCATAATTATTAGAAGGATTACTAGGATAAGGCCTAGGATTAAAATTCCCTCTATAATGCGTTGTTACCAAAATTATTCCTACCAACAAAATTCACATCCATAGATTCATTATTATTCTCAATCAAGGTAGACAAAGGCATATCATTAGGATCAGAAGAAACACTATTAGTAGCAAATAATTTCATAAGTTCATCCATCTTTCCACTCAAAACATTAATTTCTTCTATCGCATGCACTTCTTTATTAGTAGATCTTTCGGTATGCCATTGTGAATAATTAACCATAATATTATCTAGAAGTTTAGTAGCATCTCCTAGAGTGAATTCCATAAAAGTGCCTCACGCGGCCGAATCTAAAAGATTTCTAGAAGCAAAATTCAATCCGGCATAATTTTTTTGTATAATCATCCACAAGTTCAAACCATGAGTAGGACAATTACGTATCATTAATTTCATTATCTCCCAAGCTTGTGCAACATGTTCATGATCAAGTTGCTTAAAATTCATAATATCGTTCCTAAGAGAGATAATCTTAGCGGAGGAAAATACTTAGAGATAAAAGCATCTTTGCACTTGTTCCAAGAATCAATACTATTTTTAGGCAAAGATGAAAACCACGCTTAGCACGATCTCTAAGCTTAAAAAAAGGAAATAGCTTCAACTTAACGACATCATTATCGACATCTTTTTTCTTTTGCATATCACATAAATCAACGAAGCTATTCAGATGAATAGCGGCATCTTCACTAGGAAGGCCGACAAATTGATCTTTCATAACAAGATTCAACAAAGCAGTATTGATTTCACAAGATTCAGTATTGGCAAGAGGAGCAATCAGAGTGCTAAGGAAATCATTATTATTGGTATTGGTGAAGTCACACAATTTGGTAGCATCTTGAGCCATCACGACAAACAAGCAATCCAACACACGAGCAAACAAGCGGACGAGGAAAAGGCAACGGGAAAAAAGAGGAGGAGATTGGGAAAGAGAGGCGAATAAAACGACAAGGGTGAAGTGGGGAGAGGAAAACGAGAGGCAAATGGCAAATAATGTAATGCGAGAGATAGGGATTGTGATGGGTACTTGGTATGGTGCTTGACTTGCTCTTGCGTGAGCCTCCCCGGCAACGGCGCCAGAAATTCTTCTTGCTACCTCTTGAGCACTGCGTTGGATTTCCCCGAAGAGGAGAGCATGATGCAGCAAAGTAGCGTAAGTATTTCCCTCAGTTTTGAGAAGCAAGGTATCAATCCAAGAGGGAGGCCACACACAAGTCCCACGTACCTGCACAAAACGATAGCTCCTCGCAACCAACACGATTAGGGGTTGTCAATCCCTTCACGGTCACTTACGAGAGTGAGATCTAATAGAGATGATAAATAATATTTTTGGTATTTTTGGTATAGAGATGCAAAGTGAAAAGTAAAAGGCAAAGTAAAAACAAAGCAAGTATTAAAGTGATGGAGATTGATATGATGAGAATAGACCGGGGCCATAGGTTTCGCTAGTGGCTTCTCTCAAGAGCATAAGTATTCTACGGTGGGTGAACAAATTACTGTTGAGCAATTGACAGAATTGATCATAGTTATGAGTATATCTAGGTATGATCATGTATATAGGCATCAGGTCCGAGACAAGTAGACTGAAACAATTCTGCATCTACTACTATTACTCCACTCATCGACCGCTATCCAGCATGCATCTAGAGTATTAAGTTAAAAACAGAGTAACGCCTTAAGCAAGATGACATGATGTAGAGGAATAAACTCATGCAATATGATAAATACCCCATCTTGTTATCCTCGATGGAAACAATAAAATACGTGCCTTGCAACCCTTTACATCCTTTGGGTAAGGACACCGCAAGATTGAACCCGAAGCTAAACACTTCTCCCATTGCAAGAACTACCAATCTAGTTGGCCAAACCAAACGGATAATTCGAAGAGACTTGCAAAGATAACCAATCATACATAAACGAATTCAGAGAAGATTCAAATATTATTCATAGATAAGCTGGATCATAAACCCACAATTCATCGATCTCAACAAATACATCGCAAAAAGAAGATTACATCGAATAGATCTCCACGAGAGAGGGGGAGTACATTGTATTGAGATCCAAAAAGAGAGAAGAAGCCATCAAGCTACTAGCTATGGACCCGAAGGTCTGAAGTAAACTACTCAAACTTCATCGGAGGGGCTATGGTGATGATGTAGAAGCCCTCCGTGGTGGATGCCCCCTCCAGCGGAGCTCCGGAACAGGCCCCAAGATGGGATCTCATGGATACATGAAGTTGCGGCGGTGGAATTATGTTTTTGGCTCCAATTTTGATCGTTTGAAGTGCGTGAGGTATATATAGGAGGAAGAATGCGTCGGTGGAGCAACAGGGGGCCCACGAGGTGGGGTGCGCCCCCCACCCTTGTGACCGCCTCTGTTACTTCTTGGAGTAGGGTCCAAGTCTCCTGGATCATGTTCGGTGAGAAAATCACGTTCCCGAAGGTTTCATTCCGTTTGGACTCCGTTTGATATTCCGTTTCTTTGAAACACTAAAATAGGCAAAAAACAACAATTCTGGGCTGGGCTCCGGTTAATAGGTTAGTCCCAAAAATAATATAAAAGTGGAAAATAAAGCCCAATATAGTCCAAAACAGTAGATAAAGTAGCATGGAGCAATAAAAAATTATAGATACGTTGGAGACGTATCAGGGAGTCCCTTAAGTTCGTTCAAGGCCCGATTGAGAGGGGTGTCACACTTGGGCCTCATCGGAGAAGTAGGGCTTTCGGCTGCAAGCTGGTGTTGCTTCTCCTGCAGAAGGAGCGTGAATCGTTTAGGAATGTGTAGTCGACTAGATATGGAGCTAAATGTAAGGTGGTAAAAGAATAATTACTAGTAGTCTTATCAATTTCCTCGTGATCTTGTCCTTGTAAAAAACCTTCTTTTCCTTGTCCCACTTGTAGCGGGCCCTGATGAAGTCATGCTCCAAGGGGTTGGTGAACTTCGAGAAGGGGTCTGGGAGACCCGCGGCTTCACGTTCCGCGTCCTCCTTATCCCATATGGGCCTTTTACCGAGGTAGCCACGGCTTCTGAGGCGATGCTTCCCCGTGTTCCTTTGCTGAAGGCTCTTGAATTTCGCAGCCTTAGCTGCCTCGGTAGCGCAAGTGTCCTTGAACTTTTCGAAATCCTCTACCGTAAGTGTCGGATTTTCCTCCAGAATCTTGGACAGGGGTTCCTCAACCTCAATAGCTCGTTTCACCCTCCCTTTCCAGGAGGCCAAATCATTGCTGAACATGCCCATGGCGTGATTGTTAATCTTTTTCATCTTCGGATCATCCCACGGTTCTTCTATGTTATCATCCCGGTCGGGGAACTTGAATCTCTTGTGCAACTTCGTCAGGAGCAACTGCATCAAATGTTCTTTACTCCTTAAGTCATCGTCGTTGATGCTCACGCATTCCTGTAGAATGCATCCTACTTGTTTCCCATAGCACTTGCGAGGTTCTTCCGGCTCTAATGGCTCAAACTTGCCAGGTGCCATCTTTGTGATCACTAGTCGTCCAATCCCTAGTTTGTTAGGTTTTCGTATCCTCTACTTCTTCTGCTTCTTCTTTTCGGTAGCGGCATCGGCGCCGGTACCATCCCCGCCGGTACCTTCCCCGCCGGTCTCGGCGGCGCCATCGGTCTCGGCGCCGCCATCGGTGCCTGCACCGTCGGTGTCGATGTCGGTGTCAATACCATCATCGAGGCCGACCTGCAAACCACGCTTAGCAGTCAAATAGTCGAGGTACTCTTGTTCACCCTCATAATCCATCTAAATGCGCATCTTGGTCAGAAGGCCCAGTTTCTTCGTTGTTCGACATGTTTCCTATGATTAAGTCTCCGTGTTTAATTCTAAAAGTATGAAAAAAAATGAGAAATGACATCAAAAAGAAATCTATGTTTGCCGGAATGTCGTTTCCCACAACTCCCAGCACTCGATATACCTACTATCTAGCACAAATCATGCCAAAAATCACGGAAAATTTCGGCATGACCTTTGCTAAAAAATGGACATATCGAGCGCCTGAAATTCACCGGAATGGAAATGAATCAACATTCCGGCATAACATAGGCCACACAGATCATTTACCCTGCACATAATCATCATTTCCCAAATATGACATGTACAAAACATCACATGTCCAAATGACATGTCCAAATTCCAAACATGACATGTCCAAAACATCACATGTCCACATATCACATGTCCAGTTCAGATTTGCATATAAATTCAGCCTACCTAAATTCAGCCTACCTAAATTTGCTTTAACAAGGGATGTTGATTTGGAAAATTGCTTAAATGCTGCCTTTTCTTTTAACTACAATTGCTTAACCCTAAATTTCTGTCCTATTTTAAAACGTACGGTTCATAAAAAACTAGCTAAATTCATAACTAAATAGATAACCTAATTAACCAACTGCCCTAACTAAAACCTAACTAAATTAACCCAAGAACCCTCGCCCGCCGAGACAGGAGGCGCGCTGGGGGGGGGGGTTACAGAGGTTGCCGGGGTGAGAAGGTGCCCCGACGACAGCCGAGGTTGGGAGGGAGGAAGCAGAGGAGGAGGCATGGCTGGGTCGGGGCGAGGCCGGGACGGGCGAAGCGCCGGGTTTGAGCCGAGGCCGGGTCGGGCCGGGTAGGGGCGAAGCAGGGCACGGCGAGGGCGCGACGAGGGCGGGGGCGAGCGCAGGAGCGCGGCGAGGGCAGGGCCCCGACGGGATTTGGGGGGAAAAGAGGTGGCTGAAGCAGATAGAGTGAGGATTTTGGGTTAAGTGGACGTAGCAGTAGCGTGTTTAGAGAAAAAGTGCTACTACTATTACAGGTAGTTATAGCGGTTTTGTCCAGAAAGCGCTATTGCTAACTTGACTAGCTATAGCTCTTTTTCAGTAAAGCGCTACTGCTATAACCAACAGTTTTCCTTTTTCTTTTCCTTTATTTTCTATCACTTTTCTTTTCTTTTTTTCCGAGATCAGTGAATGAAGGGATGGCGATATATATTGCATCATTTGACGGTTAAATATGTATACAAAATAGGAACATATATATTACATCATTGGACCCATGCATAGTAATGGCTAAGTGTGTATACAAAATAGGAACATATATATATATATATATTACATCATTTGACCAATAACATACGGTTCCTTAGCGTTGACGTTTTCGTTTTTGAGTCAGCTTCTTTCCCTTCTTGTTCATTGAAGAATAATTGAGCCCCTCATTGTGACTTTGCCTTTTCCATGGAGTACGATTTTTCTTAGGTAATGTAGTATTGATTATTCTTTTTGACGTATAGTTCATCATCATCGTCAGCTTCCCTCATTGGGTTGTCGTACTAATCGTAGTCTTCCTCGTTGGCGACTCCATCCATTCCAATGATGTTCCTTTTGCCTCTCCTCACGACAACACGGCTGGGATTGCGCGGGTCGCTTATGAAGAAGCATAGTGCCACGTGCTTAGTGTGTACCCATGGCTCATTTTTTGCGATAGCGTTCACGGTAGCGCTCTTGGCGTCAGGTATAGTCATGGTAGTGAAATGCCGGTTTTCTCTTTCGACATTCTCAGCCCATTTGACACGGAACATCATCATGTTGAGCAGTCCAGAGTAGTCAATCTCCCAGATCTCCTCGACCCTTCCGTAAAATCTATCAGTTGCGCCTTTGTCGCTGCCGGTCATGCATTCCGTCGTCACCCCTGAGTTCTGATCATCACTGTCCATATCTTTGGCCTCCGTGTACAACGTGTATCCGTTGATATCATATGCCTGATAGGTTAGGAGGTTGGGCGAGGGGCCATGTGCTAAGGCGTATATGAGCAATCCGTCCTTAGAGCCCTCCTCCGGGGGATTAGCAATAATATGCTCTTTGAACCAATGCAGTAAAGTGGAGTTGTGCACTCTAGTAACTTTGATCTCTGTCCTGCATACCCGCCGGTCACGATACTTCTTTGCGATGATTTCTTTTTGTAGTGCCACGAAAGGATCTACCTCGTCTAGGTGTTGTAGCACTACCAAGTTTGCTATGTCAAAGTCGCTGCGTCGATCTGAGTATGCCACATGCAGTTCCTTGCGACCGCTGGAGTGACCTTCTCCTTCTAGCCTCCCATCGTGCTTGTTAACAGGCAAACCAATACTAACATCAGGCGTCTGGTCTGCGCCATATAGAAAATTCTCGCGGAAAGAGATGCACTCTTGTGTCAGATAGCCCTGGACGATGCTTCCATCCGGATGGGACATGTTACGAACTAATCCTTTGATAATCCCATTCATCCTCTCAAACGGCATCATGTTGTGTAGAAATGACGGCCCCAAGTCTATTATGTCGTCCACAATATGGACACACAGATGCACCATCACGTCAAAGAACGCGAGTGGGAAGTACATTCAAGCTCATTCAGTATCACAATGATCTCTTCCTGTAGCCTTCGGAGCTGCTTCAGACTGATCAACTTCCGAGAGATGATGTCGAAAAAGTTGCAGAGACCAATAAGCGTGTCACGGACGTGCTTGTCCATTATCCCTCTAAGGGCAGCAGGTAGTATCTGCGTCATCATCACATGACAGTCATGAGACTTCATCCATTGAATCTTTTCTTGTCCGTGTCTAGATATCCGCTTATCTTGCCACGAATCGGAACTAACATTGACTCCGGTAAGGCACTTAAAGAATTGATCAATCTCAGCCTGACTTAAGGTGAAGCAAGAAGGGGGGCAATAATCCTCTTTCTTTATTTTCTTGCCCTCTTCTCCCGCGCCTCTGTCTCTGTCTCTGTCTCGTCTGACTGTTTATGGGGCGGCATGTGCAAATCTTCCCTAATTTTCAAATCTTGCATGTCTTTTTTTGCCTTTGGCCCATCCTTGGTCTTATCCGGCATGTTCATCAATGTCGCGAGCAAGCTCTCAAGGATATTCTTACAGATGTGCATTTGATCAAGGCAATGAGGTGTATCGAGTTTGTGCTAGTACTCCAAGTCCCATAACACAGACCTCATCTTCCATACCTTCGGCAACGGCTCCGGCACTTTTTTCATCGTCTTTCCCGACGCGGGGCGCTCCTTCCAGTTTTTCAATAGCTCATCGATTTCGGCACCGCTCCGCTTACGTGGAGGTCCTCGATGCTCAGAGTGAGCATTGAATAGATCTCCACGGTTTCTCCACTGGTCGTCCTATTTGAGCCATCTTCGATGCCCCATGTACACGATTTTCCCAAACCCGCTATCTTTCCTTGACGTTAGCTGCTGAGACGTCGTATCATCCATGCACCGCGTGCATCCGCAATATCCATGGCACACCTGGCCTGTGACATATTCGTAACCGAGATAGTCGTGCACCCTCGTGATCAGCGCGGCTCTCATGTAGAAATACTCGCCTTTGTTGGCGTCCCATGTCTTGGCTAGTGTTTTCCATAAAGTGTCTAACTCCTCTTGAAGTAGCCCCAGATACAAATTAATATTATTTCCTGGTTGTTTCGGCCCTTGAATAAGCATGCTCATGTGAATGTACTTCGACTTCATGCACAACCGGGGGGAGGTTGTACATCCATACAAACACGGGCCATGTGCTATGGTTGGTGTTCTGGTTGCCAAACTGATTCATGCCATCGGTACATCGCCACGAGCACGACGTTCCTTGCATCACATTCGAAATATCGATAGAAGCTGTTCAACACTCTCCACTGGCTTCCATCCTTGACGTGTCTCAGCTTCGGATCATCTCCATCGTCGGGCTTCTTCCTCTCCGCATGCCAGCGCATTAGCTTTGCTTCCTTGGGATCTATGAAATACCGCTGGAGACGGGGAGTGATCGGTAAGTACCATACAACTTTCTGGGGACATTTCTTCCCGGCCTTCTTGTATCGAGAAGCATTGCACACCGGACAGCTTGTTATTTCCGCATGCTCCTTCCGATAAATTATGCAATCATTGATGCATGCATGGTATCTAACATGTGGCAGATCAAGAGGGCACACAATCTTCTTGGCCTCATCAACACTAGTAGGACATAGATTCCCCGCGGGAAGAACATCCTTTAGGTACTTCAGATGCTCATCGAGGCTAGTGTCGGTCCATTTGTTTTTAGCCTTCGTCTTCAGGAGTTGGAGCATGAAACTCAAGCGGGTCACCTCAGGATTGCAACCATCATACAATGGATTGTTCGAGTCTACCGCCAGTTGCTCCAGCTTAGCCTCCTTTCTAGAAGCAGCTCTCTCAGTACTCGTCTCCTTACGAAGCAGTGCTTCAACATGAGGGTCCCGCACGATTGAACTTAGTACCGACGAACTCTGCTGCGTGGAGTCCATGTTCTCTCCGCCGACATGCCCAACCCCTTTTCCTCCACCATGTCCGTCCCCTTCTTCTCGCCGCCATGTCCGGCCTCTTCCCCGCCGCCATTATCGATCATCTCTTCGTCTTGCCTAGTGTTGTCATTGGCTGCCCCGTCGGTGTCCTCAACATCCTCATCCTCATCAATTATCCACCGAGTATAGCCATCCATGAAACCAGTCATGAGCAGGTGCGCTTCGGCACGACCTTCTTTGACACGGACATAAAACCTCTATCAGGTTATTTTCTTTCATGTCCTGCACCACCGACCGCAACCACCTGTCCACCATCGTTCCACTGACCATCATGAACACATGCACGGTAGTAATAAATAAATTGATTATAAAAATGCGTGCATGCATCAAAGTCATACAAAAATTCGGCATGACCTTCCCTAAAAATAGGACATATATAGATCTAGAGTTTGCCCAAAATTTGCAGAAACAGAAATAAATCGACATTTCGGCAAACATAGGCAATTCAAAAGCACAATTTGGCGTCAACTCATTCCACACACACAATTTCCATCATATTTCCCAATTATCATATCACACACACATACACATATTTCCATTTTGCAGAAGCATGAAATTTTAATCACCTCTATCTCGAGATCGAGCACATGGTGTGTGGATGATGATGTAGGAAGATCAAAAGTGCACAAATCTCTTCTTGACAAAGAAAGATCTAGTTAGGGGGCAAATAGGTCACCTAACTAAATGCTACATCTACCTAGCTAGCTAATTTGGGAGGAGACAACTTCAACTAGTGGAGGGGGGAAGGAAAAAAAGAAAGGAGATGCATTAATGGAAGTGGTGTAGTTAGCTAGGAGTAATGAAGAGAGAGAAAAGGTAGGTAGAAGAGGGAGAGTAATGGGGGGAGAAGTATTGAGGAAGAAGAAGAGTGAGAGAGGGAGGATGTGGGAGGTAGGGGAAAGGGAGGAGAGGGAGATGGGGAGGGAGTGGTGGAAAAGGTGGTGGGTCCTGTGTTTTAGTAGTAGCGCGGTAACAAAAACGCGATGCTGCTAAGAGCGTAGCAGCAGCGTGCTTTCCTATCACGCGCTACTGCTAAACGGGCCAACCGTGTGGACAATTTCAAAATTAGCAGCAGCGACGTGACTAAAAAGCGCGCTACTACTATGGCATTAGCAGTAGCGCGCTTCCTGACGCCGCGTTGCTGGTAAAGTTAGGTCGTTGTGTACTGTCGGTGGATTTTTGTAGCAGCGCGGTTTAGACATCACGCGCTACTGCTAAGTTTACATCAGTAGCGTGCTTTCCCTAACCACGCTGCTACTAATTAGTAGCAGCGCCTCTTTTTGTGCCGCGCTGCTGCTAAGATTCCATGTATAAGGTTTTCCCTAGTAGTGTTATGTGGTTCTTGCACACTCACCTCACACACCACCCCTACTACAAAACAAGCACACTTTGTCTCCTTGTGCACCACTCTCCTCTTTCTATCTCTCCCACATGCAGACCCGCCCTAGCTCCTCCCTGTATACCTATATGTCATGACTCTTTCCATAGCTCCCTAATGTATCACTGTTCTCGATCTCGCACATTGTTCTCTACACCATCTATTCTAGATCTCTCATGAAGTCCCTATCACACACACGATGACTCGCTTCCCTTGCATCTCCGTACATAGGCCAATTTAAAACAACATCAACATTGTCTCCCTATCTATACACCATTTATGGACACAAACGTCCCCCTCTCTCGCCCCCTCTCTTCCTCTCTCTCTCTCTCTCTCTCTATCTCTCTCTCTCTCCAGCTCTCTCTCTCTCTCTCTCTCTCTCTCTCTCTCGCTCTCACACCCCTCTCCCACACACAATCGATGTCTCTTCCAAATAGTCTGCCCCCCCCCCGCACCCATGCTATCCCGCTACTACACATGTCACACCATTCCCCCTTCCCTTATACTAGGTTTACATGATTAGTGGTATCTCTACTCCACATACACACACTCCCTCTCACACACAAACGCGCACACAAACACACACAGACACACACAAACACCCATTAATCTAGATCCTCATCTCTCCCCATGTCCGCATGTGTATCTCGCACACTCACTCTCTAATTATGTATATGTGTCTCCACGTCAACACAAAGCCCCATGTACATGTCTCTCTCTATCCTCCACACACATAGACACAAAGAATCTGTTATCATTGCCTCAGTCTCTAGACATATCACACACGCACACTGTCTCTCTCTCTCTCTCTCTCTCTCTCTCTCTCGCAAACACGCTCAACACGGGTTTCCCTATGAATAACTTACCGTCTATTCATCAACAATCGTGGCAAGATCTGGCCGAACACGAGGGCGTGAAAAAGAATAAATCTACACGTGCTTAGACCACCTAGTATGACTACTAGGACTAGAGCAAGCCAAAATCAGCGCCGTCACCCCCTCCTTATCGGCTGACGGAAAACCTTTGTTTTACACAGTCGAGAAGTCATTGTGCTAAGGCCTTACATGCTGAGGCGTTGAATAGAATGTAGATGATAGTTTATGGAAACAAGTATCGATAATACGTTTGTATCTCCATACTTATATTTCTTCTCTTATAAAAAACCGAGTTGGTGATGATGGTAAGCGTGCCATCTTGCAATATAGACCGTCCGATGTATATCTGACTGATGGAAATTAAACTAACAGATACCCGCACCCCTCTCCACATTTGCAGACAAGGCCTTCCCTCGTTCATCCTTATCTCCAACAACCTCATTGTTGAGCAATTAAGAAAGGAAGCCTCTGTAACAAACTGGCCTGGTGACCGCTACCGGCGTCATCAATCCCCATGCCTCCGCTCAGTCCGACCACCGATCACCACCACGCCCCACTCCTCTTCACCTTATCTCCTATTTCTCGAGATATCATTAGTTTTTACACATGGGATTACTCCCGCATGGGTCAATCACAACAAGTGTTTTATAAAAAATGCATCTTGATGTTCCGTGCAATGCACGGATCTTGCTAGTACTCCTACAGAAGACTAAGTTGGTGATGATGGTGTGTCTGCCATCCGTCGTTTGTGACTATTAGATCTACATCTAACGACTGTGAGGTAAGTCGTTGCCTTTTCTAACAAACATCCCACTTGACTACAAATTTGCAGAAAACCCATAATTAGTATCTTAAAACCAACCACATCCCTCCCTGACCTCACCAAAACAGCCCAAGGAAATATATTCTAACTGAAACATAATATATCTCTAGTGATATATGTATATCAAAATTAGAGTGTTTTGTATCAAGTTTGTGAATAAGTATTATTCTAATTATGATTCATTGCAACGCACATGAACATTGCTAGTATTTCCAACCATGCAAATTTTTTCCCTAGTATTCCATAGTTTCAAGATTTCCATCAAGATATTAGTCACTCATGGTTGATATTTACTTTCAATCATGTACACATATGCACCATGTAACTAGCCTTGCTTATTGGGTTCCAAAGCTTAACTTTCACTCCTACTTAGAATATGTAGAGTATTTAACAAAAACTACCACTTTCAACCAGCCCTAGGAAGAATCTATTGTACAAAAAATAGCAAAAACATAATGCATAAAATTTCTTAATCCACGCCAAAAACTACTACCTACCGATTAGGTTAGTTTAAACCCATTTATGACAGGGTTGGCCCACGTCCGTGCTGCCGAGGCAGCTTAAACCAACACATTTTGTTTGACCGTTGACACGGGGGACCCACATCTGACCTTCTATCCTGTTATTCCCCCCTCAAATCATTATTTTTCCTAAACATTACTTCAAACAGTGCTGATCCGTGTTCGTCGGTGGCCCCGGTGATGAGCGAGTTGGCCGCCGCTCCGCCAGACGGGCCGGATGCCGCGCTGGCCTCCGCACGGGTTGGCAGGCTGGCCTTAGCATGGCGCGTGCGGGCAAGCCACCGCGCCGCCGTGCCAATCTAGCTAGCAAACCTTGCAGACAAGCAGCTGGACGGAGCTATCTTGGCTAGCTAGCGGCTGCGAGCGCCGGATGGAGCTGGCATCCGGGCTGCCGCAAGATGGGCTCCGCACCACCGACGGTTTTGACCTCGTCTTCTACCGGTGGCGGTAGCTGCGTCCCATGGCCGAGGATGACTAGGTGGACGGGCCGGAGGTAGGAGGTCACTCAGGGATCTTTGTGCAGACTGACATGTAGGTCCCACAAGTCATAACGCCCAGTCGAATAGAAGGCGTTGACTTAATGGGCTACACGGGCCCTGTTTGGATACTCTAAGTCAGAGGTTAGATTCTAACCTTGAACTAACTCTAACCAAAGTGGTGTTTGGATGGCAGGGTTAGATTGACAACAAATGTATCCAAACAGGGCCATGGGTTGAACGATGCCTATAACGACACTTTGTAGAGTAGTCGTTTCTTGGTAGGGCTGGTTGGTAAGAGCATGTACAATGGTTGATATGGTAGTCTTATCTTAAGTCTGCCACGTATGCAAGTGGTAGTAGTTTCTTGGCATTATTAGTGGTTTATTGCATTATTAGGGGTTTCTTGTAAGGAATAATGTACTACTAGCGACAAAAGGGGATTCTAGGTTGCGTTGTACTCCAACGAGTACTAATAGTGGTCGCGGGAGTGTATACCTCGTTTTGTGGGTTCGATCCCGGCCGAATGCACGGCGGCCTTTTTTTTAAATAATAACTTCGCTGCGAGCCAATATTTTACACGGGTAGTTTGAGTTTTCAAGTCAAACGGACGTGCGGCACCACAATCTAGGTGCACTGGATAGCCTAGCCACGTGAACGGGTTTTCCTTCCCAGCATCTCGTGGCTCGCGTGCTCGCCCTAGCCGCACCTCGCTTGCAGCTTCCTCATCAGCTAGTAGCATATTTAAACTAGCGCCTCCCAATTAAGCCCGAGGAGCCGGAAAAGCCTGGCGGGGCATTGGGAGCTGTGCAGTATGGCTCTGTACGTAAAGTGCTCTACTACTACTCTGTAGCTTGCGGCGTTGCACGCATGGACTTCACTCCATTATCGGCTCTACTATAATAGAAATTCCTCTTGACGTGTTTTTTGAAACGAAGGCAAAAGCTTTGCTTCATATCATTCATAAAGAAGGAACTACTAACAAAGTTTGATGAGATCCATTACACCTCCACAAATGGAAGCGAAAAGCCTAGTCTGGCTGTATCAAATAACTCAAATGTTCTGCCCCCGCAGTAACCGTCGCTGATAAACAGGCTGCTAGTGTGTGCGTGAGAGGAGCGGCTGTGTAGGCCAGCTACGTGAGAGGAGCGGCTGAATAGAGCACCGAGAGTACCCACTAGGCCACTACGCAGGTGTACTTTCCCTGCATCGATAGTACAACATTGGTTCTAGAGAACAGTAGTACCCTCCACTTCCAACTGTAGCTCCTTGGCCCTGAGATTCAAGAGTTCAAAATTGGTGCACTATACTAAAAGTACAGTACATAGCACTAGTAGTACCCTCGCACTACTAGTTGAGAAAGTAGTACTAATCTGCTTTCTGATGCAATACGTACTCCTCCGTCACATAATGTAAGACGTTTTTGACACTAGTTGGCGTGTACAAAAAATAGCAAAAACATACCCAAAATTTCTTAATCCACGTAAAAAACTACTAGCTAGTGCCAAAAATTTCTTGCTAGTGCTATTATTTACGATTATAATGCAATCCCATAACGTCCCATAATGCTAGTACTAGTAGTAAATAATAGCCTCACCCCTTCGCTTCTGATTGGAAGGAGCGATCTACAGTTGGAAGGGGCGAGGCCCTATGATTTACTACGCTCTTATCTCCTCCTCGCTAGTTCCCCTCCCCCCGAAGAGAAGGCAATTCGTCGCTGCTCCCATGGATTCGCCAGGCGGTTCTCCTCCTTGTCGGGGCTGGGAGACCTTGGACGGCGATCCTCTGGAGAAATTGCACACCGCTCTGACGTCCTCACCGCCGCAAGACTCGGTGCTTCCTGCACCAACTATTTTAAGACGGTGCTTAAAATGGCTTGGGAAAAGGCCATGCTTGTTGGTCTTCCATGCGTCCTCGAGGAGAAGGTTCTTCTATGGGACAATCCTTCGAAAGTCCACTGATCCCTGGCCATGGTTGCACGTTGACTCCACTAGAGTTGCCGACATTGAGAGGTAGTCGGATTTTGTCCGATGAGCAGGTCAGTAATGGAGTTTGATCATGTAGTACTTAGTTATTCCATTTCCATCCCGTAATTTCTCCGCTGCCCATAGTCTTATATAGAGGTCTGGGTCGGTGCCAACAAAGATTGGCTTGCATACCTTCGGCCGGATACCACCATCGTTTTGCACAACATCCGCAGCAGTGCGGCCGTTCCGGTAGACCCCTTCTCCACAATTGGGATCGGCCTTCCGGACTGGCTGGGCTTGAATATGTATGATGATGCCTACATGAGATTGAAGAATATAGCAATTGCGGACCCGCCGACAAAGCGACGTGGCTACGACGATTACTATCTCATCGTGGTGTTCGACATAAGGATTGCCATCAATGCAAGAGGCGATGCTTGGCAGAGGCTGGCGCATGTTGGCGGCCGCAGATTTGTACCCCTACATGTTCGAATACGCCGTGCGCCATCTAGGCCGCATCTTCGCGGTGACAAGCCAGGGGCCTTTTTCATCTGGTTGCCATCCTACGGTATGGGAGATTACAAATGGAATGCACAAACCATCATTTGCATCCCTAACGGTACTCCATTATTTTGCAGGGACCAGTCATCCCGCGATCAAAATAAGATCGCCGATCCTGGATGTGCATTTGCATCCGTTATTCGGTCTAACCTGGAACCTTGTAGCTGACTTTGGCATATTGGGATCAACTATCTTAGCGATGCGTTACCCATGGTACCATTGATGTGCAACATGGTCACACAATCTACCATGATCGGACCATCACCATCTACCCAGGTATTCCATTTTTTAACCCTCTCGCCTTCTCTTTCATTGTTGTACTAGTATTCTACATATGTACTAGTAGGAGTACTTTTTACCTTGGAGGACGCGTATAGCTAGCTAGGCCCTTGAAGACTTGAACCCACTAGCTGCCACCATTTTTGTTTTTCCATGTCTTACTATCTCATCCATGTAGCCAACAGTGGCTATATATAATAAGCCGGTTATTTTATTTCCTCTATACCGGAGTAGTACTATTTGATGCACAGTATTACTGACCGCCATATTTGAGCACAACATTATTATGCATGGACCTTGACTATGTATGTCACCATGTGTCCAGATATGAGATGCATCATGTACCAAATGAACGGCGCCGAGTTCGACCCCCATGATGCTACGTGGGTGCCGAGGAACACTCTTGGAGAGTGCTCGCTTTTCATTGGGGACAACTACCCCATTGTGAAGCGGATGCCACCTTCCGTGCACGACAAGGAAGGCCTGCCATTCATGAAGCATGGTTGTGTCTTCCGTGCGCACCGCCAGATGAACGACATGCTGGGACACGCTATCCCTGATTTATGCCGCTTCAGCTTGGATGAGTCTCCATCGTGTGGAACCGGACTAGAAAGTTGCAACAACGATTCCCGTTGCCCATGGCTATGGATCGTGCCATCCATGAAGAACACCTGGGACTGGAACCTGGAGGAGGACATGTAGCCCATCTATAACGTGTAAGTGGAGTACGGTAAATTGTGAATGGTAGCGATGTGAATATATGTAGACTAGTCGTGCACAAATTTATCACATGAATTGGAGATCAAATTGTGTGGCATACTGGCATTTGTCCTTTAGAATTTATTACTAGTAAATGTGTTATGTGTACGTGCAACTTGTGTGGTTGTTGCACGGGCTCCAACACGCTCTTTGAGAAAAAAAGGTGGCAAAGCTTTGGATATAAGTGACGTGGCAGCATCATACAGTAGCATCGTTCACTATACTTGTAGTACGCTCCTACTAGGACGACAAATCCTATAAAACCTTGCGCTTGGCTCTTTGCCTCTTCGGGAGGTTCAACAGTTCGTACTCGTGTGAACCTTGCACTTGGCTCTTCGCCTCTTCGGAAGGTCCAACAATGATTATACTACAGTACACATTATGCTTCTGGCAATCTGACACCGATTGAACTGTTGCACGTCCACCGCGAGGGCGACGGCAAGGGAGAGGGAGAGGGAGAGGGAGAGGGCGTGCTGTAGTCAAAACCCTCTCCTCGTCCTGTGGACCACCACGCGCGTGGGCGAGGGAGAGGTGTAGTAAGCAAGCTTCTCCTTGTTCGGCGAGTTGACGGGACACATCAAAGCAGTACTAGTACTAGTCCATACCGCGTCCTTTCCGGTTAATATGGCTTAATTTGAAACGAGAAAAGTACACTGGCAGTCAACGTATGTAATAATACGCTCTTTACGGTCACTATATATAGTTTTGCGGTGATTATACGATCACTATCTCATCGTAGAGCACCGTATTGCACCCTACTGACCAGCCACCTAGTCGACGTGGCACTTTGTTGACTGGTTAAATTGTTACCTGGTTTCTAGGTCCCACCTGTCAGTTGCCAGAGCAAAGAAATTAGCTCAAAAACAAAGAGTGTAGTACATCTACACTTCCAATGCATTTATCCTTTAATCTAAATCGATATTGATTGACTAATGCACCAACTTGTGCTCTAAGTATAGGCTACATGTCTATCCTTAATTACAGCATGCAACGACCTTCATTTAATCTTCTTCTCTCAATGGTCGCACGCACACATAACTTTTGGGCGTTAATTATGCCTGGTCAATGTGTAAATCTCTAAATGTACAGTCTTTCACGGACGTAGGGAGTAGGTTGAGCACTTGAGCGTGAGCATGTGTGTTGCGTCGTGTGCTGTGTGCCGCATGGGTGCATGAGTGTTGCGTGCGTGCATGTGTATGTGTGAGTGTTGCATGTTGCATGCATGCATGCATGCATGCATGCATGGGGCTTACTCGCTCCCATTGACATGTTCATATTTCAAGCTTCCTCTGTTCCCTCCATAGGGTGATACTCCCTCTGTTCCCAAATACGGAGTAAAATCCTCCCTCTGTTCCCAAATACGGAGTAAAATCCTCCCTCTATTCCCAAATACGGAGTATTTGTCTTTCTGGAGATTTCAACAAGTGACTACGTATGGAGCAAAATGAGTGAAGTGAGCGTAGAGGCATAGAGAACTATTCAACTAGTCTTCGCGGTCCATTATTCCCCATCTCGGTCAGAGAGAACTATTCAACTAGTCTTCGTAGTGAATTGACAATACACGCAGCAGCAAATGGGACACTTAATTAACAAGCTGAACCAGCGTGTTGGTGTTACTAAATCAACCTTACCCAGTACTGCCATCATGTTTGCCAGTAGAGCACGCTTCTGTCCTCCATTAACTGACATATGGGCCCTCTTGTGGTAGACCCACATGTCATCGGTGTAACTATTTACAATCCGAAGGACGGTATATCCTGGTAGTAGTAGTAGAACTGAGATATAATGCACCTTCTTCCCCGTCTTCCACTCTTCTTCCTTGTGGGGACCCCGACTCATAAGTCGTGATCACCGATTTCATGTGTACAGTGATCCCAGAGATCAATGCTCACTTAACACACAGAAGCTGAATAACAAGAGTCTTACATCCATACATACCGTCTTACATAATTTATGACCATTATGGTCAAGTCTTGAGTATAACTTCGCAGCGGAAATCTTCGTCGATAACTTGGACCCATGCCATCTGCCTTAACCCTACAGGCATTCTGACTGGGAAAGCGTCCTAGTTCGCATGTTCGTCGCCGAAGTATTCTTCATCATATCCTGTTCTTTCAAGCCTGGCCAATAAAATAACCAGTGGCAAGCCAAAACACTCAAAAGTTTTTGTAAAACCACATTTTATCATGATTGTTAGCTTAAGTGTAGTGGCATGAAAATCAGGGTGTGACATTCCTCCTCTCTTCTTCCTCCTCTCTTCCTCATCGTCGGCCGCACACCATTTCCCCCTGCTCACTGCTCGCCCGCCCGCGCTATCTTCCTTGGTAGCTCGCGCGTACCATATCCCCCCGGTCACTACTCGGCCACACGAGGAGAAGCTTCTTCGCTCGATCGCCCGAATCCACTTCCCGCTGGCTCGCAGGCACCGAAAACCCCAATGGCAGAACCGGTGACACACTGAGCCGCGATTGGAATTCCCTCCCGATGTTCTCTTGGTGCAAATCTGTGTCGTATGGACCTACTCGGCACCGTCCGTGCGGCCGCATGCTCGGTGTCTTTGTACCATCTACTGCGTCACGCAACGGCCGGCTCTTTTCAAGACACCGCTTTGCGATGCCCGATCCTCGCAGGTGGCCCAGACACCGACTTGATGATCCTACGGAGGTTGTCGTGCTGCCCCTCGACATGCTACCACTACCCGTCCACCTGCCCTTCATGCGCGGCCACTACTGGGCGGGCATGAAGGCCAACTGGATCATCCTCATCCACCAATACGGTAGTCCGTGGCATCTCGTGGATATCTACACCCAGCGAGAGATCACCCTTCCATCTTTGGATACTGTCGCCATCGAGCCTCGCGGCCCGCCCGACACTTCTGCCTACTACGCACGAGACGCGTCGACCTTTTGGCTCGACCTTTGTTTGCTGAAGGTTGTAATCTGAGAAGTGCCCACACAATCAGAAGACTACATGGATTACAAGCTCATTGCCGTGTTCAACATGGGATTAGTCTATCTGGAATCCGGTCGCCATACATGGTTATGGCTCATCGTTGATCCTCTTCACCCAACACTTCTGTCTGATGCTATAGTGCATGATGGCATCGTTTATGCAGTCGACGCACAGATTGGCTGCCTATATTGGTGGAATCTATCGTTGTGTAATTCTTCTATCTCATCTCATCTTTACCTTAAGAATACGACTGCCTGTTCATTGTTACAAATTTAGAATCTATAGTATGTCTATAACCACATCATTGCTATATGTTCCTCTCATTTCCTAGATTTTTATGACCACACATGTTATTGTTAGAGTTGATATGAGAACAATTGGTATCTAATGATTGTTAGAATTATATTATGAGTATAACCTCATGATTGCTATATGTTACTCTCATTTCCAGGATTTTTATAACAACGCATGTTATTGCTTAGAGTTGATATGATAACTGTAGTAAGTGCTATGGTAGAATATGAGTAGGCCTTGTCAAATCTGTTTTCCTCTCATTGTTACATGATGTTTGAACCATGATATATTTCTAGAATATGAAAGAGATTGGCTTATTTTTTTAACATGGGGTATGATTATGACCACAGCATTGCAATTCTCTGTCTATGATATGTGTAACTGTTATAATAATCTTAATTCCACACATACTATGAACATGATTGTTTATTTTTTTCCTTTTGGTCTCCAATTTGAATTGTTGCAGAAGATGCAAATGCGCTGGCCTTCATGATTCCAGGACCTAGAATCATAACAGCAGATGGGTGGTGGTTTATCGCTCGTTCAGCTGACGGTGGTCATTTGATGCTCATTTGCACGTACCAAATTGACCAAACCATTTCATCAAACCACATGTACTACAATGCCTGGGGCGTTCGTGACATTGATGGCTATGGCTGCTTCATGTTCGAGAAAGATCCCAGCTCCGTTGGGCCAGGCGTATTCAACTGGAGGCGTGTTTACAGCTTGGGCAATCACTCTTTGTTCCTCGGGCTCAATTATCCGATCATCCAACCGATCATCGATCATATCACCGGTGATGATTACCATGCTATGCAACTTCCATTCTCCAGGGGGGACTGTGTTTACACATCATACCATGGGTTTCATGAATCACCATATCCAGAGATTCATCAACACAGCTTGTTGCGAGATAATCTTCAGTGTGTGAATGGCATCAAGCTTCCATGCGATGGATGGCTTTTGCAAACCTGACATGCGGCGATGTGGTTCATGCCAACAGCAAATATGCACAACTTGATTCGTACTGATATGTAGACTGAGCCATGTATTCTGCTGTTGTAGCATGACCCTCTTTTGTTGGACAATTGTTAGTTTGAAGCACTCCTCTAGTTTGAAGGATAGATACCTTTCTGGGATCAAGTGCATCCTAACTCACCTGCACATGATGTACTAATAATGATGATGGAGATGCTGTGCAGTATATCACTTAGGCTTCAAGTGTGTACTTGTTAGTTAAACCTATGGTTAAAATGTCACACTAAATACGACTAGTAAGTAGTACAGTAGCTGTGTACTATGGTGTTCCAGACCGGACGATGGCGGCACTGCGGTGTCGTTTCTCTCTTGGGAGCGTCGTTTTGTGGAGCAGCGCTGGAAGTCAGAGGAAGGAGGTGGAGCAGCTTTGTCTTGCACGGAGCTTCGGTGGAGATGTCAAGTCATGCCTGACCGACAGGTGCTACGCTTGGTCATGCCTGGTCGGCAGGTGCTACGCATGACAGATCCTCCAAGGGCTTCAAGCTGTGTCGTCTGGTGGTACGTGGTAGCATGGTGCTGAGGTGTATCAGTGGTGACCGCGACGTGTACAGCTGTTTGCGCGCAAGGAGGAGGTGTCGTTGGGCGCCGTGGTGGCGTCGACGATAGCCGGACCGAGCAAGGTTGATGCACTAGTACAATTCTGAAGATGGAGCGGTGGCAGTTGGCGGCAGCGGCCTCTAAGAGCACGCCAGACCAGTGTGTGCCCCAGACCCAACAAGTGGCTAGGTTGGGGTCTCAGGTCTTAGATGTTAGGCTTGGCTGTGATGTCTGTTTGGTATTAGGCCCAGGCTATCTGCGCCCCTTCATCAACTAGATAGGTGTAGCGACAGTTTGTTGCTTAGGCAATGACTTTAGTCTTACTGTTGTATGACTTTGTAAGGTCTTGTGAGAATAATTAATAAAGTGGCCATATGCATCGCCCAGATGCAGAGGCCGGGGGTCATCCTCCTTTTCTAAAAAATGTAGTACAGTAGCTGTGCTAGTATACGTCGGTCCAATTATTCATCATGTCAACACATTGAATTGACATGACAACACGCAGCGCGTGAGGTGACACAAGAATCCCGACGGCGTGTTCGGGTATTCTGGACTTCAGATTTGGAGTACCACTTATCTGTCGAAATCTTTCATCATACACTTAAAACAGTCGATTGATCATACATTGAGTACCATATAACTGTAATTAACCCATGCAAGCCAAAGAAGGATTGGCCGGTGCTGCCGGCTGGGTCAAGTTCGATCCAACGGATCAGGAGCTGATCGAGCACCTTGAGGCCAAAGTGAGTGCTGACAGCGTGAGATCTCACCCTCTCATCGATTTGTTCATACCAACCATCGACAGCGAGCACGGCATATGCTACACCCATCCTGAGAAATTTCCAGGTATGACACCGATCGGCCGTCTACTTTCACAAACATATTCCTTTGTTTATAGCTCTATTTTTCTTTTTAGACGCAGACCTGGTGAAGCAATTACAATTTGACAGTTAATAAAAAGTGAAACAAGTGACTGCAACATGCCAAAGATGTTATGAAAATGCTAACTACGTACACTAAAACATGTATTCGACAATACTGCAGGTATCACACTGAGTGGCCTAAGCAAGCATTTCTTCCAGCGCTATTCCAGGGCGTTCAAAAGGGGCACATGGACGCGTTGCAAGATACAGTCTGAGTGCGGCATGCACGCGATGTGGCACAACACCGGCAATACCTTGCTGGTGATGGTCAACGGCCGGCAGACGGGCAACAAAAAGTTTCTGGTGCTGCACATCAACAAGAACTTCGACCAGCAGAGGACCAAGCTGGGTGATGCACTACCACCTCGGGGCTGGAGCAAGAGAAGGAGGCGAGCTGGTCCTCTACAAGATTTTCTACTAGAGCGAACACTAGGGCCAGGAGTAAAAAGATTATAAGTTAGTTTGGTATTGGTACTTGTACTACCTTGTCGTCCACAAGTTGGTATTGTTGTTAACGATCTTTTGGTATGAACTTGGCATTTGCTTCCAACCATCATGCCGAGGGTCGACGTGGATATAAAGCTGATTCATTTGTTTTGAAACGAATTTTCAGGCACCTAATTTTTATTTGATGGGTAGCATAAGCACCTGTCGTTCGAATTCCCAGTTTTCCAATTTTTTTGAAACAAGTGCATGCTCTTATTATCACATGAAAAAACAATATCCCTGTTGTGTCCCGATTATCAGTCTGTACTTGCAGAATTCTCTCGTTTATTGAGCACATATATTGGTTTTCAGGTCGAGCAAGTTTCAACTGGGCTGTAGACTGCCCAGGCTTGGTTTTGTTTTTAACAGGCCCAGCCCATGACGACAACGGGGCAAAGATCCAGCAGGTATCTACTGGCCTCTGGCCCGCCAGTGTTAGTTATATTTTGTCTTACAACATCCGCAGGCACTTTTTTTACTGAATCAAACACACAACGCATTCCTATTTTCCTCTTGAAACGCATGTCCTACATCCGTTTTCTAATCTCTACCTATAGTTTTACTAGTTCATATACACGTATCATTATATTGAAAATACATAAAATTCACTTTTCATATTTACATCCTTATTTTTGTTGTTGTTTTTCCTCCCGGTAGCTGATTTTTTACCACTAGTTTTCCTTAAACCAACTCACTTGTCCCACGTCTTCTTTGCTTCTAAAAGAAACCGATGTTTTTGGCAAATCAATAAGTTCTTAAAAATGTTTATCATTTCGGGATTACAAAAGTTAGGACTCCACGAAATATGCAAAATTTGGTTGAACTTTTTGACCGTGGTCTGGGCAGAAAATGGGATGTAATAAATTACTTCAGAATTAGCAAATGGGCTGCAAATTATTAAAAAATAGCAAATGGTCTCTATGTTGTCTGCCATAGATTTGGAGGCTGACTTATGGGCCTACTAGTTCATGCATACACAAGGTTTATCAAAAAACAAACTTAGTCAACAATCGACTCTACCAGCGTCAGACCATTAGATGTCAATCATGCTTCTTCAGTCTCTGATCTTCCTGCCCCAGCTGCCCAAACCAGCGCCGTCAGAACCGCCTGCTCCCGCCTCCCGTGGTCGGCTGTGCTACCGGGCAGGCCTCATGGCCCCATCATATACTCGCATCCCTGGCCTGTCTATCCCTCTACTCACCAACACCTCCTGTTATTTTCCGGCGACGACAGAAGAACCAGTCAACCCGCGTACTCTCCACCGCGTGGGCAGCCACTGCCGTGTCTTCCCCGGCTTCGTGTCGTTCCCTTCATAGGCCTCAAAGTCGTCCACCGCCCTGGTGCTCTCAGCGCGGCGTGGTCAACGTGGTCAACGAACGACATCCATCGGAAGTGGACTGTACGTGGAGAGGCGGCAATTTGAGTCCTGACCGCACACAAGGAAATGCCTCTTTATTACAGCAAAATAATGATTCCTCCACGACATCTGGGACCCGCCGGAAGGGCCTTTGTATTTCGTGAAAAAATGTTCCCTCCGCTGACAGGTCGGACCCACCAACTATATCTTCGCATGCAAGGAAGTGCCTCCTTATTGCGCACAAAAAAATGAATACCCCCTGCCAGCTGGGACCCACCATAGTGGGAGGCTGACTTGTGGGCCTACTAAGTTGACGGGGACGGAGGGCTTTGTCAACTTTGTCAATATGAATGATTCTAGCTCCAGTGACAGTACGATGTCCATCCAACGGCCTTAGTGCTTCTTCAATCTCTGGTCTTCTTGTTCCAGCCGCCCAAAGCAGCGCCGGTCGTGCCGCATGCTCTTGCCTCCCGTGGCCGGCTATGCTGCCATGGAGGCCTCACCGCCCCTTCTATTCCCACCGCTGGCCAGGCCCTGCGGCGACAGCAGCCTCACACCGCAGCCGAACTAGTGAACCCTCGTACTCCTCTCTGCGCGGGCTTCCGCTGCCGTGTCTTCCCCGGCTCCGTGTCGTCCCCTTCCTAGGCCTCGCTGTCATCCACATACGGTGCTCTCGACGCAGCGTGGTCAGCGTGGTCAAGGCGACTTCCATCGGACATGGACTGTACGTGGAGAGGTGACAGTGGGTCCACGGCGCAGCAAGGAAGTGCCTCCTTATTACGTGCAAAATAATTATTCCTCCACGGCACCGAGGGACCCACCGGACGGGCCACCATATTTCGTGAAAAAAGCGTTTCCCCTTGTTGCTGGGACCCACCAGCTACATCTTCGCCGCGCAAGGAAGTGCGTCCGGGCAAAAAAGCGATTCGCCCCACGATTGCGGGACCCACCAGCTACATCTTATGACGAGGAAGTGCACGGCGGTCGGGACCCACCTAGTCGAAGCGTATGTAGCGTTGTCATTCTGGTCGCGAACATGTACGTACATACTGGTCGATGTAGAGGCGCGCACGTGTCGCAGTAGAGGCGCGCACGTAGCATGTACACGTACGTAAAACGGCCAGTGTGCAAGAAAGAAAATATGGCCACATAATTACATACGGGCAGGTTCTTGAATGCCTACTCGCGCATACGTACGGCCAGGGCTTGTGTACATGGCTGGGTCGGAACGGAGAAACTGCATCATCGTCGTGTTCATGTGGAGCCAACCGGCTGGGTCGGAATGGAATGCGTCGTCGTGTTCATCGGGAGGGCTTGGATGGAACAGCCGATGGAAACGAGGCTGGCGTCTGCGAAGCAGAGAAACAGCCTTGTGTTCGGTAGCCACGCGTTGAAGCAGGATCATGTTCGCCGGAGAAGTGCAGCGTGACCGCCAAAAGCGGAGAAAGCGGGCCTCCTACGGACGAAAGCAGGGTCTGTTGATCGGGAGGTGTGGCGTACCGCCATAAAGCGGAGAAACAGACTTGTGTTGGAGCGCTTCTGATCGAAATGGGGTCCTGTTCATCGGGAGGGTGTGGCGTGCATAAGCAGGACTCCACGGGATACCGTTCATCTCCACCGTCGACCCCTCCGGCCTCCATGGGCTACTGTTCATCCACCGTCGACCTCCTCTAGCCTCCACCTGCGACTGTTCGTCCACGGGCTCCTGTTCATCCAGCCTCCACTGTGCGCTACTCCACCGGCTACTGTTCAACCAGCCCACTCCACGGGCTCCTGTTCAACCACCCCTCCATGGGCTGCTGTTCATCATGCCCTCCACCGTCTATTGTTCATCCTGCCCTCCACGGGGTGGTCCTGTTCTCTTGCCCTCCACGGGGTCCTGTTCATCCTGCCCCAACCGGCTTGAACAATCGGGGTCCTGTTCATCCACCCCCACTGGGAACTGTTCATCCAAACCCCCCAGCAACGCTCACTGTTCATCCAGAGGCAACGCCACGGGGTCCTGTTCATCCACCCCCACCGGGAACTGTTCATCCAAACGCCCCCCCCCCCTAGCAACGCTTACTGTTCATCCAGAGGCAGCATTGATCGGCTTGATTAGCGGCGATGGCGAGGAATCGCTCAAGCAGGTTCGATTAACAGCCATCGATCGATCGCTTGGGTTCGATGTAGCGTAGCTTGCGGTCTGTCGCTCGGGTTCTGTTAGAGCCCAATGCCTCACTCGGGTTCAGTTAGAGCCCAATGCCTTGCACTCACGCGCGTGCGAGTACGAGAGAAACGCGCATTGCTCGGCCCCGACCACCCACCGTAACCGGGAACACCCTGATATTTTCCTCGCCCTCGCTTCTACCACGGTTTTTTCCGTCATGGATGGCCCAATGAATGTCATGTAGCTGCGTCTCCGGCCCGCCCAGGACGAAAAGCCCATTTTCTGTCATGATTTTTTGTCATAGAAGTAGGACCCAACCACATCTATGATGATACCGTGTTTTGTCACAATTATCGTCATAGAAGTGTCATAAGTATGACAGAAAAAAATTCGTTTGGCCCAAAATGTCACAGATGTGTCTTTTTTTGTAGTGTTCGCTCTAGCAAACCGTCACCCCAAAATTCTTTGTGGGACAGAAAACCCTCACCACCCAATTCAAAAAAGAAAAAAAGAAAACCCTCACCATCCCCACGTCACAAAAACCCTCACCCCGCCCGCCACCCCCTCGTCCCCTCCGGTACGTTCCCCATTCACACCTGCACAAGCTCCTCCGCGTCTATGCCATGGCACCTCTTATCGCGGTGGTAAACACTTAGCTCGACGCCTGCCGTCACCGCCAGGCTGCCGGTAAAGCCCACCACGTTTTGCCACTTCCGCTTGCCGCCGCCTATCGCCGTCGACTTTCTCAACGCTACTCGCGGTCGACCCAGCTCCGCTTGGTTGGGGAAACTGCCGTACCGAGGGTTCTTTCTCATGGACGATAAGGTAACTAATTTAACGAGATATTATCTCATCTCTTATCCTAGTTCATCTGCCTCCTTTAATCACCTGGAAGAAATCACCGTGAATTCATTTTTATTCGAGCTGATTTGAGGGTTTTCTTTCATTCATAGAATGTACAACACGCCGTCACTTCAGGACTTTGCGACCCCCGCTAGATATTCCATCTCATCGTACTAGATAACTTGAGGATGCGCGCAGTATGTTCAATCTCATGCTAAATCGGTTGGCATGGCCTACTTTCCTGAACATATTCTAAATATTGCTACATTTGGATAAAAGGTGCCACATGCACCATATACGTCAAAGGGGATTTTTTCCCTCGTCTTTCTATATTAGGCAAATTAATGATGTGTTGTTCTTTTGATTACTCTCATTTTTCCATGACATCATGTTTACCCTATCTATTTAATTATAGATTTTTGTCCTTCGATTTCAACTGTTGTATAGTTCTTTCAATTTGGGCCCAATTTTGCGTGTTACCATATTTTCTTTAACAATCCTACCATTTTTTGCAGGAAATCCCTCGCTATGCAACAGATTATGTAGTGCACAATTTTTCCCTTTACATAGATCAAGGCTCTAAGGATGTCATACTGCACACAAACCATGGATTTACAATCGTGGCTAATGTAAGACTTGATGAACGTGGTGACTCCTATTTTTGCACTGGCTTTTGGAATGAAATTGCAAAGTTTTATGTACTGAAAGCTGGCACTAAAATTGCGCTGCACATAAAAGGGCCTGGTCATGAGATATATGCTAACTTCCCCAACAAAATCATCGGTCCAGACTTTGTTCGAAGTAAGTTTTCTTTTCAACTATCTGCATCTGTTGACTTACCCAGCAATGTCAAATGAATTGTGTAGTATTTAAGCAACCAATTGTTATTCCCTTTTCTTGCTATATTCCTACCTAATAACTTCTAGTTACCAATACACTTTTCTATTGCCCTGTTTTAACTAAATATTCCATGTACTCCCATTTCTATCAGAATGCGCCACTGACAAGGAGTCTCCGGAGGTGGAGAACGGGGCTGCCAACAAGCAGAGGCGGGGTGAGCTAGAACCGCAAGCGAGTCCAGCAGGCCTAGACTTAATCAACAACCTCCCTGATGATATGTTGAGAGTCATCATCTCCCTCCTCCCAATCAAATATGGGGCGCGGACAACCCTCCTTTCCCGACGGTGGTGCCTCCTATGGAACTCCAGCCCTCTCGACCTCCTCGACACCCACGAGCTCTGCCATGGCTATCGCAAAAGCTTGGATGCGTTCTCCAAGATCCTTGGCAGTCACATTGGCCCAACCAAAGTCCTTAGAATGGGCAAGTTCCGTTCCAACGGCAAGGACGGAGCCAAGCTTGACGACTGATTCCGATCCAGCAGCCTCCCGATGATATGTTGAGAGTCATCATCTCCCTCCTCCCAATCAAATATGGGGCGCAGACAACCGTCTTTTCCCGGTGGTGGCGCCCCCTATGGAACTCCAGCCCTCTCGACCTCATCGACACCCACGAGCTCTTCCATGGCTATTGCAAAAGCCTGGATGCATTCTCCAAGATCCTCGGCAGTCACATTGGCCCAACCAAAGGCCTTAGAATGGGCAAGTTTCGTTCCAACGGCAAGGAGCGAGCCAAGCTTGACAACTGGTTCCGATCCCCCACCCTAGATCAGCTCCGCCTCGCGCCCACGTTGCGCGTCGCCAAGTTGAGGAACTGCCATTTCGTGCACCTTAATGATGCGCCCGCTCTTATTCTACCATGACTGAAGCACCTCTAGCTTGTCACCGTCTGCCTCTCAAAGGGTGCATGGAGCGCCTGCACCATGGCTGTACTGCACTCGAGTACCTTCGTCTTCAGGCGATCAATGGGTTGAGTACCTTCCACATCACCTCCATGACTCTCCGGACTATTTATGTGTGTTGCTGGTGCGGCAGGAAGACATCACAAGATGTGTACCACGGTATGGTCATCCAGGACACACCTGCACTTGAGAGATTACTTGTAGTTGATCAAGAAGGTCCAACAAGAATCAATGTCATTTCTGCGCTGAAACTGACAGTCGTGGGCTACTCCTCTAACAAATACTCCCAAATTGTTATTGGATCCACACCCATTTGGGTATAACAGCCGCCTTCTACCTCTCCCTCTACAAATTAACATTATTTCTAATTTTGAAGATGTTTGTTTGTCTGTCATTCAAAAAATGATTCCTACAAGCTTGACCCCTAAACTGCGCACAGTGAAGGTCTTGGCACTAGAATCTAATGGGCCCGACCTGGAGCAAGTTGTCAGTTTCCTTAGATGCTTTCCGTGCCTGGAGAAGCTATATATCGAGGTGATGTTCCTTTACTGTTAAATGTTAACCATAAGGGAGTTCAATTTGTGACACCTTTTTCCAAGTTTACAATGACAATGTACTACGATTTCTGAAGGTTCTTTTGGAGGATTCCAGTACATACATGTCCCCCCCCCATATTGGTTGCTTGATCCATATGGTTACTATCAATAAGCATTTCTCCTTTGGATTCATCTGTACTAGTTTTCTTAGGGAACTTTTCATCCACTCCAACCTCTTGTGAAGAAGGCTACATTTTTTAGAATGTAATCAAATGCCCATGTTAATCATGTCAGATCGAAGATGGCATGTTAGTGCATTTTACAAATCCTACAAACCAAATAGCTAGGCCTGTAGTAATGTTCAAAACTTCATGTAGGCACTAACATTTTTTGTTCTTTTGCATATACGATTAGGCCCAGTGGTGGATAATGTGATACAATATAACAATCACGCCGAATGCCTAGATCTACATCTCTCAGAAATTACTTTGAACGCCTATCGAGGGACCTTACCGGAGATTATATTCGCTAGGTTCTTTGTTCTCAGAGCAAGGGTGCTGAAGGAAATGAGGTTTGCCCTACATTTATTTCACAAAAATGAATGGTTTGTTGATCAGCGCCTGTGGCAGAATGGAGTAGCCTCCAAAAATGCTGAATTTCATTTTGGAACTTCAGATGACAGAGTAATCGGAAGTCATCGTGTCAACCCCATACATGACTTCTCAGTGGCTGACCCCTTTTCAAAAAATGCGAGGTTTCGAAGCCAGACTTAGAAGCGGTGATATTAGTTTGAACCTCTATGATATCCATGTTCAGTGGATCAACGCGAGCATTTTCAGCTGATAAGCTGAATTTCATTTCTAATATCAATTTGAACCTTGTAATGTCCGAATTTGAGCCATATAACTCAGGAATTTGAACCTTGTAACATTTCAAGCTTTTGTGGTAAAATCTTTGAAATGGCATCATATGAGACTCGTATATTGCTAGCCTATTTTGACCTTAATATGCAATGGTCTTAGATTTTACTAACCATTCTCGAATTAGTTTACCTTGTCGATCTCACAGCACACAATCTGTATAGCTAACTCGACTGTGATCTTCAACATTATTGCACACAGTTGGTTTCTTCCACCTTGTACAATGTAGAGCGTAGAATTAATTATCACACTCGAGTGTCCATCATCACCCTTCTATGTAACTTTGATCTCATCACCCAAGGGTAAACTTATGATCAAAGTCATTCCGCACACTTTGTTTTTTACAAAGCTTTTTGCCAATAAACACCCACGATTTGTCTCTCTTCTAGCCGACGCATGGCCGAACTAGCCAGCCGGGAAGCTTGCATGGTAAACAACGTGGTAGCACGGGAACATGCTCACCGATGATACATTTGGCGCCTCTTCGAGCCCACGCGTGCGGTGCGGTGTTGTCAAGCGTGCACTGGAATCCTCCGCTATGAACGCCGTGACAAGACGTGACGATTACAGGCCGGTCGGCCCCCATTTATTACATCGGCCATTTGACCTACCCTTGCGTCTCTTCAACCTTTCAATCACGCCCCACCATTGCAAGAAGCACACCCACCATGAGAAATTCTTAGAGGGTCTCCTACGCGGCTCCAATGGCGCTCCGAGCGGCTGCCGACGACAAGCAGTAGTTCACAATGCGTGCCCTGGTGGACACCCACGGAAGGTTCATGGACCTCTCGGTGGTGTACACCAACGACCCGGTCTGGGCGGAGCACTCCATCCATATCATGGAGTTGTTGCTTGCCGAGGAGAAGTACAAGGTGGTCGGCTTCGACCTCAAGTACAACCGCGCTTGTGCTGGGTCTCATCCCAAGATCGCCGTCGCCTAGATGTGTGTGCGCCACCACGTCCTCGTCTACCACTACTGCCTGACCACAAGGCCTTGTGAATGTTTCACCAGGTTTGTCAACATCCCCCACTACATGTTCGCTACAGTGGACATCACCAACGATGTAAAGGCGCTCGAGAATTCGGGCATCGCCTGCTAGAATCTTGTCGACATCCAGGGCCAATACATGATCAGGGTAGCAAGGAGCATGAGGACTCACTGGTTCACGTCGCCGAGGCCATCATCGACCCCTACTATAGAGACATGAAGGATTCGTGCAACAAGGACAAGCGTGCTTGGCACTCTGCCTGGATGGAGAAACTCAGCAAAACTCACGTCATGTACGCGTCCAAAGAGGCGTACACGAGCTACGACATGTACATGCGGATCGTTGACATGAGGAAGTCCCTGCTTCCCCAAAACGGCCAGGGATCCAGCCGGAAGCAGAGCAATGGCAAGCGTCGTCGCAACAATAAGTAGATGATTAGATCCTCGTTTCTCCTACTTTAGTATGCATGTAATTGCTTTCTTTGGTGTGTGGAAATGTTACGTGTGTAGTCACTTGTGTAATTGTATGCTTAATTTGGTTATGTAATGCTATCTTTTTAAGTATATATGTTGATGCTCTGTAGAAAGAGCATAGATGTTGTGCGGACAAAGAAAATCACATCGCACACGGACTAAACAATGGAACCCGTCGGTGATGTTTTCGTCAATCACTCACAATTGTATACCAGCAATCGTTTGCTCACAACACACACGGCTTGTTAGCAGTAATCGTTTGCGTTGTTATCGGTCTTCGCACACGTTTCCAATTACAGACTTGTTTGCCTCGTGTCACACACATCTTGTTCATTTGAACCATTTCTGTTCTCATGTCTCAACGCAAACAGTTCATCCGAGTGAACCGCATGCCGTATATCGCACACACCTTTGATCTGGCTGGCCGTTTCTTTTGTGTTGCCTAATCAAAAACAGTTCATCCGAGTGAACCTATGTTGTACATACACCTTCATCTGGCTGCCCATTTCTTTTCTTCCTCCTCATCGCAAACGGTTAATTGAGCTGAACCGTATGCCCTGCATCGCACACGCAGCTAAAATCTGAACCGTGTTTGATGCATCCTCCGTCGCAAACGTTTTGCACCTTTTTTACGGGTTTTTTACACCACCGTTTGCGATTATGGGATCGCACACAGTTTCATAGAAGGGTCTCTGATCATAGTGTCGCGTTAGCAGCATCCTACAGTAGTGACATGCTGTTAATCCTAATATGTCGCAAGTCATTGATGATGCTATTTCTGCTATGAATGATACTCATGATGATGCTAGTACCTTGCTTGATGATAGTGTGCCACTAGTTTCTTGATGAACAACTTGCTAGAGCTAAAGATATTGAGAATGTTGAAACTGATGAAATTATTGAAACTGATGTAGTACTTGAAACTGGAAATCTCTAAACACCCATTGGATCTAGCTCTCCTATATATGAGTTGCCTAAGACACCTAAAGGATATGCTATGGATGAGGAGACAGCTAGAGACTTTCTTGCTTGCAATGATAGGGATGATCTTAAGAAATTACTATGCAAACTGAAGGAAAAATCTTTGTATGCTAGAATGAAATGTGATCCTAAGTTTGCTACTTCACCATTCTTTGTTGATGATGTGTATGAATTCTCTGTCGACCCAGAGTTAATTACTTTGGTCGAATCTGATCCTTTCCATGGCTATGAAACTGAAACTGTTGTGGCACATCTTACTAATTTGAATGATATAGCCACCCTATTTGCTCATGATGAGAAAATTTGCTACTATTATATATATTCTCAAGTTATTTCTGTTCTCATTAAAAGGTGATGCTAAGATATGTAATACTCTTGCTCCTGGTTGTGTGCGTAGTCCACAGGATATGATATATTACTTCTCTGATTTTTTTTGTGCTCATAAGAAACAAGCTGACTTACGGGGAATATGTAATTTTGTGCAAATTGAAGAAGAGAGTCTCCCACAAGCTTGGGGGAGGCTTCTCCAATTGCTTAATGCTTTGCCTGATCATCCTCTTAAGAAAAATGAAATACTTGATATCTTTTATAATGGACTAACTGATGCTTCTAGGGACTTCCTAGATAGTTATGTTGGTTGTGTTTTCAGGGACAAACTGTTGAACAAGTTGAGGAGTTATCGAATAACATGTTGAAAAATTATGATGATTGGACTCCTCCCGAACCACCGCCTAAACCCACTCCGAATAAGAGGGATATCTTATATCTTAGTACTGAAGATATGCAAGAGGCAAAGAAATGTATGAAGGAAAAAGGTATTAAAGCTGATGATGTCAAAAATTTAACTCATACTGAAGAAATACATGGACTCAACACATCACCACCATAGGTGGTAGAGGTAAACTCTTTAATGAAATTTGATGGAAGTGACATCCCTTACAAAAAACATCCTAGCCAACGACTTTATGAGTTTGATAACTACATTAGAAAACAAGATCACTTCAATGCAAATGTTATGAAACAATTGAATTATAATTCTTATGTGATTGCTCGCTTAAGTAACTTGTTATTTAGAATCACTAATGATGTTATAGGTATAGGGAAACATGCCTCTATGGTTCATACCCAGTTAGAACAAGTTTCTAAATCTCATCAATAATTTCTTGAAGAAATGAACCATAATATAAATGACTTTGTTGTTAGAGTGGCAACTAGAGGAGGTAAAATGACTCAGGAACCACTTTATCCTGAGGGACACCCTAAAAGAATTGAACAAGTCTCTCAAAGAATTAACACTGATGCACCTAGTCCTTCTAAAAAGAAGAAGAAAATGAAAAATGATAAGACATTGCTTACCTCTAGTGAACATGAAATAGAAAAACCTCCTGAAGGTAATAATGATATTTCTACTTATAATGCTAAAACTCAATCCGGTAATGAACATTCATCTAGTGATAATGAAAAATATAATGATGATGTTCACGAAGACACTCAACTAGTCAAAGATAAGGAACCATATAATGATGTTGAAATAGAACCAATTCTTGATCTTGATAACCCACAACCCAAAATTAAAAGATACGATAAAAGAGACTTTGTTGCTCGACGTTGAAGGGAAAGAGAACCATGGGTTGAAAAACCCATGCCCTTTCCACCTAAATCAACTAAGAAAAAAGATGATGAGGAATTTGAACGCTTAATTTTTTGAAATGATTAGGTCAGTCTTTCTGCATACTCGCTTGACTGATATTTTAAAGATGGCCCCTTCTGAAAAATACATGAAAGACATCATCACTACAACAACAACAAAGCCTTTAGTCCCAAAGAAGTTGGGGTAGGCTAGAGGTGAAACCCATAAGATCTCGTGACCAATTCACGGCTCTGGCACATGGATAGCAAGCTTCCACGCACCCCTGTCCATAGCTAGTTCTTTGGTGACATTCCAATCCTTCAGGTCTCTCTTAACGGACTCCTTCCATGTCAAACTCAGTCTACCCTGCCCTCTCTTGACATTCTCCGCATGCTTTAGTTGTCCGCTATGCATTGGAGCTTCTGGAGGCCTGCGCTAAATATGCCCAAACCATCTCAGACGATGTTGGACAAGCTTCTCTTCAATTGGTGCTACCCCAACTCTATCTCGTATATCATCATTCCGGATTCGATCCATCCTCGTGTGGCCACACATGCATCTCAACATGCGCATCTCCGCCACACCTAACTGTTGAACATGTCGCCTTCTAGTCGACCAACACTGAGCGCCATACAACATTGCGGGTCGCACCGCCGTCCTGTAGAACTTGCCTTTTTAGCTTTTGTGGTACTCTCTTATGATAGAGAATGCCAGAAGCTTGGTGCCACTTCATCCATCTGGCTTTGATTCGATGGTTCATATCTTCATCAATACACCCATCCTCATGTAGCATTGACCCCAAATATCTAAAGGTGTCCTTCTAATGTACCACCTGCCCATCGAGGCTAACCTCCTCCTCCTCACACCTAGTAGTACTGAAACCGCACATCATGTACTCGGTTTTAGTTCTACTAAGCCTAAACCCTTTCGGTTCCAAGGTTTGTCTCCATAACTCTAACTTCCTATTTACCCCGTCCAGGCTATCGTCAACTAGCACCACATCATCCGCAAAGAGCATACACCATGTGATATCTCCTTGTATATCCCTTGTGACCTCATCCATCACCAAGGCAAAAAGATAAGGGCTCAAGGCTAACCCCTTATGTAGTCCTATCTTAATCGGGAAGTCATCAGTGTCGCCATCACTTATTCGAACACTTATCATAACATTATCGTACATGTACTTGATGAGGGTAATGTACTTTGCTGGGACTTTGTATCTTATCATAGGCCATCTCCAAGGCCCACCACATGATATTCCGTGGTATCTTATCATAGGCCTTCTCCAAGTCAATGAAGACCATATGCAAGTCCTTCTTTTGCTCCTTGTATCTCTCCATAAGTTGTTGTACCAAGAAAATGGCTTCCATGGTCGACCTCCCAGACATGAAACCAAACTGATTTTTGTTCATGCTTGTCATTCTTCTTAAGCGGTGTTCAATGACTCTCTCCCATAACTTCATTGTATGGCTCATTAGCTTAATTCCATGGTAATTAGTACAACTCTGAACACCCCCCTTGTTCTTGAAGATTGGTACTAATATACTCCGTCTCCATTCTTCTGGCTTCTTGTTTACCCGAAAAATGAGGTTGAAAAGCTTGGTTAGCCATACTATCGCTATGTCCCCGAGGCCTTTCCACACAGGGATACAATCAGGGCCCATCGCCTTGCCTTCTTTCATTCTTTTTAAAGCCTCCCCAACCTCAGACTTCTAGATTTGCCGCACAAAATGCATGCTGGTCTCATCAAAGAAGTCATGCAGTTCAATGGTAGAACTCTCATTCACCCCATTGAACAGCTTGTCAAAGTACTCCCGCCATCTATGCTTAATCTCCTCGTCCTTCACCAAGAGTTGGTCTGCTCCATCCTTGATGCATTTGACTTGGCCAATATCCCTCGCCTTCCTCTCTCAGATCTTGTCCATCTTATAGATGTCCCTTTCGCCTTCCTTTGTGTCTAACTATTGGTAGAGGTCCTCATATGCCCGACCCCTTGCTTCACTGACAGCTCGCTTTGCGGCCTACTTCACCATCTTGTACTTCTATATGTTGTCTAACTCCTATCCAGGTATAGGCGTCTGAAGCAATCTTTCTTCTCTTTAATATCCTTCTGGAAATCATCATTCCACCACCAGGTATCCTTATCTTCGCTTCCCTTCCCCTGGACACTCCAAATTCCTTCGAGGCCACCTTACGAATGCAAGTCGCCATCTTCATCCACACATTGTCCGCATCCCCTCCTTCCTCCCAAGGGACCACCTTAATGACCCTCTCCTTGAACGCCTGAGCTACCTCCCCTTGAGCTCCCACCACTTTGTTCTAGCGACTTTGGCACGCTTATCCCGTTGGACACGAATCCGAAAGCGGAAGTCTGCAACCACCAGCTTATGCTGGGGTACAACACTCTCTCCAGGTATCACCTTACAGTCTAGGCACACACGCCTATCTTCACTTCTCGAGAGAATGAAATTGATCTGGCTAGAGTGTTGGCCACTACTAAAAGTCACCAGATGTGATTCTCTCTTTCTAAAGAGGGTGTTAGCTACAATCATGTCATAGGCTAGAGCAAATCTTAAGACATCTTCTCCTTCTTGATTCCTGATGCCACAGCCAAAGCCCGGATGCGCCCCTTCAAAACCTGTGTTAGATGTACCCACGTGGCCATTTAGGTCTCCTCCTATGAAGCTAACCATGTCTTCCAGGCCTTCCCAGAACTCCATCTTGGTGGTGTTCTCATTGCGGCCCACTTACGGGGCATACGCGCTGATAACATTGAGAACTAAGTCCCCTACTACCAGCTTGACCAAGATAATCCGGTCCCAACGTCTCTTGACGTCTACCACTCCATACATGAGGCTCTTGTTGATCAAGATGCCTATGCCATTTCTGTTTGCGGCCGTCCTCGTGTACCACAGCTTGAAGACGGTATCCTCCACCTCCTTCGCCTTCTGTCCCCTCCATTTGGTTTCTTGGACACAAAGGATATCAAGACCTCTCCTCACCGCTGCATCAACTAGCTCCCGAAGCTTCCTTGTAAGAGCCCTATGTTCTAGCTACCTAAGTGAATCCTCCTAGGCTCGGCTAGCTTCCTTACCCTTCGCACTCGTCCAGTCAAATACGAAGACCCTTGCTCATTTAACACTACATCCGGGCGCCGATGTAGCGCGCGACTAAGGATGCGATGAACCGATCCTCACTCACTTGCCACCGTAACCAGATCAAGATACGGCGCACCACTAGGGGATGACGGCCAGCCCTTGCCCATTTGCCACCACACCCGGGTTCTGATGTGGCGCGTCGCTGAGAGGGTTACGCCCCAACAAAAATCTTTTGGGTTTCATCTCCATAAGATTGGCTGAGTTTTTACGTTGGCTGGCCAAGCCTATCACAACCCTCCTCCTTTACCCGGGCTTGGGACCGGCTATGTTAAGACAACATCGGCGGAGTTGAAAGACATGATCAAACTACAAAAAAGACACATCCATGACATTTTGGGCCGAACGATTTTTTTCTGTCATACTTATGACACTTCTATGATGATAACTGTGACAAAACCCGGTATCATCATAGATGTGGTGGGCTCCTACTTCTATGACAAAAAATCATGACAGAAAATGGGCTTTTCGTCCTGAGCAAGCCGGAGACGCAGCTGCATGACATTCTTTGGGCCGTCCATGAAGGAAAAAACCGTGGTAGAAGCGAGGGCGCGAGGGTGGTCAGGGGGTGGTCGGGGGCCGAGCGATGCGCGTTTCTCTCGTACACGTACGCGCGTGGGTGCGAGGCGTTGGGATCTAAGTGAACCCGAGTGAGGCCGTTGGGCTCTAACTAAACCCGAGCAATTGCACTGCAGGCTACGCGTTACACTGAACCCAAGCGATCCATCGATCCCTTATTGTTAACTGAACCCGAGTGATTCCTTCGCTACTGCTTCTAACTGAAGCCGATTTATGCTGCCTCTGGATGAACAGTGAGCGTTGTTGGGGGGTTTGGATGAACAGTTACCGGTGGGGGTTGGATGAACAGGAACCCGTGGTAGTAGAGGCCGTTGCCACTGGATAAACAGTACCCCGATCGATCGAGCCGGTGGATGAACAGGACCCCATGGAGGGCTGGTTGAACAGTAGCCGGTGGAGGGCTGGTTGAGCAGTAGCCGGTGGAGGGCTGGATGAATAGTAGCCCATGGAGGGGTGGTTGAACAGGACCCCCGTCGACATGGCTGGTTGAACAGTAGCCGGTGGAGGAGCGTGCGGTGGAGGCTGGATGAACAGGAGCCCGTGGATGAATAGTCGCAGGTGGAGGCTGGAGAAGGTCGACGGTGGATGAACAGTAGCCCATGGAGGCTGGAGGAGGTCGACGGTGGAGATGAACAGTATCCAGTGGAGTCCCGTTTTGCGATACGCCACACCCCTCCCGATGAACAGGACCCCTGTTTCGACCATAGTGCTCCAACACAAGTCCGTTTCCTCCGTTTTGCGGTAAGCCACACCCCTCACGATCAACAGGACCCCGTTTCGACCATAGGAGGTCCGTTTCCTCCGTTTTGCGGTACGCCAGACCCCTCCCGATGAACAAGATCCCATTTCCACCATGGTCGGTCGAACACAAGGCCGTTTTCCTCCGTTCTGTGGTACGCTAGGCCTCGTTTCCATCGGTTGTTCCGTCCAAGCCGGTTGGCTCCCAATGAACAGCACGCATTCCGTTGCCTCCCGATGAACAGGACGCATTCCATTGCCTCCCCATGAACACGACGACGACGCAGCTTCTCCATTCCAACCTAGCCACGGCCATGTACACGAGCCCTGGCCGTACGTATGCACGAGTAGGCGTTCGAGACCCCGCCCGTATGTACGTACGTGGCCATATTTACTTTCTTCCAACATGGCTGTTGTACGTACGTGTAGATGCTACATGCGCGCCTCTGCTACGACACGTGCGTGCCTCTACTACGACACATGCCCTTCCTTACACGGCCACGGTTCATTGCTACAGCCTGCAAACAGACGGATCGCATGTACGTACACGTTCGCGACCAGAATGACAACGTTACGTACACTTCGACCAGGTGGGTCCCGACTGTCAGGCACTTCCTTGCGTGCGAAGATGTAGTTGGTGGGTCCCAGCAGTCAGGGGGGCGAATCATTTTTTCCCGTAATATGGACACACTTCCTTGCATGCGAAGATGTAGCTGGTGGGTCCCAGTAGTCAGGGGGAGAAAACATTATTTTTCACGGTAAAATGGATGAAGTTGCATGCATGCGTCCATGGGCGTGGTGCATCCCCACTGTCAGCCTCTCACGTACAGTCATCTTCCGATGACTCTTGGTTGTTGACCATGTTGACCACACCGTGCCGAGCCCACCAAGGCCGGTGGACAACGGCGAGGCCCTAGACTAGAATGACCCGGAGATGGGGAAGACGCGGTAGTGGAGTCGCAGATGGAGAGGAGTGGGAAACTTGAGTGGTTTGGGTGCTGGCAAGACCTTTGCAGCAGTGTCGCCTATACAGGAGGCAGGGAGCAAGAATAGAGGTTGAAGATGAAGCACGGCTGTTGGATTAACATCCAATGGTCCAGCTGCTAGAATCATTTGTTTATTAAGTTGACAAAGCCCTGCGTACACATCCGCTTAGTAGGCCCACAAGTCAGCCACCAAATCTGACGGGTCCTAGCTGTCAACGGGGGGAATATTTTTTTTGCATAACAAGTAGGCACTTCATTCCGTGCGAAGATACAGCCGATGGGTCCCAGCTGTCAGGGGGAGGAAACATTTTTTTTCATCTTAATAAGGTGGAACTTTCCTTGCGTGCGACCATGGATCTCGTGGGTTCCGTCCATTAGGCTCTCCACGTACAGTACTCATCCGATGACTCTCATTGTTTGACCACCCTGCACCGAGCGCAGCGAGGCGGTGGACGACAGTGAGGCCTTGGACGGGAACGACCCGAAGATGGGAAGACGCGGTAGTGGAGTTGTAGATTGAGACAAGGAGAAGGGTTATAACTGCTTCTGATGCGGCGTGGGGCTGCAGTTGGTGGAGAATAACAGGAGGTGTGGAGGGGTGGAGGGATAGCCTAACCGGCGGTGGGGTAGCACGTCGCAGCAATGCGTGCTAAGCAGAGCCGCTAGCCGCCGGAGGTCAGACCAGGCTGTCCTGGCTACGCTGGAGGAAGAAGACGAGAGATTGAAGGTGCATGCCAGCCGTTGGATATAAATCCAATGGCTGTGGGTGTCATAATCATTTGTTGACCAAGTTGACAATGCCCTGCGTAGGCTTCGACCTATTGGACCAGATGTCAGCCTGCAAAAATGTGGCATATATCTAACCAATGTTTTGTCCATTTGCTGGGCTGGGTGAACAAATAATTTCGCATCAATGCGGCCCATTTATATTTTCTAAGAAATCCCAGCCCATTTGCAGTTTCTCGAAATACACGAATTAGCTGGGCTCGTTCTATATATAATGTTAGGTTAGAAGGCGCAATTAATGTCAAAAAATAAACCGGAGCGACACATTTTTTATATATAAAATTAACAAATTAGCGAGTTATTGCTCAGAATAAAAATGAGCGTGTTATTATTACATTGGTCCTTAAAATCTTCGCAAGCTTTTGTACGTAATCACCAAGATTTTCCTTGCGTGTGAGTCAAAAACAACCAGGATTTTCCTTCCCAACTTCTGTTAAAACATTTAGTTTTATAGTTAATAACACATGGGATGTTTTTATAATGTATATATAAGTCTATAAAATATATGATAATAGTAATAATATAAATATATATAATGTGGTTAGAAGGGAAAACATAAATTGGAGATAGCATTATTATTCTTATATATAGATAAATAGAACAGAGATCTGCTTTTTACTAAGAAAAATACATTGGGCAACCGATCTTTAAGAAAAAGCCCATAGGCCGGTATGGACCTCAAAAAATAAGTTGAAACCACTGTATCCGTATGTCGTGGGTTACGCATGTTAAAAAACAAAACCTAGGCCTAGCTGATACTTGTTCGCCGTCTGGGAAAAAATGATACCAGCAAGATCCCCGAGCGAACTGGATTAAAGATGGGGTCGGCGGCGCGACTGAACAAGCACATCAGGAGCGATTTTTTTCTTCAGTGGATGGCTCTCGATGGCATTTTATTACTTGCCTCTGCACCATATAACTTGTTTTTTTAGCGTCCCAGTCCGTGGTGGACCAGCAGCCCATTTGCTGGGCGAGCCAACCTACAGAAACCAGCACTCGATTTTTCATCAAGCCCCAAAAACAACGCAGTACTATGTTTGTTGTGAGGCCGAAAACATTACGGCAGGGGTTGAGCGGGGGAGGGGGGAAGACAGAGCAAAAATATTAAAAAGAGCTGATGCGTCGTTGCTACCCTAACAAAGAAGGTGCAATTCTTCTCGGGAAGAAGGTGTGCCGTTGACACCCACACGTCACAAATCCTACAGTAGGCATACTAACAAGTTCATACACACGTACAACAGAAAAGGTAAACATTCATATCAAACTCAGGTTCACAGGACACGTTCATATTCATAGCCAACATTCACAATCAACAACTCAAAATATTCATATATACACAAGTTCAGCATGTCTATGCACCCAAATGATTGATAGATCACACGACAATATTCATAGATAATTCACAAAAAGATTCGGATATACACATGTTCAGTATTTTAATGCATCCAAATGATTGAGATCACAGAAAATACCATCCATGGATGAAATTTAATTACCTAGGGTATGGACTGGTAAATGGTGTTCACTCGGAGGTACTTCTTGCTAAAATTAATGCTTGTACGAGTAAACTTTCGAGTACATAAGAGGCAGCACAGACAATCTGAACTTTGCTCATAGGTTTATCCTCAAGTAGTGGCCTCATGCCGAGGGAGGTTTGAGAAACTTGGCCACTACTTTTATCCAACTAGTTTACTGGCTCATCTTGGTCCTGTAGCTCGCCAAAATTCTACATTGCAGACAAGAAAGGAGGCGGTTGAGAAAATGAACCACCCAATTTTTTGTGCAGTTCAACTGAAATGGAGCATCCTGGCGTAAGGGTGATTAAGTGCAGATTAATATACACGTCAACTAACATGCGGAATCTTTAGCCTCCATGCCATATAGTTACGCTACCATATGTGCCGATAACCAAAAGGCACAAGTTGGGACAAAAGGCTGGACTGCATTTTTACGGGCTATGCACCAAGCAATATTTTTGGCGTTCACTCTCCTAATACTTGAGTTTGAAAACCGGTTGGCGCTTGGTTGATACTCGAATGAATATAGGCACTTATTCTTGTCAACATTGATGCTTATGCGAGTGAACTTTGGAGTCATAACGACAACATAAGTACTGTCCATCTGATTTTTTTGCAGTTCTCTGAAATCACCCAATGTAATGATTTGCTGTGAGTTCGGGCTCCAAGTTACTCCTTTATGAAATCGGCAAATAGTAGCACAATACCAAATTAACAATACATATGACAAGCACAATAATCGGGATAAAGACCAGTACCAACTTTGTGTGAGGTAGCATATTAATTACTATTTCCTTTATTTGGAAGCCGAGATAAATAAGCGGTGACGACAAAGGAAGAGCATAACCGAGGTTAGCAAGCGACAGGAAAGGAAGGAAGATGTCGAGGCAATGAAGCACCCAAAGTTTTTGTGCAGTTCCACCAAAACCGAGCATCCTCAAGTGGCACATATATTGAGAGAGTGAGATTCTTTGTAGTAGTGGGACAAGTTGATGAGACATACACTAACAAATTGAAGCACCTTCATTATCTTAATGGGTAAATTTAGCAACATAGTAGTCTTGCTTAAAGAGAGGTACTTGTTTATTTAATCAGTGCCAATTAGCTCAACACTCAAATCATTGCCATGTATCATAGGTTGCAAAACTTTAACGTGCAAAGATAAAGGAGTTTCTCATGATAGTAGCACGATGCAAATAGAGATGACGGCAAACTAATATGGATCAAGGCCATAGGCCAGTACCAACCTGACCAAAAAGGCTTATCCATGTAGTCCCAGAAGAGATGATAAAGCACTCACTGGAATCACTCAATAGTATATATTTTTGTGCACTTCAAATGTATGGTTGAAATCACTCTTGTTTACCGGTCTTTGAGATTATATCGAAGATTATCAAGAACTTCCAGTGAGTGAAAGCCTTGGTGGGATACACTTCATTGTATTGTCTTGTGTAGTTCCACTAAAATGTATGATTGGCATAACATGATCATTGTTTGCACAAGTAGAAACAAGGTGAAACCTTCATTAGCTTAGTGAGAAAGGATAGAAATACATTAGCATATTACTCTAACAGTAGCATAAAATTCATCATGGACAATACGCAGAAGTGGAAGGGCTCCCTGGAGGATCATCTCACATGTAAGGTAGACGTTGCCGGAGCCCTTGAATGGCCTCGACTAAGGCCTCAGCTTCAGCAATATCACCTTGGCATTGTTTATTCTTCTTGTTCTTCTTCTTCTTGTTGTTCTTCTTCTTCTTCTTCTTCTTCTTGTTCTTCTTCTTCTTCTTCTTCTTCTTCTTCTTGTTCTTCTTCTTCTTCTTGTTCTACTTCTTCTTGTTGTTCATCATCATCATCATCATCATCATCATCTTCTTCTTCTTCTTCTTCTTCTTCTTCTTCTTCTTCTTCTTCTTCTTCTTCTTCTTCTTCTTCTTCTTCTTCTTCTTCTTCTTCTTCTTCTTCTTCTTCTTCTTCTTCTTCTTCTTCTTCTTCTTCTTCTTCTTCTTCTTCTTCTTCTTCTTCTTCTTCTTCTTCTTCTTCTTCTTCTTCTTCTTCTTCTTCTTCTTCTTCTTCTTCTTCTTCTTCTTCTTCTTCTTCTTCTTCTTCTTCTTCTTCTTCTTCTTCTTCTTCTTCTTCTTCTTCTTCTTCTTCTTCTTCTTCTTCTTCTTCTTCTTCTTCTTCTTCTTCTTCTTCTTCTTCTTCTTCTTCTTCTTCTTCTTCTTCTTCTTCTTCTTCTTCTTCTTCTTCTTCTTCTTCTTCTTCTTCTTCTTCTTCTTCTTCTTCTTCTTCTTCTTCTTCTTCTTCTTCTTCTTCTTCTTCTTCTTCTTCTTCTTCTTCTTCTTCTTCTTCTTCTTCTTCTTCTTCTTCTTCTTCTTCTTCTTCTTCTTCTTCTTCTTCTTCTTCTTCTTCTTCTTCTTCTTCTTCTTCTTCTTCTTCTTCTTCTTCTTCTTCTTCTTCTTCTTCTTCTTCTTCTTCTTCTTCTTCTTCTTCTTCTTCTTCTTCTTCTTCTTCTTCTTCTTCTTCTTCTTCTTCTTCTTCTTCTTCTTCTTCTTCTTCTTCTTCTTCTTCTTCTTCTTCTTCTTCTTCTTCTTCTTCTTCTTCTTCTTCTTCTTCTTCTTCTTCTTCTTCTTCTTCTTCTTCTTCTTCTTCTTCTTCTTCTTCTTCTTCTTCTTCTTCTTCTTCTTCTTCTTCTTCTTCTTCTTCTTCTTCTTCTTCTTCTTCTTCTTCTTCTTCTTCTTCTTCTTCTTCTTCTTCTTCTTCTTCTTCTTCTTCTTCTTCTTCTTCTTCTTCTTCTTCTTCTTCTTCTTCTTCTTCTTCTTCTTCTTCTTCTTCTTCTTCTTCGTCTTCTTCTTCCTCTTCTTCTTCGTCTTCTTCTTCTTCGTCTTCTTCTTCGTCTTCTTCTTCTTCTTCTTCTTCGTCTTCTTTGTCTTCATGCTCTGTTTCCCTTTCTCCTCACCAGTTGGTGAAACCAAGCACATGATTGGCCTTCTATTTCAGAATTGGTTTTGTCAGTGAGGGAGTACAAGTGTACTAGTAAACAATAGCATTATTTTCTCATGGCAGTCGCAAAATAGAGATGAACACATGCATTAAATCTCATTCTTACCTAAAGGAAGGTTATGGTGCCAACATGGATGATGCAGATTGGAACACAGATCTCCTTTTGTGCAGTTCCACCGAAATGAACCCACTGTTCCATTCTGATATTCTAGTTAAACAGCACAAAAGTCACTTCTTTTAAGAAGTGTTTTGTGCAGTGCACCAAAAGGTCACAACAACAACCAGGTGAAATGGATATCCCTGTTTGCACAAATAGCTACAAAGGAAACAATCAGAGTCTCAAACAATTACAGGCAAAAACATTTGGCTAAACTTGTCATGGCTTATAATAGTGGCATGGCTTCATTTTACCAGGGGCATTAGATTAATAACAGCTAAATATTTGGTATAAGGGCATGGGACAGTGGGTGCACCAGCAGTACAGCACCATGTACCTAAACCGGGGCATAAAGTCGTGATTCGGAGTTTTTTGCCCCGAGAAACAAACATCCAAGAAACATATCTGGGTTGGTCCCATTTTTTTTCACTCTAGCGACATACTCCTATGATTTTTTTTGGAAATGGAGGCGTGCCCCCGGCCTTTGCATCATAATGATGCATGCAACCATCTTATGTGTGGATAGCAAATCTAGTCCTGGTCATACCACTGTGTACATTGGTTCCCCTATATTTCCCTTTTCGACCAATAGACCGGTTGGATGACCAGTCTGTACTACTGTCACCCCTATCCTTCCTGTTTGTACCAAGTCCGATGCACACACTAAATTCCCCCACCCCCACTTCATTTCTTGTCTGAACCAAGTACAAGATTCGACTCCATGAAGTATCTTTACCTCTAACAATAGAAGAAAATAATAGGTGACGTTGGACCATCCGACCGAGAGTGGATGAGAGGCAGAAAATGATGCACATGCAGCAATGTAGCGAGCTGGGGAAGTAGAGCCACAACAGTTGAGGGAGTCCTGGATTAGAGGGTGTCCAGATAGCCGTACTATAATCTTCGGCCGGACTCCTGGACTACGAAGATACAAGATTGAAGACTTCGTCCCGTGTCCGGATGGGACTTTCCATGGCGTGGAAGGCAAGCTTGGCGATACGGATATGTAGATCTCCTCCCATTGTAACCGACTCTGTGTAACCCTAGCCCTCTTGATTGTCTATATAAACGGAGGGTTTTAGTCCATAGGCGAACAACGATCATACCATAGGCTAGCTTCTAGGGTTTAGCCTCTCGATCTCATGGTAGATCTACTCTTGTACTACCCATATCATCAATATTAATCAAGCGGGAGTAGGGTTTTACCTCCATCGAGAGGGCCGAACACAGGTAAAAACATCGTGTCCCTTGTCTCCTGTTACCATCCGCCTAGGCGCACGATTCGGGACCCCCTACCCGAGATCCGCGGTTTTGACACCGACATTGGTGCTTTCATTGAGAGTTCCTCTATGCCGTCGCCATCGGAAAGGATGCCTCATCCCGTCTTTAAAAGGCAACCTTTGTTGCTAAAGGAGCTTTGGCTATCGGCCAAACTCTCCGGCTAAGCGGTTTTCTTATGACCGCTTTGTTAAGTGATAAGGCGCCCGGCGATGACTTCTCGGGTCATCGAAAGCAATCTTCACGTCAATTCGGAACTTCTTGAGTAGTTAGATCTGATGGAGCTCTCTTTCTTAAGCGAGCTCTTGGATCGCATCGCCGCCATACAGGAGTCGCTACAGGACTACGATCAGATTGGGCCTAAACCTGATGCGAGAGAGATTAACTCTCCCAGGTCACCCATCACGTTGCGATGGTGGAGGAACAATGCGGCAAGCCTTCATCTATCTTAAGGACTAGTTATGTCCAGATTCGATCCTACAAGCGGATACCCACGGAGGAGGGCGTCACTCAAGCCATGAACCTAAAGTCGGTGGCGGGCTAGATTCATTGGACAACATCCAAGAACCAAAGCTTCCGAGTTCGGAAACTCCTTGGCCTGAGTCTCAGATTGGGCGAGGTTCGGATTTAATTCCACCCGGCCACCCAAACATAGCGATCTATCCCAAATTCGGCAAGAGCCCACGAAGCGATTACACCATTAATGGGCTGATTCCTCCTGGTCATGAACAGGATAAAGGACTGCCGCGAGGAGGATGCAATTTCATTCTTACGCAATAATTGCACGGACAACGGAATCCTCAACGCCATAAGTCATTGTGAAATTACACGCTTCGCTGACTTGGCGTCCATAAATGCGAAAATCTTGTCACGATGGAAATCGTCTGGAAAACCGAAATAAAATTTTGGGACAATCCGGCCTGAATACAACCCGATCCGAAATAAAAGGGTGCATTATCGCCGGGCACACAGGTTAAACACCAAAAGCAAAAACCCTCTATAGGGCATGGAACCCGTCTTTGGAGGGATGGCTCAACGAACCCTGTAAAATTCATAGTACAGAGGGCGCCACACCAACTCATAGCCTTAGAGTATGTTGGATACTCCGGCAGGTGGCCAGAAGTGGCGAAGAGCTTCTAACTCCAGAATCCACAGAGCACCAGCCCAGGGATACCAGTACGGTCCTAATAGCGTTCGAGACTTAGGCATCAAATAATATGCGGAAACGAACACTCCGCAGCCTTACCGAAGTCTACCAAGTAGCAACAATAAACCCATGGAGTGACACGGCTATTACCTTTAGTGCCAGTGATGAACCTAAATTCCGAACAACCCGAGCACCAGCCGCATTGGTCCTTAGTCCAATAGTGGACGGCTTTCGCCTTACCAAGGTACTCATGGACGGTGGCAGCGAATTGAACCTCATTTACGAGGAAACCCTTCGAAAAATGGAAATAGGCGGAGCCGCATTAAGCAAAGCAGCACAACCTTTAGAGGAATAATCCCGGTCGGAAAGCGTCTTGTCTGAGGAAAAATCTGCTTTGGATGTGGTGTTAAACGCATTTGGATAATTACAGGTCGAGGAGGAGGTTACGTTCCAAGTGGACCCGTTAAATAGCGGATATCACGCTCTATTAGAGGCGAGAGGCATTCAAAATTTTTCAAGCTATACCCCATTACGGGTACATGAAGCTCAAAATGCCGGGCCCAGCGGTATCATCACTCTTGCTAGTGACCGGACATAGCACTCCTTGGCGAAAAATAAGACAGGCCGACTTTGGCCCTTGAGGCACTATCCGAAGCACTAGCGGCCGAGGAACTGACTGCGCTGCGCTCCACGGTGAATAGGGACGACGTGATACTCGATAAAAGATCCAAATCTACCTCCTTTAAACCGGCGGACGAAATAGTCAAATTCCAAGTCCATCCAACGGCAAAAATGGCCTCCATCGGGGCGCAATTAAACCCCGATGTAGACGCCGCACTACGAGAATTCCTACGCGAAAATTGGGACATTTTTGCCTGGCACCCTTCAGACATGCCAGAATCCCGTCGGTGGCGAGCACAGCCTAAACATCCTAAAAGGATTCAAGCGATGCAGGCCCTTCGGCGTTTCTCCGAACCTAAGAGACAAGCCATGGGAGAGGAGCTAGCCAAACTACTGGAGGCCGGATTCATCAGAGATATAAAACATCCGGACTGGCTAGCAAATCTGGTGATGGTACTATAGAAGGACAAATCCTGGCGCCTATGCGTCGATTTCAAAGGACCTCAATAAGGCTGTCCCAAAGGATCCCTTCCCCCTCCCCCGCATCGATCAAATTATCGACGCTACCGCAGGACATGATTCATTGTGTTTCCTCGATGCATACTCCGGCTACCATCAAATTTAGATGGCAGAGCCAGACAAAGCCGCAACGGCATTCATCACCCCATACGGCCCATTCTGCTTCAACACAATGTCCTTCGGGCTCAAAACGCCGACGCAACATATGAGCGCATGATTCAGACATGTCTGGCAAACCAGATCGGCAAAACAGTGGAGGCATACGTAGATGACGTGGTCGTCAAAACCAAGCATGTCGAAACTCTAGTAGACGACTTGAGGCTCACATTCGACAACCTCCGAACATATGACATCAAGCTTAACCCGGAAAAATGCGTTTTCGGCGTACCAGCCGGAAAGCTCTTGGGCTTCATAGTATCCGGTAGAGGAATAGAAGCAAACCCAGCCAAGATCCGAGCTCTGTCACAATTGGATATCCCAAAGGACCTCAAGCAAATACAAAAATTGACCGGACGGCGTGGCGGCTCTAAGCCGCTTTATCTCCCGCTTGGGAGAAAAGGCATTACCTCTTTATCGCCTCCTCCGCGCACCGAACACTTTGAGTGGGCCGGATGCCGCCGGCCGGACTTCGAAGAAATAAAAGCCATATTGGCAACAAACCCGGTCTGGCCGCGCCTAACATGGGCGAACCAATGCTATTATACATCGTGGCAACTCATCAAGTTGCAAGCCTTGATCTTTCGTCGTCGAGCGAAAGCGGACGGACACAAATTCCCCTTCAAAAGCGATTATACTACATGTACCTTTGTCCTCACTCCATGCAAGTCGCGGTACCGCATTATCAAAAGATAAGCGTCTGGCAGTATTTATGGCATCTCGAAAGCTGCGACACTACTTTCAAGAGTGTTCGATAATAGTAGCCTCTGAAGTACCTCTTAACGATATTATAAACAACCGCGACGCGACGGGCCGGATTGCCAAATGGGCCATTGAGCTCCTCCCGTGTGACATAACCTATAAGCCACGACGAGCTATTAAGTCACAAGTTTTGGCTGACTTCGTCACCGAACGGACTGAAGCCGAACTCCCTAAAGAGTACGGCATATACTCCAACTGGATCATGCACTTCGACGGCTCCAAAATGTTGGTAGTGCAGGGGGCTGGCTTCGTTACAGCGTCCCCAACAGGGAGATCTGAGTTCAATACGTACTCCAGATAATGTATACGGACTCCAACAACGCAGCCGAATACGAGGCCCTTCTACATGGTCTCCGGATGGCAGTCTCCATGGGCATTCAAAGCCTAGAGGTGCGTGGGGATTAGAACCTCGCGATATCCCAAATAAATGGAGACTTTGATGCCAAGGATCCGAAAATGGTAGCTTATCGCAACGCCGTCCTAAAAATGTCAGCTTGGTTCGAAGGGCTCGAATTTCACCATATAGCTCGGGAAAACAATCAGGCAGCAGACGTCTCGGCATGCATTGGCGCAAAGCGCGATGCCGTCCCCCCCAATATCTTCTTGGAGAGGTTGTTCAAGCCATTCGTATTAGGGGAAGGGGAGTCCGGAAATAACAGCCCGGACCCAACCGCACTGCCCAACACCGAACATTCTGGCACAACGGGAGGCTCTGCCAACGAAGTAACATCTTCAGCCCACGTAATAATGGCAGTCATTGCCTCGTGGACAGAACCATTCCTAGCCTACCTAACCTGGCAGGAACTTCCCGAGGACCAAAAGCGAGGCACGCTGCATAGTCGGCGATCTAAAGCCTATAAAGTCCATGAGGAGAGCTTTATAAGAAAAGCACCACGAGTCCTTCAAAGGTGTATCTCCGAAGAGGAAGGGCGGAATCTTACGGATGAAATTCATGCGGACTCGGCGGGCACCACCTTGAAGCCCGGGCCCTTGTAAGCAAGGCCTTCCGTTCAAGATTTTATTGGCCGACGGCCCGGCGGATGCTTTCGGGACTTAGTCCAACGATGCGTCTGTTGCCAGCTCTTTGCTAACCAAAGCCATATGCCACCCACCGCCCTCCAAACTATACCCATCACCTGGCCCTTTGTGGTCTGGGGGCTTGACATGGTTGGACCCCTTAAAGGAGGAACCCACAAGCAAAAATACCTAGTGGTCATGGTGGATAAATTCACCAAATGGATAGAGGCCAAGCCTGTTAAGACAGCCGAATCCGGACCGGTGATAGACTTCATATTAGGGTGCATTACACCGTTACGGGCGTCCCCACGACATCATCGCGATAACGGCACGATTCACGGTGACGAGGTCAAACTACGGTTGCAAAAACATGGGCATCAAGCTCGACTATGCTTGATCTATCACCCACAAACTAACGGCGGTCGAGCAAGCAAATGGTCTAATCATGAGCGGCATCAAACCCAGATTAGTGCGTTCCCTCAAGGAATCCAACACACCTTTGGGTAGAGGAGCTCGACTCCGATACTACGGGGCTGCGGACCACGCCGAATCGCACCACCGGATACACACCATTCTTTATGGTATACCGCGCAGAGGCGGTTCTGCCCTGCGACATAATTCACGACTCACCTCGCGTGCGCATGTATGAAGAAAGAGAAGCCGAACTCGATTGGCAGGACAGTTTGGACGCCTTGGAGGAGGAGCGTGACGTGGCAAAAGCCCGTTCCGCATTCTATCAACAGCAGGCTCGAAGATATCAAAGCGAGCGATGCGGGCCAAAACTTACAATGTTGGCGAGTTAGTTCTACGCTTTGCACGGACAAGAAAAAGGACAAACTCAAGCCCAAATGGGAAGGTCCCTTTATTATTGACCAAGTCCTGGCCGGTGGAGCGTCTGCGTCTGTGAGATGCATCGGATAAACGACTCGAGCCGAACCCATGGAACGCAGCCCGTCTCCGAAGATTCTACGCCTAGCGCCGGACTCTGTGTTCGTCTCCTTCCTCTGTCTATTTTTTTACACATTAGTTGTCTTATATTTCTCTCCTTCTCCCTCCCTTTCCCTTACATTCTTACGGGCTCGTTCGTGCCTTGTTCGCACACAACTGACACGCTATCCGCGCTCATTATACCTGGGGGCTTCTTTAACAGAAGCTTATTTATACGGGCTTCATGCCCAACACATGTTTCACACTTCCGCATGTACCTTTTATTCACCATTATATGCATCGATATGACTTAAGTTTTGGCCAAGCTGGGTTGCCTGGCTCCTGTGCTTACCCCTATGTTCCCGATTGTTCAGCTAGGCGGTAAAGGGAGCACCTCTGCGATTGTTCTTGCCGGGTCGGTCGGATGTGTACCTCGGTAGGTCAAGCCGAAAGCTAAGCGTTCTTAAGGGAATATTCGATTCGATGAACTAAAGATGATTTCTCACTTGTTTATTTATCTGCCCCAGATGCTTTTACGCTTTTTACATGATCCGTACATGCACTTTAGGGCATGCCTCGAGAAAGGAACCCCTAACGGAACTATTCTACGGAAGATGTTTCTTACTAACCATGTAATATAACATAACTAGTTGGGCACTTATGCATTTCAAGCACTAATGACCCCTACTTTGGTCTCCATGCATGCCCCGGTTCTTACATAACCGAGAGGGTATTTGGACACACTCTGGACTATCGGGTCCAGAGGTTGAAGTGAAAAGGTCCGCCATGACAAACGATCTACAATCTGGCTAGAAGGCATTTTACATGTCATCTTCAATTACATAGTCAATTTGACTGGGCATATTCCTCTTCAACACCATCCAACAGGCTGTCTAGTTTATAGTCCTGTTGGGAGTATTTGGCGGCCAACTCTACTTGGCCGTACACTAAGCTCACAGGGATCTCCTTCCCATCAGCCCCCACAAGACCGACCTCGGCCATGTGGTTTGGGTCAGCCTTCGTGTACCGCGTCTTCACCATGGCCCAGGCCTCCCTGGCGCCTTGACGGCAGGCCGATATCTTCCATAATCGGAAGCGTCGCCGCGCTCCCTTAAGCCTCTCTGCCAAGCTCTCCAAGGCCTTGGGCATGGAGGCAGATAGCCACAAGGCCTAGGCGGCGCCTTTCATCACCTACCAAACTTCGTTAAATGCAGTTGTAAGAGCTGGGAAGAAGGTCACCCGTAGAACCGGGCATTTCCTCTGCGGGGCGACACCGTGAGCATACCTCTGAGACATAACTCTCTGTTAGTCGATTTCCTCGCCGAACTCTTTTTCAAAGTTCATTCAAGCGCTTACTAAACATGCCGCGCCAAAGCCGCCGATTCTCCTTCACGGAGTCCGACAGCTGAGCATGAACATCCTTTAGTTCCTCGCCCAGCTGGGTGTTGGCATCTGGGAGATTATTCTTCTCCTGCCTCACCTTCGTAAGCATGCTCTCGCTTGACCTTTAACCGGCGCAAGAGTTGTTGCTTGTCCGGATCTACTCGGCGCCATCTGCAATGTTATTATCAGATTTGCACACGCCGCACTTCACAACATACTTATCTTTGAAGCATATATTACGAGAGGGGTCTCCTTGGCCTCCCCTGCCATGGCTAGTCTTGACCTCAAGTTGGGCTTTGCACTCTTCCGGCTCTGGGACAGTTGGGTATTCTTTTACGTAAGATCCTGCATAACAAATGATCCTTAAATCAGTTATTCTAACTGTTTCCAAGTCTCGAGACTCTTGACATATATAACCATCAAATTTTCTTACCGTATGTCTTTCACATACTTTGCTGCGTAGCTCTGGCTAGACCATTTTGAGCGGCAGTGCGCATCTCCAATTGAAGGCGTCCAATGCCTCTTGGGAGAAACAGCGTTGAAAAAGAATTGTCCAGGCGCCTTTGTGATTCATGGCACTCTCCACCTCGGAATTGGTGGCGGATAGTCTGTCTGCATCCTCTGTCGGAGGAGCGTCAAGCGCACACCTCGTGTTCGCCTACCTTACGGACCTGGCTTTGGAGCCTGGCTGGTGGAAGCGCGATTGGCAATCTCTCCAGATATAGTCCGGCGAGCCCTCTTTTTCCTAAAAAATGGAGAGCACGGGCGTTACTATGCATCAATACTTTGGAATAAGGCAGCGCGCCTTACTGCTGTGCCGGTGCCTCGACCCGGACTGCGTGTCTCTTTAGCCTACCCGCCCTCGCTGTCCCTTGTTGGCTAGTCGCTGCAGGATCGGCATTCCGCCTCGAGATCCTCCCCTGCGAAACACCATTGGTATACGGTGATAAAAAATAAGCACGGATGGATCATCTTTGAAGTATTAGGACTTCAGTCTCGATTACTTGTGAGGCGGGGAGCAGTCTAGGATAATCGGTACATAATAGCCACCAAGGCATTGTCGATGCTCGGTTGGTAAAATACCCCATCGATCAGCTCCACGGGTATGTCCGGATCCTCTTGGGAGGCGGATCGAGGGACTGTTCGGATCCTCGGGTTGTGGAGGAGGGCTGTTTATATCGCTTCTGACCCGGCGCAATTCCCGCGTCGAAATCACAAGATAAGGTACTTGACTATGGGAATATGGAACGGATGGGCAAAAAGAAGTGTCCGCTTACCCAGCTTGGGGGATTGTACATTGAAAATCCACCCTGAGAATTGACGCGGAGGAATTCCTCCTCTTCTCCCTTGTAAAATGCGGACAAGATCTTCGTCAGAGCGGCAACCGATTCCGGCCCCTTATGGCCGCAGCGGGTGGCATCATCCTCTATACTGAAGCGGCTGCACCCCCCGCATAATACATGTGGCCATGACCTCGATCATGGTCAGTTCGGAATGAGCTAACAACCTTATCCGGCTCATCAGATAAAGAACGTCCTTGTCATTTTCCTTCTGAGGGCTCCGTGGGCGCGGCTCGAGCGCTTCTTCAAGGGAGCATTATCAAACTCGGGGAGGCCGATCCGAGCAGGATCCGGCGAAGGACATCTTCTATATAAAACCATTACGAAGGCGGTCTTGGACGCCTTCTTTGGGGTTCCGGATAGATATCCGGTCCGGCGATCGCCATACTTGACTCCGCCCACTTGCTATATTGACCCCTTCTGAGAACGGGGCACAAGGCAGAACAACTTCTTCCACAGCGCGAAATGAGCCTCGATGCCCGAAAACAGCTCGCAAAGGGCTACGAAGCCCGCAATATACAATATGGAGGCAGGTGTAAGGTTGTGCAGCTGGAGGCCGTAGAACTCCAGGAGCCCCCGGAGAAACGGATGAATTGGAAATCCGAGCCCTCTTATCAAATAAGGGACAAGGCATACCTGCTCTCCTTTGGAGGGATTGGGGGCGCTCTCCGCCTGCACTCCACCATTATAGGTGGCAAGCCCGGCTCGAACCGGGACCATGTAGGCTGGGGGGAGAAAGCCCTTGGCTTGGGCGTCACTAGCTCATTTGTCTTGGGGCCAGAGCATCTCTCCCAATCTCGAGGCTGAGAAATTTGGGAGGAGAGAGGAGGAGCTGCGTCGACTGGCCATGATGGAATGGATCTCTGTCGGATGCGCTCCGATGAATGCTCGCGAAGGGAAGATGGTGTGATTTGGATCTAAATCCCCGTCTCTTTAAAGGGCAACTCATTTACACAGCTAGGGGGGTAAATGTAAAAACACCTTGGCTTTTCGCATTAAATGCGACACGTGGAAGATGGCCATTATTAGGCGTGGAAGCCAAGGAGCGCAATATTCATGAGAAGCGGACACTATTCAATAGGTACACGAATTTGGAGAAGAACCCGCCTTGTAATGCCGAAGACAATCTGCGGCGCGGACTCATCGTCATTGAAGCCTGGTTAAGGGGCTCTTGAGGGAGACCTGGATTAGGGGTGTCTGGATAGCGGACTATAACCTTCGGCGGACTCTGGACTATGAATATACAAGATTGAAGACTTCGTCCCGTGTCCGTATGGGACTTTCCTTGGCGTGAAAGGCAAGCTTGGCGATACGGATATGTAGATCTCCTCCCATTGTAACCGACTCTGTGTAACCCTAGCCCTCTCCAGTGCCTATATGAACCAGAGAGGACTAAAACAACAATCATACCATAGGCTAGCTTCTAGGGTTTAGCCTCTCTGATCTCGTGGTAGATCTACTCTTGTACTACCCATATCATCAATATTAATCAAGCAGGAGTAGGGTTTTACCTCCATCGAGAGGGCCCGAACACAGGTAAAAAACATCGTGTCCCTTGTCTCCTGTTACCATCCGCCTAGACGCACAATTGGGGACCCCTTACCCGAGATCTGCCGGTTTTGCCACCGACAGCGGTTTTGAAGGAAGATATACCTAAAGGTCGTCGGGATGTGGATAGGTGGGCGACGGGAGGCCAGATCCGCCTACACTAGGGCAACGACGAAGAGATCGGAGGACCTCCCGCGCCGTCACTCAGCCAGAGATAACGGTGCGGCCGGCAGTGGGTTTCCTCCCTCGTTTTCGACGACGGCCTAAACACTGCCCCGCCTCCCCTTCACCGGCGGAGGGGGATACGTCCGGATCTGTAACCAGCGGGAGGATAGAAAGACAGTGTTTTTTGAAGGGAGAAATACAGTGTTACCATCGCTATCTTGTTTAGATCTGGAGAGGATGAGAGTGTGTGAATAGAGCAACCCTAGCAAGCAAGCGCGGAGGCTTCGGCCTATATATACGTAGTGGGGTAGTTTTCCTTTTTCACTCCATGAAAATAATCGTTTAAAATTGTGTACGTGCCAGGTCGCCATTTTTTTAGTTGTTGATTGTTTTTTGAGATGGCTACCCGCTTATTCCAAGTGGTGTTACGGTGTGCCAGGTCACACTTTGTACCGTTCAAGTCTGGTACAAGACCCTCCATTAAATGAACAACCACCCCCTCGTAAAAGTTGTGAACAGCCCACGGCTAAAATTATCAGAAATGTGGGCTGCCACAACATGCATTATTATTTATATTTTCTACTCCCTCCATTCCTAAATATAAGTCTTTTTAGACATTTCAAATATAAGCAAAATGAGTGAATCTACACTCTAAAATATGTCTACATACATCTGTATGTTGTAGTCCATTTGAAATGTCTAAAAGAACTTATTATATTTAGGAACGGAGGGAGTAACTAATGCATCGGTAAACGCAAATTATTGAAATATATTGATTGCAGTGCTTTGATGTGTTGCGTCAACTCGTACAAGACCCAGAAGTTTGATTACTACAACGCCCTTTCGCCTTAACCGCACCTGCCTTTTGCTGCATGACAGGTGGGCCACCAACCTGTTGGGCCCAACTGTCATAGACGCAAAGCCAGGAGTAGTAAGTCAATGAAGCTGCGTGCCTCCCTCGCCCATGAGCATGGTGGATGGCCGGACTAGGAGAAGCTTTCATTCGCTACACGCTCTCCCTCCCGCACGCGGTGGACATGCAGCAGTCCAATCTGTGTCAGATGGCCAGAAGCATACTTTAGTACTCCTCCACTGCAGTAGTACTCCATCATTGTTCGACTTCCCAAAGAGGTGAAGAGCCAAGCGCAGCTCGGGCGCACGTGTGGCAGTTTCATGTGTAGAGTAGTCTAGGATAGCGTGTACCCTTCCTGTAAGCTTAAAATCGTTGGGGTCGGCTCCATGCTTTTTTTAATTAAAATAATCTTGTGGCCCTACCTGTCATCCTGGTGAGTCTAGTTTGCACGCTCATCTGGTCAAGACAGGAATATATATTTTAATTTGTGGCGGGGTAAATGTTAGAGGTTCCAGCAAATGGAATATTGTACACTGCGGGTCTTTCAGCCAAGTTTAGAGGCAACCATGTGGGGCCAGTGCTATGATGTGTCGCGCCAACTCGTACAACAAGGAGAAGCTTGATTTTACTACTACACGCCTTCTCCCTCGCCCATGCGCGCGGTGGCTATCCCTCCCGCACGCGGTGGACGGACATGCAGCAGTGGATTCGATACTACTATAGAAGCAGTAGTAGTAACATCATCGTTCGTCTTCTCAAAGAGGCAAAGAGCCAAGCGCAACCCGAACGTGGCAGTTACAAATGCTCGCGTGACAGTCTTTGTGTAGGGGTGGGGCGTGGTGTGGAGCCTTGGAGCACGCATATAGCCAGGCTCTTGCATGAGACAAAATTGCTATTTGAGCCCACTATTGTAGTACTAGTACTTGCTATTATATCCATGTAAACCGGAAAGGAGTATTTGCCTTTCCAGAGATTTCACCGCATGCAGTACGGGCTCAAATCTCAAATCTCATCAACCAAGGCATTTTGTGATTGGAGGAATGTATCTCGTACTTTACAAAACTACCCTAATTAAACTCATGCATTAATTACATAGTTCTCTCGTTTTCCTCTCTGCCTTGGTCGCGGTTCACAATATTGAGCACTCCTATATGACTAGACGCTCTATCTGCATGTGGGACATCAAAGCATCCGGGCCCGCGTGCCATCCACCAAATCACAGCGAGGTGCTACAGTCGAGACTCACCGGTCATCCTGCTGTGGCCGTCATGACCCGTCATATCACAAAACCCAGCTTTACCAGTAGTGGTAAAGTGGCCTCGAAGTGGCCTCGAAGTTGGACTGGACGAAGCAACCATCATTTCAATGGAACGCTCGTTGAAGCCCTTTCTCCCCTTTCTTGAAGAAAACCTCACTCTAGGCTACTCACTTCTGCCATTTTTCTTCTGTACCGACGAAGGAAAGGTGGGAGAGTCAGTGATGCTGCTATATTTTCATTCCAAGAGTCTTCTATTTGCGAAGCACCGATCGATTCTCACAACCTATTCTTTTCCCGTTTTCATTGCGATTGTGGTTTCCTTTCGATTTCTTTTTGTTTGTCAGTTCATTGATGGATCCTGGAGCACTAGCCAAAGAGTTGCTGGTGGACAACCCACTGGAGGCAGCGATCTCCAGGAAGCGAGCACCGACCAACGAGTTGACCATGTTGGCGGGCCAACCCATGGAGACGAAGAACTCCAAGAAACAAGCACTGGCCAAAGAGTTGATGACGTTGGCGGACGAACTCGTCAAAGAAAGTTGGAAGAACAGCAAGGGCCCCACCGTGCCTACCCCAGAAACTTTAATGGCCAACTATGTGAGGCTCAAGGCCGAGTTTGAGGAGATAGTCGCTGTTGACAAGCAGTATTCCCTTGGCAAGGTGATGGCCCCCATCGAGGATGAGAGATGGACCCCGGAGGGATGGGATCCCCTGGTGAGCTGCACAAGGTAAAAAATAATGGCTTACCATAGTTGTGGTTTTTGATTATTTGCAATGTGCTTGCTAATATGTTAGGGTTGTGCAGGTGCTGGTGGACATCCTTGATGATTCCGATGTCGCTGCCCGTCCTGTGGACAACGCCCCAGCGATCGTTTTCGATGTCGCGGTCCGTACTGTTGAGATCGCCCGGAAGATCGATTCCAATGTCGCTGTCTGTCCTGTGGACATCGCCCCGGAGATCGATTCCAATCTCACGGTCAGTCCCGTGGACATCGCCCCAGAGATCGATTCCCATGCCGCTGTCCGTGTTGTGGTCATTGCCCGAGAGATCGATGACAAGAAATAGTTGGTCGCGCTAATCCTTGAGGGTAGTTTGCATTGCCCTTTGTTTAATTACCAGAATGATGCGTGTTATCAAACCATCTTAGGGCTAGTGCATTGTGTTGTGTGGGCGGTACTTGCTACCTTTGTTTGATAGTGAATCATGCGAACCCTCTCCGATTTATGGAAACAGATGTATCCTCACCAGCTTTTGATGTAATATATCGCATGCTAAGATGTAAGTTCGAACTGTTTATCATATCAGCAGGGCTTGTTTGATGATTCTTGGTGTTAGTAGGCTAGCTACTGTGCCAGCTATAGTACTTGCAAAACAATCACCAAAGAGAAACGTTGGGGTTATGAGCTCGTGGTATGATTATACTTATCCGTCATCGATCGGCCAATAGCCAAAGCTCCTGAAATTGTAGGCTTAGCGATCGATCAGAAAATAGTCGACACAGATACATTTAGGCCTCATTTGGTTCATAGGGTAGGAAAATCGTAGCAAAAGTACAGAGACGTACAACACAAAATCATAGCAGTACAGAGTCATACTCCCTTCGTTCCAAAATAGATGACTCAACTTTGTACTACTAACTTTGAAATGGAGGGAGTACAAATCCTAGGTGGGCTAGTTTGGCCTAGTGGGTTTCAGTGATATGACATGGTACAATGCCGTCCAGTCTTCGTGTGTGGTAGAAGTATTGCGGGTATAGTAAGTTTTCTTGAAGAAGCGGAATTCAACGAAGTCATGATGGTTCCTTCGTCCGACCAACTTACAGCGGGAAAGGTTGGGCCTGCGCTACGACCGGGGTGGACCAGGATAATTTTGTGCATGGTAGGTGGACCAGGATGGTCGACGTCCCACATGTCAGCGAATGGAAAGTATTCTTTTCCGATACAGAGGACGAGCAACGAGTATTCATTGTTTATTTTTTATGAAAGCTATTGTCTCCACTATTACGACTGAGGAGTGTGAAACACGGCAGCCCAATGAACTTGGCATGTGCACCACTCCCTCCTTCCTCATGTAATAGTACCATAGTGTTGACTATAAGGTTGGCCATAAAGGTTACAACTTTTTCTCACTTTCTCTCTATTTATTTCCTCTCAAATGTTTTTTACGTTTCTTTTTTTAGACACAATTGTTTTTATGCCTCTTTTTTAGAATTAGTTTTTTTATACCTAGGGGCACGTGTAGAGACGGGCTCTTGCAGAGCCCACACCTTGACTTTGTCAATGCCTCTCTCTCCTCTAAATAAGATGGCTTATAGGCCATTATTTTACTGGTACTACTTGCTATGAATGCGAGCAGCTGGCGTCTGAGGGGGGAGGGCTTGGAAGCAGTTCGGACTCTCGCATGGCCCACCTCACATTATCACCATATATTTCTTGGAGTCCGTGCGTGGCAGGCGGGCGATCTCATCTCCCTCCCCCATCTCTCTCTTCTCAGCCAATTCCCGCCGAGCGATTAAATTTCCGCTATCGAAGATTTATTCAATTGCAGTCCCACATGTCGGTGAAATTGCAAGACAACGCGTGTCCCTTCTAGTGAGCGGCGTGCGAGCAGGACTGTCGGGGTTGCGACGCATACGAGTCGTAAGTGTGCCGCCTTTTCTTTTGAACTTGCAAAGCAAAACATTTTCGTGCAATCGATCGATAGAAATCCAGAACAAAATGATGAGGGCGGTGCTTTCCCGCGCGTTAGGCGGGCTAGTTTGTGTGATATGAGGTGCCACAGCGCCATCCACTTGCTCCATTTTTATGTAAGCAAGAGTTTACACTTACGTGGGAGGAGTGTGAAACACGGTTCCCTACCAAATAGTGGAGCACTGTTAATCTCCAGCGCTGGCCCACAAATTTACACCAGCATCTGTCCGAGGACAAGATGGATGCCATCCAATGCTGCCCGCATACCTTTCGACAACTATATGAACTAACGGATGAAATTCATGCAAACAAAGCAAATTCCAAATTAACCGGATGAAACTCATTACATTTCGAACACTTTTCCTACAAACTGGACGAAATTCATTACATATTTCGCACAAACCATACTAAAACCTATTGTAAACATAATCTAAACGATCACCGGAACCAGACCACCATGTCCGACCATGAACCCGAGAAAGCCGGCCATTGCCTTTGCCTCCTCCTCATCCGCCTCGATAACCTCCTCCTCCAGAGCACAAGGTTCTGAAGATTTCCGCCTCCACGTCGCCGTCAAGCGGCTAATCGGCCGCCGATATTTATCCCACCAAGCTTGGCGTCGACTGAGTGGAGGAGCGATGGCCTTCCTGGGACCAGAGCGGTGGCCTTCCTGGGACCAGAGCGGCGGCGACCTACCATGTACTACTCTTCCTCGCTGCCGGCTGCGCCTGCGCACGCGCGCCGGCTTCGTGGTAGTGGCGGCGGAGTACGACTGGGGGGGGGGGGAGCCGGCGATCTCCTTCGTCTGCTCCTGTGACAGTATGTCCAAGAGAGCTCTGGATCGCGCCCGGAGCGGAGCCGCCGATGTCCTTCATCTGCTACTACGACAGTACGTCCAAGAGAGCTTTGGAGCGCCAGGAGGCCATGGTTAGAGTGGTGCCGACAGAAGGAAGGGACCAGAGGAGAATGAGTGTGGGTCTTTGGCTATGGCTGGGAGCTAGGGCTCAAGTTAATATAGCGGGTGAATGGCAATTTGCCGCGATAGATGGATGGACGGCTGGCACCGGAGTAGGTTCGTCGGGCGTGAATGCGGAATGGGTCATCCATGCAGGCGACGCATGTCAGTGACATGTGGGCCCAATGGGCCCAATGGGTATCTGGCCCGCATGTCAGTGACACACCAACTGCACCTGCAGTTAAGTCCGGTGAATGCAGCATTGACGTTCTGGAGAGACGGTGACTGTTTCAGGCGGGAAGCGCGCGCTAGCGATGGAAGGGATTTCGGTAGGCCAGGGCGGTCAGATGCCGGCGTGGTGGTAAAATTTTAACTTATGGATGACGAGCCTTTGAAGTGTATGCAGCACGTATTGACAACCGGGCATCCATGCAACCGGTCTTGTCGCCAGCTAGCCTTCGACGACCACCATTAGACACCACACGACCATGCATAACTTAGGAATAATGGACGAATCGATCAGACACACACTCGTGTGCAGTGGCACTATGATCGGTCGCTCACGATAGTAATACTCCGTACCATAGTACCCTCCCTAGTTAGGTTGTTTTATATATTGTCGTTGTGATGGACGATATACATGAGCAAGGCGCCGAGTCCCGAGTATGACCGTTGGTGTTGAGCCAGGTGAATACATGTTCGGCGTTCACGGAGGCCTCCGTCAAACGTCTAAACAGTAATGGCAGGCACTGCCAGGGCGCACAGGTGACAGGCTCACCGTTTGCATTGTGCCATGAGCACGACTTTGATTGAGAGGGCGACGTGCATGCATTAGCATGGTTTGACAGCGTGAGCGTGAGTGTCTGCACGCGTACATGCTACTTGCCTCTATGGACGGTGTGCGCTAATGTGTGCATCACGTATAATATAATGATCAAAGTGAGCTATCAACACAAGTTCGATGACCGCCAATGCATTTTACTCAGTAATAAATGACCAAGATTGAAGGGGAATCCAAATTTCCTTCGTCTTCTGTCCTTGAGCTCTTGACAAACGAATGCACTATACGGTTGTCCGGCCACTCCACCCCAGTGCTCTCACCAAGCATCATTCATGCCACCGCACCGCACACTAACCGGTAAGGAAGCGATGGCATCCCGCCGCGCCGAGTTCCTCGCCGCCCACGACCACATACAAAATGGTAGGGAAGCGACGGCATCCCGCCGTGCCGAGTTCATCGCCGCTCGTGGCCTCACACCTATGTGTGCGGAATTTTAAGCTGCCAAGGACAAATGGGCGGTAGAGCAAGAGGCGGCCAAAGCCACGCAGAGGGAGCAGAGAAGTCATAAAGCACTCAAGAAAAGAGAGGCCTGCTGCCGCAAGAAAGAAGAGGACGCACGCGCTGCTGCAGAGAGGTCAGCTGAGATCCAAGCATGGTGGGGTGTCGCCGACAAAGCCGGGAAGGAGAACGACGGCATCCGGCTAGCATGTGAGAAGTAGTAGTACTAGTAGTAGTTAGTGTGTGTGTCTTTGTCTGAGTACGAGCATGTACCGGTACTACTATTTACTACTGTAGTTTTTTGAGCAAATTACCAGTACATTAGCCTAGCCTCAATGGAAAATTCCTATCCTATGCGTCAAATGGCATCTCTTTCTCTATTGGAATTGAGATGCATGTCATCTCACTTCCTATGATTTTCATATTCCTATAAAATTCCTATCCTATGAGCTTAAAGGAGGCCTCTCTTTGGAGTAACTCTGTAGCTAGCTTGATCTTGCTCGACAGTAGTTTTCTTCAAGAAGCGGAATTCAACGAAGTCATGATGGTTCCTTCGTCCGAGCAACTTCACAATGGGAAAAGTTGGGCCTATGATTTGACGGCTCATTAGTCATTATTACTACTGCGCGACGCCCAGGGTGAATCTTGCTTGGAGTTCTGCGTGCATGGCAAGTGGACCAGGATGGTCGACGTCCCACATGTTGGCGAACGAAAGTATTCTTTCCGATATCGAGGATCAAGGAAACCGCAGGGTATAGTATCACTGCTGATTTGTTTTTATTTTTCTGATGAATGCTAGCATTTCAACTCTTACGACGAAGGAGTACCAAACACGGCACGTGCTGGATGTCCCACACGTCAGCAAAAGGAGTGGGACATGAACAACGTGGTAGAGCATCTCCACTTCTTCCACTTCTAGGTCGGAGACCACACGTAGTAGTACTAGTGGTATGAATGATACAAAGTGCGACCTGGAGAGAAAGACACGTCTAGTTGGAAGGTCTCGGGGCATTAACGTAAACAAATATAAAACCTAATATGTGCCTCCAATTAATATAGTAGTAGTAGTAGTAGAGTACTTAGGAATGTACTCCATAACATCACCGTGCATTGCACGTACAATATTTAGTGGTACGTAGTAGACAAATGCCTATATGCCACACATGTTCTTACGATTTGTGCCTTTCTACTTCACTTACTGTGCTACATTACTCAGGTTCGTACGTTCACTCCTAGGTACATGTCCTTCTCGTAGTTCCAGTCCCACGTGTTCTTCATAGATGGAAAGATTCATATCATCGCAGTTATTGTGGCTCCCCATGATGGAGACTCATCCAAACTATGGCTAGCCTCGACGCTCTCTCGGCTGTCGCGCTGCTTCAACGCCGGCGCCAGTGAGAGGTCACCTCCGCTCTAGCCGGGCATTAATGACCTTTGTTGCTCGAGCGACCTTTGTCCGTTTCCGCAGCGGGAAGCCTTGGCTGGCAAGGGAGTATTGGTTTTGAACCGTTTCAGGTGTAGTACTGGTAGTTTTCAAAACTACTCAATTATTGCACCTAGTTTCCTAAGAAATTGTCGTAAAAAACGTTACTCCACAGCCCGCTTCCCTTCTCATTCCTCTTCCACCGCCTGCGCATGTCCATGGGAAGCGACCGGTCAACCCTTATAAAGGAGTGCTAGCACAAAAATATGCATGCATGACCACTAAAATTTCCAGATTAAAGCGCCGCTCCGGCAGGAGTATGGCGTATGTCGTTACCTTCGGTCGGGCCATGGCTATCGGGCGACAGCGACCAGAGAAGAGGCGGCAGGAGGGGAATGAATGCAGCTACTATTTGGGTTCGCCATCCGGCTTAAATAAATGCGCACCATCACGTGTACCCGCGGGTGCACAAATTGTAACATACGTGTCTGCTTAAGTGGGCGTCCACGTGGCGGGTGTGTGTGAGATTCTGAGAGACAGAGTGCGTGTGTGCGACTCTACTCTTCAGACATGTACTCAACATTTTGCATCGCGATATAAGTATAATGGTATTACACTTTAGCTAGTGATTTACGTGGCCATGTTAACATGGTTGTTTAAAAAAATGTCACTTCCTGCTCGTGATTTGTGTTATATAATTACAAGCAAGATGCTCGTGCATTGCACGGAACATCAATATGCATTTTTTACAAAACACCTGTTGTGATTGACCCATGCAGGAGTAATCCCATGTGTAAAAACTAATGATATCTCAAGAATTTTATCGGAAAACTGGTATCTCGAGAATTTCATCGAAAAAATGAAAGATGAGAGATAAGGTGAGGAGGAGTGGAGTGTGGTTGTGACTGGTGGTCGGACTGGGCAGAGGCATGGGGATGGATCGCACCGGCAGGCGGCAGCGGCCACCATGCTAGATTGTTCCAGAGACTTCCTTTTTTAATTGCTCAGCAATGAGGTTGTGGGAGATAAGGATGTGGATAGAGGTGCGGGTACCTTTTGTAAATTATCATAGTTTTCTTTCTGTTTGTCAGATATAGATCGGACAGTCTATATTACAAGATGGCAGACACACCATCATCACCAACTTGGTTTTTTATAAGAGTAGAGATGTTAAGTTTCCTAACTACTAAAGTAAAGTGGAATTTGTCCATGTTATACAAGTAAATTAAGGTGATTGTTTATCATCTTTGGTAAGGTTGGACGAAGGGTGGTAGGAACAAATGCTCCGCCTAGAGCATGTGTGTGTGAGATGGAGTCTTACTGTGTGCGTGTGTGTCTGGGGTGGGTGGGTGGGTGTGTGTGTGTGTGTGTGTGTGTGTGTGTGTGATGGAGTCTTAATGTGTGTGGGGGGTGGGGGTGCATGCGCGTGTGTGTGTGACGCGGGGTCCTCGGTGGCGGATGTAATTTAAGTGTGCGTGGCTTCATCACAGAGAGGTGATGTGTATGGCAGAGGCCACCAACGATGGGGTGCGAGAGTGAAAAGGCCCGTAGAGAGGGAAGTGAAGGTGTGTGCGCGTGAGAGGAGTCGACATCGAGAGAACGTGTTTGTTCGAGAGACACCGAGGAAGACTACTATATATCGATGGTGCATGTAGGCGGGAATTAAACGAAGGGATGGTCTTATTAGTTTCGGGGATATAGGGGAAGAGTGAGAGGGGGGTAGCTAGAAGGAGATTATTAAGTGTGAGTGTGTGTTTTACCCATCCAGACGGAAGCTATGTGCACACAAGAAGAGAACGATTCGATGTGGCGTTAGAGTTGAGGGTAATTAACTATGTATGGAGGCACAGAGACCTTCAACGTGCATGTGCGAGAGGTATACATGTATACGTGGATGTGTGTGTGTGCGCGCACGCATGATCGAGATAAAAGAAAGAAGACATAAGTCATAAGATCAACTGCATGGGAGAGACGGATCGGTATGACAATATGCATGCATGTGAGAGTGCAGGGAAGAAGGACCGACAAGAGCATGTGTTTTTGTCTTTAAGAGATAATGGCGTGGGCTGGAGCATGCATCTATGGCGAGCAGAGGGAGTGAGACACAACGATTGTGCAAAAGAGATCAACCTATAAATGCATGTATGGAGAGATATATATAGTGTGGGTGATAGGAAGCAAGAGTGCGTGCGAGAAAGAAATGTTGACGAAGAAACTACAGATAGCTATGGAGATAGAATTGCTAGCTAGAGGGACATCGCCTAGTTTGAGTGTTGGAGATGACCGCCAGGTGGTTCAGAGGGTGAAGTTATGTGTGTGTGAGAGAAAGATAAAAAGAGGGCACTTGACTGCATGTAGAGAGAAACATACATAGTGTGCGTGATAGGAAGCAAGAGTGAGGGCGAGAAAGAAGGTTGATGGAGAAACAGATAAATAGAAAGATAAAGATGCTATCTAGTGTGCGTTAGAGATAGGAGTCGAGTGGATCAGAAGGCTGAGTTATGTGTGTGGGTGTGAGAGAGATGAATAAAGGGTGCATGTGACTCACATACAAACAAATATCGGAGAGAAATGAGATCCCGAGAGACGGAGTTTTGTGTCTGCGAGAGGGAAATATATTTCACAACGAGAGTGATAGCTAGAGAGACATATGAGGGAACGCAAGATATCCCTAGGGAGAGAGAGTGTGTGTGAGCGACATACAAGAGAATGGTGGAGAGATATGAGACCCTAGGAGACAGAGTTTTTGTTTGTGTGTGAGAAAGAGATATTTAAGAGGAAGAGTCGTAACTTCTCATACCTAAGGAGCGAAAGACATCTCTGTGTGAGAGGGTGTGTGCGAGTGGCACACAGTGGAATAGTAGAGATAAATGAGACCCCGGGAGACGAAGTTTGTGTTTGTGTGAGAGAAAGATATTTCACATGGAGAATCATAGGTAGAGACACATAGCAGGGAGCGAGATATACTTAGAGAGATATATAGTGATGGAGGTCGAGGGAGAGAGTACCGTCAGTGTGTTACGAAGATAAAAGATCATTGTCGACATACAAGTAGCATGAGAGATACCTGAGAGACGATGAACGTGTATTGGTCATAGAGAGATACTCCTATATAAGCATGAGTGATAGCTATATGAGACGAATATATGTATTAAAGGGGATTCAAATAATTAAACTGGAGATCACGACATCGATAATATCATAACGCAAATTGGTGTATCAAACATGCATATTCATTTGAATTTGGGGACACGTGTAATGTTATATAGTTTATCAATATTAGTGATCCATATATTGTTTAATTAGAGACAGTGCATGGTTTATATGCAATTAATGTCTAAACGGAATTACACCGTATGTTGCGTGTGTGAAAAACATCATACATGTTTGAGAAGTAAAAAAATAAAAACCCGTATGAAACACACATTAATTGGAGACAGTTAGCGAGGAATGCATACATTGGACTTCAACATAAAGTGGTTTCAAATATTTGAAAATCCAAATTAAGATGGATACAGCCTTATGAATTTGAGATCATGCCATTTGTAAACCATATTTATGTATAAAGGGTGTTGTGCTTTTGAAAGTATATATATAAAAAATGATGTATATAGAATTTTATTCCAATCGAAAATGGATCCTGCCCGAACAAAAATAGAATACAAACTGGATTCGAAATGAGTTGGCAGGGTAAACATGCACTCTTGCTCCGCAAAAATTTGAACGAAGTGGGGAAAGTCGCCGTAACCGCCCGAAACCAAAATCTGCGAGATGGAAATTACTGCCTATCCCTGCCACGTAGAGCCTATCGGCTCGATTTCTATAGGTGTCGATAGGGGTAGGTTTGTAATTTCACTCAAACGTGACATAACCGCCTCTCACCCGGATTCATACATGGCGGGCGCCAAAACACAGTGTCTCCTCGGCCGAAATCGACTCCCTCCCCGATTCATACACGGTGGGCGCCAAAATCAAACTCTCGTCGGCAAATATTCGGTGTATGCAAGATTACCGTCCTATCCCCAACCGACTAATATTGCTGTGATGTAGGAAATTTTAAACGGGGGCTAAGTTTGTAAATTTCCTTGCATTTGAGACAAGTGCGCCCTGAAGACATGGTTCCCCCCTTCCTATCTCCCTCCGTTTCCCCATTCGTACTCCGTGGGTGACAAAACACCCTCTCCACCCTAGCCTCCTCCATCCGCCACCCCATCCACCGCCGTCCTCCTCCACCATGCCGGAGCTGATACCCCGACTGTTGGGTTCTACGGTAGGGTGCATCGACAGCAAATTAAAATTTTCCTACGCGCAGAACATCCAGGAACATGCTACTGGAGATAGATCACAGTCCGTTACCACTAGGCCTTGATGCCGTGCAGCGAGAGAAGAAGAGTTGGGGCAGCGGCGTCTGCATGGATCGTCTCCTCCTTGTCCGATCTCCCTCGAACAGCCGGTCGTCCGATCCCGTCTGAAGTTCGCCGGAGCGGCACAAGTGCACCGCCTCTAACGGTATCCGTGCGTGCAGGAGGAACACAGTGCGGCGGACTGCTAGGTCTGATCACACAGCCGGCGGCGAGTGGAGGTGGCTATTCACAACACATGCTAACCCTAGGCGCAGCCGAAGCGATCAACCGCATGAGTGTGCTGCACCTCCAATTTATATAGGCGTCCGTCGCAGGCTCAACACTTGGGCCTCGCACAGACCCGAAAGCCCAATGTCTACTCGGTCACGTTCCTAGTCCAGTTCGGATCACATCCGACCAATGTCCTACGAACCGACCTCGTAGGTTCCTTCCCTTAAGCGCACGACCCCTTACGTTCAAGTCGGCTTGGTCACAGTTCGGATCACCTCCGACCTGCACGGTTGGTAGTGGCCTCTAGCAAGGCGTGCCGACCACCAAGCAGACTATGAAGCTGGTTAGGCGAACACAGCATAACGTGTCACACTTCTGTTCCCTTTGCCACACAATATATGTTGTCGGGCTCAAGGTGAGACTGTCATCCTTGTGCTAGCCTGGCCTCTTTCTCGTTCCAGTGATACATACCGCAATCCGGATTATCTCATAATCCTTGTCGCATGGCCATGTTGTTCCTGGTCGGATCACACGAGGGGCCCAGAGTATATCTCTCCTGATTGGAGGGGCAAAACCCATCTTGCTCGACCATGTCTCGCAGCATGGAATTTGGACAAACCCGAAACCTACCTTTGTAACTACCCAGTCACGGAGTAGCGTTTGGTCGGCTCAAAGCAAGTCTGTCACCATCCTGAGTACATGCGTCAGCTCAGGTCTTAGGACATAGAATGTATGTTGTACTAGAGACTCACAGATGACATATCGTTGCGTCTCATAGTTGGAGTGCATCCGACTCGGACCTTATCTCGACTTGGATCCGACTACATCGAATCCGACCAGACCTTTCCAAGTCCATATTATCCGGTTAGCATCCAATGCTCCATGGCTAGTGAGACCAAGCCATCGACCGTGTCATATGCCAGTCTAGACGGCTTCACGTCCACACAGCCCTTTCGACTAGGGACCTTTTAGGACAGTCATCATACAATGCATAGTCCCACAAACAAGTCACATACTTGCTGATACACATCATTGATAATGTCCAAGGACTATCTTTATTCATAAACACATAGGAAATATCATCATACATGATTGCCTCTAGGGCATATCTCCAACAGTCTCCCACTTGCACTAGAGTCAATCAAATAGACATCGAATGCCCATAGATCTAACGTGCCCCTCATGCTTGGGTTGTGGAAGCGGCTTAGTCAGCGGATGCGCAACATTTGCATCCGTGTGAATCTTGCATAACTCTACATCACCATTCTTTACGATCTTTCGTATCGGTGATATTTCCAATCTATGTGTCCGACCTTGTGGTGATTCCTCGGCTCCTTGGCTTGTGCGATGGCACCGAAATTATCACAATAAAGGTCCAACAGTTTCAGCGAGGCTGGGAAAATACCAAGATCATCCGAAAATGCGGATCCAAACACCTTCCTTTGCAGCTTCACAAGTCGCAATGTACTCGGCTTCGTGGTAGAATCGCCCTTGTATCTTGCTTGGAACTCATCGATTACCTTTGCTCCTCCATTCGGGGCGTACCACGAATCCGGACTGTGATCGACAATCATCTCTGTCGGTTTGGAAACTAGCATCGGCGTAACTTTATTCTGACGAGCTCTTCCTCACCTCCATAAACTAGGAACATCTCTTTAGTCCTTTTGGTACTTCAAAATAGTCTTTACCGCTGCCAAGTGACTCTCACCTGGGTTGGCCAGGTATCTACTTGTTAGGCTTATTGCAAAAGCAACATCAGGCCTTGTACATATCATGGCATACATGATGGATCCGATTGCCGAGGCATACGGAATCCTACTTATCCAGCTTCTCTCATCAGATGTCGAAGGACTCGAGTCTAAACAACTTTATACCATGTGAGAGTGGCAAGAACCCTTTCTTCGCCTCACTCATGTTGAACCACTTCAACACTTTATCTATGTGCGTGCTACGGCTTAAGCCGAGAGCAGCCTCCTCGATCTATCTCTATAGATCTTAATGCCTAAAATATAGACTGCCTCACCAAGGTCCTTCATCGAAAACTTGCCATTCAATGATTCCTTGACCGAGTTTAGCATCGAAACATTGTTCCCGTTCAACAATATGTCATCCACATACAAGATCAAAAATACTATCGAGCTCCCACTTAACTTCTTGTATAAACAAGAGTCCTCTTCGCTTTTGATGAAACCAAGATCAATGATGAACTCATCAAAACGAATGTTCCAACTCCGAGATGCTTGCTTCAACCCATAAATGGATCTCTTGAGCTTGCATACCTTACTAGTGCTAGTCGGATCGACAAAACCCTCAGGCTGTATCATATACACGTCCTCGGTTAAATTTCCATGAAGGAAAGCCGTTTTGACATCCATCTGCCATATCTCGTAATTGAAATATGCAGCTATAGCTAGTATGATCCTCACCGACTTCAGCATCGCTACCGGCGAGTAAGTCTCATCGTAGTCAATTCCTTGAACTTGTCCATAACATTTAGCGACAAGCCGAGCTTTGTGGACCTGAACATTTCCATCCACATCGGTTTTCTTCTTAAAGACCTATTTGCAACCAATGGCAGTTACGCTAGGTGGCGGATCAACCAAGTCCCAAACTTGATTCTCATCCATGGAATTTAACTCGGATCTCATGGCCTCCAGCCATGCCTCAGAATCTGGGCTCACCATCGCTTCCGCATATGTGGCCGGCTTGTCGCTTTCTAGCAACAATACACCACGCACTCTGCGCAATCTTTCCGACCTCCGTGGTTCCGGTGCCGCTTCCACTACAGGTTCCTGGCCCGACTCGGTATGATCTCATCACCAGCCGAGCCGTCCCGAGTGGTCCTCGAATTTCTTGAGTCGAACCGTCCTCCCAGCGGCCTCCCGGAGAAACTCTTTCTCAAGGAAAACCCGTTCCGAGCAACAAACACTTTGTTCTCTTCCGGTTGTAGAAGTTATATCCCAAGGTTTCCCTCGGATATCCACGAATATGCATTTATCCGACTTAGGTGTAAGATTATGCGACATAAGTAAACGACAAATCCTTCACAACCCCAAATCTTAAGAAAAGACAAAGCTGGGACTCTTCGGTCCACATCTCATGTGGTGTCTTGTCTCTGATTTTGATGGTACCCTATTAAGTGTGAAAGCTGCAGTTTCTAGGCGTATCACCAAAATGACAAGGGTAAATCCGATTTGCTCATCATAGACGGACCATGTCCAACAAGTTCCTATTCCTCCGTTCCGACACGCCCGTTTCTACGTGGCGTGCAGGGAGGTGTGAGGTGAGGTACTATACCTCGACTCTTCAGATGATCATCAAACTCCTGGCTCATGTACTCACCTCCACGATCAGATCGCAGAAGCTTTATGGTCTTGCCGAGCTGATTCTCAACCTTGTTCTGAAACTCTTTGAGCTTTTCAAAAGTCTCCGACTTGTGCCTCATCAAATAGATATATCCATATCTACTCAAGTCGTCGGTAAAGTCACGAAGTACTGATAGCCACCTCTGGCAGTTGTGCTCATTGGACCACACACATCACTGTGTATAAGCTCCAACAGCTTGGACACCCTCTCGCAACTCTTTGCGAAAGGAGACTTAGTCATCTTGCCGAGCAAGCATGGTTCACATGTCTCGAAAGACCCGAAGTCGGACAAAGTTAGGAGCCCATCATCATGGAGCTTCTTCATGCGTTTCAGACTAATGTGTCCAACTCGGCAATGCCAGAAGTATGTCGGATTTATCTCATTAGGCTTATGCCTCTTGACATTCACGTTATAGACCGGTTCCTGTTCTAGATTCAATATAAATAGCCCATCAACAATGGGTGCATAGACGTGGAACATACCATTCCAAAATATCAAACAACCATTGTCCTTTAAATTGAATTCATAACCTTGACTCATCAAACATGAGGTAGAAATAATGTTCCGACTAAGTGCAGGAATGTAATAACAATTATTCAATTCCATAATGAATCCGGAAGGAAGCTGGAGCTGCATCGTGCCGACCTCCAACACAACAACTCTTGCTTTGTTGCCGACCCAGATGTCAATCTCCCCTTGTGCCACACGCCTAGTTCTTACTAGCCCCTGCATCGAGTTGCAAATATGAACAACCGATCTGGTATCAAATACTCAAGAGCTACTAGGTATGTCAGCAAGGTAAATGTCTATAACATATGCAACAAGTGTACCTTTGCTTGAAGAAGCATTTCCGGCCTTCTTGCCATGCTCTGCAAGCCACTTGCTATAGTTCCTCTTCGAGTGACCGGTCTCCTTGCAGTGATAGCAAACGGTCTTCGAGTCCGGTCCAGACTTCGGCGCAGCGGCAGAGGTTACCGTCTCTAAGCCCTTTTCCTTAGCCTTTTTCTTGGACCAACTCTTCTTGAACTTAGCCGATTTCTGGACCATCAACACTTGATGCGTGCCTTTCTTAATATCCTGCTCTGCCACCTTGAGCATCCCATGCAATTCAGTGAGCTTCTTATCCATGCCATGCATATGATAGTTCGAGATGAACGTCCCATAGCTGGGCGGAAGAGAACCCAGAACAACATCAGTAGCCAGCTCATCCAAGAGCGGGAAGCCCAAACGATCCAAAGCATGCACATATCTGATCATCTTGATCACATGTGGGCTCAGTGGATCACCTTCCTTCAGCTTGCAATCCATCAAGGATCGCCATACGTTGAACCTTTCGGTCCTAGCCTATGTCTGAAACATGCTCTTGAGACTCGAGATCATATCGTAAGCCTCAACATTTTCAAAATGTTGTTGCAAATCGGGCTCCATACAAGCCAGCATCAGACAGCTGATCTCCATTGATTCATCAACGAGTTTCTGGTAGGCATTCTTAGTTGTGGCATTAGCATTATCGGCAGGTTCCTCTGGAAGTGGATCCTCTAGAACATGTTCCTTTTTATCATGCTTGAGAACAATTCTCAGATTTCTATACCAGGTGGTAAAGTTTGTTCCATTCATTTTATCCTTTTCCAGAATTGATTTCAATGCAAAGTTGGGTTGAGCAGGTGGTGCCATTGATCTACAACAGAAAATATGCAATCACTAAGCAATGTGTTTATGTAGAGTAATTCTAGCCTAAACAGAAATACTCCCACTGAAGTCAGCATCCCTCCGCAAACTCTTAGTGATTCGAACATAATATTCTTCGAGCACTACGCTTCTATTTAACGAGCGCCTTCAAGGACCTCATCAAAGTAGTGCTCGCCAGCTACTCGGCTAATTGTCGAACTAGGGGCTGCAATTGCGGTGGCTTCCATCTCCGCCCAGTGCGTTTTGACACGGGCAAGCGCCATCCGCGCACCCTCGATGCACGCTGATCTCTTCATAGCGTCGATGTGCGGCACAACACCAAGGGACTGCTGCACCAAGCTGAAGTAACTGTTCGGCCTTGGCCCTACCGGCCATAGGTGATCCACAACAGACCTCTTGGAGAGTCCGGACAACCTATGGAGCTCGGCCCACTCGGCCATCCGCTCATTCAGAGGAAGCGGACGCACTGGACCATTAAATTGTGAACAGAACAGCTTCTCCACTTCACGATCCCTTTGATCTTTGAAGAACTCGGCCACATCAGCAGCACTCGCTGCCAAATCCAGATAGGCGTCTGCAGAACTCCACAGCCGGTCCAAAGGAGCATACTTAGGATCGACGAACTTCATCCGCAGCATAAACGGTTTCCCAGCCGCAATATCCCCGACGTGACGCAGATCCTCCTTCATCACTCTAATTGTAGAGCAGGATTCCTTGGCTTCTACCATGGCCTTCTCCAGCTCCGTAGCCCTCGCTTTGCTTTCCTTCTCAAGAAGCCGCTATCGGTCGGCGGCATCACTTAACTCAACGTCCATCTTGGCCATCTTCTCCTTACTTTGGCAATGGGTAGCTTGTTCAGCCCTCAGCTCTTCAGCCGCCTTTAGAGCGGCCTCATCACTATTCCTGGCTTGCTTTTTGGCTCAGGCATGTTCCGCCCGAAGGGTCTCCACTGCCGCAGCTCCATCTGCATTTCACAACATGCTCAAGATACTGGCATTACACTCCTCTTACCATATGTTGATCATCGGAGAAATTACATGCCATGCGCCTCGTCAAGCCGCTTGTTGACAAGCACGATGTCGGCATCTGCCGCATCAAGCCGCCGTGTTAGCTCGGCAACCTCACAAGTCCGGCTAGCCACCGGACCTCCCGCCACCTGCATATGAAAGGCTGGATTATTACCTGCGACTATGATCCTCTGTTTACCGCTGTTTACGGCGGCAATGAGTCTTAGGGGCTACTATCTCGCACAGGGCACATTTAAAACATGTGCTGATCTTGTACAAAATATACGTCACTTCGCGTACCTCAAAACCTTTCAGCAGAATCATAAAGGTTTCATGCAACCCGCTTTCTGCGGATGAAACCCTGTCAACCACCACGCCCATTAGCGCACGGTGCGCTTCTGAGATAGCCGCCTGCTTTAGCAGATCCTTCAGTGCGTCCGACCGCGCCAGCGGCGAGCCGGACCCTTCCGGTTGCTCTCTTCAAGAGCCGGATACTGAGGACTTCGGGTTGCCAAAGCATCACTCTCTAGCCTTGCCGGATCGGGAGAAGCCCTCCGAGACGACACCTCGGGGTCGCCCGCCTCGTAAGGCCGGATGGCGTGGGGAGGCGTTTCGCTCTCCATCATCTCCAGAAGAAGATCCCCCGAAGACAAACTCTGCCGAGAAGGGCCACAATCCGGACTACAAGACGGATGTTTTGGTTATTTTCCTCAGAAGTAAAGTAGGGTGTTTTTTTATTATTAAGCCCTTTCTTTTACTTACAGCTCGATGGAGGGCTGATCCCCTTGCGAACCTTGTCTGTGCGGCCGGGTATCCCACAGGCGGGACCCTTTGGCGAAGATTTCTTCCCCCGTTTAGAGACTATTGTCTCTGGGCCTTCAGAGACGGTCCTTTTCCTTCCTTTGGGAGAGGGAGCCTTGACTTCTTCTCCCCGGTTATCCGCCTTCGTGGAGGCGTTAGCCTCTTTCTTCCCACCTTTATCCTCCCCTGAGGGCGCTTGGTAAGGCACAAGCTCCAACGTCCGGACTAGTACCGGATCCGGGGAGACCTCGGGTAGGGGGGCCGGACACCTTATCATCTTCGCCTTTGCTATCCAGTCCTGGTCAAAGAGTGACTTTTTAGAATGATGTCGTTATAAATAGAAATACAACGTGTTCGGCCATAGGGCGACTTACTTGGGTATCTGGATGATTGCAGCTCAGACCCGCGTCCTCGGTGGAATCCGGACACATTGCTTGTGGTCCGTAGTACAATCTGTACATCTCCTCTGGCGTCATACCGAGGAAGTGCTGAATAGCTCGCGGTCCCTCCGGATTGAATTCCCACAGACGAAGGGGACGACGTTTACAGGGCAGGGTTCGGCGAAGTAACATTACTTGCGTTACTATGACCAGACCAATATCTCTTTCGAGGAGATCTCGGATGCGGCCCTGCAGTATGGGCACGTCCTTCACTGGCCCCCAATCTAGCCCCTTGTTGATCCATGACTCTAGTCGTGGAGGGTGACCCGAGCGAAAGGCAGGTGGGGCCGCCATTTGGTACCCCTAGGAGCTGTGACATAAAACCATTCTTGTTGCCACAAGCTGGACACCTCCTGGAAGGAACCCTCGGGCCATGGGGCATCGACGCTTTTTCTTATTACGGCACCTTCGCATTCTGCATACCTCCCCTCGATCATCTTCGGCTCCACTTGGAAGGTCTTGAGCCACAGTCCAAAGTGAGGGGTGATGCGGAGAAAAGCTGCGCACACGACGATAAAAGACGAGATGTGGAGAATAGAATCCGGAGCTAAATCATGAAAGTCCAGCCCGTAATAGAACATGAGCCCCCTCACGAAGGGATCCAGAGCCAGGCCTAGCCCTTGAAGGAAGTGAGATATGAATACTACGCTCTTGCCGGGTTTGGGAGTAGGTATGACCTACCCTTGAGCAGGCAACCGGTGCGCAATCTCGCGGTCAAGAACACAGCCTCTCTTAACTTTCTGACGTCTTCCTCCATGACGGAGGAGGGCATCCACCGACCTTGAAGGTTGGATCCGGACATGGTTGAAGGTCCGAAGCGCCTGAACTGAGCTTTGGGTGTTGGAACTCGAGGCGAGGGGGTGATTCGATTGAGTTCGAGGAATAAAAAGATAGGCCTGGGCCTCTTTATAAAGAGGGTGAATACCAGGCATCCTCCCAGTGACCGTTTGAGACTTGCCTATAATCGAGGATTCATACCAACGGGCACGACTGGGTTACCCACGCCCATATTGATGAGAATCCCGTGATTAAGGGGACACAATCTCTGCTTCGACAAGTCATGCCAAGGAAACCTCCTCGCGGTATGCGCCAAGGCTGGTTGAAAAACAAGGTTCGATAAGGACCGGGCCATGGCATGATGTCATGGTATCAAATATATCAGCATGTCGGATTTTTGATTATTGTTCTCTCTACGGTGGAATGTGGATCTTGTTTTGCGGAGCCGGACACTATCCTTGTGTTCAAGATCTTCCAAGGAGTATTCTGAGGAGGAACCCGCCTTGCAATGCCGAAGAAAATCTGCGCGCCGGACTCGTCGTTATTGAAGCCTGGTTCAGGGGCTACTGATGGAGTCCTGGATTAGGGGGTATCCGGACAGCCGGACTATATCCTTTGGCCGGATTGTTGGACTATGAAGATACAAGATTGAAGACTTCGTCTCATGTCCGGATGGGACTCTCTTGGCATGGAAGGCAAGCTTGGCGATACGGATATGTAGATCTCTGTCAGGACCCCGATTCCAAGTCACATCGACCTAGCCGGTAACACCTCATATCACTTTGTGGCCTCACGCACGGTATTCCCACGGGTGTCGCCTTACCATGGCCCGGGACCGTTTGCGTCTTTTGGCTCACGTATATGATAGTGTCGCTAGCATCCACATGACGAAGAACCCGGGCCGACATGGCTAGTCGTGAACCCAAAGCGGCGCTAACCTATGGGGACAGGCATACATGAATCACATCGAGCATGTCGGTCATCAACGTATATATTCGGGCTGTAACACTTTGGGCTATGAGGACTCCGGTATCCCGGGCTGTAGCAGGCTAGGCAGGACTCGAATACCACCGCGTGACATTTCCCGAAGGGAACGGACATAAGGAACGAAGTGAATCACATGCCGGCCGATCAAGTGTCCAAGCGGTAGTCTTTGGGCTAGCAGGACTCCGGTGAACCGGGTATGGCGGACTACTATCGCTCGGAAGCACGAGACTTACATTTCCCCATATGAGAGGCTGCCAAGGATAAACAACTAGTTTGTCGGATCCCACCCATACCAAGCATTTCAATCATACACGCATAATATGCACGATATGAGTAAATACAACAAGGCATCACAACAAAACTCTACAACTCAAGTACTTTATTTAAAAGGCTCAGGAGCCATACATAACATAGTCATACAGGTAGGGGTCACATGACCCAACACTCAAGTCATACAATCATACAAGCACATGCGGAAGCAAACTAGTCGTCTGAGACTCTAGAAAGAAAGAAAGCTTGTTGGAGCCTTCCTATCTACAATGGCCCTTCACAAGTCTTAGATCGCCACACGGTGGCTAATTCACTCGTCGATGTCAAGATCTACATAGAACCCATCGGAAGGGGCGGTGTTGTCGTCTGAAAAACATTAATTAAGCAAATATGAGTACGGAGGTACTCAGCAAGTCTTACCACAGAATCCTATCATACATGCACATTCTCAAGAAGGTGGTGGAGTTATTCTGACAAGCCAGCTTTGACTCTTGGCTAAGCTATCCTCGTGACACCACTTGAAAAGCATTTGTCGCTTACGAGTCCACTAATCACCATCACAATACTCCACTGGATCCTCTCTCGTCATCCCACGAGAGGGCCATCCACGATACTCACACTTATCTTGAGGCTTTTAGTAGTATCCATTTACTTGTCTATGAGCTGATATAGGTAACCCGAAGTCCTTCTCCGTGGACACGGCTATTCGAATAGATCATATTAAACCCTGCAGGGTGTACTTCTTCACACTGCGCTCTCACCACTTACCGCCGTTTACACGACATGTACTCGGCAACCTTCAAGCGGAAGCCCAACGTGGGTGTCGGCCACGACCTACCTAAACACACAAGTCCCAAATCCAGGTTGATCGCCTATTCGGGTTCCATCCACAGGAGTCGGCCGAGGTTTCCCATCTGACCCCGAGCGATGTGTACAGGGTTCCCGAGACACCAAGCAGGCGAATCGGTACAAGACCACGGTGCCTACCGCAACACAACCCACCCCTACGGTCGGCGTTATGCGGCCCCTGACATGCTACAAACACGAAACTACTTGCAACTCCGGATGAGGACAAGAGTGGTTAAGAAGCCGAGAGGGTCCATTGGTTTCGGGCCCAATGCGTGGTAATGCTTGTTTCATGGATCACAAACACAGATCTCGGTTCTTAGGATCGGCTTCAATGAAACAACCCACCATGTACTCCTACATGGCCTCTCATCGATACCTTTACCAAAAGCGTGTTCAACACTTTCACTCTCGAACCAACACAACCTTTCACTCCAGTTCATCATCCCGATGAGCCGGACTGACACAACTCTAAGCATAGCAAGCATAGCATGGTAGGAATCACAAACATGGCTCAATCAACTCCTACACATACTAGTGGGTTTCATCTGAATTCTTGTGGCAATGATGGTCATGCAAAGGAAGTGGGTTCAACTACCGCAGCACACAACAGTTTGAATCGCGTTGTCTTAATGCGATGGCAGAGCGAAGCGAGAACATGGGTTTGTATCGAAATGATCAACGGGTTGCTTGCACGATGGGCGGGGTAGAGAAGCGCCCTTCAGATGAGTAGTCGAGGTTATCTTGAGGCGAGAACCTATCATGAAAGCACACGAAATAAACACACAAAACAATATGCAACAATATGATGCATGCTATGACATGGCAATATGGATGTGTGTTGGCCTAATGCAAGTTGAAGGAGCAGGGGATGAACTCATTTGAATCAAGGATTCAAATGATAGCTCATTTGAGTTAGTCCTAATGGTACAATATCTTATTCTGGTTAAACAGCATAGTTAACTTGCTTTAACATGCATGAAACCTGTACCAATGGATAGAGTGGATTTTCTGATAATTTTTCATATATAAATCTTTGCATTTGGAGTTATAGGATAAAAGTTATAAGCATTTGAAATTTGAATTATATTACGGAATTACTATATTAGAATAAATCCAGAAATTCATTTTATTGCGTCGACATGAGGTCAGCGTGACGTCGAGGTCAGCGGGGTCGTCCAGGTCAAACTGACCAGTGGGACCCGCATGTCGTAATTAGTTTAACTAATTAACTTTAATTAAAACTAACGGATTAGTTAGCAGGGGGTCCACACATCGGTGACTCGGAAGCGATCAACAGAGGCCCACCATCAGCAGTCGATGGTCAACTTCATGGCGTCTAGCCGCCCGGGCGAGGCGGCAAGCGTGAGCAGAGTGCTTTTACGCGTTCCGGCCACCAAATGGGGCGGAAGGCGTCTACGTGGAGCTGGAGATGAACCGCGGCTCTTGGTGGAGTTAGCTTAGGTCGGGATGGCGGGGTTGGCGCCCGGCTGACAGGTTAAGCGGCCGGGGTTGACCAACTACGGGTTTGGGGTTAGAGGGCTCGGCGAGGTGCGGGAAGTGCATGGGCAGACCCGTTGGGGTGGGAGTGAATGCAGCGGGCACCACAGGGTGGCCGGAGAGTGGCCGAGAACACGTCGGCTGACGAGCTCCATGGCCGGTCTTGTCTGGTGATCGTGGTTGGAGTCGTTGTGGTGCTTGGGGCGCGAGAGAGAGGAGAGGGAGTTAGATAGGCTCACAGGCGCAGCGTAGAGAGCCTCGTCGGGGTCGAGGATGAGCAAGGCGGCGACGACGTCAAGGGATCTCCGGCGACTTGAGCTCGGTCGAGGTCGGTGTAGTGGCTTCGGGGCACTTGGGCGGCGGGACTCGGCTAGCTAGGGGTAGCGGAGTCTTGGCGGAGCTCTGGACATGGGGGAGGAGCATGGACGGCGGGAGCACGACTTGGCGGTGGCGCGTCGGCGATGGCGTCGGCCAGGTTGGGGGAGAGCGAGAGAGGCGAGGCGAGTGGCGTGTCCGGGGAGTTCGAGGCGGCGACGTGGAGGTCATCCAGGCGGCGGCGAGGAGGTGAAGCGAGGCGACGGCCAGCTGCGTGGCGCGCCCAGTGCTCGCCGTCGGGCACTGGCTGCTACTGGCGAGCCAAGCAGCTGTTGGCCTTGACTCTTTGCTGGGCAGCGGCAGGTGGGCAGGTGGGTGTCGAGTAAGTTTTCCGTTTTATTTAATCTTTTCTAATTTCCTGCAACTTTGTGGGGTTTTCTAAAATACCAAAACAGTTTTAAAAATCACCAAAATGCTCCTGGTCCCTTGTTGGAATATTTCCAACATGAAACATTTAGTTTGGCAATTTTGGACCTTTAAAATAATTTGTATAATTTGAATGCTCAAATTCAAAACTTGTGGATTAATCCAAGGACCTTTGGATGACCTAGAAAATGATGCAACACCTTTGACATAGGCTCTGAACCAAAGCAAAGATGATGAGCATTTTGAAGGGCATTTCAGGTTCATTGAAATAATTTTTAGTAAACCAGAGTTAAGTTAAATGGGGGGGGGGTGTTAGGGGGTTTCCAGACTTCCCCATTTCAAATTCAAATGAAATTTAAACATGATGCACACCCTAATGCATGGTCTATACGGGATGTGACAACTCACCCCCACTCAAAAGAATCTCGTCCGAGATTTAGGATCTGATGCGAAAAAGGTGGGATACTCAAGTCGAAGGCGATCCTCCCTTTCCCAAGTTGCTTCTTGCTCGGAATGGTTTGACCATTGAACCTTTAGAAACTTGATATTACGGCGTCGAGTGATGCGGCTCAGCTTGATCGAGGATACAAGCGGGATATTCTCGATAGGTGAGGTTATCTTGGAGATCAAGCGTTTCGTGGTCTACTCCATGGATAGGATCCGAGAAGCAACGCCTTTGAGTTGGGAAACGTGGAAGACATCGTGGACTCTGGAAAGATGCGGAGGTAGTTCCAATTGGTAGGCAACTTCTCCTCGTTTGGCAAGAATGCGAAAGGGTCCAATGTAACGAGGAGCCAACTTTCCTTTGATACCGAATCGATGGGTTCCCTTCAAAGGAGTAACCCGAAGGTAAGCACGCTCGCCAATTTCATAAGTCATAGGCTTATGCTTGCGGTCATATTGGCTCTTTTGGCGAGATTGGGCTGTTTTCAATTTCTCACGAACAACGCGAACCTGCTCTTACGCTTTGAATCATGTCCGGGCCAAAGAGTTGTCTCTCCCGGTTTACGACCCGATTAAGAGGCGTTCGACATTTCCGTCCGTAAAGAACTTGAAGGGCTTTGCGAGCTGGCTTGATAACTATTGTTATAAGCGAACTTCGGCGAATGGAAGGCATTTCTCCCAATTCATGCGAAGGAGATGATAGAAGCTCGAAGCATATCCTCTAGGATTTGATTGACTCGTTCTACTTGACCACTTGATTGAGGATGGAAAGCGGTGCTAAAGGAGAGCGAGTTCCCATAGCGTTTTGGAAACTTTCCCAAAATCGAGAGGTGAAGAGACTTCCACGGTGCGAGTTAATCTCTATCGGAATACCATGAAGAGACACTATTCGGGAGATGTACAATTCAGCTAGCTGGCTAGCGGTTATACTCTCATGAACGGGTAGGAAGTGGGCTACTTTGGAAAGGCGATCGACAACAACGAAGATAGCGTTATTCCCTCTGTTGGTCCTGGGAAACCCGGTAATGAAATCCATACCGATTTTATCCCATTCCCATTCAGGAATTTCCAAAGGTTGAAGGGTACCAGCGGGCCGTTGATGCTCTGCTTTAACTCGACGACAGACGTCGCAATTAGCAATGTATTGAGCGATTTCTCTCTTCATCCTAGTCCACCAAAACCTCTGGCGTAGATCTTGATACATTTTAGTACTACCGGGATGAATGGTGAGAGGAGAGTCATGAGCTTCCTTAAGGATCAATCGCCTCGGGTTGCGCACCTTGGGGACCACTAAGCGATCTCCAAAGAACACGACACCTTGTTCATCAATGGAGAAAGCGATCTGCGACTCCTTTCTTGATGTTTCTCCTGATTCGGGAGATTCCCGGATCTACCTTACGTGCTTTGATGATCTGATCCGTAAGGGTAGGTTTCGCCACCGGGGTAGAAAGGAATCCCGAGGAACAATGTGGAGATTAAGCCTCTGAAATTCCTCGTGGAGAAATGGTTGACCTTGTTGTAACATCAGATTGTTACAATAAGATTTCCGACTTAGAGGCGTCGGCCATGACATTAGCTTTGCACGGGGTGTAAGATATTCCTAAGTCGTAATCTGTAATCAACTCGACCCAACGTCTTTGCACGAGATTCAAATCCGGTTGGGTGAAGATGTATTTCAGACTTTGATGATCAATGTAGATTTACATAGCGATTACCAAGAAGGTAATGTCGCCAAGTTTTGAGTGCATGAACCCTTCTTTGCAAGCTCTAGATCGTGTGTGGGGTAGTTATCCTCATGTGGGCCTTATCGCCGAGAAGCGTGGGCAATCACATGACGATCTTGCATGAGTATGCAACCTAGTCCTTGTCGCGAGGCGTCGTAATAGATAATGAAGTCCTTAGAAAAATCTGGTGGAATAAGCACGGGAGGCGGATGTCGAGCGTCTTTTCAGTTCTGAAAGCTGAACTTCGCCTTTGTGGTGTCCATTCGAACTTCTTATCTTTCTTGAGGAGTTCGGTTAGAGGTTTGGCAACTTTAGAGAAATTCTCGTGAAGCGGCAATAGCTCGCTAAACCAGAAAACTCGAACTTGCTTAACCGATTCAGGTGGAGTCCAATCGAGGACGGCTTGAACTTCGCTTCGGGAGTGACAGCAATGCCCTTACCGAGATTACATGGCCTAGGTAGGTCACTTACGGTAACCAGAATTCACACTTAGAGAATTTGGCATAAAGGCGGTGCTCTCGAAGTTTCATCAATACTAGCCTTAGATGTTCGGCATGTTCTTCCTCATTCTTGGAGTAGATGAGTATATCATCGAGGTATACCACGACGAATTTATCCAAATACTCCATGAAGATTGAGTTCATTAACCGAGAGAAGGTGCATTTGGAGCATTGGTTAATCCGAAGGACATGACGGTGTACTCGTATTGGCCATAACGAGTAACAAAGGCCGTTTAGGGATGTCCCGTTCTTGATTTTGATTTGATGGTAGCCTAACCTCAAATCCATCTTGAAAAAAGGCGAGGATCCAATGAGCTGATCATACAGATCGTTGATCACGGGGAGCGGATACTTGTTCTTGATAGTGACCAAATTGATGGTCGGTAATCTACAACCATCCGATCCGTACCATCCTTCTTCTTGACGAAGAGGACGGGGCAAGCCCATGGAGATGAACTAGGACGGATGAAACCTTTTGCAAGGACTCATCGAGTTGTTTCTTGAGTTCAGCTAGTTCTAGGGTGCCATCTTATAAGGTCTTCTAGAGATTGGGGCGGTTCCGGAACAAGATCTATCACGAACTTCGACATCCTGTCGGGTGGAACACTGGCAGTTCCTCTGAAAGACATCCGGAAAATCACGGACTATCGGAATATCTTGAGGTGCGGAAGGGGATTGGCGTTTAAGGAGTAAAGTGGCGCTTAGACACTTTCGGGTTAGAACATTCCTTTGTCTTGCCCGAGGGATGGGTGGTGAGCAGTTCTAGTAGAGCAATCAATCTTAGCATAATGGGCTGACATCCGGTCCATACCCAAGATGATGTTTATGTCCGAGGACTTGAGAGCTATTAGAGATGCAAGAAAGACTAATCTGCCGACAAGAATTTCATTCCCATGACTTATTCTAGAGGTTTGCCATCTAGAACCAGGGTCTGAATTTCCATGGAGGTGTGCATGTCACGAGAATGTGGTGTTGTGCGGTCGAGCATAGCTCTCGAAATAAATGAATGAGATGCTCCGGTATCAAAAAGAACGATTGCGGATGACAATTAACAAGGAGGCGTGCGAGGGGCGGCGTTGGGATCCTCATAGGTTTCTTGGTGAAACATAGTTGACATGGCCACGGCGGTGGCAAGCTGGTTTAGCATAGGGCACCTTTCTGTTGGCTTGCCACGTGACCAGACTTTCCAACTTGACGGGGTTGTTACGGGGACACTCACGGATGTAGTGGCCCGTCTCTCCACATTTGAAGCAAGTTATCATATTGGGCGTGGAGCGGCACTAGCAGCGGGCCTCCATAAGTCTTAGGCGGAACATCTTTCTTTGGTTGGGGCGAGGCGCCTCAAAAGATGGCCTCGGGGTGAACACAGGTGGTAGAGCGGTATTTGGAATCCAAACCCGGTAACCACGGGATCGAGCGGATGAAGATCGAGTCACGGATGTGCTGCGTGAAGCCTCAAAATCAGTCTGCGCGGTTTGGTGCTGATAGCCTTGTTGACTAGCTTTGGAAAAGAGGTACACTCATGCAGACGAAGGTCTCGGCGTGGCTCAGGGCTAAGTCCCTTGCGGAACCTTGCACGCTTCTTGGCATCGGTAGACACTTCTTGGGAGCATAACGTGCTAACCTCCCAAATTCACGGCTGTAGGCATCCTTTGTCGACCTACCTTGGGTGAAAGCTGCAAAATTCCTCCCTTTTGCGATCCATAAGACCTTACGGGATATGATGCTCACGGAAGGCGGCAGAATTCAGCCCAAGTTGTAACTTGTCCAGCGGACGCATAGCCTCATAATTCTCCCACGAGAGACTAGCGGGGCCTTCAAGATGATAAGCGGCAAAAGTAACCTTATCAGCTTCAGCCACGTTAGCGTAACGCAGCTTGTGGTGGATCTTTGCGAAGCCAATCATCCGCGTCGAGAGGCTCAACGGAATATTTGAACTTCGGTGGATACAGCTTGGCGAAGTCATTGAGTGAAACCACATCATTTCTCGGCTGGCGTGCGGTGTTTTGCTCAATCCGCTCCAAAGATGGCGATTGGTCTCACGCTTATTGCGTTACGCTTCCAAGCATAACCTCGGCCAAAGATGGCGGTTGCGGCAGATTCACATTTACGGCTGCACTAGCTTCTCCACTGCTCCGAGCAGCGGGAGGTTATTCTTGGTGTTGACCATCCTAGGAGACAGAGCAAAGGTTTAAACCAGAATGACAGAATTTAACAAGGAAGTGCGGAAGGTAATGGATAGCATGTAATGCAAAGATGTTCATCCGTATGACATGGTAATATAAAGCTGCCATATATATATACCAGCGGTCATACACACCATTCATAGTTTAGTACAAGCTGACGGGGTACAACTATAGTGAGCGGCGTTACATCTCATGGAGGCATTCCAACTCCTATACATTATTTTCTACACTTCCGGAACGATACACACTAAGTCATATTCCACAAGTCACGCAGGACGGCGGAAATACAACTATTACAATACTAGGGATACCACTGCTGACTCAGGCAGCTCCGTAGTAGTCCTCATAGAAGTCACCACCCAAGCCTGGAAGTGGAACATGATCGTCCGGAAACAGACAATCCTGTGGGGCCTGTGGACCATAAGGACTCGGATGTGGCCGTGGACCAACAAACGGTGGCGAGCCAGGCCCACGAGGAGGAGTGATGCCTCCAACCTCACGCCACTCCATAAAGTCTGGCGAGACTCTCCCGCACAGGTACAAGTCTCTCATGTCCATATATCCGGCTTGCACGGCAGGTGCAAACCTAGTCGAGTAGCCAGTGGTCGAGCGGGCATTAAAAAGCTCCATACATGAGGCCGGTTTTCACGGTCCTTGTCTTCTAACATCTCCGTGGTGGTGCGAAGAAGTGAGTCCTCATGGGATGCATCGCTGTACAAACCACGGAGGTAGCCATGCGCCCAGGGAGGGATCTTGGCATGTAGCGGAAATCACTTGTTGACCCGGCAAAGGCGATTAAAGCTCGAATAATAGTCATCATAGAATAGGCTGCATCTTGCAGACATCCCAATAGTGATCCCAAGTCCATAAGAACGGTGGAAGCGGTTCGGTAGCTCGGGATAGGATGGATAAATCTGACCGTGCACGAGATATTGGCTTTGGTTGAAATCCTAAACTGCTCCTCGACGGTATATTCGAGGATACCATCGGTAACTTTGTCTCGACCATCACCGAACCAACATTGCCGTGTGACCACACACACCAATGCAACGGGTCGAACGAACCACTTGGTTACGGGGACGGGTGGCCATCCGAAAGCACAACCACAATGCAAAGACATTAGAATTTCTAGGGAAAATCGGGCAGCATAACATCTGTAAATGCTCAAAATCAGATTTGAGACATTCAAAACAGATTGCAAAACCACTCAATAACATCATATCAAGGTTACGGTTCAAGCGGTAGCATACCAAAAATAATGGAACTGAGCGAGGATGTAACCAACAATCCTATAAGTTACTACGGATTAGTAACACGTGAACACGATAGAGAGAAGAGAGCCTAGTCCTATACCCACGTCGAATGAGAAGAGGATGACTCGGATCGGAGGGCATAAGGTAAAGGAGTAAAAAGAACCTTACGTTCCCTCCACAATCAATTCCCTACATATAACTAAAGCATTTCTAGACTCAACATCGACCGGTTTGGCTTAGCGAACCTACGGGCAGCCACCGCTTTCACGATACCAACGCTGTCGGGACCCGATTCCAAGTCACATCGACCTAGCCGGTAACACCTCATATCACTTTGTGGCCTCACGCATACAGTATTCCCATGGGTGTCGCCTTACCATGGCCGGGACCGTTTGCGTCTTTTGGCTCACGTATATGATAGTGTCGCTAGCATCCACATGACGAAGAACCGGGCCGACATGGCTAGTCGTGAACCCAAAGCGGCGCTAACCTATGGGACAGGCATACATGAATCACATCGAGCATGTCGGTCATCAACGTATATATTCGGGCTGTAGCTTTGGGCTATGAGGACTCGGTATCCCGGGTCATGTGAGCTAAGCGGGACTCCGAATACCACCGCGTGACATTTCCCGAAGAACAGACATAAGGCAGAAGTGAATCACATGGCCAGATCAAGTGTCCAAGCGGTAGTCTTTGGGCTAGCAGGACTCCGGTGAACCGGGCATGAAGCGGACTACTATCGCTCGGAAGCACGAGACTTACATTTCCCCATATGAGAGGCTGCCAAGGATAAACAACTAGTTTGCCGGATCCCACCCATACCAAGCATTTCAATCATACCATAATATGCACGATATGAGTAAATACAACAAGGCATCACAACAAAACTCTACAACTCAAGTACTTTATTTAAAAGGCTCAGGAGCCATACATAACTATAGTCATACAGGTAGGGGTCACATGACCCAACACTCAAGTCATACAATCATACAAGCACATGCGGAAGCAAACTAGTCTCAGTACAGACTCTAGAAAGAAAAGAAAGCTTGTTGGAGCCTTCCTATCTACAATGGCCCTTCACAAGTCTTAGATCGCCACACGGTGGCTAATTCACTCGTCGATGTCAAGATCTACATAGAACCCATCGGAAGGGGCGGTGTTGTCGTGCGAAAAACATTAATTAAGCAAACATGAGTACGGAGGTACTCGGCAAGTCTTACCACAGAATCCTATCATACATGCACATTCTCAAGAAGGTGGTGGAGTTATTTGCAACAAGCCCGACTTTGACTCTTGGCTAAGCTATCCTCGTGACACCACTTGAAAAGCATTTGTCGCTGCGAGTCCACTAATCACCATCACAATACTCCACAGTGGATCCTCTCGTCATCCCACGAGAGGGCCATCCTGATACTCACACTTATCTTGAGGCTTTTAGTAGTATCCATTTACTTGTCTATGAACTGATATAGGTAACCCGAAGTCCTTCTCCGTGGACACGGCTATTCGAATAGATCATATTAAACCTGCGGGGTGTACTTCTTCACACGCTCTCACCACTTACCGCCGTTTACCACGACATGTACTCGGCAACCTTCAAGCGGAAGCCCAGCGTGGAGTGTCGGCCACAGCCTACCTAAACACACAAGTCCCAAATCCAGGTTGATCGCCTATTCGGGTTCCATCCAGGGAGTCGGCCGAGGTTTCCCACTCTGACCCCGAACGATGTGTACAGGGTTCCAGAGACACCAAGCAGGCGAATCGGTACATCAGACCCACGGTGCCTACCGCAACACAACCCACCCCTACGGTCGGCGTTAAATGCGGCCCCGACATGCTACAAACACGAAACTACTTGCAACTCCCGGATGAGGACAAGAGTGGTTAAGAAGCCGAGAGGGTCCATTGGTTTCGGGCCCAATGCGTGGTAGTAAGCTGTTTCATGGATCACAAACACAGATCTCAGTTCTTAGGATCGGCTTCAATGAAACAACCCACCATGTACTCCTACATGGCCTCTCATCGATACCTTTACCAAAAGCGTGTTCAACACTTTCACTCTCGAACCAACACAACCTTTCACTCCGGTTCATCATCCCGATGAGCCAGACTGACACAACTCTAAGCATAGCAAGCATAGCATGGTAGGAATCACAAACATGGCTCAATCAACTCCTACACATACTAGTGGGTTTCATCTAATTCTTGTGGCAATGACAGGTCATGCAAAGGAAGTGGGTTCAACTACCGCATGACACAACAGTTTGAATCGCGTTGTCTTAATGCGATGCGAGAGCGAAGCGAGAACATGGGTTTGTATCGAAATGATCAACGGGTTGCTTGCACGATGGAACTGGGGTAGAGAACTGCCCTTGAGATGAGTAGTCGAGGTTATCTTGAAGCGAGAACCTATCATGAAAGCACACGAAATAAACACACAAAACAATATGCAACAATATGATTCATGCTATGACATGGCAATATGGATGTGTGTTGGCCTAATGCAAGTTGAAGGAGCAGGGGATGAACTCATTTGAATCAAGGATTCAAATGATAGCTCATTGAGTTAGTCCTAATGGTACAATATCTTATTCTGGTTAAACAGCATAGTTACCTTGCTTTAACATGCATGAAACCTGTACCAATGGATAGAGTGGATTTTTCTGATAATTTTTCATATATAAATCTTTGCATTTGGAGTTATAGGATAAAAGTTATAAGCATTTGAAATTTGAATTATATTCTGGAATTACTATATTAGAATAAATCCAGAAATTCATTTATTGCGTCAGCATGAGGTCGGTAATAACGTCGAGGGTCAGCTGAGTCGTCCAGTCAAAGCTGACCCGATGGGACCCGCATGTCGATAATTAGTTTAACTAATTAACTTTAATTAAAACTAACCGGATTAGTTAACCGAGGGGTCCACTGTCGGTGACTCAGAAGCGATCAATGAGGCCCACCGATCAGCGGTCGATGGTCAACTTCGCCCGGTGTCTAGCCCGGCGAGCGAGGCCAGTATGGCGGAGCAGAGTGCTTTTGCGTTCCGGCCACCAAATAGAGGCGCGGAAGGCGTCTACGTGGAGCTGGAGATGAACCGCGACTCTTGGTGGAGATTAGCTGCGTCGGGATGGCGGGGTTGGCGCGGCTGAGGGTTAAGCGGCCGCCGGAGTTGACCAACTTCGGGTTTGGGGTTAGAGGGCTCGGCGAGGTGCGGGAAGTGCATGGGCAGACCCGTTGGGGTGGGTGAATGCAACGGGCACCACAGGGTGGCGGAGAGTGGCCGGGAACACGTCGGCTGACGAGCTCCAGCGGTCGCGTCTGGTGATCGTGGTTGGAGTCGTTGTGGTGCTTGGGGAGCGCGAGAGAGAGGGAGAGGAGTTAGATAGGCTCACGCAGGCGCCGCGTAGAAAGCCTCGTCGGGGTCGAGGATGAACCGGGCGACGGCGGCGTCAAAGGGATCTCCGGCGACTTGAGCTCGGTCGAGGTCGGTGTAGTAACCAGGGGCACTTGGGGCGGCGGGACTCAGCTAGCTAGGGGTAGCGGAGTGCTGGCGGAGCTCTGGACATGGTGGGGAGGAGCATGGACGGCGGGGAGCACGACTTGGCGGTGGCGCGTCGGCGATGGCGTCGGCGAGGTTAGAGGCGAGAGAGAGAGGCGAGGGGCGAGTGGCGTGTCGGGGAGTTACAGCGGCGACGTGGAGGTCATCCAGGCGGCGAGGCGAGGGTGAAGCAGGCGGCGACGGCTGCGTGGCGCCGGTGCTCGCCGTTGGGCACTGGCTGCTGCTGGCGAGCCAAGCAGCTCATTGGCTGTGACTCTTTGCTTTGGGCAGGCCAGTGGGCGGAGTGGGCGTCGAGTAAGTTTTCCGTTTTATTTAATCTTTTCTAATTTCCTGCAACTTTGTGGGGTTTTCTAAAATACCAAAACAGTTTTAAAAATCACCAAAATGCTCCTGGTCCCTTGTTGGAATATTTCCAACATGAAACATTTTGGTTTGGCAATTTTGGACATTTAAAATATTTTGTATAATTTGAATGCTCAAATTCAAAACTTGTGGATTAATCCAAGGACCTTTGGATGACCTAGAAAATGATGCAACACCTTTGACATAGGCTCTGAACCAAAGCAAAGATGATGAGCATTTTGAAGGGCATTTCAGGTTCATTGAAATAATTTTTAGTAAACCCTAGTTGAGTTAAAGGGGGTGTGCAGGGGTTTCTGCCTTCCCCATTTCAAATTCAAATGAAATTTAAACATGATGCACACCCTAATGCATGGTCTATCACGGGATGTGACAACTCACCCCACTCAAAAGAATCTCGTCCGAGATTTAGGATCTATTGCGAAAAAGGTGGGATACTCAAGTCGAAGGCGATCCTCCCTTTCCCAAGTTGCTTCTTGCTCGGAATGGTTTGACCATTGAACCTTTAGAAACTTGATATTCGGCGTCGAGTGAATGCGCTCAGCTTGATCGAGGATACAAGCGGGATATTCTCGATAGGTGAGGTTATCTTGGAGATCAAGCGTTTACGTGGTCTACTCCACGGATAGGATCCGAGAAGCAACGCTGAGTTGGGAAGCGTGGAAGACATCGTGGACTCACGGAAAGATGCGGAGGTAGTTCCAATTGGTAGGCAACTTCTCCTCGTTTGGCAAGAATGCGAAAGGGTCCAATGTAACGAGGAGCCAACTTTCCTTTGATACCGAATCGATGGGTTCCCTTCAAAGGAGTAACCCGAAGGTAAGCCTGCTCGCCAATTTCATAAGTCATAGGCTTATGCTTGCGGTCATATTGGCTCTTTTGACGAGATTGGGCTGTTTTCAATTTCTCACGAACAACGCGAACTCGCTCTTACGCTTCTGAATCATGTCGGGCCAAAGAGTTGTCTCTCCCGGTTTACGACCCGATTAAGAGGCGTTCGACATTTCCGTCCGTAAAGAACTTGAAAGGGGCTTTGCCCAGCTGGCTTGATAACTATTGTTATAAGCGAACTTCGGCGAATGGAAGGCATTTCTCCCAATTCATGCCGAAGGAGATGATAGAAGCTCGAAGCATATCCTCTAGGATTTGATTGACTCGTTCTACTTGACCACTTGATTGAGGATGGAAAGCGGTGCTAAAGGAGAGACGAGTTCCCATAAGCGTTTTGGAAACTTTCCCAAAATCGAGAGGTGAAGAGACTTCCCGCAGTGCGAGTTAATCTCTATCGGAATACCATGAAGAGACACTATTCGAGAGATATACAAATCAGCTAGCTGGCTAGCGGTTATACTCTCACGAACAGGTAGGAAGTGGGCTACTTTGGAAAGACGATCAACAACAACGAAGATAGCGTTATTCCCTCTCTTGGTCACAGGAAACCCGGTAATGAAATCCATACCGATTTTATCCCATTTCCATTCAGGAATTTCCAAAGGTTGAAGGGTACCCGGCAGGCCGTTGATGCTCTGCTTTAACTTTCGACGACAGAGCGTCGCAATTAGCAATGTATTGAGCGATTTCTCTCTTCATCCTAGTCCACCAAAACCTCTGGCGTAGATCTTGATACATTTTAGTACTACCGGGATGAATGGTGAGAGGAGAGTCATGAGCTTCCTTAAGGATCAATCGCCTCGGGTTGCGCACCTTAGGGACCACTAAGCGATCTCCAAAGAACACGACACCTTGTTCATCAATGGAGAAACAGTCTGCGACTCCTTTCTTGATGTTTCTCCTGATTCGGGAGATTCCGGATCTACCTTACGTGCTTTGATGATCTGATCCGTAAGGGTAGGTTTACGCCACCGGGGTAGAAAGGAATCCCGAGGAACAATGTGGAGATTAAGCCTCTGAAATTCCTCGTGGAGAAATGGTTGACCTTGTTGTAACATCAGATTGTTACAATAAGATTTCCGACTTAGGGCGTCAGCCATGACATTGGCTTTGCCTGGGGTGTAAGATATTCCTAAGTCGTAATCTGTAATCAACTCGACCCAACGTCTTTGCACGAGATTCAAATCGGTTGGGTGAAGATGTATTTCAGACTTTGATGATCAATGTAGATTTCATAGCGATTACCAAGAAGGTAATGTCGCCAAGTTTTGAGTGCATGAACCCTGCTGCAAGCTCTAGATCGTGTATTGGGGTAGTTATCCTCATGTGGGCATGGCTAGCCGAGAAGCGTAGGCAATCACATGACGATCTTGCATGAGTATGCAACCTAGTCCTTGTCATGAGGCGTCGCAATAGATAATGAAGTCCTTAGAAAAATCTGGTGGAATAAGCACGGGAAGCGGATGTCGAGCGTCTTTTCAGTTCTGAAAGCTGAACTTCGCCTTTGTGGTGTCCATTCGAACTTCTTATCTTTCTTGAGGAGTTCGGTTAGAGGTTTGGCAACTTTAGAGAAATTCTCGACGAAGCGACGGCAATAGCTCGCTAAACCGAGAAAACTCGAACTTGCTTAACCGATTCGGTGGAGTCAATCGAGGACGGCTTGAACTTCGCTCGGGAGTGACAGCAATGCCCTTACCGGAGATTACATGGCCTAGGTAGGTCATACGGTAACCAGAATTCACACTTAGAGAATTTGGCATAAAGGCGGTGCTCTCGAAGTTTCATCAATACTAGCCTTAGATGTTCGGCATGTTCTTCCTCATTCTTGGAGTAGATGAGTATATCATCGAGGTATACCACTGACGAATTTATCCAAATACTGCATGAAGATTGAGTTCATTAACCGAGAGAAGGTGGCTGGAGCATTGGTTAATCCGAAGGACATGACGGTGTACTCGTATTGGCCATAACGAGTAACAAAGGCCGTTTAGGGATGTCCCGTTCTTGATTTTGATTTGATGGTAGCCTAACCTCAAATCCATCTTGAAAAGGCCGAGGATCCAATGAGCTGATCATACGGATCGTTGATCACGGGGCGGATACTTGTTCTTGATAGTGACCAAATTGACAGGTCGGTAATCTACAACCATCCGATCCGTACCATCCTTCTTCTTGACGAAGAGGACGGGCAAGCCCATGGAGATGAACTAGGGCGGATGAAACCTTTTGCAAGGACTCATCGAGTTGTTTCTTGAGTTCAGCTAGTTCTAGGGGTGCCATCTTATAAGGTCTTCTAGAGATTGGGACGGTTCGGAACAAGATCTATCACGAACTCGACATCCTGTCGGGTGGAACACTGGCAGTTCCTCTGAAAGACATCCAGGAAAATCACGGACTATCGGAATATCTTGAGGTGCGGAAGGGGATTGGCGTTTAAGGAGTAAAGTGGCGCTTAGACACTCGGGTTAGAACATTCCTTTGTCTTGCCCGAGGGATGGGTGAGCTGAGCAGTTCTAGTAGAGCAATCAATCTTAGCATAATGGGTGACATCCGGTCCATACCCAAGATGATGTTTATGTCCGAGGACTTGAGAGCTATTAGAGATGCAAGAAAGACTAATCATGTCGACAAAATTTCATTCCATGACTTATTCTAGAGGTTTGCCATCTAGAACCAGGGGTCTGAATTTCCATGGAGGTGTGCATGTCACAGAATGTGGTGTTGTGCGGTCGAGCATAGCTCTCGAGAAATAAATGAATGAGATGCTCCGGTATCAAAAAGAAACGATTGCGGATGACAATTACCAAGGAGCGTACCGAGGACGACGTTGGGATCCTCATAGGTTTCTTGGCCGAAACATAGTTGACATAGCCACAGCGGTGGCAAGCTGGTTTAGCATAGGGCACCTTTCCTCTTTGGCTTGCCACGGCCAATGACTTTCCAACTTGACCGGGTTGTTGCAGGGACACTCACGGATGTAGTGGCCCGTCTCTCCACATTTGAAGCAAGTTATCATATTGGGGCGTGGAGCAGCACTAGCAGCGGGGCCTCCATAAGTCTTAGGCGGAACATATCTTGCTAGTTGGGGCGAGGCGCCTCAAAAGATGGCCTCGGGGTGAACACAGGTGGTAGAGCGATGTTGGAATCCAAACCCGGCCACGGGATCGAGGCCGGATGAAGATCGAGTCACGGATGTGCTTGCGTGAAGCCTCAAAATCAGTCTGCTTGATTTGGTGATAGCCTTGTTGACTAGCTTTGGAAAGAGGTACACTCATGCAGACGAAGGTCTCGGCGTAGCTTCGAGGGCTAAGTCCCTTGCGGAACCTTGCACCTTCTTGGCATCGGTAGACACTTCTTGGGAGCATAACGTGCTAACCTCCCAAATTCACGGTTTGTAGGCATCCTTTGTCGACCTACCTTGGGTGAAAGCGCAAAATTCCTCCCTTTTGCGATCCATAAGACCTTCACGGGATATGATGCTCACGGAAGGCGGCACTGAATTCAGCCCAAGTTGTAACTTGTCCAACGGACGCATAGCCTCATAATTCTCCCACGAGAGACTAGCGGGGCCTTCAAGATGATAAGCGGCAAAAGTAACCTTATCGGCTTCAGCCACGTTAGCGTAACGCAGCTTGTGGTGGATCTTTGCGAAGCCAATCATCAGCGTCGAGAGGCTCAACGGAATATTTGAACCCGGTGGATACTGACAGCGAAGTCATTGAGTGAAACCACATCATTTCTCGGCTGGCGTGCGGTGTTTTGCTCAATCCGCTCCAGTAGGCGATTGGTCTCACGCTTATTGCGTTCTGCTTCCAGCATAACCTCGGCCAAAGATGGCGGTTGCGGCAGATTCACATTTCTGGCTGCACTAGCTTCTCCTGCTCGGAGCGGCGAGTGTTCTTGGTGTTGACCATCCTAGGAGAGCGAGCAAAGGTTTAAACCAGACGGCAGAATTTAACAAGGAAGTGCGGAAGGTAATGGATAGCATGTAATGCAAAGATGTTCATCCGTATGACATGGTAATATAAAGCTGCCATATATATATACCAGCGGTCATACACACCATTCATAGTTTAGTACAAGCTGACGGGTACAACTATAGTGAGCGGCGTTACATCTCATCGGAGGCATTCCAACTCCTATACATTATTTTTCTACACTTAGGAGCGATACACACTAAGTCATATTCCACAAGTCACGCAGACGGCGGAAATACAACTATTACAATACTAGGGATACCACTTGCGACTCGAGGCAGCTCCGTAGTAGTCCTCATAGAAGTCACCACCCAAGCACGGAAGTGGAACATGATCGTCAGGAAGCAGAGACAATCTGTGGGGCTGTGGACCATAAGGACTCGGATGTGGCCGTGGACCAACAAGCAGTGGCAGGCAGAGGCCCACGAGGAGGAGTGATGCCTCCAACCTCACGCCACTCCATAAAGTCTGGCGAGACTCTCCCTTGCAGGTACAAGTCTCTCATGTCCATATATCCGGCTTGCACGGCGGTGCAAACCTAGTCGAGTAGCCCAGGTGGTCGAGCGGGCATTAAAAAGCTCCATACGCAAGGCCGGTTTTCACGGTCCTTGTCTTCTAGCATCTCCGTGGTGGTGCGAAGAAGTGAGTCCTCATGGGATGCATCATTGTACAAACCACAGAGGTAGCCATGCGCCCAGGGAGGGATCTTGGCATGTAGCGGAAATCCTTTGTTGACCAAAAAAGGCAGTTACGGCTCGAATAATAGTCATCATAGAATAGGCTGCATCTTGCAGACATCCCAATAGTGATCCCAAGTCCATAAGAACGGTGGAGCGGTTCGGTAGCTCCGGATAGGATGGATAAATCCTGACCGTGCCTGAGATATTGGCTTTGGTTGAAATCCCTAAACTGCTCCTCGGCGGTATATTAGGGATACCATCGGTAACCTGTCTCGACCATCACCGAACCAACATTGTCGTGTGACCACACACACCAATGCAACGGGTCAGACGAACCACTTGGTTCTGGGAACGGGTGGCCATCTGAAAGCACAACCACAATGCAAAGACATTAGAATTTCTAGGGAAAATCGGGCAGCATAACATCTGTAAATGCTCAAAATCAGATTTGAGACATTCAAAACAGATTGCAAAACCACTCAATAACATCATATCAAGGTTACGGTTCAACTGGTAGCATACCAAAAATAATGGAACTGAGGCGAGGATGTAACCAACAATCCTATAAGTTACTACGGATTAGTAACACGTGAACACGATAGAGAGAAGAGAGCCTAGTCCTATACCCACGTCGAATGAGAAGAGGATGACTCAGATCGAGGGCATAAGGTAAAGGAGTAAAAAGAACCTTACGTTCCATCGCCCAATCAATTACCCTACATATAACTATCGCTTTTCTAGAATCAACATCGACGAGTTTGGCTTAGCGAACCTACAGGCAGCCTGCTTTCGATACCAACGCTGTCGGGACCCGATTCCAAGTCACATCGACCTAGCGGTAACACCTCATATCACTTTGTGGCCTCACATACGGTATTCCCATGGGTGTCGCCTTACCATGGCCCGGGACCGTTGCGTCTTTTGGCTCACGTATATGATAGTGTCGCTAGCATCCACATGACGAAGAACCGGGCCGACATGGCTAGTCATGAACCCAAAGCGGCGCTAACCTATGGGGACAGGCATACATGAATCACATCGAGCATGTCGGTCATCAGCGTATATATTGGGCTGTAGCACTTTGGGCTAACGAGGACTCCGGTATCCCGGGCTGTAGCAGGCTAGGCAGGACTCGAATACCACCGCGTGACATTTCCCGAAGGGACGGACATAAGGCAAGTGAATCACATGCCGGCCGATCAAGTGTCCAAGCGGTAGTCTTTGGGCTAGCAGGACTCAGTGAACCGGGCTGTAGCGGACTACTATCGCTCAGAAGCACGAGACTTACATTTCCCCATATGAGAGGCTGCCAAGGATAAACAACTAGTTTGTCGGATCCCACCCATACCAAGCATTTCAATCATACACGCAATATGCTTGATATGAGTAAATACAACAAGGCATCACAACAAAACTCTACAACTCAAGTACTTTATTTAAAAGGCTCAGGAGCCATACATAACATAGTCATACAGGTAGGGGTCACATGACCCAACACTCAAGTCATACAATCATACAAGCACATGCGGAAGCAAACTAGTCGACTCTGAGACTCTAGAAAGAAAGAAAGCTTGTTGGAGCCTTCCTATCTACAATGGCCCTTCACAAGTCTTAGATCGCCACACGGTGGCTAATTCACTCGTCGATGTCAAGATCTACATAGAACCCATCGGAAGGCGGTGTTGTCGTCTGAAAAACATTAATTAAGCAAACATGAGTACGGAGGTACTCAAAGAAGTCTTACCACAGAATCCTATCATACATGCACATTCTCAAGAAGGTGGTGGAGTTATTTGACAAGCCAGCTTTGACTCTTGGCTAAGCTATCCTCGTGACACCACTTGAAAAGCATTTGTCGCACACGAGTCCACTAATCACCATCACAATACTCCACCGTGGATCCTCTCTCGTCATCCCACGAGAGGGCCATCCTGATACTCACACTTATCTTGAGGCTTTTAGTAGTATCCATTTACTTGTCTATGAACTGATATAGGTAACCCAGAAGTCCTTCTCCGTGGACACGGCTATTCGAATAGATCATATTAAACCCTGCAGGGTGTACTTCTTCACACACGCTCTCACCACTTGCCGTCGTTTACACGACATGTACTCGACAACCTTCAAGCGGAAGCCCAACGTGGGTGTCGGCCACAGCCTACCTAAACACACAAGTCCCAAATCCAGGTTGATCGCCTATTCGGGTTCCATCCGCAGGGAGTCCGGCCGAGGTTTCCCATACGGCCCCGAACGATGTGTACAGGGTTCCCGAGACACCAAACGGGCGAATCGGTACAGACCACGGTGCCTACCGCATAACACAACCCACCCCTACGGTCAGCGTGCGTATGCGGCCCCCAAAGATGCTACAAACACCGAAACTACTTGCAACTCCCGGATGAGGACAAGAGTGGTTAAGAAGCCGAGAGGGTCCATTGGTTTCGGGCCCAATGCGTGGTAGTAACTGTTTCATGGATCACAAACACAGATCTCAGTTCTTAGGATCGGCTTCAATGAAACAACCCACCATGTACTCCTACATGGCCTCTCATCGATACCTTTACCAAAGCGTGTTCAACACTTTCACTCGAACCAACACAACCTTTCACTCCGGTTCATCATCCCGATGAGCGGACTGACACAACTCTAAGCATAGCAAGCATAGCATGGTAGGAATCACAAACATGGCTCAATCAACTCCTACACATACTAGTGGGTTTCATCTGAATTCTTGTGGCAATGACAGGTCATGCAAAGGAAGTGGGTTCAACTACCGCACACAACAGTTTGAATCGCGTTGTCTTAATGCGATGGCGAGAGCGAAGCGAGAACATGGGTTTGTATCGAAATGATCAACGGGTTGCTTGCACGATGGAACTGGGGTAGAGAAGCGCCCTTCGGATGAGTAGTCGAGGTTATCTTGAGCGAACCTATCATGAAAGCACACGAAATAAACACACAAAACAATATGCAACAATATGATGCATGCTATGACATGGCAATATGGATGTGTGTTGGCCTAATGCAAGTTGAAGGAGCAGGGGATGAACTCATTTGAATCAAGGATTCAAATGATAGCTCATTGAGTTAGTCCTAATGGTACAATATCTTATTCTGGTTAAACAGCATAGTTAACTTGCTTTAACATGCATGAAACCTGTACCAATGGATAGAGTGGATTTTTCTGATAATTTTTCATATATAAATCTTTGCATTTGGAGTTATAGGATAAAAGTTATAAGCATTTGAAATTTGAATTATATTCTGGAATTACTATATTAGAATAAATCCAGAAATTCATTTATTGCGTCAGCATGAGGTTGACGTGTGGTCAGCGGGTCGTCGAGGTCAAACTGACCAGTGGGACCCGCATGTCAGATTAGTTTAACTAATTAACTTTAATTAAAACTAACCGGATTAGTTAGCAGGGGGTCCACTGCCATTGACTCGGAGAGCGATCAGCAGGGCCCACCGATCCAACGGTCATTGGTCAACTCATGGCGTCTAGCACTTGGCCGAGGCAGTAGCGGAGCAGAGTGCTTTACGCGTTCCGGCCACCAAATGGGGCGCGGAAGGCGTCTACGTGGGCTGGAGATGAACCGCGGCTCTTGGTGGAGTTAGCTTGAGTCGGGATGGCGGGGTTGGCGCCGTGACAGGTTAAGCGGCCGGGGGTTCGACCAACTTCTGGGTTTGGGGTTAGAAGGGCTCGGCGAGTGCGGGAAGTGCATGGGCAGACCCGTTGGGGTGGGTGAATGCAACGGGCACCACAGGGTGGCCGGAGAGTGGCCGGGAGCACGTCGTGACGAGCTCCATGGCCGGTGCGTCTGGTGATCGTGGTTGGGTCGTTGTGGTGCTTGGGGGCGCGAGAGAGAGGAGAGGGAGTTAGATAGGCTCCGCAGGCGTGGCGTAGAGAGCCTCGTCGGGTCGAGGATGAATCGGGGCGACAGCGGCGTCAAAGGGATCTCCGGCGACTTGAGCTCGGTCGAGGTCGGTGTAGTGGCCCGGGGCACTTGGAGCGAGCAGGACTCGGCTAGCTAGGGGTAGCGGAGTCTGGCGGAGCTCTGGACATGGTGGGGAGGAGCATGGACGGCGGGGAGCACGACTTCGTCGGTGGCGCGTCGGCGATGGCATCGGCCAGGTTGGGGGAGAGCGAGGGAGAGGCGGGGGCGAGTGGGCGTGTCCAGGGGAGTTCGAGCGACGACGTGGAGGTCATCCAGGCGGCGGCGAGGGTGAAGCGGTGACGGCCAGCTGCGTGGCGCGCCAGTGCTCGCCGTCGGACACTGGCTACACTGGCCGAGCCAAGCAGCTCGTGGCCTGTTCTTTGAGCTGGGCAGCGGGTGGGCAGTGGGCGTCGAGTAAGTTTTTCCGTTTTATTTAATCTTTTCTAATTTCCTGCAACTTTGTGGGGTTTTCTAAAATACCAAAACAGTTTTAAAAATCACCAAAATGCTCCTGGTCCCTTGTTGGAATATTTCCAACATGAAACATTTAGTTTGGCAATTTTTGGACATTTAAAATATTTTGTATAATTTGAATGCTCAAATTCAAAACTTGTGGATTAATCCAAGGACCTTTGGATGACCTAGAAAATGATGCAACACCTTTGACATAGGCTCACGAACCAAAGCAAAGATGATGAGCATTTTGAAGGGCATTTCAGGTTCATTGAAATAATTTTAGTAAACCCTAGTTGAGTTAAAGGGGGGTGTTCTGGGGTTTCCTGCCTTCCCCATTTCAAATTCAAATGAAATTTAAACATGATGCACACCCTAATGCATGGTCTATCTGGGATGTGACAATCTCCTTCTGTTGTAACCGACTCTGTGTAACCCTAGCCCCCTCCGGTGTCTATATAAACCAGAGGGTTTAGTCCGTAGGACAACAACAATCATACCATAGGCTAGCTTCTAGGGTTTAGCCTCTACAATCTTGTGGTAGATCAACTCTTGTAATACTCATATTCATCAAGATCAATCAAGCAGGAAGTAGGGTATTACCTCCATAGAGAGGGCCGGAACCTGGGTAAACATCGTGTCCCTTGCCTCCTATTACCATCCAACTTAGACACACAGTTCGGGACCCCCTACCCGAGATACGCCGGTTTTGACACCGACACTATCACCCTAGGAGCATGCGCGTAGTACTTTGTTTCGATAACTAATAGGTTTTTGCAATAAGTATACGAGTTCTTTATGACTAATGTTGAGTCCATGGATTATACGCACTCTCACCCTTCCACCATTGCTAGCCTCTCTTATGTCGTGCAACTTTCGCTGGTACCATATACCTTCCTCAAAACAGCCACCATACCTAACTATTATGGCATTTCCATAGCCATTCCGAGATATATTGCCATGCAACTTTCCAACGTTCCGTTTATTATGACACTCTCCATCGTTGTCATATTTCTATGCATGATCATGTAGTTGACATCGTATTTGTAGCAAAGCCACCATGCTTAATTCTTTCATACATGTCACTCTTGATTCATTGCATATCCCGGTACACCGCTGGAGTGTCGGGGGAAACGACATCTATGGGATCCCAAGGAATCCCTTCTACGCTTGGCGGGGCATGGAGCTGCGCAAAGAGTAGGTCTAGAAGATCAGAGCGAGGTTTTCTTACCAAGGTTCGGGCCGCAAATGATGCGTAAAACCCTAGTCCTGCTTATATGTGTTTATTTGGTGTTCCTGAGCTCTTGAACTAGCTGCGGTGCATGCGCAGTCCAGGAAGTCTGAATCCTTCCATAGTATGCCTCGGGCCTCCTTTTATATGCCAAAGGGGTCGCCACAGTGGCACACAGGAGGTGGAAAGTATCTACAGAGTACAAGTTTATCGCTTGGCACCGTAGGACAAACGCATTTAATGCGCGGCCTACGTGCCCTCTTGCTTTATCGGGGGCGGCAACAGAGCTCGTCCCGTCCATCGCTGCCTCGCCTTGCTTCGACGTGCATCCAAGCTGACAAGGAATGCAACGCCATGCTAGCTGGTTGGCTGCTGTGCTGGTGCGGTCACAGGGTCTTCGCGAAGATCTACATGCCACCATGCAGGTGCTTGACTGGTTGGCCTAGAAGTTGCCTGCTGCCATGTAGGCACTTGCCTAGTCGGCGGGCTAGTTGCCGCGTCGGAACGGCCGCGGGGCAGTGAAACGTTGGTGGGTGCGGGCCTGGCCGTGGCCTAGCAGATGTCCCTGGCAAGTGTCTTGCCGGGGTGTCGTGGGCGTCCCCGGCAAGGATCTTGCTGGGGCTCTTCGGCCGTCCCCGGCAAGGATCTTGCCGGGGGTCTTCGTCTGTCCTCAGCAAGGATCTTGCCGGGGGTCTTCGTCTTCTGGTTTCTCTCTAGACTCGCAGGTCTTTGGTCTTCACAAAAATCTGCATGCCACCACGCAGGCGCCCCCGAGTCTTGGTCTTGACGTTGTCGATGGTGTCAGAACTCTCAGGCTCAAGGGTGGCGGCCTTGCTGGTGTTGGGCAAGTCGCCCCGGCAAGGCTCTTGCCGGGGCTATGTAGGCCTCCCCGGAAAGGGTGTTGCCTGGAGGGCACGGGCATAAACGCCGAGGCGGGAAGCCGGGCGATTCTGATTGGAGCAGCGGGTTGGTCCTGATTTCCTGCGCCTCTGGCGGCCGGATTGGTCGAGTGGGGCGGCCGCCCTTAGGTTGGGATTCGTGCCTCGGCCCTGCCCCTCTATAAAAATGGAAGAGGGACATCGCTCTTCTGCATTCGTCTCCTTCTTGCTCGGTCTTTCTTTCACTCGCTATGGTGAGAGGGTGCGCCCGCGCTCCAATGGTGGTAATGAGGGCTTCTGCTCGATAGCGTGTCCCCCCTCCTATGTAGCTCACGGTGGCGGAGCCCGCCATGAGAGTAAGAGGGAGGGGGCGAGGCCGAGGCAGCCGTGGCGCTCGACGGAGAGGAGGACAGGGCGGCCCACCGGCCGCGCTTCCGCCAGCGGCTCCCCCCACAATGGAGGGCCACGTCGGAGACCAGCCCCGTGAGTTCTTCATCAGGCTGTAGAAGCCAGTGTGCGTCACCTCCGCCTCCCCACCCCGTTCGCTCGGGAAATGGAGCTCGACCCACCACAGGCCTTGAGGCTGCACATGAGGGGTTGCGGGAACGGCGGCATGCGGGTCAACGACGACTTCCCGCCCCTCACATCATGTATCTCCGTCGAGGGTGGAAGACCATTGCCCGCGCCCATAGCATGTCGGAGGGGCACGTTCTCCAGTTCAAATTAATGGAGAACGGCCTGCTCTCCGTCAAGGTCTTCGGGCACTTGGGAACCCGCTTACGGTGCTGCGCGGAGAGCTCCACCGACAACAAAACTTCCTCCTCGGGCGACAGTGACGAGGAGGATAGCGACAGCAACGACGAGGGTAGCGGGCGGGAGGATACCGATTCTGACTCCGGTTGACCGTCGGCGGTAGCACCGTCATCTGCATTGCCCTCCTACCTCGGCCACGCGCCTTGCCGAGGGTCATCCCTGATATGCTCTCCATTGGCGAGTTCCTCGTCGTCCCTTCTTCGCCTTCACCTGCTGCACCTGGGAGGAAAGGGGCAAGAACGGAGATCACGGGGCACTTATCTTTCTTTTAGCTCATATGCACTTGCCAAATCTTAATTTCTAAGTAATGTAATCTCTCGAGCCCATGCTTGTGTCCTGTAACATTCGTACTTGTATCAGCATGTCAATGAAAAAGACCAGCCTTGCCGAGAACCCATGCATGTATACGTTCGTGCAGAGGCGAAATGCCTCCTTAATGCAAATAAACGAGTCCTCCCGACAAGTTGTCCTGCCGGTGCCCTCTGCGCCTGCCGGAGAATCACATCTGCCGTGTTACGGACAAAGGGTCCAGCCCCTCATCAATCTCCTTTTAGCAAGGGCTACTACGACCATTCCGACCGCAGCAGCGTTCGGGCTAGGGATGGGAGCACCCAAGTTTTTAAAAGAGAGTGGCGAGGTTTTCTAATGCACAAATAGAAGGTTACGAACATGAATGGGCAAGAGGTAAACTATATCTTCTTCGTTTGCCGGGGATCGCCATGCCGGGCAGTCTTCTCAACTTCTTGCCGGAGTCGGGTCCTTGGCGGGATCGAGCGTCCTTGCCGCGGCTGGAAATAAGAGAGGGAGGGAGCATGGCACCTTGGCGGTCAATTAACATTTGTTGGAATCCAAAAGCAATACACTATCCTGGACAAGCATGCATATACATATACACATAAACATGGAAATCAACGGGAAACTGTACATACTAAGGGATTTCTTTCCCTGACTGTGCATAGGGTATGTGCCTGGCTTTGTACATAGGGTTACATGCCTTGCCAGCAAGGCTAGTACAAAAGGGGGGTTGCTGGGGCTCCCGGCAACCACACCTTAAGGGTAAAACTTGCGAAGATGTTCGATATTCCAGGAATTGCTCACCGGAATGCCATCTTCGGTCTCCAGGCGGACTGCGGCGGGCCTGGTGACTCGTATTACCCGATAAGGGCCTTCCCACTTTGGCGTTAACTTGTTTGAAATCTTGGCGGATTGGATTCGCTGAAGAACTAGGTCGCCTTACACAAGGCTCCGGGCGTGAACCTTGCGGCTATGGTAGCAGTGCAAGGCTTGCTTGTAGCAAGCAGCTCGCGCAGCATCCCAAAGACGATCTTCCTCAAGGAGCGTCGCATCATCTTGGCGCAACTGCTCTTGCTCAAGCTCATCATAAGCGAGCACTCGAGGTGACCCGTATATGAGTTCCGTAGGGAGAACTGCTTCTGCCCCGTATACCAGGGCAAAGGGTGTCTGGCCAGTGGCTCGATTTGGTGTCATTCAGATCGACCAAAGAACCATTGGCAACCCATCAATCCAGCGCCTTCCGCACCTGTGTAGCCTGTCAAAAGTTCTGGTCTTGAGGCCTCACAACACTTCTGCATTCGCCCTCTCAGCCTGGCCGTAACTTCTGGGATGAACAACAGAACCAAAACAAACCTTGCCGCCGAGGTCTTGGATGTATTGAAAGAAGGTGTGGCTCGTGAACTGCATGCATTTGTCAGTGATGACCCTATTTGGCACACCAAAACGGCAAACTAGTCCCTTGAAGAACTTGACGGCTGATTGCGCCACCTTTCTCACCGGTTCCACTTCTGGCCACTTTGTGAACTTGTCGATTGTGAAGAACAAGTACCCAAAGCCCCCGACAGCATGGGGAAAAGGGCCTAGTATATCGAGCCCCCAGACCGAAAATTGCTAGGAAAGAGGGATTGTCTGAAGAGCTTCAGCTGGTTGATGAAGCTTCTTTGAATGGAATTGGCACGCTTCACACTTGGTTACTAGTGCAGTTGCATCCTGGAGAGCGGTGGGCCAAAAGAAACCTTGCCAGAATGCCTTGCCGGCAAGGTCTCTTGACGCTATGTGGGAGACACACATGCCTCCATGTATCTCTGCCAACAGCTCCAGTCCGTCCTCCTGAGGAATGCACATTAATTTCACGATGTTCGGTCTCCTTCTGTATAGGGCATCATCCACAAACTGGTACATGCTGGACCGACAGGCTACTTTCTCTGCCTCTTCCTGTTCCTCGGGGAGTTCCCCTGTTTGGAGGAAACAGACGGTGTGCTGCGCCCATGCCGGAGCCTGGGGCTCGACGACAAGGACTAAAGGCTCATCTTCGGTCGTAGGAGCAGCTGCCTCTATGGCCAGGGCTTGGGGCCCTGTCAGAGGTTGCTGCTCCCCGGCAAGCTTGGGGCACCCGACAAAGTCCTTGCCGGCGGCTCCTGGGAGCTCAGCGGTTAAGTACTTGTCGGGGCCTGCCTTCCTTCATTTGTTCTATCCCGCGGATGGCTCAACGGATGGCTGGGTCAATTGAAGCACAAAGGTACCTGGTTCCACAGGCAACTTGAGGGCAGGGCCTTTTGACAAGTCGTCGGCAATGTTGTTCTCTGCTGAGGGAACATGCTCTGCTTGCAGACCATCAAAAAGCTCCTCCAACTTCCTCACTTCGTCCACATAGGCCTCCATCAATGGGCTCTGGTAATCCTTGTTAACTTGCTTGACGACGAGTTGTGAATCACCTCTGATGATGAGCTTCCTGATTCCAAGGTCTGCTGCGATCCTGAGACCGGCAAGCAATCCCTCGTACTCCGCCGTGTTGTTCGTTGATTTTTCCCGGGGAAAGTGCATCTAGACTACGTACTTGAGGTGCTCTCCATTGGGTGCGACAAGTAGCATGCTGGCACCAGCACCTTGCAGCGAGAAAGCTCCATCAAAGTACATAACCCAATCATGGCCCGTCTCCTTCCTGGGAAGGGTGGTCTCTTGAATCTCTTCGTCAGGCGTTGAGGTCCATTCTACTATGAACTCTGCCAAGACTCCGCTCTTGATTGTTGAAGTACTTTCAAACTTGAGGCCAAAGCTTGACATTTCCAACACCTACTCCACAATCCTTCCAGTTGCATCCGGGTTGTGCAAGATTCGTTGCAAAGGGAGGAGGGTCACAATGGTGATCTCGTGTGCTTGGAAATAGTGACGCAGCTTTCTCGAGGCCATGAGGAGGCCGAAAAGTAGCTTCTGCATAACGGAATATCTTGATATAGCCCCCTGCAAGAGGGAACTGACAAAATAAACTGGGTGCTGCACCACCTTCTTCTTTTGTTCGACTTCGCCCACTGGTGCAGACTCTATCTTGATAGGACCGGGCTTTGCCAGGGGTTCAGCCTTGCCGGCATCAGGCCCTGCCGGGGAATGCTCCGGCCCATCACCCAACGGCTTCGCTGCTGCCACTGTTTCTTCCTCAAGTTCTCTCTGTGCCACTAGCACAGCACTGACCACTTGATTCATCCTCCCGCTAGATATAGCAGCAACGGCTCTTGCAGCTTAGGCGCAACTAGTATTGGCGTGGAGGAGAGGTACCTCTGCAAACCTTGCAGTGCTACCTCTGCCTCCAGAGTCCATTTCATTGGACCCGCCTTTTTCAAAACTATGAAAAAGGGGAGGGCGTGCTCAGCAGATTTGGAGATGAACCTACTTAGAGCAGCAACGCAGCCGGTGAGCCTACGGACGTCTTTGACTCGTCTTAGCGCCTCAATCTGCTCAATATCTTTGATCTTGTCGAGATTTTCTTTGATTCCGTGTTGAGACACAAAGAACCCAAGAAGTTTGCCAGATGGAATGCCAAACATGCACTTCCCCTGGTTGAGCTTTAGGTAGATCTTGTGCAGGTTGGCAAATATTTCCTCCAGATCCTGCACGAGTGTGGCCTTGTCATTGGTTTTGACTACCATATCATCCATATAAGCTTCCATATTTCTATGCAGCTGGGGTTCAAAACCAATTTGGAATGCTTGGGCAAATGTCAAACCGGCACTTTTCAACCCGAAAGGCATCCATACAAAACAGTACGTACCACATGGGGTGATGAATGTAGTCTTTTCTTAGTCTTCCTTCATCATGAAGATCTGGTGGTATCCACGAGTAGGCGTCGAGGAGCGACAACAGGTCACACTGGCAGTGGAGTCCACTATCCGGGTCAATGCATGGCAGAGGGAAAGGATCCTTTGGACAGGCTTTATTGATATCTGTATAGTCAATACACAGCCTCCATTTCCCATTTGCCTTACGCACTACCACTGGATTGGCCAGCCACGTGGGCTGGAGAACTCCTCTGACCAAGCCTGCCGCCTCCAACTTCCTGATCTCCTCGATGATGAACTCTTGTCGCTGCAAATCTTGTTTTCTGACCTTCTGATTGTTGGGCCACGCATGGGGACAGACAGCAAGGTGGCCTCGATCACCTCCCTGGGAACGCCGGGGATGTCGGATGCTTGCCATGCAAACACGTCGACACTCGCCCACAGGAAGGCGTGGCGTGCTTTCTTATTTGCTGTCAGGGCTGGAGCTTATGTAAAAGTTCCACCCGTGCCATCCTCCCTGACGGGCACCTTCTTGGTTTCTGGTGGGGTCGCCTTGGACCTCTTGCTCCTGCTGGTGGAGCTCTCTAGCACGTCCTCAACGGGAACGGAGTGCTCCGAAGAGGCACGTTTGCCGGAGGAAGTGCAGGAGTCCTTGCCGGGGATAGAAGTCTTGCCGGAAGCGGCCTTTCCGGTAGGGGCAGAGGCCTTGCCGATTTCCTTCCCTCCCCGGGTCTCAGGGGCAGGAACAAGTGCCCTGGCGGCATCTGCTGCAACTGCCACCCAAGAGAGTTGGTCGGCGCGAGATGAGCGTGTCTTTCTTGTTGGAGGGGACGGTGATGATGCTCATCGGCCCGGGCATCTTCAATGTGATGTAGGCGTAATGTGATGCCGCCATAAACAAGGCCAGCGCTGGGCGACCGGGGATCCCATTATAAGGCAAGGGGGTCTTGGCAACATCAAAAACAATCTTCTCCGTCCTATGGTTCAGCTCGCACCCAAAGGTGATGGGCAATGTGACCTTACCCTTCGGCTGACTCCTCCCCGGGTTGACCCCTTGAAACATGCCCATGTCCTCGAGATCTCCATCGAGGATTTGCAGCCTCTCGATCACGGAGTGTCGGATTTCGGGTTCCGGCAGATCCTTGAGGTTCGAACTCTGGGGTGCGCACGGAGATCTTTCCCCTACCAGCTCACGCGTTAATGGTTTGCAAGGGATCTAAACTAGGAACGATGAACAACACGAGAGACACGAGATTTATACTGGTTCGGGCCACCGTTGTGGTGTAATACCCTACTCCAGTGTGTGGTGTGGTGGATTGCCTCCGGGGCTGATGAAGAACAGTACAAAGGAAGAACAGCCTCGCGAGGGGCTGTTCTTGAGCTGGTGCCATGGACTGCTTGGGTGACTCCAGCCGCTTCTCTCTCTCTCTCTCTCTGGTAGTTTCGACCCGTCCCCTCTCTCTGTGGTGGCTAGTCCTATTTATAGAGGGAGGCCCTGGGCCTCTTCCCAAATAATGAGCGGGAAGGGTGCCAACAATTGGCCAGTTTGAAGGGGAACATCTAGTACACTTATCACGACTAAAGTTGGTCTTGGGCTGCCAAAGGCTCTGACAGTGGCCGTCACCTGGGCTCCACGATGACCTCCGCCCCGCCGCCTCTGCTGGTCTTGGTCTTGTTGCACCAAGCGGTAACCTTTGCTCGATGCCTTGGCCTGTGCTTGCCTCCTTTGCACCAAAGGGTAACGAGAGGACAACTGCTTGAGGTTGGCGCCTACTTTGGTCTTGTTCGTCATGGCTTGAGTCACTGGGCACCCTTGTGAGGTACCCTGCCTTGATCTCTCTGCCTCCTCGTGAGCCTGCCGAACGAGGCTGCTCCTGAGGAAGGTTCCTTTCGTCCGGCCCCCATGAGGCTTGGCCCCTCGCGAGGGTCTTGAGCTTCTGTTGATGAAGCTGGGCTGTGCTGGGCCCCCACTTGAGCCACGCGCTGCAGGCAGCGACGAGCAAGTCTGGGGACCCCCGTCCCCAGAACGCCGACAGTAGCCCCCAGGCCCAAGGCGCACCCGGACTTGGCTTATCAGAGAAGCGAAGTGGCAAGTGTGAAGCGCCACGGGCCCCAATAGCGTGCGCCCTTGGGCACCGCGTGGCGATTGATTGGTCGTGGGCGTCTCCGCTTCCCCACGATCCATCGGCAACCGCATGACTTGACAAGTCCCTTCACGCAGAAATGGGTCATGATTACCTGTGATCGTGGAGGCCGACGGTTGGCCTCCTCCAGCTATAAGTACGGAACGACGCAAGCCCTTCAAGTCCATCCCCTCTTGCTACTCCTTTCTCTCCATGGCTCCGTCGAAGAGGTTGTTAGCCGCGGAGAAGGGAAAGGCCCGCCAGGTAGGGCCTGACTCTCCCCCATTCAAGCGCGGTCGAGGCAGTCCTCGCAAGCATCCTGTGGCTCCGAGCGGCTTCCTTGGGTCGTGGAAGCGATCCCTCGCAGCAGGCGCGGAGTTGTCGATGAAGGCGGCGTCGTGGCCCTGCCACGGCCCCTAGGCCGCACTTCCACTCGGCGGAGGTGCTGCCAGAGTTCGTCGTGTGGTCGGTGGAGCCGACCAGCACTTGGCTCCAGCTTCCCCACTTCTTTGTAGGTGAACTTCTGGCCGGTGCTCCGGGCGGCCTTTGGCTTCAGGCGGACGGTTGTTGCAGCCGGGCCTCCTGGGCTTCGCTGGAGTTCTCCTTCGCCGGGAATGTGGCCCTGACCCGCGGCTGGCAAACGTTTGCCCGCGCGTGTGGCCTGAGCCGGCGGTGCACCCTGCACTTCAAGTTCGACGGCGACGCCACCCTCTACGTGAGGGTGTTCGGAGAAGAAGGTCACCATGCCGGATGCTGCCCCGAAGACGATGATCGCGGCCGTGTACCCAGCCCCGGCGATGATCGGGATGAAGATGACAAGGCGGTAGCGTGGTCGTGGCGCTTCGGGGCTCATCGAGCTTCGGCGGCACTCCTTCGGACAGCAGCTCCTCCAGCGGTGGCCGCGACCAGCCGTCGCGCCCGCCTGGAGGGAGGTAGCGAGTCAGCCCGCCATCGCGCCTTGGTGAAGCGCGAGGAGGAGTCTGACTGAGCTCCGGAGGCAGTACGAGCCTTCGCCGTGAGTTGGTGCCGAGCAAGTCGTGCCTATTTTGTTTTTCTCCCTTCCCCGCGCAAAGAGACAGTAGTGTAGGGCCCATCGGGGCGTGTTGAACTGTTGCTGTTAATTATCATGTTGTTTCCGCTATTCCTGTGTTGTGCTTTTGTGCCGCATGCCCGCGTGCAGGAATTACTTAGCTCGGGAGGACTTGTCGTGGTCTTTGCTTCCCGAGGCCAAGGCCTCATCGCGCGCTTCATGTCCTGCAAGGATTAGTCAGGAGGGGTAGCTTCTGGCCTCGGTTGTGGGGGCGACCAACCCAGGTCCTGTGTTCGCGTCGCGATGCCTGTGGGGCACGGACTGGGAGGGGTGCTCCCGTAGCGGACCTGAATTGGAAAGCTTCAAATGACAGGGGCAGAAAACACTCGCGAGGGTGCCCGCATTGCTCCCTTGCGAGACTTGCGCGAGAGAAAACGAGGTAAGTGAGCGAAAAATGCAAAGAGTCACAAGCCAAGGATGGAACAACTTCAACAAAACTTCAAATAGGAACGAACAAGCCAACTGCCGAAAGCAAATAAAAAAAGCCGCGTCCGGCACCTAATCTAGTCTTCGACGTCTTCTCACCAGCGCAGAGCTAAGTGCTGCCACTGGGCGTGGGCGGGAGCCCCCGAGGCCCGAGGGCAGCTCTCCGGAGACTCCGGGGCGTGTACAGCCCCAACTCATTATTACGTGAGAGTGTCACGGGCGGCGAGCTTTACAGGCATTGGCCTTCTTCACAGGCTCCGGGCCTTTCTCGGGGAAATGGGCTTCACAGGCGTTGGCCTTCTTCACAGGCTCCGGGCCTTTCTCGGGGAAATGAGCTTCACAGGCGTTGGCCTTCTTCACAGGCTCCGGGCCTTTCTCGGGGAAAATGAGCTTCACAGGCATTGGCTGTCGGCGTTCTGGGAACGGGTGTACCCAGACTTGCCTGCCTGCGGCCTGCGGCGTGGCTCAAGGGGTGGCCCAGTACGGCCCATCTTCATCAACACAAGCTCAAGACCCTCGCGAGGGTCCAAGCCTCGCGGGGCGGACGACAAAAAGCTTCCTCAGGCACAGCCTCGTCAGGCTGGCTCACGAGGCCGGAGAGATCAAGGCGGGTACCTCACGAGGTGCCCATGACGCAGCCATGACGACCGAGGCGCCAGCGGGCGCCAGACCAGCGATGTCCTCATTTCCCTTTGGTGCAAAGGAGGCAAGAGCAAAGGGAGTATCAAGCAAAGGCAACCATTTGATTGGAACAAGACCAAGACCAGCAGAGCGGCGGGAAGGTGGTCATCGTGGAGCCCAAGCAGCGTCACCGTCGAGTCTTTGGCAGGCGAGGACCGGCGTTAGTCGAGGATAAGTGTACTAGATGTTCCCCTTCAAAATGGCCAATTGTTGGCACTCTTCCCGCTCAATATTTGGGAAGAGGCCCAGGGCCTCCCTCTATAAATAGGACTAGCCACCACCAAGGCAGGGGGGGATGAATCTGGAAGAGACCTATCAGATAGAACCCTAACAGAGAGAGAGAGAGAGAGGCGATCGAACTCGCCCAAGCAGTTCATCGCACCAGCTCAAGAACAGCCCCTCGCGAGGCTGTTCTCCCTTTGTTTTGCTCATCATCAGCCCCTGAGGCAATCCACCTCACCACAAACTGGAGTAGGGTATTACACCACAATGGTGGCCTGAACCAGTATAAACCTCGTGTCCCTTGTGTTGTTCTTTGAGTAGTTTAGATGCTTGCGGCGATGAGATGTAGGTAGGTTGGAGGTGCGATCTCGCGTGTACCCCAGATTTGAACCTAGAGGGTCCGCGGAACCCGAAATCCGACATTTGGTACGCCCGGTAGGGTGCACGGAATCCGCTTCGCGCCTCGCGCCGTGATCATCGCCATCATCATGTCCGGCGACCCAACGGGCAATCCGATCCTCGGGCAGCCCGGCCCGCCAGGAGACTCTCAACCTGCCACAGTGCGCCCGTGGTCCACAGGGCGCTGCGGGCCGCGGGCGACGCGGTCAGGCGACGTCAGCTCTCACGCCGCGGCAGGTGCGGTCGGCGGCGAGGGCCTCGAGTCACGCTGCGGCCACGGCACCGTACACCCGACGGGAGCAGGCAAACTCAAGGGCCGCGCTCACGGTGGCTCGAGAGCTCTTGCAATGCGAGCTCTTGGAGGGCAGCCACGGCGTCTTCTTTGGAGCAGGTGGCAGAGCTCCTGGGCTTCGCCACATCGGGGGCTCACCCCTTCTGCACCCAGTCACCGCCTCAGGTCCAAGGCGGACCGCACGGAGGCCCCGCGTGCGCCCGCGCAACTCCGAGCAGATTCCAAGGCCACTCCAACGCAAACCAGGCCGTCAACGCCAGTTAACTCGCGGTGCCGCCTCCACCCCCGGCCAGCGAAGGAGGACTCGCCACAGCCCACGGTCCCAGTGGGCGCCGCGCTACCACCCCCAGGTTGGCGCATCAAGCAGGGCTGCGTGGCACATGGGGCATTACCACGAAGCATTCGGGGTGGCGGCCCCGGAAGAGTATGTGCCCCACATGATGGATCAAGGGCACGCGCAGGAGGAAGACCATGGCTCGCTCCTCGGCCCAAGCTGGGGGGAAGAGACACCCGAAGCTGAGCTCTTTCAGGAGCCCCGGGAAAGCCCCATCGACCGCGCTGGAGGCAGCGATTATTGGGTACCGCTAATTCCTCAGGAGCAGGCATACGCTAACCATGGATCACAGGAGGTACAGGTCGTCGCGGCGGATGGCTGCCCCAATCCAGCAGCTTCCTACCCCTCAGGAGGAGGGCGCCGGGTGCTGTAGGAGAGGGGCCGAGATCCGGCATCACCACTGCGGCGTTCGCAGCAAGGCGTCCTCAGGAGGTAGGCCCTCTGTCGGGGATGTGCCTCAGGGCCTACCCCCGGCAAAGGACCTGTGGTCGTCGGTGGAACCGCTGGCGACCGCTCTATCCCATCGGCAGCGTCCTCGGTCTCCGGCCGTCGTCAATGGCAATAGAGTGTGGCGCAAGGCGGGGCCCTCGTCTAGCGATATGAAGCAAGGCCGGTACCTGTGAAGAAGGCCCAGTGCCTGTGAAACTCGCCGCCCCGTGACACTCTCACGTAATAATGAGTGGGGCTTTACACGCCCCGGAGTCTCTAGAGAGCCGCCCTCGGGCCTCGGGGGCTCCCGCCCACGCCCAGTGGCAGCACTTAGCTCCGCGCTGGTGAGAAGACGTCGAAGACTAGACTAGGTGCCGGACGCGGCCTTTCTGCTTCTTTTTGCCTTTCCTTTGGTTGTCATTTTTCCCCCGTTTGGATTTAAATTGGATTTGAGCTTGAGACTTGTGTGTGTTCAGGGAAGGGGTGTTTAGTCTTGTTCGAGCAATCCTGAGACCGGCAAGCAATCCCTCGTACTCCGCCGTGTTGTTCATTGATTTTTCCCGGGGAAAGTGCATCTAGACTACGTACTTGAGGTGCTCTCCGTTGGGTGCGACGAGTAGCACGCTGGCACCAGCACCTTGCAGCGAGAAAGCTCCATCAAAGTACATAATCCAATCATGGACCGTCTCCTTCCTGGGAAGGGTGGTCTCTTGAATCTCTTCGTCAGGCGTTGAGGTCCATTCTATTATGAACTCTACCAAGACTTCGCTCTTGATTGTTGAAGTACTTTCAAACTTGAGGCCAAAGCTTGACATTTCCAACACCTACTCCACAATCCTTCCAGTTGCATCCGGGTTGTGCAAGATTCGTTGCAAAGGGAGGAGGGTCACGATGGTGATCTCGTGTGCTTGGAAATAGTGACGCAGCTTTCTCGAGGCCATGAGGAGGCCGAAAAGTAGCTTCTGCATACCGGAATATCTTGATATAGCCCCCTGCAAGATGGAACTGACAAAATAAACTGGGTGCTGCACCACCTTCTTCTTTTGTTCGACTTCGCCCACTGGTGCAGACTCTATCTTGACAGGACCGGGCTTTGCCAGGGGTTCCGCCTTGCCGGCATCAGGCCCTGCCGGGGAATGCTCCGGCCCATCACCCAACGGCTTCGCTGCTGTCACTGTTTCTTCCTCAAGTTCTCACTGTGCCACTAGCACAGCACTGACCACTTGATTCATCCTCCCGCTAGATATAGCAGCAACGGCTCTTGCAGCTTAGGCGCAACTAGTATTGGCGTGGAGGAGAGGTACCTCTGCAAACCTTGCAGTGCTACCTCTGCCTCCAGAGTCCATTTCATTGGACCCGCCTTTTTCAAAACTATGAAAAAGGGGAGGGCGTGCTCAGCAGATTTGGAGATGAACCTACTTAGAGCAGCAACGCAGCCGGTGAGCCTACGGACGTCTTTGACTCGTCTTAGCGCCACAATCTGCTCAATATCTTTGATCTTGTCGAGATTTTCTTCGATTCCGTGTTGAGACACAAAGAACCCAAGAAGTTTGCCAGATGGAATGCCAAACATGCACTTCCCCTGGTTGAGCTTTAGGTAGATCTTGTGCAGGTTGGCAAATATTTCCTCCAGATCCTGCACGAGTGTGGCCTTGTCCTTGGTTTTGACTACCATATTATCCATATAAGCTTCCATATTTCTATGTAGCTGGGGTTCAAAACCAATTTGGAATGCTTGGGCAAATGTCAAACCGGCACTTTTCAACCCGAAAGGCATCCATACAAAACAGTACGTACCACATGGGGTGATGAATGTAGTCTTTTCTTCGTCTTCCTTCATCATGAAGATCTGGTGGTATCCTGAGTAGGCGTCAAGGAACGACAACAGGTCACACCTGGCAGGGGAGTCCACTATCTGGTCAATGCATGGCAGAGGGAAAGGATCCTTTGGACAGGCTTTATTGATATCTGTATAGTCAATACACAGCCTCCATTTCCCATTTGCCTTACGCACTACCCTTTGGATTGGCCAGCCACGTGGGGTGGAGAACTCCTCGACCAAGCCCGCCGCCTCCAACTTCCTGATCTCCTCGATGATGAACTCTTGTCGCTGCAAATCTTGTTTTACGACCTTGATTGTTGGGCCACGCATGGGGACAGACAGCAAGGTGGCCTCGATCACCTCCCTGGGAACGCCGGGGATGTCGGATGCTTGCCATGCAAACACGTCGACACTCGCCCACAGGAAGGCGACGAGCGTGCTTTCTTATTTGCTGTCAGGGCTGGAGCTTATGTAAAAGTTCCACCCGTGCCATCCTCCCTGACGGGCACCTTCTTGGTTTCTGGTGGGGTCGCCTTGGACCTCTTGCTCCTGCTGGTGGAGCTCTCTAGCACGTCCTCAGCAGGAACGGAGTGCTCAAGAGGCACGCTTCTTGGGAGGAAGTGCAGGAGTCCTTGCCGGGGATAGAAGTCTTGCCGGAAGCGGCCTTTCCGGTAGGGGCAGAGGCCTTGCCGATTTCCTTCCCTCCCCGGGTCTCAGGGGCAGGAACAAGTGCCCTGGCGGCATCTGCTGCAACTGCCACCCGGTAGAGTTGGTCGGCGCAGATGAGCGTGTCTTTCTTGTTGGAGGGGACGGTGATGATGCTCATCGGCCCGGGCATCTTCAATGTGATGTAGGCGTAATGTGATGCCGCCATAAACAAGGCCAGCGCTGGGCGACCGAGGATCCCATTATAAGGCAAGGGGATCTTGGCAACATCAAAAACAATCTTCTCCGTCCTATGGTTCAGCTCGCACCCAAAGGTGACGGGCAATGTGACCTTACCCTTCGGCTGACTCCTCCCCGGGTTGACCCCTTGAAACATGCCCATGTCCTCGAGATATCCATCGAGGATTTGCAGCCTCTCGATCACGGAGTGTCGGATTTCGGGTTCCGGCAGATCCTTGAGGTTCGAACTGCAAGTGCGCTGCGGAGATCTTTCCCCTACCAGCTCACGCGTTAATGGTTTGCAAGGCATCTAAACTAGGAACGATGAACAACACGAGAGACACGAGATTTATACTGGTTCGGGCCACCGTTGTGGTGTAATACCTACGCCAGTGTGTGGTGTGGTGGATTGCCTCCGGGGCTGATGAAGAACAGTACAAAGGAAGAACAGCCTCGCGAGGGGCTGTTCTTGAGCTGGTGCGATGGACTGCTTGGGTGACTCCAGCCGCTTCTCTCTCTCTCTCTCTGGTAGGTTCGACCCGTCCCCTCTCTCTGTGGTGGCTAGTCTTATTTATAGAGGGAGGCCCTGGGCCTCTTCCCAAATAATGAGCGGGAAGGGCGCCAACAATTGGCGATTTGAAGGGGAACATCTAGTACACTTATCCCGACTAAAGTTGGTCTTGATTTGCCAAAGGCTCGACGGTGATGCAATCACAGGCTCCAAGATGACCTCCATCCTGTCGGTCTGCTGGTCTTGGTCTTGTTGCACCGAAGCGGTAACCTTTGCCTGATGCCTTGGCCTGTGCTTGCCTCCTTTGCACCAAAGGGTAAACGAGGACACTGCGCAGGTTGGCGCCCGCCTGGTCTCGTTCGTCATGGCTTGAGTCACGGGGCACCCTCGTGAGGTACCCTGCCTTGATCTCTCCGCCTCCTCGTGAGCCTGCCTAACGAGGCTGCTCCTAAGGAAGGTTCCTTCGTCGCCTCATGAGGCTTGGCCCCTCGCGAGGTCTTGATCTTCTTGTTGATGAAGCTGGGCCGCTTGGGCCCCCACTTGAGCCACGCCGCAGCCGCATGCGAGTAAGTCTGGGGACCCCGTCCCCTAAGCGCCGACAAGAGCCCCGGCCCAAGGCGCACCCGGACTTGGCTTAGCAGAGAAGCGAAGTGGCAAGTGTGAAGCGCCACGGGCCCCAATAGCGTGCGGCCTTGGCGCCGCGTGGCGATTGATTGGTCGTGGGCGTCTCTGCTTCCCCATTATCCATCGGCAACCGCATGACTTGACAAGTCCCTGCACGCAGAAATGGGTCATGATTACCTGTGATCGTGGAGGCCGACGGTTGGCCTCCTCCAGCTATAAGTACGGAACGACGCAAGCCCTTCCAGTCCATCCCCTCTTGCTAGTCCTTTCTCTCCATGGCTCCGTCGAAGAGGTTCTCGGCCGCGGAGAAGGGAAAGGCCCGCCAGGTAGGGCCTGACTCTCCCCCAGCCAAGCGCGGTCGAGGCCGTCCTCGCAAGCATCCTGTGGCTCCCGTAGCGGCTTCCCGCGGTCGTGGAGGCGATCCCCTGCGCGGCGACAGGCGCCAGGTTGTCGATGGGGGCGCGTCGTGACTGCGCGGCCCCCTAGGCCACGCTTCCACTCGGCGGAGGTGCTGCCAGAGTTCGTCGTGTGGTCGGTGGAGCTGACCAGCACTTGGCTCCAGCTTCCCCACTTCTTTGTAGGTGAACTTCCGGCCAGCGCTCCGGGCGGCCTTTGGCTTCAGGCGGACGGTTGTTGCAGCCGGGCCTCCTGGCTTCGCTGGAGTTCTCCTTCACCGGGAATGTGGCCCTGACCCGCGGCTGGCAAACGTTTGCCCGCGCGTGAGGCCTGAGCCGGCGGTGCACCCTGCACTTCAAGTTCGACGGCGACGCCACCCTCTACGTGAGGGTGTTCGGAGAAGAAGGTCACCATGCGGATGCTGCCTCAAGGCGATGATCGCGCCGTGTACCCAGCCCCGGCGATGATCGGGATGAAGATGACAGGCCGGTAGCGTGGTCGGGCGCTTCGGGGGCTCGTCGAGCCGGCGGCACTCGCCGGACAACACCTCCTCAGCGGTGGCGCGACCAGCCGTCGCGCCGCTACGGAGGAAGGTAGCGAGTCAGCCATCGCCATCGCGCCTTGGTGAAGCGAGGAGGAGTCTGGCCGAGCTCGAGGCGATCTGAGCCTTCGCCGCGAGTTGGTGCCGAGCAAGTCGTGCCTATTTTGTTTTTCTCCCTTCCCTGCGCAAAGAGACAGTAGTGTAGGGCCCCATGGGGGCGTGTTGAACTGTTGCTGTTAATTATCATGATGTTTCCGCTATTCTTGTGTTGTGCTTTTGTGCCGCATGCCCGCGTGCAGGAATTACTTAGCTCGGGGGGACTTGTCGTGGTCTTCGCTTCCCGAGGCCGAGGCCTCGTCGCGCGCTTCATGTCCTGCAAGGATTAGTCAGGAGGGGTAGCTTCCGGCCTTGGTTGTGGGGGCGACCAACCCAGGTCCTGTGTTCGCGTCGCGATGCAGTGGGCACGGAATTTGGGAGGTGCTCCCATAAGCCAATTTGAATAGGAAAGCTTCAAATGTGACAGGGCAGAAAACACTTTCATGAGGGTACTGCGTTGCTCCCTCGCGAGACTTCTTGGCGAGAGAAAAGCAGGTAAGTGAAGCGAAAAATACAAAGAGTCACAAGCCAAGGATGGCAACAACTTCAACAAAACTTCAAATAGGAGCGAACAAGCCAAGCTGCGGAAAGCAAATGAAAAAAGCAGCGTCCGGCACCTAATCTAGTCTTCGACGTCTTCTCACCAGGTAGCGAGCTAAGTGCTGCCACTTTGGGCGTGGGCGGGAGCCCCGAGCCCGAGGGCAGCTCTCCGGAGACTCTGGGCGTGTACAGCCCCAACTCATTATTACGTGAGAGTGTCAGGCGTGAGCTTACGAGCATTGGCCTTCTTCACAGTCCGGGCCTTTCTGGGGAAATGGGCTTCCTGCAGCGTTGGCCTTCTTCACAGACTCCGGGCCTTTCTCGGGAAATGAGCTTCACAGGCGTTGGCCTTCTTCACGAGCTCGGGCCTTTCGGGGAAAATGAGCTTCACGGGCATTGGTGTCGGCGTTACAGGAGCAGGTGTACCCAGACTTGCTGCACCTGCTGACTGCTGGCGTGGCTCAAGGGTGGCCCAAGACGCCCATCTTCATCAACACAAGCTCAAGACCCTCGCGAGGGTCCAAGCCTCATGAGGCGGGCGACAAAGCTTCTCAGGCACAGCCTCGTCAGGCAGGCTCACGAGGAGGCGGTGAGTTCAAGGCGGGTACCTCACGAGGTGCCCATGGCGCAAGCCATGACGACCCGAGGGCGCGGTGAGGCGCCAGCCCGCGCAGTGTCCTCATTTCCCTTTTGGTGCAAAGGAGGCAAGAGCAGGCGGGAGTATCAAGCAAAGGCAACCATTTCGGTGCAACAAGACCAAGACCAGCAGAGCGGCAGGAAGGAGGTCATCGTGGAGCCCAAGCCGGCGTCACCGTCAGAGTCTTTGGCAGGCGAGGACCGACTTTAGTCAGGATAAGTGTACTAGATGTTCCCCTTCAAAATGGCCAATTGTTGGCACTCTTCCCGCTCAATATTTGGGAAGAGGCCCAGGGCCTCCCTCTATAAATAGGACTAGCCACCACCAAGGCAGGGGGGGATGAATCTGGAAGAGACCTATCAGATAGAACCCTAGCAGAGAGAGAGAGAGAGAGAGAGAGAGGCGTCGAACTTCGCCAAGCGATTCATCGCGCAGCTCAAGAACAGCCCCTCGCGAGGCTGTTCTCCCTTTGTTTTGTTCATCATCAGCCCCTGAGGCAATCCACCTCACCACAAACTGGAGTAGGGTATTACACCACAATGGTGGCCTGAACCAGTATAAACCTCGTGTCCCTTGTGTTGTTCTTTGTGTAGTTTAGATGCTTGCGAGGCGATGAGATGTAGGTAGGTTGGAGGTGCGATCTCCGCGTGCACCCCAGAGTTCGAACCTAGAGGGTCTGCCGGAACCCGAAATCCGACATTTGGCACGCCAGGTAGGGGTGCACCGGAATCCGCTTTCTGCCGCCTCGCGCCCCGTCGCATCGTCATCATCATGTCCGACGACCCAACGGGCAATCCCGATCCCTGGGCAGCCTGGCCCGCCCAGGGAGACCTCAACCCTGTGCCACAAGGCGCCCATGATCCGCGAGCGCGCGAACGCAGACGGCTGTGATCGGCGACGTCAGCTCTCACGCCCAGGGAATGCGGTCGGCGGCGAGGGCCTCGAAGTCACGCTGCGGCCGCGGCACCGTACACCCGGCACGGCGAAGCGAACTCAAGGCGCGCTCACGGTGGCACGAGAGCTACTGCAATGCAAAGGCTGCTAGAGGCGGCCTGACGGCGTCTGCTGGAGCGGTGGCGAGCTTCGTGGAAGCCGCCACATCGGGGGCTCACCCCTTCTGCACCCAGCCACCGCCTCAGGTCCAAGGCGGACCGCACGGAGGCCCCACGCGCGCCCGCGCAACTCCGAGCAGATTCCAAGGCCACTCCAACGCCAACCAGGCCGTCAGCATCGGGCTAACAACGGTGCCGCCTCCGCCCCCGTCCAGCGAAGGAGGACTCGCCACAGCCCACGGTCCCAGTGGGCGCCGCGCTACCATCCCCAGGTTGGCGCATCAAGCAGGGCTGCGTGGCACATGGGGCATTACAACGAAGCATTCGGGGTGGCGGCCCCGGAAGAGTATGTGCCCCACATGATGGATCAAGGGCACGCGCAGGAGGAAGACCATGGCTCGCTCCTCGGCCCAAGCTGGGGGGAAGAGACACCAAGCTGAGCTCTTTCGGAGCGGGAAAGCCCCATCGACCGCCTTTGGAGGCAGCGATTATCGGTACCGCTAATTCCTCGAGGAAGCGAGCATACGCTAACCATGGATCACAGGAGATACATGTCGTCGCGGCGGATGGCTGCCCCAATCCAGCAGCTTCCTACCCCTCAGGAGGAGGGCGCCGGGTGCTGCAGGAGAGCGGCCGAGATCCGGCATCACCACTGCAGCGTTCGCAGCAAGGCGTCCTCAGGAGGTAGGCCCTCTATCGGGGATGTGCCTCAGGGCCTACCCCCGGCAAAGGACCCGTGGTCGTCGGTGGAACCGCTAGCGACCGCTCTATCCCATCGGCGGCGTCCTCGGTCTCCGGCCGTCGTCGATGGCAATAGAGTGTGGCGCAAGGCGGGGCCCTCGTCTAGCGATATGAAGCAAGGCGGTACTGTGAAGAAGGCCAGTGCACTGTGAAACTTCGCCGCCCGTGACACTCTCACGTAATAATGAGTGGGGCTTTACACGCCCGGAGTCTCTAGAGAGCCGCCCTCGGGCCTCGGGGGAGCTCCGCCCACCTTGATGGCAGCACTTAGCTCACATTTGGTGAGAAGAGCGTCGAAGACTAGACTAGGTGCGGACCGGCCTTTCTGCTTCTTTTGCCTTTCCTTTGGTTGTCATTTTTCCCCCGTTTGGATTTAAATTGGATTTGAGCTTGAGACTTGTGTGTGTTCAGGGAAGGGGTATTTAGTCTTGTTCGAGCAATCTCTCGCATTCTGGTTACCGCTTTGCGTCCATCCCGCCTCAGCTGCCTCCCCTCGTGAGCCCCTCGTGAGCCGGGCCAGGCCTAGCATGCGTGCAGCCCGGACTGCCGTCACCACGCCCTCTCAGGAGGTTCTCACTACAGGTTCAATGGGCTCGTTCTGGAGGCACTCAGGACAGCGCAGCCCTAAGCAGGCTATCTCGAGGCCCATGCGGGTCGAAGGTAAACAAGCCACTCGGCTCGTCGCAAGACCAGCCACTTGGCGTAGGCGTACGGGTGATATCGTGTCTACTAATCGCTAGCGCAAGTTTTTACCACGAGGGCTCCCCTACCAAAATGCTCTTACAACCTTCAGGGCTAAGCCCGAACTCTCTCTGTGCAGGGTAGAAAGCGGGAACAGCACGCGGTCAATCGGATAAATCCCCCAATGCATCCTCAAGAGCACCTCCTGAATCGTCACTGGCGTCGCTGGCCTCGCAATCACCCTCGTCTTCGCCGTCGGCAGTGTCCGGGCCGTTCACCACGCCGCCTTCATTAGCAACCACGACCACGCCGTCGTTATCGATGAGTGAAGGCCCCGACGAGGGCATCGTTGTCTTCCACCGGCGCTGTGTCGTCCCGGATGGCCAGGGGTACCGGGGCAATGGCGGCATCGAAGTCAAAGTGGCGATCCATGTTCTGAAGATGACTGAAGACGCGAGAAAAAGCGCGCCCGAGCAGGGCACGGCTCCTCTCCTCCACCAACCTATTGGCTCTGCCCGACCGCGCCTCCAGCTGCGTCACCACATCAGTGAAGAACTGGAGCTTACCAGCATAGTTAACCACATGAGGCTCCCCAACGGCCGCCTCACAGATGTTGCCCAAGGCCGTATTAGCTCTTTCCCGGAGCGTGCGGCATAGAGGCCATGCTCGTGCTCCGAAGTGCGCTTGGCGTATCTCGTCCTCGCTCCGCCGTGTGATGGCCTCAGCCGCGTCCACCCTTTGACGGAGAAGAAGCACCTCGGCGCGGGAGGAAGTCAGCTCCCCCTGTGCTGCGCCAAGGGCGGCCCGGGCAGCGTCCGACCGCCGCGTCACTTCATCCAGCTTGGCCTTCAGGGCGGCGGTCCTGCCTTCTGCTTCGACCTAAATCAACTCCAACCTCTCCTCGAACTCGCGCTCGAGGTTCGAGCGGGCCGCCGCCACCCGGCGATCAACCTCTTCTAGGACTCGGGCCTCCCGCACAGCGACATCGTCCTCCGCCTGAGCCACCAAGCGCTCTCTCGTCTCCAGCCGCTCTAGGTCACGGGCGCGCTCGGCGTCTTCCAGCGTCAGTGCCTCCTCACATCTCTGGAGCTCCGCCTGGTCGACCGAAGCCCCCTTCATTGACGCAAGGGCCGCCTCACGCACCTCCACCTGCTGCTCCAGGGAGTTACTCCAGGCCTGGAGCTCCCGCAGCCGCTCCTCTGCAGCATCACGCCGCCGGTCAGCCCCCCGGGCCTCCCCGACAGCCCGGGAGCGGACCTCCTGAGAAGCCGCCAGTGACACCTCGGCTTTCTCATTGTCGAGGTCACGTTGGTGGCGCGCAAGGGCAACGGCCACCTTCAGCTTGCGCCTCTCTTCAGCTAGGCGCAGGCCCTCGGCTTCAAGGCGCGCGTCCTCGTCAGCAAGCTCTACACCGAGCTGGCTCACTGCGTCAGCCGCCCTCCAAAGAAACCCTTAGCGAAGGGCGCGGCGCTCCCGCGGGCGCTCGAGCACGTCTTCCGCATCGTCCTCCGCCCCAGGCATGCGCGGGAGGCCACGAACCAGCACTCCCCCTCTGGGCAGGGGGCTGGGGGCTGGCGCCCTCGTGATGGCCAGACGCGCCTTGCTAGAAGCCCGGCCTGCAGCCGGCCTCGTCCTCAAGGAAAAACGCAAGGCCGACCTCATCCGGTCCACCGTCCACAGAGCAATCGAAGAGCCCAAAGGCAGGCTGGCTATACCCGGGAGGGCTTGCGAAGGAGGGTCGCGAGGTGCGCCTTGAATCATGATGCATCACAGGATGGCTCACCTCTCCAACCGGCCTCACCACGAGGCGGTGCTTGAGCTCGGGCGCTTGGGAGGCAGTGGAGAGGGCGAGGCTGGGGGATGGCTCCTCAACCGTCTCCGTGAGCTCGGCAGGAAGGGCCTTGCAGGGCAATGATCAGTTGAAGCAACGGGAAAGTAAGGAACTAAGAAATGGGAAGGCTTACTCATCAATGGTGAAGTACTTCCTGCGCTTCAATAGGCGGCAAGGGTAATCTTCACCCAAGGCCTCCTTTCTCTTTCGGAGAGCCTCGAAGTCCACACGAAAGCGGCCTAGGAGCTCGGCGCAGGGGTCGGCCTGCGACAAGGAAGAAGCGCCAATGTGACCGGCATCAGGGGCATCGCCCTGGCCCACGCCGCCAGATGCCGCCCCACGAAGGGTGGCCCCGGCGCCCCTTGCCTCCCAGCTCCACCACTCGAGGAAGGACCGCCGCGGGCAACCGGAAGGGCAACCACCACAAATGGGTTCTCACGAGGTCCCATGAGGCCCGCGGGGTGCAGCCCCCATTCGTCAAAGTTGGGCATCTGCTTCACGAAATCGGCCCTGCTCGAGCAAAGGTACAGCAGGGCACCCTCCCGCCGGAGGCTGCCGGGGGAAGGGTCCCCAGTCGAGATCATGAGAACCTTCCTCGGCACTTGTGCATCAGATCTTCCTCCACGAAGCCTCATGCGGTCTTGGCGCCTTGAAGGCCCACATCCCGCGAGAATGGCGCTGGAGAGGGGCAATGACACGGAGGAACTCCTTCACCACCTTGGGTGCCGTCACACCGAGCGCCCTCAAGTTACATAAGCGGCCGAGATGAAGACGGCAGGGGACTAGTGGCGTCTCACAGCCTGGCCAATTGGGGATAGAGGCGAGGTAGGCTCCGAGTAGGGGGCTGGGCACTCCAACGTCCACGTGCAGCCACCGCTCTGGAACCCGATCGCGGTGAGGGAAGGCTGAAATCAATCCCGAGGCCGCCGTTTCCAGTGCAACAAGGAAACTCACGCACCCCGAGCATTGGGTGGGGTCGCTGAGGCGCAAAGAGAAGAAGTGGCGCAGCAAGGCAACTGAAGGAGGAATGCCAACCATCGCCTCGCAAACAAAGGCGAAAACGGCAAGGAGAATAATGGATTCGGGACCCAAATGCATCATGTGGATCTGGTAATGGGAAAGTACGGCATTGAAGAAATCAGAAAAGGGGGGAACCAGTCCCACCCACAGGGCGTCGGCGAAGTACCGGACCTCGGTGACTATTCTGTCAATGGAGACGTGAGACGCGGGCCATACCGTCGTCCTCCCACACTCATTGAAGATGGTGGCGAGGGCCGAACTGACCTTGCCCAAGCCTTCCTGGTTGAGTATGATCGACCGATCGACAGCAGGAGCCGTCGGCGACGGCGAGCGGGGCGAAGGCACAGGCTTCCGCCCTATCCCCTTCTTCGTCGGCGCCATGGTGACAGGAAGGGGGAGGATTCGAGATTGGATTGGAAGCAGAAGCTGGAGCTCGAGAGGAGGAAGAGCGGGAGACGCGCGAGCGGCGAGAAGAGGGATGGTTGTGTGCAACTGCGGGTCCCCCTAGCTGGGTGCAAAATAAGGAGGCGTAGGGAAGCAGGGACGCCCACGTCCAATCAACCGCCATGCTGCGCCCAAGGCCGCAGGCTGTTGGGGCCCGCGGCGCTTCACACTTGCCCTTTCGCTTCTCTGCTAAGCCAAGTCCAGGCGCGCATTGGGCCCGGGGGCTACTGTTGGCGTTCAGGAGCAGGGGTACCCAGACTTGCACACTGCTGGCTGCAGGCGTGGCTCAAGGGGTGGCCCAGTACGACCCACCTGCATCAACACAAGCTCAAGACCCTCGCGAGGGGCCAAGCCTCGTGATGCGGACGACAAAAATCTACCTCGGGCACGGCCTCGTCAGGCTGGCTCGCGAGGAGGCGGAGAGATCAAGGCGGGGTACCTCATGAGGTGCCCATGACGCAAGCCATGACGATTGAGGGCGCCAGCCCGCGCAGAGTCCTCATTTCCCCTTTGGTGCAAAGGAGGCAAGCGCAGGCGAGAGTATCAAGCAAAGGCAACCATTTCGGTGCAACAAGACCAAGACCAGTAGAGCGGCAGGAAGGAGGTCATCGTGGAGCCCAAGCCGGCGTCACCGTCAGGTCTTTGGCAGACAAGGACCGACTTTAGTCAGGATAAGTGTACTAGATGTTTCCCTTCAAAATGGCCAATTGTTGGCACCCTTCCCGCTCAATATTTGGGAAGAGGCCCAGGGCCTCCCTCTATAAATAGGACTAGCCACCACCAAGGCAGGGGGGATGAATCCGGAAGAGACCTATCAGATAGAACCCTAGCAGAGAGAGAGAGGCGATCAAACTCACCCAAGCAGTTCATCGCACCAGCTCAAGAATAGCCCCTCGCGAGGCTGTTCTCCCTTTGTATTGTTCATCGTCAGCCCCTGAGGCAATCCACTTCACCACAAACTGGAGTAGGGTATTACATCACAATGTTGGCCTGAACTAGTATAAACCTCGTGTCCCTTGTGTTGTTCTTTGTGTAGTTTAGATCCTGGCGAGGCGACGAGACGTAGGTAGGTTGGAGGTGCGATCTCCCCGTGCACCCCAGAGTTCGAACCTAGAGGGTCTGCCGGAACCCGAAATCCGACATTGGCCTTCTTCACAGGCTCCGGGCCTTTTTTACAGGCTCTCGGCCTTTCTTCAAGGGTAGAACTTCCGGAGATGCTGGATGTTCCACGCGTTCGGGATGGGCACCCCCTCCTGAGTCTCCAAGCGTGCGGAGCTGGGCACAGAAACATGAACAACCTTGAACGGGCCCTCCCACATGGGAGAAAGATTATGCAACCCTTCCACAGAGGACCCGTCTGAGCACGAGATCCCCTACCTCAAGAGTCACAGGGGGCGGATGTTGCGGCGGTGGTATCACCGCGGCGCTGTTGATACCTTGCCGCTCTCATGTGACCTCTCGGCAGCGTTCCTCCCCAACACGAGATCCGTCCCCGCATGGCGTCCTGCTGTGCCTCGTCGAGCGCGAGGACTGCGTGCGGAGTGGCGCCTATCCTCGTGAGGAGGACGGCTTCGCTCCGTGGAAGCGAGGAAGAACGGGGGTCTCGCCCGATCGGCTCGGCGCGTGATCGTCGCGGATGGATCACAGCCTGCATTGGAGCTCGTCATGCGGCCCACGCCGCAGGCCTCCAACTTCTTCTTGAAGGTCCTGGTTTTGAGGCCCTTGAGGACCTCCCGCGTTAGCTCGCTTTCGGCTGGCCGTTACTCGAAGTGCGCCACCGGGCGTAGCATATCTGCGTTCAAGGTTAGCGCTTGATGCGTTTTGAAGAGATTGCTGGTGAACAGCAAACCGTTGTCGGTGATGATGCGGTTAGGCACCCCAAACCGGCTCACGAGGCCCCTGATGAACTTGACTGCAGAGCCCGCTGGGATGGTGCAGACATCTTCCACCTCAGCCCACTTGGTGAACTTGTCCACTGCGACTTAGAGGTAGCGATAGCCCCAGGCGCCCGAGGGAACGGGCCTAGAATGTCCATCCCCCAAACTGCGAATGGCCATGAGAGGGGTATAGTTTGCAGACCTCCCGTCGGCTGATGGATCTGCTTGGCGTGAAATTGGCAGGCCTCGCAAGCCTTTACCAGCTCAACAGCGTCATTTGAAGTCTTTGTGGGCGATAGAACCAGCTGCAGGCATGCCTTATGAGGGTTCGTGACGATGAAGTGCTGCCCACAATCTCCGCCGTGTATGTCTTCCAGCAATTCCTTCCCTTGCTCTCTGGAAATGCAACGTAGGGACACGTCATTCGTGCGCCTCTGGTAAAGCTCTCCATCCACGATGCGATGTATGCCGTTGCACCGCGCCACACGCTCCGCCTCCTCCTCCTTCTTGGCGGGGTCCCAGCGTCAAGTAGCTCTTGAGCTCTGTGATCCAGCACCCTTCACGAGGCTCCAACGCCGGAGAAAGGCGTGCCCCCGAGAGCCCCTTGACCAGGGGCTCCCGAGGCAAAGCGGTGGGGAGCTCCTCCCGAGGTTGCGCCGCGCTTGATAGCGATGGTGCCGCTAAGGGCCTGAAGAGTCGCTCTTCGAAGACGCTGTCGGCGTTCTGGGAACGGGGGTCCCCAGACTTGCTTGCATGTGGCCTGCAGCGTGGCTTGAAGGAGGCCCAACACGGCCCATCTTCATCAACACAAGCTCAAGACCCTTGCGAGGGGCCAAGCCTCGCGGGGCGGACGACGAGGAGCTTCCTCAGGCACGGCCTCGTCAGGCTGGCTCATGAGGAGGCGGAGAGTTCAAGGCAGGGTACCTCGCGAGGTGCCCATGGCCAGACCATGGCGACCAAGAGGCGCCCGGTCGAGGCGCCAGCCAGCATGATGTCCTCCTTTCCTCTTTGGTGCAAAGGGAGCAAGCGCGGCGTAGAGCATCAAGCAAAGGCATCCGTTTGGTGCAACAAGACCAAGACCATCCCCAACGGCCGGAAGGAGTCATCGTGGAGCCCAAGCAGGCGTCATCATCACCAGAGCCTTTGGCAGGCGAGGACCAACTTTAGTCAGGATAAGTGTACCCGCTGTTCCCCTTCAAAATGGCCAATTGTTGGCGCCCTTCCTGCTCAATATTTGGGAAGAGGCCTAGGGCCTTCGCCTATAAATAGGAGTAGCCACCCCCAGGGAACCGGGACGCGATACAGATCCGAATCCTCATCAAGAAACCAGTAGCTAGAGCGAATGAACACCACCTAGCAGTTCATCGCACCTGCCAAGAACAGACCCTCGCGAGGCTGTTCTTCCTTGTATTGTTCCTCATCATCCCAAGAGGCAATCTACCACACACACACCTTTGGGTAGGGTATTACACCACAATGGTGGCCCTAACTTGATATAAATCTCGTGTCTCTTGTGTTGTTCCGTTTAGTAGTTTAGGTCCCAGCGATTCGGCGAGGTGCGAGTCGGTGGAGGGTTGGATCTCCGCGCGCACCCCAGTGTTCGAACCTCAAGGGTCTGCCGGAACCCGAAATCCAACATTTGGCGCGCCAGGTAGGGGTGCGCCGAAATCTGCCTTTCGTCGCCTCGTTCTTCTCCGACCACCAAAACCATGTCTGACGCCCGTCGGGCCCGCCCTCGCCTCCCATGTCGCCCAGACAGCTCCCGTCGGCGGGCGCCCTCGTCGTTCCCCGTCACCTGCCATCAACGCCGCCACCGGCCCGGCGGGGAACGAGCAGCAAGCATCGTCCCAGCACCCGTCCATGGCGGGGCGGACGCCCGCCACGCCGCCGCTCACCACCACTGGTTCGCCGTCCACCTTGGCGCATGCTTCATGAAAACCCGAGCTGCACTCATCAGCGGCAAAGCGAGCTCCTGCGCTACCGCCCCGTCGACAACGTCTACGATGAATGGCTCGACCGAGTCGCCGAGCTCGTCCGCGCTGCAGGAGGCGCCCCCACACCGTCCGTCTTGTTGCACACTTTCCGCCTTGTGGCGACATGAAAACTCCCGGCGCCTCAGCCGCCTCCTCCTCAAGAAGGCGCCCTGGCCCCAAGGCGTGCGGCCCCCGGGCGGAACCCGTTCCGCCAGGCGCCGGCGCAGCAAAAGCAGAGCTGTCAAGAAGTTCCTCGCCCACAAGAAGCTGCCCGGCCGCTCCCGCTAGCACGTCGGGACCTGCGCTGCCCCCAGCCCTTGGCGCAGGAGGCCCGCAAGACCAAGCTCTCTGTCGTCCGAGGCCCCCAGCAGCCACGGCGGCTGCCGCGCCTTCACCTCCGAGCTGCGGCGTCGCGTAGCCCACCAAGTTCAAGCCAGACCTGCCTCCTCGCTTCTGACGGCCACGGTGACCTCACGGAGTTCCTCGGCTCTCTGAGCTGGGCATCGAGGTCGCCAACGGGGATGAAAAGGTCATGGCGAACTGGTTTCCCATGGCGCTCAAGGCCAGGAGCCCGCACTGCTCCTGAATCGCCCCAAGCATGATCTCTTCTGGGCCGAGATGCGCACTCCGCTTCATCGCCAACTTCCAGGTACTCGCGACCCGGCCACCCGCCGTGGCGACATGGGCGAATCAAGCAGCTGTGGGAAACCCTGCAAAAGTACATCCGGCCTTCAACAACGCATGCCTCAAGATCCCGGGGTAATGGAGGAGGCCATCATCTGCGTTCTCCGGCGGCGTGCGTGATGTCAAGATGAAGGAGGAGGCTGGCGATGCATGAAGATCTATGCACCTCCTTGGAGCTGTTCAACTTGGCGACCAAATGCGCGGGGAGCTGAGGAGGGCGCCTCTCCCTCCTCGAGCTGCCTGCCGCGGATCCCGAAGAAAAGAAGTCCAAGGCCAAGGATGTGAAGCGCAAGGGGGCTGCCGTACTCGCGGCAGACACCAAGCGAGGCAAAGATCAGCCCGAGTCCTCCAAGGGCAGTCGGTACTGCGTGTACCACGACCTACACACCCATAACACCAATGAATGCCAAGAGCTCCGGGCGTCTGTGAAGGAAGGTCGGCGAGCGCCCGCGCAGCGACGGGGCCTCTGACGAGGAGGAGGAAGGAATGCGGGGCCATTTGGGAAGACGCATGCCCAGCGCCAAGGGTGGCGCGACCAACCTCGCGAGGACCGTTGGCAAGACCCGCCTCGCGATGGAGGCTGGAGGGATCAGCCTCATGAGGATCACCGCGAGGAACGCAGCCTCCCTCCACTGCCGCCCGCAGCCAAGGAGAATTGAGGACCCGTCATCCGGGGCCGAGGGGCCGGGGCTTCAGAACCGCGGGCACGATGCATCGCATCTGGGCGGAGCTCAAGCTGACCTCTCAACAAGATCTTCAAGCGGTTTGCCATGAAGCGAATGCAGTCCTCCCCAAGCTCGAGGCCACGCGCCCTCTATGGTGGTCGGCGTGCGCCATCACGTTCAGCTCAGCGGATCAGCTCAAGTGCGCGGCCACAGCCGGAGTTCTCCCGATGCTTTGTTCCCCAATCATCAGCAACATGCTGGTCACCAAGACCCTCATCGACGGCGGGGCAGGACTCAACATCTTGTCTGTGGAAACATTCAACAATCTTCAAGTGCCTTCTGATCGGCTTCAGCCAACCAAGCCTTTCTCCGGAGTCACCGATGGCTCCACGGTCCCGATCGGGCAGAGTCCGCCTTCTGTCACCTTGGGACTCGCGACAACTTCACCGCCGAGCTCGCCGACTTCGGCGTCGCCCACATTCGCCCTGCCGTACAACGCCATCCTCGGGTACCGGCTGGCCAAATTCATCGCCATAACCCACCACGGCTACAACGTCCTCAAGATGCCAGAAGCGGCGGGGTCATCACGGTGCTCTGGAAGAGAGAGACGATGTGCTCCTCGGAGCGAGCCTTTCAGAGCCGCATCGCTAGAAGACCCGGACCACAGCAGCAGGAGGCCTCCGAGGCTGCACCCAAGAAGAAGAAGACATCGGCCGGCCCGGCTCCTCAAGAGGCAGGCCTCGAGCCAGCGCCCGGCCAGGGGAGCCTCCTTCCATCGCATAGAAAGCGGCGCCGGTTGCCTCCTCGGCCGGGCTCGGGGGCTCTCCCTGGAGGGCCGCCGACCTTGCCAAGGTCACGAGGGAGGCGCTTGGGCACCACATGGAGGCGTGCCAAGCACGCTTCCATAGCAAGGTGAGCAAGGCAAGGAGGGCCGAGCCCTCGGGAGTTTGTCGGCAAGGCCATTCGGGGAGCTACATGAGTCAAGGGTCATGAGGGCAGCCGCCGCTTACTCACGTGGCCCCCATCCAGCGAGGATGGTGGGCTCAGCGTCTGCATCGACATACTCAGTGGCTCAACCGAGCCGCGTCTCAAGCGCCTCTAGCCCTCGCGAGTGGGGCGTTGCGAGGCCCGCCCACAGCTACGTCGCATGCCTCACGGCTCGCCAAACGCGGTTGCTGCGCACCAGCATCTCATGAGGGCCATCCTGGAGGCTCGAGAGGTCAGGCACGCTGCAGCCCTGGCGGAGATGGAGATGGCCCCCGAGGAGCCGCCAGGGCCTCCGGACCCTCCCGAGGCCCCCGGGCCTGGGGGCTCGTGAGGATCGGCTCCCGCAGCCCACCGAGTCTGCTACACCAACACTCCTTCGTCCCCAACATCACCAGGTGACATCTTTAAGTTTTACTTCCGGCTGGGAGCGCCTTCAGGGCCGCATTATTCCTAGGCCGCGTGGGCCCGTCTCTGCGGCATGTATCCCTTTTATTTCATGTCATTAGCCTATCCTGTTGGGGGTGCCCCTTGGGCTGCATCATCCCCAAGCCGCTCGGGCCTGTCCCAGCGGCATGTATCCTTCTTACGTTTTCCTTAGGATTATGCTCTCGCTCCACCATGCTTGTTATTTGGTGCCTTTTCCTGGGTGACGGAATCTTGCACGTTAAAGGAGGGGTGCCTGAGCATCGCGACTCCGGGCTCCTACCGGCTCTCCGGCCCTCACCCTCTGGTCTTGTCCATGGCATCGCGACCTAGCTTGCCAGCGACGGCTGAGACCAGCCCGAGCAGGACCCGAGGACGTAGAGTTTAGTCATCTAACTTGACTTGCAGCGTTAAAGGGGGTGCCTGAGCATCGCGACTCAGGGCTCCTACCGGCTCTCCGGCCCTGACCCTCCTGTCTGGTCGAGGGATGCGCGACCTGGCTTGCCAGCGACGGCTGAGACCAGCCCGAGAGCCGGGACCCGAGGACGTAGAGTTTCGTCATCTAATACAACTTGCGCGTTAAAGGGGGGGTGCCTGAGCATCGCGACTCGGGACTCCTACTGGCCCTCCGGCCCTCACCCTCTGGTCTTGTCCATGGCATCGCGACACAGCTTGCCAGCGACGGCTGAGACCAGCCCGAGAGCCGGGACCCGAGGACGTAGAGTTTCATCATCTAACCCAGCTTGCGCGTTAAAGGGGGGGTGCCTGAGCATCACGACTCAGGGCTCCTACCAGCTCTCCGGCCCTCACCCTCTGGTCTTGTCCATGGCATCGCGACCTGGCTTGCCAGCGACGGCTGAGACCAGCCCGAGAGCCGGGACCCGAAGACGTAGAGCACCGGCATCTGGCCAAATTTGCAGGAACACACTCGAAGATAAGGCCCAGAGCCAGGCGCAACCTGCCTTGAGGTAGGGCCTGTGAGTCCCGCGCTGGCTCACGGGTGCCCAGATACACCTCGTCCAGCCCCTACCGTGCCAGCCACGTGTCGCAGGGGTGGGGCTGTATCGCCAGGGGCTCCTCCCGGAGGGGAGCCCCCTCCCACGCACTGGAAGCAGCATGCTCCGCTACTGGCTGACGACACTGCCGAGGAGCGGCTATGCCCGTACGCAAGTGGAAGCGCTATGCTCCGCGCTGGTGATAAACAACTGAGGGTGGCCTCTGGGTCGCATCAACCTCAGGGAGCCTAGAGCTCAGTGTCCGGCCTCATCGCAACGCCTCCCCTCGGGAGCGCAGCGAGGGCTGGACACGGGCCTCTTGCTGAGTCACGCCCAGATGCACGCCACCCAGCCAGGCCCCCCCGGCCTGGTTCGTCGCACGTCACTCCCCGAGCGGAGCCAAGGTATGAATGACGTTTGAGCGTCAAGGGGGACTCCTGAGCATCGCGACTCAGGAGCCTAACTGGTCACGTAGCCCCTCACCTCTTAGTTCCGAAAGGCTAACGGCGGTTGAGGTATGCGCGGGCCCGGGCTATGCAGACGTAGAACGGTGGATCCGCCCGCGTCTCACCTCCCTACTTGCTGTTCGTGCGCCAAGGGGGACTCCTGAGCATCGTGACTCAGGAGCCTAACTTGTCACGTAGCCCCTCACTCCTTGGTCCCGTCCTGGTTTCCGGTCGGGGCTAACGGCGGCTGAGGTATGCGCGGGGCCGGGCTCTGCCGGCGTAGAACATAAGCAAGTAAGAAGCACAAATTATAAGGAATTCAAAAGCAAATATTACAGTCCACACTGTTATCGCAATACCAAATGCAAGTTTAATCGCCTCCCCGAGGCATGATACATGTGCAGGAGTTAAAAGCAACGGAGTCACTTGTCGGCGGTGGAGCAGCGCGGAGTGGATTCGCCTCGTGGAGCAGCAGGGCCGGCAGCGCCTCGCTTCGGCTTGGTGCTGAAGGCCCGGAACTTCCCCAACAGAGCCTCCGTGCGACCCTTCACAGCCTCGGCTAGCCGGCAGCTGCATGCTTTCGCTCACTGGCTCCAGCAGGCTGTCGGTCGACGCTGGGATCGCGAAAGTAGATGTGGGTGAGGACCAGCGTCGATTACCCGCGAAGACAAGACAGCGCCTCGGCCTCGGCCGTGGGGCCAAGGCAAAGGGAGACATCTTCAAGAGCGCGAACCAGGAAGGGAAGCAGCTTGGTAGGACCATCCTCGGCGCCGGCTAGCGGACTCTCCAAAGGCGGCTGTCAGAGAGCGCCTTCAAAGAAGAGCCAGCCTTCACCTCCATATCCATGAAGGCCACGCGATCTTACGCAGAACCGCGCCTTGTCATCCAAATTTCGACCTTCCTCGCCTCCGGCTCCTGCTCCGGTAGCGCTTAGGCGGTCGCGGCGCTTCTTGAGCCTGGCCTCCCGGTCCTTGGCGGCCGCCTCGCGAGCCTTCATTCTTTCCTCCTGCTCTGGCGGGCGGGCCCCCTCGGCAAGCTGGTTCTGCGAGCCCTTATTTCGCTCTCCAGCGTCTCACAGCGACCTTGGATGCTAGCTGCCCCCCCCCCCCAGGGCAGCATCGCGGGCAATCTTCGCCTCACGGACAGCCTGCTTCTCCTCGTCGCAAGCCGTCGAGGCCTAAACCAGCGCCGCCCGAATCGAAGCGCAGAGCGAATCCAGCCAGAGGCCAGCTCCAAGCGCCCGACCACCAAGCGAGGGTCGGCGCCCAGAAGATCTTGCCGCAGCCGGTCCAATTCAGCAGCAGCACGATCCGGGGCGATGGGAGGAGTCGGAGACAGCAGTTGGTGGAGTAGGAGCAGAGGACGGCAGTGTAACCACAGTATCGTGAGGCGGGACCTGCTGCGCCCCAACAGCTATGGCGGCGGCATCAGGCAAGGACACCTCGGGGGTCGCTTGGGCCATGGGGGTTGGGCTCGCCCCAGCCAGTTCCGTCGGGCCTCGCGAGGATGACCGGGCAGGAGAGGCCCGTGTCTTGCCATCGCCTTCCTTCATGGCAGACGGGCGCTACAGATGAAGCCTCGGGAGCTCCCTTGGCTTCTTCGCGAGCGCCGGCCCTAGCCAAGAGATACAGATATCAAGCGTCAGTGACAAAGCAAGGAATAAAACAAGAATCAAGCACTTGCTGGTCATCGCTCGCGAGCTCGAGCAACCTCCGGCCATACTTGAAGCCCGAGAGCTGGATGCAGGGATCTGCTTCAAGGGGCCCGGGAGCAGGAGGCGTGTCTGCGGATCGCCCCGGGGCCGGGCGACCCGCGAGGACCAGCCCAGTCCGGTCCTTCTCGTGATCGAGGCAGGCTTCCGCCTCCTGCTCATCCTCATCCTCGTCGTCGTCCACTCTGGGGGAGGCGGAGAGTCTGGGACCAGCGCCAAGGGAGGAGCCCTTGACTCCGCCCGAATCAACCCCTCTCCCGGCTCTCTTTCCTCCACCTCTTATTTGGAGTCGGCGGAGGACACGTCCACCAGTCCTCCGAGCCTCCACGGGCAGGCCCGTCCCCATTGAAGATGTGCATGGGCCCCACTACCTGCTCCCAATCCTCGCGAAGGAACAAGGCGGCAGGCGCCCTCGATCTCGCCACATCGCCCCCAACCAAGGGCTGGAGGACCGCCGCCAGATCCTCGCCCGGCCGAGACCACGGGGCTCGAGTGAGGCCTCCACGCCAGCGAATCTTGTGAAGCGGGCAGTTGATGCTCCAGAACTCCCTCACAGCCTTTTGGTTAACCGCCCAGCTGCTCACGTTGGCGGCTTTCCAGTCTGCGTCCATCTTCTCCAAACACCAGCTTGCTGGGATCGAAGCTCCACTCGGGACCCGGTCGTCGGAGCTCGCGGGGTGCTCCGTGGGCAGGATCAGCCCGTGGGTGGATGCGCCCAGCATCCACCAAGACCCACTTGCTCTGAAGCCCTCAATCCGCTTCCCGGGGTTTGAAATGGCAATGGCTCCGCCAGTGTCACGTAAGCTTCAAGACGCTGGAGGCGGAACCTGAGGAGGTTTGGAGGGAGAAATAATGGCGCAGCAAGGCCACCGAGGGCTTCACCCCAACATGGGCCTCACAATAGTAGGTGAAGATTGCTAGAAGAAGGACGGAGTTGGGATGGAGGTGCAGAGCTTGAATGTTGTAGTGACGAAGGACGGAGAAGAAGAACTTCGTAAAAGGGAGGCACCGGACCGGCAATGATGGCGCTCACGAAGAACGGGTAGAAGGTACTCCCCGACCCTCGTGGGGCGGAGGAGCTGGCCTTGAACGCCTCCGTTACGGTGACGCCCTGCGCCTCCGCCATCCGGCGCACCAGCGAGCTTGCCTGACACATTTAGGCGGGTCCAAAGGAGAGTACCAAGCTCCGGTAGGGCTTGGCGAGGAGCCATGACTAGCTAGGGCATGCACGGAGTGGATTTGAAGATCTTGGAAGCGAGAGGAGGGCGCAAGAAAGGGGATCTCGAGCAAAGAATCGGAGAAAGTAAAGGAGGCAAGGAAGATGCCGCTCTGTTATCAACTCACGCTGATTGCAGAGGCGAGACGCGTCCAACCAACCGCCACGCTTGGCGCCCAAGGTCAGGCTGTTAGGGCCCGTGGCAACCGCACTTGACCTTTCGCCTCTGCTCGGCCAAGTTCGAGGCGCGCCATGGGCCCGGGGACTCTCTGTCGGCGTTAAGGGCAGCGGTCCCCAGACTTGCTGCTGCTGCGGCTGCGGCGTGGCTTGAAGGAGGCCCAACACGGCCCATCTTCATCAACACAAGCTCAAGACCCTCGCGAGGCAAGCCTCATTGAGGGCCCGGTGACGAGGAGCTTCCTCGTGCACGGCCTCGTCAGGCTGGCTCATGAGGAGGCGGAGAGTTCAAGGCAGGGTACCTCGCGAGGTGCCCATGACGCATAAGCCATGGCGACCCGGGCGCGATCCGGGCGCCCGCTGAGGCCGTCCTCCTTTCCTCTTTGGTGCAAAGGGAGCAAGCGCAGCGAGAAGCATCAAGCAAAGGCATCCGTTTGATTGCAACAAGACCAAGACCAGCCCCAACGGCCGGAAGGAGTCATCGTGGAGCCCAAGCGGCGTCATCACCAGAGCCTTTGGCAAAGCGAGGACCAACTTTAGTCGGGATAAGTGTACCATTGTTCCCCTTCAAAATGGCCAATTGTTGGCGCCCTTCCCGCTCAATATTTGGGAAGAGGCCCAGGGCCTTCGCCTATAAATAGGAGTAGCCACCCCCAGGGAACCGGGACGCGATCCAGATCCGAATCCTCATGAAGAAACCAGTAGCTAGAGCGACTGAACACCACCTAGCAGTTCATCGCACCTGCCAAGAACAGACCCTCGCGAGGTTGTTCTTCCTTGTATTGTTCCTCATCAGCCCAAGAGGCAATCTACCACACCACACACTGGAGTAGGGTATTACACCACAATCGTGGCCCGAACCAGTATAAATCTCGTGTCTATTGTGTTGTTCCGTTTAGTAGTTTAGGTCCCAGCGATTCGGCAAGGTGCGAGTCGGTGGAGGGTTGGATCTCCGCGCGCACCCCAGTGTTTGAACCTCAAGGGTCTGCCGGAACCCGAAATCCGACAGACGCCAGGCTCCTGAGGCAGCCCCTGGACGCCCTCTTGACGATGTCATCCGCCTCTTGATTGGTGCCGCGAGGCACATGCTGCAGCTCCAGCCCCCATAATTGTTTCTCCATCCTGCGAACCTCCACGAGGTAGGCTTCCACGTGCTCATCCTTCGGCTTGTATATCTTGTTGGAGAAATTGATGAGGAGTTGTGAATCTCCCTTGATGATGAGGCGCTTTACCCCCAAACGACTGCGGCTCTCAGGCCGGCTATCAGGCCTTCATATTCTGCTATGTTGTTGTAGACCTTTTCCCCGTGCTGGAAACAGAGCTACACGGCGTAATAGAGCTTGTCCTGAGTAGGCGATACGAGCACTGCGCCGGCCCCCGCGCCATGTCGGGAGATTGCCCCGTCAATGTACATGACCCAGCCGTCCGGTGCCTCGCTCCCCGGAGAAAGTGATCGGTCTTCACCTGCTTCGAGGCCGGGTGCCTTCGTCCATTCTGCCACGAAATCTGCCAATGCGGCCCCCTTGATGACTCTGGTTCTGCTGAATTCTAGCTGAAACACTTGCAGTTCGATGTTCCACTCGGCGGCTCTTCCAGCTGAGTTGGGGCTCCTGAGCACCCTCTCCAGAGGGTACGCTGAGATGACCTTGATGGGATGACCTTGGAAGTAGTGCCGCGACTTGCGTGAGGCTACCAATAGCGCGAGGAGGAGTTTTTGGGGCATGGGGTACCGCGCCCTCGCGTCCCGTAGCACCGTGCTGACGAAGTACACGGGGTGCTCAACGAGGCTGTGAGCGCTGGCACTGTTTGCGTCCTCCGTAGGTTGGGGTGCCCCCCGAGACGGCGGAGCCCCCAGCGCCTAGTCGCTTGGTGGGGCCTCTTCTGCTCCGGGCGCGCTTTCCTGCTGCGGCTGATCCCCTTCGGCCGTGGCCGCAGTCTTTGTGAGGCTCTCTTGGCTTCACTTCACTCCTGCCCGAAGGGCAATGGCTTAACTTTGATGCTCCTCCCCGACAGCTACAGGGCTCTTGTTGGCCAGGAGTAGGGGGTGGCCGTGAGGTAGAGCACCAGAGGCTCCCAAGGTCGTGGAGCTACCATCACCGGAGGGCTGGTAAGGTACCTCTTGAGTTCTTGGAATGCCTTGTCAGCCTCTTCAGTCCATTCAAAGGGGCCCTTCTTCTTCATCAGCTTGAAGAATGGCAGTGCTCGTTCCCCCAGCTTGGAGATGAAACGTCCTAGCACGGTCACGCGCCCGGTGAGTTTCTGCATTTCTCTGAGGGTCTTTGGCGGGCTCATGTCTTCGACTGCTTTGAACTTTTCCGGGTTGGCCTCGATGCCCCTATGGGACACGAGGAAACCGAGGAGCTTGCCCGAGGGGACTCCAAATACGCACTTCTCCGGGTTGAGCCACAGGTCCACTTTATCAAGGCTCGCGAAGGTTTCTTCCAAGTCCTGTATCAGGGTTTTCGCCTCCCGAGACTTCACTACAATGTCATCGACGTACGCCTCAGCATTCCTCCCGAGCTGTCGGCCCAGGGCGATGTGCATCAGCCGCTGAAAGGTCGCGCCTGCATTGCGCAACCCAAACGGCATGCAGGTATAGTAGTACACTCCACACAGGGTCAGGAAAGCCGTTTTTTCCACGTCTTCTACTGCCATCTTGATCTGGTGATAGCCTAACAAGGCATCCAGGAAGCATAGTAGGTCACACTCAGAAGTGGAGTCAACGATCTGGTCTATGCGAGGAAGCGGAAATGGATCCTGTGGGCAGGCCTTGTTGAGGTTGGTGAAGTCGACACACATACGTTCCTTTCCCCCCTTTTATGGCACGACAACTGGGTTGGCCAGCCAATCCGGGTAGCGGACCTCGCGAATAACCCCTGCTGCCTCTAGCTTGCGGGTCTCTTGGATGATAAAAGCTTGTTTTTTTGTGGACTGTCGCCTCGCCTTCCGCTTCACGGGGCACACGTTGGGGCACACGTTGAGGTGATGCTCAATCACGCCCCTCGGGACTCCCGCCAACTAATCAGGTCCCCACACGAACACCTTCTTGTTCGCGCGCAGGAACTTCACCAAGGCCTCCTCCTGCTTGGGTTCGAGGTTTGCACCTATGGTGAAGGTGGCGTCCATGGACCCGTCCTCGTTGACTAGTACCTGCTTGGTTTCTGCCTTGTTTTGAGTGAATAGCTGATTCTTCTTGGACGGAGCGGCCCCCTTGGGCTCAGGGCCGTCAGCGCTGGCGGGCCGTGCCGCCGCAGCCACCTTGAAAACAAGCTTGAGCGCCTGCAGTGCATCTCCTGTGTTTCCTGACACGGTAAGGACGCCGCTGCTTCCAGGCATCTTCATGAGGTTGTACGCCGGGTGAGTCGCTGCCGTGAACCGGGCCAGGCCGGGTAGCCGAGGATGGCGTTGTAGGGGAGGTCGATGGGGGCGATGTAAAAGTCGACCAGCTCTGTGCGGAAGTTGTCGCAGGTGCCGAAGGTCACCGGGAGGCGAATTTGTCCCAGGGAGGCGGTGGAACCGGCTCCGACTCCTGAAAAAGGCCTGCTGGGCTGGAGCCGCTCTGGTGGCACATGGAGGAGGCTGAAGGCCTCCACAGAGAGCACGCTGAGGCCGGCCCCGCCGTCGATGAGGGTCCTGGTGACAGCCACTTCGCAGATGGTGGGGGTGCACAGCATCGGAAGCGCACCCGAACCGGCGGGGTTGGAGGGGTGATCGTCCGAGTTGAAGAGCAGGTCGGCCTCCGCCGCCACCCAGCCCGGCGGGGCTCCCTGGCGCTTGGAGGCGGTGGCGATCTGGCGGGTGAACGGCTTGACGTGGCGGCTCGAATGTGGCGCCAGTGTGCCGCCCAGGAGAGCTGCGACGACCGGAGGCGCCGGCCCGGCGCGATGGGCGAGGTAGAGGTCGCGCAGCTCCCCCAACAGGCCTGCCGCTCGTTCCCCGCCCGACCTGTGGGGGCGTTGGCGGCAGGCAACGGGGAACGACGGGGGCGTCCGCCGATGGAAGCCGTCTGGGCGACTCAAGCGGCGCGAGCAGCCCGACACTTTCGGCAGCTGGCTCGGCGGCGTCGACCATGGACACGACGGAAGATCACACGCGACCAGCCAGAAGAAAGATTCCGCGCACTTTCACTGGTGCGCCAAATGTCGGATCTCGGTTCCGGCGGACCCTTGAGGTTCGAACTCAGGGTGCGACGGAGATCTTTCCCCTACCAGCTCACGCGTTAATGGTTTGCAAAGGGATCTAAACTAGGAACGATGAACAACACAAGAGACACGAGATTTATCTTTGGTCCGGGCCACCGTTGTCGTGGTAATACCCTACTCCAAAGGTGTGGTGTGGTGGATTGCCTCACGGGGCTGATGAAGAATAAGTACAAAGGAAGAACAGCCTCGTGAGGGGCTGTTCTTGAGCCGGTGCGATGGACTGCTTGGGTGAGTCCGGCCGCTTCTCTCTCTCTCTCTCGGTAGGTTCGACCCGTCCCTCTCTCTCTGTGGTGGCTAGTCCTATTTATAGAGGGAGGCCCTGGGCCTCTTCCCAAATAATGAGCGGGAAGGGCGCCAACAATTGGCCGTTTTGAAGGGGAACATCTAGTACACTTATCCTGACTAAAGTTGGTCTTCGGCTGCCAAAGGCTCTGACGGTGACGCCGTCCTGGGCTCCACGATGACCTCCGGCCCCGCCGCTCTGCTGGTCTTGGTCTTGTTGCCTTGAAGCGGTAACCTTTTCTCGATGCCTTGGCTTTGTGCTTGCCTCCTTTGCACCAAAGGGGAAACGAGGACCTTTGCCGCAGTGGCGCCCTTTGGTCTAGTTCGTCATGGCTTGCGTCACGGGGCACCCTCGTGAGGTACCCTGCCTTGATCTCTCCGCCTCCTCGTGAGCCTGCCTGACGAGGCTGCTCCTGAGGAAGGTTCCTGTCGTACGCCCCACGAGGCTTGGCCCCTCGCGAGGGTCTTGAGCTTGAGCTGATGAAGCTGGGCTGCGTTGGGCCCCCACTTGAGCCACGCCGCAGGCCGCAGGCAGGAAAGTCTGGGGACCCCCGTTCCCCAGAACACCGACATGGAGGGCGAGCTCAAGTTCAGACCAGCCCCACTATCAACTAGCATTTTCGTCACCTTGAGGTCGCGTATTGTTGGCGAAACCAACAACGAAAAACACCCGACCGCAGTTGTGCGATCAGGGTGATCCTCGGTGTCAAAAATGATAGGCGTGCTGGACCACTTCAGTGGCCTCTGGGCATTAAACGATGGCTCCGCCGCAGTGAATTCACACGCCCACTGCTTCAGTTGGCAGTGAGAGGTGTGCAACGAGGCACCACCATCGACGCACATGGCCTCCGTAGCCTTCTGGAACTCGTTCTCGCCGGACTCGTCGTCCTCAACATGATCATCGTCTCCCTCCTTCTTGTCACGGCCCCGAGCGGGCCTCTCTTGTTGATTATCTTTGTTGCGGCGACCTCCTAGACAGCCGCGCTTCTTGCCGGACGCCTCAGCACCATCATGGCCCTTCTCCTTATCGCTACTCTCATAATTAGCTTTCTGCTTCTCTCCAAGCAGCTCAAACTGCCGGCAATTCTGGAGGTCATGGCCCTTGGTGTGATGGATCTTGAAGTAGTGCTTGTCGGAGCCTCCCGGCTTGTCGGCAGCCGCCAAGGCCCGGCAGGCGGCGCACCCGGCAACTTCCTTGCCGGGGTCGTCAACCTTGGCCTTCTTGGCGGCGTCGGGGTCACCAGATCCCTCGACGGCAAGCACGGTCTTGCCCTTACGCTTCCTATTGCGGCGTCGGCCCTTCTTTGCCGGGGCGACGTCATCTTCGTCAGTGGAATCGGTTTCCGCGCTGGCATATTCGTTGGGGTACTTCCTCCCTTCTTCAGCCCGAGCACATCTATCGACCAGAACATAAAAGCTCAGCTCCATCCTTAACCTTGTCCATCACCAACTCCTCATGCATCTTGTGATTGCGCACATTTTGTTCGAATGCACTGATGATGGCGGTGGGATGAACATCTGGGATGTTGTACTGCACACGGTTGAACCTTTGTATGTACTTGCGTAGGGTTTCGCCGTCCTTCTGGGGGATGACATGCAATTCACTTGCCTGGCCAGGAGCTTGGTGGCCTCTGGTAAAGGCGCCAACAAAATTGTGACATAGATTCGACCAAGAAGAAATGGAATCCACTGGCAGGTGCATCAACCATGACATGATGTTGGGCTTAAGTGCCAACGGGAAGTAGTTGGCAAGCACCTTGTCGTCGCGAGCCCTGGCAGCTTGCATCGCGATAGTGTAGATGCTGATGAACTCCGATGGGTGATTCTTGCCGTTATACTTTTCTCTGACCTCGGGCTTGAAGGTGCGGTGGGTGGGCCACTGGAACAGCCGCAGCTCACGGGTAAAGGATGGACAACCCTCCTTGTAAGGTAGGTCACTGGAACCCCCCAGCGCTGGGCGGTCCATAGTGGGCCCTGCACGCCTATCTGACTAATGGCGCGCTTCCCACCGCCGCTCGATAGTGGTCCAAGTGTCTTCCTGAGCTCGCTCCCGAAGAACTTGACGTTGTTTGCAGCGGGCTCGCGGTTCAGACGACGCTGTGGAAACATTGTCGCGAGCATCGGCCCGACGAGCCGGCGGCTGCTGTTGCTGGCGTGGGGGAGGAGAGTGCACCGTGGTCGTAGCGTCTCCGGTCCTCCCACCACTGGCGTGCACCGGCTCAACAGAGCGCCGACACGAGGGTCCCGCTGGTCGCGTTCAAATTTATTGCCGAAGCTGATGAGGCTCTAAATGGTGGCTCTCCACTGGTCGTGCTTCTCCGCGGGAGGAGGAAAGTCGAGGAGCAGTTGCACGTGCGCCAACACTTCTGCTGGCGTGGGTGGCGGCGAAAGCTGCATGGACCGTGACGCGCTCCGACTTCTAACCACGTTAGAAAGAGATCTATCACAGTCTCGCGGCCGTGCGCCATTTCCGCCAGCGTCTGGGTGCGCATGCTGGCCCGTTGCGTCTCAAGAGTGATGCAAAGGGCTCTTCCCGCGGTTGTGCCCGGGGGCACCATCATCGTGGCGTTGCTCGTCACGCGCGATTTGGGAAGACCACGGCGTGGGAGCCGACTGGGGCGTCCTGGAGGTTACCACGCCGCCCATGGGCAGCACGGCCCCACCCCTGGACCCAGCGGCGTGCGTCTCGTCATCTTGGGCACGAACGACGCCGCTCGCCTGGCTCCGATGGCCAGAGTGTCATGGATGCTCGCGGGCACCGCCTCCGCCACCATCCGCATCCACCCTGTCGCCCGCCAGCGCTGGGACGGGCGGTTCGGCTCCAGACGAACCGATCGCCGTGATCGCCTTCTTCTTGGGAGCCATGGCGATGAAGAAGTCGATGCGCTAACTCTTAGACCAGATTTTCACAGCCTCAGCGCCCCCTACCTGGCATGCCAAAGATGTCGGGGGAAACGACACCTATGGGATCTCGGGGAATCCCTTCTACGGTTGGCGGGGCGTGGAGCTGCGCAATGAGCAGGTCTAGAAGATCAACGCGAGGGGATTTTTACCTAGGTTCGGGCAGCAAACGATGCTTAAAACCCTAGTCCTGCTTGTCTGTGTTTATTTGGTGTTCCTGAGCTCTTGAACTAGCTGCGGTGCATGCCCAGTACAAAAAGTCCGAATCCTTCCACAATACGCCTCGGGCCTCCTTTTACATGCCAAAGGGGTCGCCACAGTGGCACACAGGAGTTGGAAAGTATCTACAATGTACAAGTTTATCGCCTGGCACCATAGGACAAACGCATTTAATGTGCTGGCTAAGTGCCCTCTTGCATTATCAGGGACGGCAACAGAGCTCGTCCCATCCGTCGCTGCCTCGCCCTGCTTCGACGTGCGTCCAAGCTGACAGGGCATGCAGCGCCATGCTGGCTGGCTGGCTGCCGTGCTGGTGCGGTGACAGGGTCTTCACGAAGATCTGCATGCCACCACGCAGGTGCTTGACTGATTGGCCTAGAAGTTGCATTCTACCACGCAGGCGCTTGCCTAGTCGGCAGGCTAGTTGCCACATCGGAACGGCCGCGGGGCAGTGAAACGTTGGTGGGTGCGGGCCTGGCCATGGCCCCGCAGATGCCCCCAGCAAGGGTCTTGCCGGAGTCTCGTGGGTGTCCCCGGCAAGGATCTTGCTGGGGATCTTCGGCCGTCCCCGGCAAGGATCTTGCCGAGGGTCTTCGTCTGTCCCCGTTAAGGATCTTTCCAGGGGTCTTCGTCTTCTAGTTTCTCTCTAGACTCACAGGCCTTTGGTCTTCACAAAGATCGGCATGCCACCACGCAGGCACCCCCGAGTCTTGGTCTTGACATTGTCGATGGTGTCAGAACTCTCAGGCTCAAGGGTGGCGGCCTTGCTGGTGTTGGGCAAGTTGCCTCGGCAAGGTGTCGGGGCTATGTAGGCCGCCCCGGAAAGGGTGTTGCCGGGGGAAATCCATCTTGTCCCTTTGCTCTTCATGCCTCTGGCTTGAGTGCTGCCTTGGCAGTCTCGTACCTTTCCTTCCTCTGCCTTGCCAATCATGGCCGCAGGTGTGGCCACTACTACCCGTGCACAAGTAAAGGGGTACAGAAAGGCCCCTACTTTTGTACACCGACACGGAGGCATCCACATAGATTCATATTTTGTTCTAAGTATCGAGTTGTAATTTTTAAGTTGTACGTAAATAAAATTGTTATGATCTTCATTATTAGGGCATTGTCCCATGTGTGGAAAGGATGATGGACACTATGATTCCCCCACAAGTCAGGATGAGACTCCGGACGAAAAAAAGAGGCCAAAAAAAATGAGAGAAGGCCCAAATAAAAAAATGAGAGAAAAGAGAGAAGGGGGGCAATGCTACTATCCTTTTACCACACTTGTGCTCCAAAGTAGCACCATGATCTTCAAGATAGGAAGTATCCTATATTGTCACTTTCATATACTAGTGGGAATTTTCCATTATAGAACTTGTCTTGTATATTCCAATGATGGGCTTCCTCAAATTGCCGTAGGTCTTCGTGAGCAAGCAAGTTGGATGCACACCCACTTAGTTTCTTTTTGAGCTTTCATAAACTTATAGCCCTAGTGCATCCGTTGCATGGCAATCCCTACTCACTCACATTGATATCTATTGATGGGCATCTCCATAGCCCGTTGATACGCCTAGTTGATGTGAGACTATCTCCTTCTTTTTTCTTCTCCGCAACCACCGTCTATTACACCTATAGTGCTATGTCCGTGGCTCACGCTCATGTATTGCGTGGAAGTTGAAAAAGTTTGTGAACATCAAAAGTATGAAACAATTGCTTGGCTTGTAATCGGGGTTGTGCATGATTTGGATATTTTGTGTGATGAAAATGGAGCATAGCCAGACTATATGATTTTGTAGGGATAAGCTTTCTTTGGCCATGTTACTTTGAGAAGACATAATTAACTTGTTAGTATGCTTGAAGTATTATTGTTTTTATGTCAATATTAAACTTTTGTTTTGAATCATACGGATCTGAACATTCATGCCACATTAAAGAAGATTACAAGGATAAATATGTTAGGTAGCATTCCACATCAAAAATTCCGTTTTTATCATTTACTTACTCAAGGACGAGCAGGAGTTAAGCTTGGGGATGCTTTATACGTCTCCAACATTTCTATAATTTTTTATTGTTCCATGCTATTATACTATCTGTTTTGGATGTTTTATATACTTTAATATGCTATTTTATATGATTTTTGGGACTAACCTATTAACCTAGAGCCTAGTGCCAGTTTCTGCTTTTCCTTGTTTTAGAGTTCCACAGAAAAGGACTACCAAACTGAGTCCAAACGGAATGAAACTTTCGCGATGATTTTTCTTGGACCAGAAGACATCTAGAGGACTTGGAGTGCACGTAAGGAAAGCCACGAGGCGGCCACAAGGTCAGAGGGCGCGCCGCCACCCTTGTGGGCCCCTCCTCACTCCACCGACCTATTTCTTCCGCCTATATATTCTCAAATATTCCAAAACCTTCCAGGAGAGCCACGAAAACACTTTTCCACCGCCGCAACCTTCTGTACTCGTGAGATCCCATCTAGGGGCCTTTTTCGTCGTCCTACCGGAGGGGGATTCGATCATGGAGGGATCCTACATCAACACAATTTCCTCTCCGATGAAGCATGAGTAGTTCACCTCAGACCTATAGGTCCATAGCTAGTAGCTAGATGTCTTCTTCTCTCTCTTTGATTCTCAATACCATGTTCTCCTCGATGTTATTGGAGATCTATCCAATGTAATACTCTTTTGCGGTGTGTTTGCCGAGATCCAATGAATTGTGGATTTATAATCAGCTTACCTATGAATATTATTTGAATCTTTTCTGAATTCTTATATGCATGATTTGATATCATTGCAAGTCCCTTCGAACTATCGATTTGGTTTGGCCAACTAGATTGGTTTTTTTTGCAATGGGAGAAGTGCTTAGCTTTGGGTTCAATCATGCGGTGCTCGATCCTAGTGATAGAAGGGGAACCGGCACGTATTGTATTGTTGCCATCGAGGATAACAAGATGGGGTTTTCATCATATTGGTTGAGTTTATCCCGCTACATCATGTCATCTTACTTAATGCATTACTCTGTTCTTATGAACTTAATACTCTAGATGCAGGCAGGAGTCTATCGATGTGTGGACTAATAGTTGTAGATACAAAATCGTTTTGCTCTACTTGACACAGACGTTATGCCTATATTCATGATCATTGCCTTAGATATCGTCATAATTATGCGCTTTTCTATCAATTGCTCGGCAGTAATTTGTCTACCCACCATAATATTTTCTATATTGAGAGAAGCCTCTAGTGAAACCTATGCCCCCGGGGTCTATTTTCCATCATATAAGCTTCCGATTTACAATTTTAGTTTCTGTTTTACTTCCTTTGCAATCATTTACTTTCCGTTCCATAAACCAAAAATACCCAAAAATATTACGTTACCATTTATCCATCTCTATCAGATCTCACTTTGCAAATAACCGTGAAGGGATTGACAACCCCTTTATGGTGTTGGGAGCAAGTTGGTTTTTGTTTGTGCAGGTATTCGGTGACTTGTGCGTTGTCTCCTACTGGATTGATACCTTGGTTCTCAAAACTGAGGGAAATACTTACTCTAGTGTGCTGCATCACACTTTCCTCTTCAAGGGAAAAACCAACGCAAGCTCAAGAAGTAGCAGATTGCTACTTGGTATGTGACTCTTCCATTGGTCCAATTAGTTTTTGCTTTAGTGGTTTATATTTTGAATAATTACCTACTCTTGGTGCTGCTGTAGATGATCTTGCATGTTGAATTCTTAGAGCTCTAAGTTGTTTAAATGCTCAATATAGCCTCTATGCATGCTTGTGGGTAGTTGCTATAAATCTTGTGAAGTTTTATTGACAAAATTTTTATGGACTAGAAATTTCAGAATTTTATTTATATGAATAAGATGAATTTCTTTAGTAGTTCTTTGAGGAGGAGGTCTTCAGAGGCATCATCTAGTAGTGGCTCAGTGTGTCAGTCTTATGTTGAACCAAGCGCAAGTTCAATACGGGAAGCCGCTATCAAATCCTGCCTATGATCGTGCAAGGATTTTATGGTGAGTGCGGGTATTAAAGAAGAATTTGAGCAATACGTTCACAACACCGAGCTCTATCCCTACATAGAAGATAAGTGCAACCAGCATCTCTGCCTCACAGAATCATTTACTAAAGAATTTACATTTCATCCTCGTGAGTCTAGAGTGTCGTTTAAACTATATGACCGTCCATTTACCTTACCTCTAGAGATGTTTTCTAATTTCTGCAAATTCCATTTTGGGGTTCGCTAGACGAACCACCAAGGTCTGAGTATGAGACATTCCTGACTAGCCTTTGTTATGGATATGATAGAGGAGTGAGGGAGTCCCGGACTAGGGGGTGTCCGGATAGCCGGACTATCATCACGGCCGGACTCCAAGACTATGAAGATACAAGATTGAAGACTTCGTCCCGTGTCCGGATGGGACTTTCCTTGGCGTGGAAGGCAAGCTTGGCGATACGGATATGTAGATCTCCTACCATTTTAATCGACTCTGTGTAACCCTAACCTATCCGGTGTCTATATAAACCGGAGGGTTTTAGTCCGTAGGACGAACAACAATCATACCATAGGCTAGCTTCTAGGGTTTAGCCTCCTTGATCTCGTGGTAGATCTACTCTTGTACTACCCATATCATCAATATTAATCAAGCAGGAGTAGGGTATTGCCTCCATCGAGAGGGCCCGAAACTAGGTAAAAACATCATGTCCCTTGACTCCTGTTACCATCCGCCTAGACGCACAGTTCGGGACCCCCTAACTGAGATCCGCCGGTTTTGATACCGACATTGGTGCTTTCATTGAGAGTTCCTCTGTGCCGTCGCCATCAGGTAGGATGCCTCATCTTGTCTTTAAAGACGATACCATCGCCAAAGAAGCCTTGGCCATCGGTCGACTCTTGGCTAGGCGGTTTTCTCATGACCGCTAGTTCGGTCGCCGCGCCGACGATGACCTCTCGAGTCATCAAAACCAATCTTCATGTTAGTTCGGAACTTGCCGAACAGTTAGATCCGATCGATCTCTCCTCCATAAACGAGCTCTTGGATCGCACCGCCACCCTGGGAGTCGCCACAGATTACGACCGGATCGGGCCTAAAACCGATCTGAGAGAGATCAACTCTCCCCAGGCTACCCATCATGTTGTTGTGATAGAGGAGCAATGCGGCGATTCTTCTTCTATCTTAAGGACTAGCCATGTCCGGATTCCCGATCCCTCCATGCCGGATTCCCGCGGAGCGACGGATGTCGATCAAGCCCTGAACTTAAAGTCAGCGTGGGTCGGACTCATTGGATAGCACTCAAAATCCAAACTTCCGAGTTTAGAAACTTCTCGGCCCTTGAGTCCTAAATTGGGCCGGGGTTCGGATTTAGTGCCACCCGCCCACCCAAACATTAGCGATCTCTCTCGAATTCGGCAAGAGCCCTTTGAAGCAAGACATCATTCTTGGGCAACATTCCTCCTGGTTATGAACAGGATAAAGGACTGCCGAGAGGAGGACGCAATCCCAATTTTCTGCAATAATTGCACGAACAAGGGAATCCTAAACGCCATAAGTCGTCGCGAAATTACACGCTTTGTTGACTTGGTGACCATAGTACAAAAGTATTGTGCGATGGAGAGCGCCTGGAAACCGAAGTAAATTTTGGGATAATCCGCCCGAATACATCCCTAGTCCGGAACAAAAGGGTGCATCATTATCAAGCACCGGGTTGAATACCAAAAACCAAAACCCCTAAAGGGTACGGAACCGTCTTTGGAGGGTTGGCTAAACGGACCTCGCAAAATTCATCGCACCCAGGGCGCCACTCCAACTCATAGCCTTCGAGCATGTTGGATACTACGGCAGGTGGCCACAAGTGGCGAAGAGCTTCTAGCTTCGGAATCCCAGCCCAGCAACACCAGTACGGTGTTAACAGTCTTCGAGACTTTCGCATCAAATAACATGCGAAAAGGAATACTCCGCAACCTTGCCGAAGTCTATCAAGTAGCAACTATAAATCCATGGAGTGACACGGCTATCACCTTTAATGCCAGTGAAGAACCTAAATTCCGAACTGCCCGGGCACCAGCCGCATTGGTCCTCAGCCCGATAGTGGACGGCTTTCGCCTTACTAAGGTACTCATGGATGGCGGCAGCGGACTAAACCTCAACTATGAGGAAACCCTCCGAAAAATGGAAATAGACTGGAACCGCATTGAGCGAAGCAGCACAACCTTTAGAGGAATAATCCCTAGCCAGGAAGCGTGCTGCAGGAAAAATCACGCTGGACATAGTGTTCGGCTCGCCGGACAATTACAGGTCCGAGGAGGTCACATTTCAAGTGGCCCCATTCAACAGCGGATATCATGCTTTATTAGGACGAGAGGCATTCACAATTTTTCAAGCTATACCCCATTATGGGTACATGAAGCTTAAAATGCCCGGACCTAACGGAATCATCACTCTCGCTAGTGACCCGAACATAGCACTCCGCGCCGAAAACAAGACAGTCGCACTAGCCCTCGAGGCACTATCCGAAGCCCTAGCGGCCGAGGAACTCACCGCGATGCGCTCCAAGGTGAACAGGGATGATGTGATACTTGATAAAAGATCCAAGTCCACTTCTTTTAAACCAGCGGATGAAATAGTCAAATTCCAAGTCCACCCAACGGACCCTGCAAAGACAGCCTCCATTGGGGCACAATTAAACCCTGATGTAGACGCAGCATTACGAGAATTTCTACAAGAAAACTGGGACATTTTTGCCTGGCACCCTTCAGAAATGCCAGGAATCCCACGTCAGCTGGCCGAGCACAGCCTAAATATCCTAAAAGGCTTCAAGCCAGTCAAACAGGCTCTTCGGCGCTTTTCCGAACCCAAGAGACAGGCCATGGGAGAGGAGCTAGCCAAACTTTTGGAAGCCGGATTCATCAGAGATATAAAACATCCGGACTGGCTAGCAAACCTGGTGCTGGTACCAAAGAAGGATAAATCCTGGCGCCTATGTGTTGATTTCAAAGACCTTAATAAGGCTTGCCCAAAGGATCCCTTCCCCCTCCCTCAAATTGATCAAATCATTGACGCTACAGCAGGACACGACTCATTGTGCTTCCTCGACACATACTCCGGCTACCACCAAATCAAGATGGCGGAGCCAGACCAAGCTGCAACAGCATTCATCACTCCATACGGCCCGTTCTGCTTCAACACAATGCCCTTTGGGCTCAAAAACGCCGGCGCAACATATCAGCGCATGATTCAGACATGTCTGGCAAACCAGATCGGCAAAACGGTGGAAGCATATGTAGATGACATGGTCGTCAAAACCAAGCACGTCGAAACTCTAGTAGACGACTTGAGGCTCACATTCGACAATCTTCGAAAATATGACATCAAGCTCAATCCGGAAAAATGCGTCTTCGGCGTTCTAGCCGGAAAGCTCCTGGGCTTCATTGTGTCCGGTAGAGGAATTGAAGCAAACCCAGCCAAGATTCGAGCTCTGTCACAATTGGATATTCCAAAAGACCTCAAACAAATACAAAAATTGACGGGATGCGTAGCGGCTCTAAGCCGCTTTATCTCCCGTTTAGGAGAAAATGCATTACCTCTTTACCGCCTCCTCCGCCGCACGAACACTTCGAGTGGGCGGATGCCGCCACGACGGACTCGAAGAACTAAAGGCCATTTTGGCAACAAATCTGGTCTGGCAGCGCCCAACATGGGCGTAACCAATGCTATTATATATCGCCGCAACACATCAAGTTGTCGGTAGCGGTGCTCGTTGTCGAACGAGAAGCGGACGGACACCGGCTCCCTATTCAAAAACCGGTTTATTATGTGTCCTTGTCCTAACTCCATGCAAGTCCGGTACCCACACTATCAAAAGATAGCATACGCGTTCATGGCATCCGGAAGCTGCGACACTACTTTCAAGAGTGTTCGATAACGGTGGCCTCAAGTACCTCTTAATGACATTATAAACAACATGACGCTGACGGGCCGGATTGCTAAATGGGCCATAGAGCTCCTCCCATTCGACATGACTTATAAGCCACGACGAGCTATTAAGTCGCAGGTTTTGACCGACTTCGTGGCCGAATGGACCGAAGCCGAACTCCCTAAAGAGTACGGCGCATACTCCAATTGGATCGTGCACTTTGACGGATCCAAAATGTTGGCCGGCCCGGGGGATGGCGTCGTCCTGACGTACCCAACCGGGGACACAGTCCAATACGTCCTTCAAATAATGTATACGGACTCCAACAATGCAGCCGAATACGAGGCCCTTCTACACGGCCTACGGATGGCGATCTCCATGGGCATTCAATGCCTAGAGGTGCGAGGATTCGAACCTTGCAATATCTCAAATAAACGGGACTTCGATGCCAAAGATCCGAAAATGGCAGCATACCGCAATGCGGTCCTAAAAATGTGAACACAGTTCGAAGGGCTCGAATTTCATCATATAGCCCGGGATAACAACCAGGCGGCGGATATATTGGCATGCATCGGTGCAAAACGCGATGCCGTCCCACCCAATATCTTTTTGGAACGGCTGTTCAAGCCATCCGTACTATGGGAAGGGGAGTCCGGCAATAACAATCCGGACCCAACCGCACCGCCTGACGCCGAACACTGATACAACCGGAGGCTCCGCCCCCGAGATAACACCCTCTGCCCACGAAATAATGGCGGTTATCGCCCGTGGGCCGGAACCATTCCTAGCCTACCTAACTAGGCATGAACTCCCTGAAGACCAAAATGAGGCTCGCTGCATAGTACGGCGCTCTAAAGCCTATAAAGTCCATGAGGGAGAGCTTTATAAGAAAAGCACTACCGGAGTCCTTCAAAGGTGTATCTCCGAAGAGGAAGGGCGAAACCTCCTGGCTGAAATTCATGCCGGACTGGGTGGGCACCACGCCGCAGCCCGGGCCCTTGTAGGCAAGGCCTTCCGTCTGATATTTTATTGGCCGACGGCCCGGGCAGATCTTGTGAGACTTAGTCCAACGATGCGTTGGTTGCCAGCTTTTTGCTAACCAAAGCCACATGCCACCCACCACCCTTAAAACTATACCCATCACCTGGCCGTTCGCGGTCTGGGGGCTTGACATGGTTGGACCCCTCAAGGGAGGAACCCACAAGCAAAAATACCTATTGGTCATGGTGGATAAATTCACCAAATGGATAGAGGCCAAGCCTATTAAAAGGGCCGAATCCGGACCAGTGATAGACTTCATATCAGGGGTAGTGCAACGTTACGGTGTCCCCCACAGTATCATCACTGATAATGGCACCAACTTAACGGCCGATGAGGTCAAATCATGGTGCAAAAACATGGGCATCAAGCTCGATTACGCCTTAGTCTATCACCCTCAAACCAACGGCCAAGTCGAACGGGCAAATGGTCTAATCATGAGCGGCATTAAACCCAGACTAGTGCGGTCCTCAAGGAATCTAACGCGACCGGGTTGAGGAGCTCGACCAGACTGGGGCTGCGGACCATGCCGAATCGTACTACGGATTCACACCATTCTTCATGGTGTACGGCGCGACAGCAGTCTTGCCTGCGACATAATACATGACTCACCTCGCATGCGCATGTACGAAGAAAGAGAAGCCGAGCTTGATCGGCAGGACAGTTTGGACGCATTGGAGGAGGAGCGCGACGTGGCAAAAGCTCGTTCCGCATTCTATCAACAGCAGGCTCGAAGATATCAAAGCAGGGAAGTATGAGCCAAAGCTTATAATGTTGGCGAACTAGTTCTACGCCTACCGGACAAGAAAAAGGACAAACTCAAGCCCAAATGGGAAGGTCCATTCATCATCGACCAGGTCCGGACCGGCGGAGCATACCGTCTGCGAAACGCATCGGATAACCGACTCGAGCCGAACCCATGGAACACAGCACGTCTACGAAGATTCTACGCCTAAGTGCCGGACTCCAAGTTCGTCTCCTTCTTCCGTCCGCATTCTTTATTTTTGATTTTTGCTGTCTTTTATCTCTCTCCTTCCTCCTCCTTCTTCTTGTAGCCTCTAGAGGCTCGTTTGCGCCTTTTTTTCGCACACACTTGACGCGTTGTCCGCGCTCATTATACCTGGGGGCTTCTTTAACAGAAGCTTATTTATACGGGCTTTCATGCCCAACACATGCGTTAAACTTCCGCATGTACCTTTTATTCACCATTATATGCATCGATATGACTTAAGTTTTGGCCAAGCTGGGTTGTCGGCTCTGTGCTTACCCCTCGTTCCCGATTGTTCGGCTAGGTGGTAAAGGGAGCACCTCTGGTTATTCTTGCCGGGTCAGCCGGATGTGTACCTCGACCGGGTGAAGCCGAAAGCTAAGCGTTCTTAAGGGAATATTCGGTCGGTGAACTGAAAGATGATTTTAACTATTTACCCATTTGCCCCAGATGATTTTACGCTTTCCTAGCAGCTTTGACATGCACTTTAGGGCATGCATCCCAAATGAAAGGAACCCTTAAGGGAACTATTCTCCTGGAAGATGTTTCTTACTACCCATGTAATATAACATAACTAGTTGGGCACTTGTCTGATACAGCAACAATGACCCCTACGCCTTGTCTCCATGCATACCATGGTTCTTATATAACCACGAAGGTATTCGGACACACTCCGGACTGTTGGGTCCGGAGGTCGAAGCGAAAAGGTCCGCTATGACAAACGATCTACAACCGGCTAGAAGACATTTTTTCATGTCATATTTTTACGTAGTCAACTCGACTCATTGTATTCCTCCTCAATTCCATCTAATAGGCTATCTAATTTACAATCTTGCTAGGAATACTTGGCGGCCAATTCTACTTGGTCAGATACTAAGCTTATGAGGGATCTCCATCCCATCCGCCCCAGGTCCGACCTCGGCCATGTGGTTTGGGTCGACAACCGTGTACAGCGTCTTTACCATGGCCTAGGCCTCCTGGCGCCTTTGACGGCAGGCCGATATCTTCCACAGCGGAAGCGCCGCCGTGCTCCTTGAAGCCGCTCGCCAGCTCCCCAATGCCTTCGGCGAGGAGATAGATGGCCACAAGGCTCTGGCCGATGCTTTTCATCACCTGCCGGACTCGTTAGATGCAGCTGCATGATTCGGGAAGAAGATCGCTCAAGAATTGGGCATCTCCTCCTCGGGGCGACCTCGTGAGCAAACCTACATACATGTTTATGTTAGTCGCCTTCCTCGCCGAACTCTTTCAAAGATCGCTCAAGCACTTACTGAACATGCCGCGACGAAGCCGTCGATTCTCCTTTACGGAGTCAGATAACTGGGCACGAACGTCCTTTAGTTCCTCACCCAGCTTGGTGTTGGCGTCTTCGAGGTTATTCTTCTCCTGCCGCACCCTCATAAGTGCGCTCTCGTCGGCCTTTAACTGTCGTAAGAGCTGTTGCTTGTCCGGATCTAGTCCGGCGCCATCTGCAATGTTTTTGTCAGATTTACACACCCGCCGCACTTCATAAATTATTTATCTTCTGAAGCGTATATTACCAGAGGGGGTCTCTGTGGCTCCCCCCGTAGCGGCTAGTGCAGCCTCAAGTTGGGCCCTGCACTCTTCCAGCTCCTGGGACGATCGGGTATTCTTTTCTCAGAAGATCCTCAGATAACAAATGATCCTTAAATTAGTTATTCTAACTATTTTAAGTCTTGGAGGCTACTGGCATATATAACTGTCAAATTTCCGTACCCGTATGTCCATCACATACTGCTCCGTGGCTCTGGCTAGACCATCTTGAGCGGCACGGAGGTGCGCATCTCCCGAATCAAAGGCATTCAAGGCCTCTTGGGAGAAACATGCGTCACGAAGAACTGTCCGGCGACGCCTATGATTCAAGGCGCTCTCCACCTCCGAGTTGGTGGCGGACAACCTGTCGGCATCCTTTGTCGGAGGAGCATCCGACGCACGTCTCATGCTCGCCTCAGCCTCCGGACCCGGCTTTGAAGCTTGTCCGGTGAAGGTTCGATCGGCAACCTCTCCGGACTCAGTCCGACGAGCGCTCTTTTTTCCTGAAAAGAGCATCAGCTTTAGTACGCCTTCCAGGAATCAATCCTGGGAGTATGGTGACATGCCATACCGTTGCGGCGGAGTTTCAATCTGAACCGCACTTCTTTTTAGCCTGCGGGGCCGCACTACCCTTTGTTGGCCAGCCGCCGCGAGCTCGGCTTCCTGCCTCGAAGGTACCCCCTGCGAAGCACCATTGGTATACGGTGATCAAAAATAAGCATGGATGGGTCGTTATCAGGGTTTTGGGATCTCGGTCTGATTTACCCGTAAAATTTGGAAGTATTCGGGGTAATCACCGTAATGGCAACCAACGCATTGTCGATGCTAAGTTGGTGGAATACCCCGTCGATCAACTCCACCTTTATATCCGGATCCTCTTCGGAGGTCGGATCGAGGGACCATTCCGGATCCTCGGGTTGTGGGGGCGGGTTGTGTTCTTCTCCACAGTCCGGCGCAGTTCCTGCACAGAAATCACGAAATGAGATATTTAACCATGGGAACATGGATCAGACAAGTCACAAATATGTTTGCTTACCCAGCTTTGAGGATTATTCAAAGAAAACTCCTTCAGTGGATTGACACGGAGGAAATCCTCCTCCTCCCCTTTATACATGGCAGACAAGATTTTCACCAGTTCGGTGACCGATCCTGGCCCTTTGCGGCCATGGCGGGTGGCATCGTCCTCCCCGTTGAAGTCCCACATGGGGTGGCCCCTGTATTGGAGCGGCTGCACTCCCCTCATAATGCGGATTGCCATGACTCCTGTCATGTTCAATCCGGCATGAGCCAGTAACCTTATCCGGCTCATCAAATAACGGACATCCCGGTCATCTTCTCTCCGGGGGCTCCGAGGGCGCCAGCTTAGGCGCTTCTTCAGAGGAGCATTGCTGAACTCCGGAAGGCCGATCCGAATAGGATCCGACAGCGGGACGTCCTCCATGTAAAACCATTCCGAAGGCCAGTCTTCAGACGCCTTCTTTGGGGTTCCGAATAGGTATCCGGTCCTGGCGATGCGCCATAGCTCGGCTCCGCCCACTTGATATATTGACCCCTCATGAGAACGGGGTACTAGGCAGAATATTCTCTTCCACAGCCCGAAATGAGCCTCGACGCCCAAGAATAGTTCGCAAAGGGCCACGAAGCCCGCGATGTGCGGAGATGGAGGCAGGAGTAAGATGGTGCAATTGGAGGCCGTAGAACTCCAAGAGCCCCGTAGAAACAGATGGATTGGAAATCTGAGTCCTCTTACTAGATAAGAGATGAAGCATACCCGCTCTCCTTTAGAGGGATCGGGGGCGCTCTCCGCTTGCTTTCCGCCCTTGTAGGTGGCAAGTCCGGCTCGAACCGGGACCATGAAGGCCGGGGGAAGAAATCCCTTGGCTTGGAGTATGACTAGCTCGCTATGCGGGACTGAGCATCTCTCCCAATTTCCAGGCTGAGGGCTGGGAGCGCGAGAGGAGGAGCCGCGTCGACTGTCCATGATGGAATGGGCTTTGGTTAGAGGCGCTCCGATGAAAGCTCGCAAAGGGGGGATGGTGTGACTCAGATCTAGATCCTTGCCCCTTTTATAGGCGGCTCATTTGCGCGGCTAGGGGTGTAATTGTAAAAATACCCTGGCTTTTCGCATTCATTCAAACACGTGGAAGATGGCCATTATTGGGCGTAGAAGACAAGGAGCGCAGCATTTATCAGAAGCCGGACACTATTCGACAAGTATATGGAATTTGGAGAAGAACCCGCCTCGCAATGCCGAAGACAATCAACGCGTCGGACTCATCGTCATTGAAGCCTGGTTCGGGGGCTACTGAGGGAGTCCCGGACTAGGGGGTGTCCGGATAGCCGGACTATCGTCACGGCCGGACTCCAAGACTATGAAGATACAAGATTGAAGACTTCGTCCCGTGTCCGGATGGGACTTTCCTTGGCGTGGAAGGCAAGCTTGGCGATACGGATATGTAGATCTCCTACCATTGTAACCGACTACGTGTAACCCTAACCTATCTGGTGTCTATATAAACCGGAGGGTTTTAGTCCGTAGGACGAACAACAATCATATCATAGGCTAGCTTCTAGGGTTTAGCCTCCTTTATCTCCTGGTAGATCTACTCTTGTACTACCCATATCATTAATATTAATCAAGGTGAGTAGGGTATTACCTCCATCGAGAGGGCCCGAACCTGGGTAAAAACATCGTGTCCCTTGTCTCCTGTTACCATCCGCCTAGACGAACAGTTCGGGACCCCTTACCCGAGATCCGCCGGTTTTGACATCGACAAGGAGTAACACAAGGTAGAATAAAAAGTATTCACTTCCCATCAATTCAATACTTTGCACTGTTTAATGGCAAACATATCATAGGCAAACAAGATTGTAGTACACTATGAGCTCCTGAATTGAGCCTCATGCACACTTCCCTCACCAGTATCCAATGTTATAACCTGGGAATGATTTTTGCACGCAGGTTGCAACACAATGCTGGTATTGGTTATTGATACATCTCCAGCGTATCTATTTTTTTTATTGTTCCACGCTGTTATATTATCAATCTTGGATGTTTTATAATCATTTTATATCATTTTTTGGTACTAACTATTGACATAGTGCCAAGTGCCAGTTGCTGTTTTCTGCATGTTTTTTACATCGCAAGAAATCAATACCAAACGGAGTCCAAATGCCACGAAACTTCACGGAGATTTTTTATGGACCAGAAGACACCCAATGGGCCAAGGCAGCGCCTGGGGGTGCTCCGAGGGGAGAACAATGCCCTAGTGGGTTGTGCCCACCTCGGGTGCCCCGGACCGCCTCTTCACTCTACAAATACCCCAATATTCCAGAAACTCTAGGGTAGTCGACGAAAATAAATTCCAGCCACCGCAGAGACCAGAACCACCAGATCCAATCTAGGCACCATCACAGAGGGGTTCACCACTTCCATTGGTGCCTCCCCGATGATGCGTGAGTAGTTCTTTGTAGACCTTCGGGTCCGTAGTTAGTAGCTAGATGGATTCCTCTCTCTTGTTTGATTCTCAATACAGTGGTCTCTTGGAGATCGATATGATGTAACTCTTTTTGCGATGTGTTTGTTGGGATCGTATGACCTTTGAGTTTATGATTAGATCTATCTTTTTATATCCATGAACGTTATTCGAGTTTCTTTGATGTCTTATATGCATGATAGCTTATAGCCTCGTATTTCTTCTCCAATATTTGGGTTTTGTTTGGCCAACTTGATCTATTTATCTTGCAATGGGAAGAGGTGCTTTGTAGTGGGTTTGATCTTACGGTGGTTGATCCCAATGACAGAAGGGGAACCGACATGTATGTATCGTTGGTACTAAGGATAAAACGATGGGGTCTATCTCTACATAGATAGATCTTGTCTACATCATGTCATTGTTATTATTGCATTACTCTATTTCCCCATGAACTTAATAGACTAGATGCATGCTGGACAGCGGTCGATGTGCGGAGTAATAGTAGTAGATGCATGCAGGAGTTGGTCTACTAATCTTGGACGTGATGCCTATATAATGATCATTGCTTGGATATCGTCATGATTATTTGAAGTTCTATCAATTGCCCAACAGTAATTTGTTTACCCACCGTTTGCTATTTTTCTCGAGAGAAGGCACTAGTGAAACCTACGGCCCCCGGGTCTCTTTCTCATATTATTTGCCTTTGTGATCTACTTTTCATTTTCTTTTATTTTCAGATCTATTAAACCGAAAATACAAAAATACCTTGCTGCAATTTATTCTTATTTATCTTATTTGCCGTTCGATATATCAATCTACTACAATTTATTTCACGTCCGTTTTTGCCTATCTTGGGCACCGTACCCGGAAGGGATTGACAACCCCTTTTACACGTTGGGTTGCGAGTATTTGTTATTTGTGTGCAGGTGCTGTTTACGTTGTGTTGCTTGGTTCCCCTACTGGTTCGATAACCTTGATCTCATAACTAAGGGAAATACCTACCGTTGATGTGCTGCATCATCCCTTCCCCTTTGGGGAAATACCGATGTAGCTTCAAGCTGCATCAAAAGGAAATTCTGGCGCCGATGCTGGGGAGACATCATTAACATCTACCAAGTTCCTAATCACGAATCTCATCTCCTTGCAATTTCCATTATTTTCCATTTGCCTCTCGTTTTCCTCTCCCCCACTTCACAAAAATTTGCCATTTTATTCGCCCTCTTTTTCGTTCGCCTTTTTCTCGTCAGGTCTCATGTTTGCTTATGCCACCATGTGCCTTCTATTTGCTTGCATCTTTTCTTGCTAATAGTCTATTGATATGGATCCTCATCCACTTGCTAATCTTTTCAAAAGATCCAATTATGATGAACCAAGTGCTAGTGAAATAAGTTCACTAGATTATCTTTATGAAGTTTTGCTCGAGATCTGTGAATCCAAAAATTGTGAAGTGTTAAACAAAGAAATTTATAAAGTGATTCATGATAGCTCCTTGAATGAAAAGCATGATTGCAATGATGTTATTATAAATTCTATTAATGTCAATTGTGTTAATGATATGCAAAACCCCAAGCTTGGGGATGCTTGTTTTGCTATGTCCACTACTTGTTGCAATGATCATGATTGGGGTGATTCTTCTTATGATCTTGAAAATTTATTTAAGCCTCATGATAAATTTGTTTGCAATAATATTGAAAGTGGGTTTGGAAGAGTGTCAACTTTAGCTAAAAATAATCCCACTATTTTGGAAGAGTGTCATCTTCGCATGCATGTGGATCATAAAGAGAATATTTTATGTGATGGCTATATTGTTGTATTTGATTATGATCGTACATGTAATTATTATGAGAGACGAACATATGGTTGTAGAAATCTTCGTGTTACTCAATGACCTCTCGTTATGTTGAGACCGTCAATGTTTTATTCCTCTTCTTTGCATATGTTAGATATTTCGTGTCTTGATAATTCGTTTGCTTATAAAATTCCTATGCATAGGAAGAGAGCTAAACTTAAATATGTTTGTCACATGTTTCATTATGCTCTCTTTGTGTTTCAATTATTATGTTTCGTGTGAGCATCGTTGAAATCTTATGCCTCGGTAGGGGCATAAAACGATAGCGCTTGTTGGGAGGCAACCCAACGAATAAAATTTATTTTTGCTTTTTTTATTTCTGTCCTTGAGTGTTTTCACAATTATGCTAATGTTATTACTGTGTTTTTTGTGTTTTAATTAGTGTTTGTGCCAAGTAAAGCCTTTAGGATCTTCTTGGGTGATAGTTATCTGATCTTGCTGAAAAAACCGAAACTTTTGCGCTTAAAAAATAATTCTCATCTTTTACTAGAGCGTGATAAAATACCAATTCTTTTTACAGAAGATTAATATACAAATTTCTCAGGTCTTCCTAATATTTTAGAATTTTTGGAATTTCAGAAGTATTCGAAATATCCAGATTGCTACAGACTGTTCTGTTTTTGACAGATTCTGTTTTATTTGCGTTGTGTGCTTGTTTTGATGGCTCTATAGTTTTATTTGATGAGTTTTTGCCATAGAAAAGTTGGAATAAAGTAGATATAATGCAAGAATAAAATATGAATAGGTTGCAACAGTACTTATAGTAGTGATGTGTTTTCTTATACTAACGGATCTCACGAAGGTTTTGTTGAGTTTTGTGTGATGGGAGTTTTCAAGTTTTGGGTTATCTTACGATGGATGAAGGAATAAGGAGTAAGAAGAGCCTAAGCTTGGGGATGCCCCGCCATCCCAAGCTATTATCCAAAAGAGATCAAGTAACTATGCTTTCTTCTAACGACCATCGGTATTTTACTCGAAGCTATATTTCTATTCGTCACATACTATGTGTTTTGCTTGGAGCGTCTTGTATGATAAGAGTCTTTTCTTGTTTTATTTTGTGTTTTAATTATGGATTCCTTGCTGGACACACCTATTTGATAGAGCCAAAATTATGTCATGACTTGTTAGAATTGCTCTCTATGCTTCACTTAAATTTTTATCAGCTATGGACTTGCTCTAGTGCTTCACTTATATCTTTTTGAGCACGGTATGCTTTAGTATTTTTGAAGAAATGCTCTCTTGCTTCACTTAGATTTATTTTAGAGTTAGTAAAATTTTCAAGAAATTCTCTCTTGCTTCACTTAAATTAATTTGAGAGAAAGAAATATTATGCTGGTGATCTTCACTTATATTTGTTTGAGCTTATCAAAAGCAATATATGAAAATTAGTTCCAAAGTGACAGATATGCAAGAAGGATATAATAAAGACTTTCATGAAAATCATTGGACAAAATAAACTTGATTCTTAGTAATAGTTGTGAGCTATGATGATGTGATATGTGAGTCATGTTGATGAGTAATTATGATTCAGTAAGAATATTTGTGTTAAGGTTTGTGATTCCCTATGCAAGCACGAAAGTCAATAATTATGCAATGAATTATATCCTACTTGTGGTGCATTATTTGGTGTTAGTTATGCTTAAGGCTCCCTTATGAGATTATTCTTTTCTTGGTTGGTCGCTTCTGAATCTTTTGGTAGCCTGCATTATGCACTAAGTATGATCACTACTTGTGCATCCAAAAACCATTAAACTAGTTTTGCGACATGAGTCCACTATACCTATCTATACACAGTATTCTTTTGCTATTCAAGCAAATTTGTATGTGCCATCTCTAATATTCAAAATAAATTTCTCTTTTGTGTGCTCATACCGCTAACAAGGCGGTGAGGGGTGGCTAATATTTTCCATGCTAGATGTGTTATTCTCATGATGAGTGTTTATTCACTTGTCATTGCACGAGAGTAAGGCAAAGGTATTAGGGATGCCCAGTCCCGAAATGAAAAATGAATGTACTTTATGTTGTCAAATAATAAATTCCTTGGAAAGTGTTGATATGGAGGTCAACCATGGATATGGCTAGCCATGGAACGTGAAAAGTATGGTTGAAAAAGTAATAAACTATAATTTCTATTTGGGAACCGCCTATGATATATCTAGCATGGAAAGTGTTGCGAACTCTAAGTCATTTTTGTTGGTAGGAAAAGTATGCCTCTCAAAATGTTTTTATCTCTTAATTTTCGCTTTGAGCTCTGGCACCTCTACAAATCACTACTTCCCTCCATGAAGGGCCTTTCTTTTACTTTATGCAATTTTTATTTTCAATTAGTCCCCATCTTCTCTTATAAAGCACCAACTAGGAGGCACTATGGTCGTACTTGAGCACTGGGTGTAGTTAATATGCGAGTGTGTTTCATGAATGGGTCAATGATTGAGCGTAATGGGCTAGGGATAGCTTATTTTAGTGTTGATATTTTGAAAGACATGGTTGCTTGTTGGTATGCTTGAGTTTTTAAGTTATCATGTCAAAACTAGACTACTTCTTTGAATCACATAAAAGTCCAAATGTCCATGCTATAAAGAAAGGAATATGAGATGACATGTGAGGCGGCATTCCACATAAAAAAATCTGTTTTATCACTTACGTACTCAAGGACGAGCAGGAGTTAAGCTTGGGGATGCTGATACATCTCCAACCTATCTATAATTTTTGATTGTTCCGTGCTGTTATATTACCAATCTTGGATGTTTTATAATCATTTTATATCATTTTTTGGTGCTAACCTATTGACATAGTGCCAAGTGCGAGTTGCTGTTTTCTGCATGTTTTTTACATCGCAGGAAATCAATACAAAACGGAGTCCAAATGCCACGAAACTTCACGGAGATTTTTTATGGACCAAAAGACACCCAATGGGCCAAGGCAGCTCTTGAGGGTGCTCTGAGGGGAGCACAACCCCCTAGGGCGCGCCTGGAGGCCCAGGCGTGCCCTGGTGGATTGTGCCCACCTCGGGTGCCCCCCGGACCGCCTCTTTTCTCTATAAATACCCCAATATTCTAGAAACCCTAGGGGAGTCGACGAAAATCAATTCCAGCCGCCGCAGAGGCTAGAACCACCAGATCCAATCTAGCACCATCACGGAGGGGTTCGCCACTTCCATTGGTGCGTCTCCGATGATGCGTGAGTAGTTCATTATAGAACTTTGGGTCCGTAGTTAGTAGCTAGATGGCTTCCTCTCCCTCGTTTGATTCTCAATACAATGGTCTCTTGGAGATCTATATGATGTAACCCTTTTGTGGTGTGTTTGTTGGGATCGTATGAACTTTGAGTTTATGATCAGATCTATCTTTTTATATCCATGAAAGTTATTTGAGTTTCTTTGATCTCTTATATGCATGATAGCTTATAGCCTCGTATTTCTTCTCCGATATTTGGGTTTTGTTTGTCCAACTTGATCTATTTATCTTGCAATGGAAAGAGGTGCTTTGTAGTGGGTTCGATCTTATGGTGCTTGATCCCAGTGACAGAAGGGGAACCGACAGGTATGTATCGTTGCTACTAAGGTAAAATGATGGGTTCTATCTCTACATAGATAGATGTTGTATACATCATGTCATCATTCTTATTGCATTACTCCATTTCCCCATGAACTTAATACACTAGATGCATGCTGGATAGCGGTCGATGTGTGGAGTTATAGTAGTAGATGCAGGCAGGAGTCGGTCCACTAATCTTGGACGTGATGCCTATATAATGATCATTGCCTAGATATGGTCATGATTATTTGAAGTTCTATCAATTGCCCAACGGTAATTTTTTACCCACCGTTTGCTATTTTTCGCAAGAGAAGGCACTAGTGAAACCTACGGCCCCCGGGTCTCTTTCTCATATTATTTTCCTTTGCGATCTACTTTTTGTTTGCTTTTATTTTCAGATCTATTAAACCAAAAATACAAAAATACCTTGCTGCAGCTTATTCTTATTTTTCTTATTTGGCGTTCGATCTATCAATCTACTACAATGTATTTCACGTTCGCTTTTGCCTATCTTGGGCGCCGTACCCGAAAGGGATTGACAACCCCTTTTACACGTCGGCTTGTGAGTATTTGTTATTTGTGTGGAGGTGTTGTTTACGTCGTGTTGCTTGGTTCTCCTACTAGTTTGATAACCTTGGTCTCATAACTGAGGGAAATACCTACCACCGCTGTGCTGCATCATCCTGTCAGGGAAACGACACCTATGGGATCACATGGGATTCCTACTATGTTTGACAGGGCGCGGGGCTTTGGGAAGAGCGGGTTTACAAGCTCAACGTGGGGGAATTTTACCCAGGCTCGGGCCGCACACGATGTGTAATACCCTAATCCTGCTTTGGAGTAGTGGTGTTCTTGGGATCTTGAACTAGCTGGGGTGGATGCCTAGCCCAAAAAGTCCGAATCCTTCCTTAGTACGCCTCGGGCCTCCTTTTATACGTCAAAGGGGTTGCCACAGTGGCACACAGGAGGTGGAAAGTATGTACAATGTACGAGTCTATCACTGACATCGTGGGACAAAACGCATTTAATGCGCTGCCACGTGTCCTCTTGCTTTATCGGCGACGGCAAGGAAGCTCGTCTCATCCGTCGCCGCCTCGCCTCACTTCGACGCGCGTCCAAGCTGAAGAGGCATGCAGCGCCATGCTGGATGGCTGGCTGCTGCACTGGTGCGGTGGCATGGTCTTCAGGAAGATTTGCATGCCACCACGAAGGTGCTTGCCTGGTTGGCCTCTGCCACGTAGGTACGTACCTAGTCGGCAGGCTGGCTGCTACGTCGGAACGGCCATGGGGCAGTGAAACCTTGGTAAGTGTGGGCCTGGTTGTGGCCCCATAGATTTTCCCGGCAAGGGTCTTGCCGGGGCCCTGGTAAGTGTCTTTCCGGGGTCTTGTGGGTGTCCCCGGCAAGGGTCTTGCCGGGGCCTTCGTCTTCTGGTTCTCGTCTAGTCTTGCAGGCCTATGGTCTTCACAAAGATTTGCATGCCACCATGCAGGCGCCTCCCGAGCCTTGGTTCCAATATTGTCGATGGTGTCGGAACTCTCAGGCTCAAGGGTGGCGGTCTTCCTGGTGTTGGGTAAGTTGCCCCGGCAAGGCCCTTGCCGGGGCATCGTAGGTCGTCCCTGGCAAGGCTCTTGCCGGGGGAAACCCACCTTGCCCCTTCGCTCTTCGCGCCTCTAGTTTCAGCGCTGCTCTGGTAGTCTTGTCCCTTTGCTCCCCCTGCCGCGCCAAACGTGGCCGTAGGTGTGGCTACAACTGCTCGTGCACATGTAAAGGGGTACAGAAGGCACCTACTTTTTTACACCGACAGGAGCCCCCGGGCCTAGGCCACACATAAGCGCAGAGCGTTGTTGGGCCAGGCCCTGAACGGTGCGCGAGCATCCGTGGCAGAGTTTTGACTGTGGTAACTCTGTCGCCTGTTGCGCTTCCCCACGACCCGCGTTGAATGCATGATGTGGGGGTCGTGTGTGGAATGACCGCAACATGCTTGCGTCATCCCACGGTGAATAGTAAAGAGGCGGCTTGCATCTTCCCTATAAAAGAGGGAAAACTGCAGGGCCGCTGCTCATTTACTCTCCCAGCCTTGGAACCGCCGTTCCATGTTTCCCACTACGCCCGCCCCTTTCGCCATGTACGCCGCATGCACGGCATGGGGTAGGTGACAGACGCACGGGATATGGGAAGACGCGCTATGGCTGATACTTATGCGCATTTGATTGGGCGGGGAGGGCGGTCGATGACCTCGCTCGACGCCAACTTAATGAGCCGGAGTTGAACGGGCTCTTCAGAGGTGTAGGGCCAGTCTTTAACCTTCCCCGCTTGGTATAAAAAGGGGAATCAGGAGGAGGAGGAGAGGCATCCTCTCGCGCCTTCCCTTCGCCTGCATTATCCATCCATTGCCGTGGCGAGATGGTGTGGCCGTGGCCGTTCTTCCGCAGAGGCGACCAGGTCTTGCTCCCGCCAGAGATTCGCGGCGGTCAAGGAAGAGCCATCTTCCCAAGGCGAAGGCCACGCTCGAGGTGGAGGTGCCGGATAGGGCCGCGGTCGGCGAGGCGGTTGAGGCAGAGGCGGGCGCGGCAGGGGGACACCCGCGTCATTGCCATCTCCATCAACATCTCTGCCACCGTCTCCTTCTGCTTCGTTGAGCGGCCATGTCAGGAACATGGCATTGGAGTTCATCCTACAACTGTGTGAGCCGCCGCGTAGCCACCTCCGCCTTCCTGAGGCGTTTGCGAGGGTGCTGGAGATCGACCAGGCACCGAGGTTGAGGCTCCACATGAAGGGGTGTTGCAATGGCGACATGTGGGTGAACGCAAGGTTCCCCGTCCCTCATGTGATGCTCCTTCGTCGGGGTTGGAAAACCTTCGCACATGCCCACTGCTTGATGAAGGGGCACGTTCTCTGCTTCAAGTTAGTGGAGAGCGACCTGCTCTCCATCAAGGTCTTCGGGCGCTCGGGACACAGGTTAGGGTGCTGCACGGAGAGCTCGGCCAATGACGAGAGCTCCTCCTCGAGAGATGACAATGATGAGGGGACCGGTGGGGAGGGCGACGGGGACGGGTCCGACTAGACGTCAGATGCCCCGTCCCTAGGCGACGCTGGTAGCAGCACCATCGGCACATGGCCTTCTCCCCGGCAGAGTGGTTTGCCGGGGAGGGGTAGCTCTTGGCGGCGGCTCCTTGAGCGAGCTCCTTGGACTTGTCGGGGCCGTTGCTTCTGGCGGCTGGTGCAGGAGAGCCGGAGAAGACGAAGAAGGCGGGTGGCGGGCCGTCAAGTCGGAGTATGATGGCACCGACGCCTTCGTCGCGAATTGGCGGCCCGCTGCCTCATCTTCCAGCTTCTTCCCCGGCACCATCATCACCAGTCTTCTTCTAGGCGGCCGCCGAGATGTTCTGTTGGTGTCTTTTGCTGCTCGTACCTCGCCTAGGCACTCCTTTTGCCCTCCTGCTTATCCTGATCCGCTTCCTGAGGAGAGGGGCAACAAAGGGATTATGGGCATCTTATCTTCTTTTTAGATCTTAAGCCCACGGGCACTTGTCGAATTTAGACCTTGTAACCCCTTGCTCATGTTTATGTTTCGTATGAATTGTACTTGTTTAACCAATGTATTAATGAAAAAGTGTGTTTGCCGGGTTCCTTTGTGCGTGAGTGAGGCCCACACTAAGAAGCGAGTCCTTGTTATTTCAAATAAACAATGTCGCCCAACAACAAACCTTGCCGTCCTCCTGCTTTATACCATGACCATGCCCACGCCCTTGGCGGGAGTTGGGGTAAAGTAGGATCGGGCCCTTCGCTTGTTTCCCTCCCACCGCAACTACAACCAGATTCCGGCCTGAAAGGGGCTTCAGGCATAGGAAAGAAGGAGCACAGTGGTATAGGAGTGATCGAAGTTTCGTACGTTCAAGTTTCATACGAAAACGCATAGCGGCGGAGAGAAAACTTATCTGAATTTGCAGCCCCCGGCAACCTTGGCTTGCCGGGGTCGGGGGTGTCAATCCGTCTCCTTTCCTCCAAACGGCTCTGCAGGAATGCCTGTACAGCTTGTGAACCAAGAACGGACTGTAATAGACAGAAAGACACGCACTCAACCTCTAAGCTAGGGGTTAGTGATGACCCACAAGTATAGGGATCTATCATAGTCCTTTCGATAAGTAAGAGTGTCGAACCCAACGAGGAGCAGAAGGAAATGATAAGCAGTTTTCAGCAAGGTGTTCTCTGCAAGTACTGAAATAAGTGGTAACATATAGTTTTGTGATAGGATAATTTGTAACGAGCAACAAGTAACAAAAGTAAATAAAGTGCAGCAAGGTGGCCCAATCCTTTTTGTAGCAAAGGACAAGCTGGACAAACTCTTATAATAGAAAAATCGCTCCGAGGACACATGGGAATATCGTCAAGCTAGTTTTCATCACGTTCATATGATTCGTGTTCGGTACTTTGATAATTTGATATGTGGGTGGACGGTGCTTGGGTGCTGTTCTTACTTGAACAAGCATCCCACTTATGATTAACCTCTATTGCAAGCATCCGCAACTACAACAAAAGTATTAAGGTAAACCTAACCATAGCATGAAACATATGGATCTAAATCAGCCCTTACGAAGCAACGCATAAACTAGGGTTTAAGCTTACATCACTCTAGCAACCCATCATCTACTTATTACTTCCCAATGCCTTCCTCTAGGCCCAAATAATGGTGAAGTGTTATGTAGTCGACGTTCACATAACACCACTAGAGGCTAGACAACATACATCTCATCAAAATATTGAACGAATACCAAATTCACATTACTACTAATAGCAAGACTTCTCCCATGTCCTTAGGAACAAACGTAACTACTCACAAAGCATATTCATATTCATAATCAGAGGGGTATTAATATGCATATAGGATCTGAACATATGATCTTCCACCAGATAAACCAACTAGCATCAGCTACAAGGAGTAATCAATACTACTAGCAACCTACTAGTACCAATCCCGGACTTGGAGACAAGAATTGGATACAAGAGATGAACTAGGGTTTTGAGAGGAAGATGGTGCTGGTGAAGATGTTGATGGACATTTCCCTCTCCCGATGAGAGGAGCGTTGGTTATGATGATGACGATGATTTCCCCCTCCCGGAGGGAAGTGTCCCCGGCAGAATAGCTCTGCCGGAGCCCTAGATTGGTTCCGCCAAGGTTCCGCCTCGTGGTGGCGGAGTTTCGTCCCGAAAGGTTGCTTCTGATTTTTTTCTCGACGAAAGACCTCATATAGTAGAATATGGGCATCGGAGGGCCACCAGGGGGCCCATGAGGTAGGGGGGCGCCCAGGGGGTAGGGAGCGCCCCCCACCCTCATGGACAGGGTGTGGGCCCCCTGGCCTTCATCTTTGGCGATGATTTTTTTATTATTTATTGTAAGATATTCCGTGGAGTTTCACGACTTTTGGAGTTGTGCAGAATAGGTCTCTAATATTTGCTCCTTTTCGATCCGAGAATTCCGTTGCGGCATTCTCCCTCCTTATGTAAACCTTGTAAAATAAGAGAGAATAGGCATAAGTATTGTGACATGACATGTAATAACAGCCCATAATGCAATAAATATCGATATAAAAGCATGATGCAAAATGGACGTATCAACTCCCCCAAGCTTAGACCTCGCTTGTCCTCAAGCGAAAGCCGATAACGATAAATATGTCCCCATGTTTAGAGGTAGATGTGTCGATAAAAATAAAATACGGACATGAAGGCATCATGATTATTCTCATAACAGCAACATATATAGGAAATGTCATATGATTTCTTATGTTCAAGTAATAATTCATTCACAATGCAGAGTACGAGTCATAAACTTTATTGAGAACCAACAAACTATAATCTCGATCCTTTGAAGCAATTGCAATTTATCATAACATCAGAAAGTGTCTATCTCAGAGCTTAATAGCAAGTCCACATACTCAACTATCATTTAGTCTTTCATAATTGCTAACACTCACGCGATACTTGTGGTTACGGAGTTTTAGTCGGACAGAAAGAAAGATAGGGGCTTATAGTTTCGCCTCCCAACCTTTTACCTCAAGGGTAATGTCAACAATAATAACTCATGCCCCGTACATCCAATTAGATATATCAATCAGGATCTTTCCAACACACTGTGCTTGCCAAAGGATAAAATATAAAAAGGAAAGGTGAGGATCACCATGACTCTTGCATAAGGTAGAGGATAATAAATAAAAGATAGGCCCTTCGCAGAGGGAAGCAGAGGTTGCCATGCGCTTTTATGGTTGGATGCACAAAATCTTAATGCGAAAGAACGTCACGTTATATTGCCGCGTGTGATAGGAACCTTTATTATGCAGGCCGTCGCTTTTAGTTCTTCCACATCACAAGATCGTATAACGCTTCATGTCTCCCACACCAATCAATCATACATATTTAGAGAGCAATTTTATTGCTTTGCACCGATGACAACTTACTTGAAGGATCTTACTCAATCCATAGGTAGATATGGTGGACTCTCATGGCAAAACTGGTTTAAGGGTTTTGGAAGCACAAGTAGTATCTCTACTTGGTGCCGAGAATTTGGCTAACATGAGGGGAAAGGCAAGCTCAACATGTTGGATGATCCATGACAACATACTTTATCTCAGATATAAGAAAACATAACCCATTACGTTGTCTTCCTTGTCCAACATCAACTCTTTAGCATGTCATATTTTAATGAGTGCTCACGATCATAAAAGATGTCAATAGTAGTATATCTATATGTGAAACCTCTCTTTCCTTATTACTTCCTATTAATTGCAATGATGACCAAAGCTATGTTTGCCAACTCCCAACAACTTTTAATCATCATACTCTTCTATGTGAAGTCATTACTCTCAATAAGATCAATATGAACTCTTTGTTTATTTTTATTCTTTTTCTCTTTTCTTTTATTCACTCAAGATCATGGCAAAACAATCAAGCCCTTGACTCAACACTAATCTTTATTATATAACTCACGGACTCGATTACATAGAGAGATCATAACGCAAAACTCAAAACTAGATCATGCCATAAACTTTATTCTACTAGATCAAGATACTACTAATAGGCTCGAACTAAGAAAAACGGTAAAGATAGGAGATGTGGTTGTGATAAGATACCGGGGCACCTCCCCCAAGCTTGGCAGTTGCCAAGGGGAGTGCCCATACCCATGTGTTTATCTCTCCTTCCTCAGAAGTGGTGGTGATGGGGTTGTTGATGAAGTAGGTTTTCCCTTCTCTTTCTCCAACTTGCGTCTGAGGGTGAAATTATCAATCCTCAACTTATCATTCTCGATCTCAAGCGTTATTATCCTTTTGCATAATGCCTCTTTGCTTTCTTTCTTGAAGCGAGGGGGAACTGGTTCATCTTCATCTTCCTCATCGGGGTACCATATATATGGATAGGTATCCTTGAATATGTTTTTATCTAAAGGCCGGTAAGAAACTGGGCAATCCTCCTCTGAATCTTGAAACGACATGTTGATCTAACCTGCAGTAGGACAACTTGAAACAAAAACAGAGGATATTTGCGTGATACGGGAGTCAAAACCTTCGGGAGAATATATAATGAATTTTTACCGACCAAAATACGTATCGTGCAAGAAAATGGAGTCCGGAAGGCACACGAGGTGCCCACGAGGTAGGTGGGCGCGCCCAGGGGGTAGGGCGCGCCCTCCACCCTCGTGGGGCCCTCGTGTCCTTCCCGGACTGCTACTTATTTTTCTATTTTTCTAAATATTCCAAAATGGAGAAATATTGCCTTAAAAACTATTTTGGAGTCAGTTTACTTACCGTACCACATACCTATTCCTTTTCAGAGTCTGAAATGTTTCGGAAAGTGTCCCTTATGTATTCCTCCGGGGTTCTGCTTTCAATAACATTGGTTTCAACATTTATAGGATTACCTGAGATATAATGTTTGATTCTTTGACCGTTTACCACCTTGGATTTGTGCCTTCAAAATTATTGATTTTTATGGCACCGAACGATAGACCTCCTCGATAATGTAAGGACCTTCCCATTTAGAGAGAAGTTTTCCTGCAAAAAATCTTAAGCGAGAGTTGTATAGCAATACATAATCACCTACATTAAACTCACGCTTTTGTATCCTTTTATCATGCCATCTTTTAACTTTTTCTTTGAACAACTTGGCATTTTCATAGGCTTGGGTTCTCCATTCATCAAGTGAGCTTATATCAAATATCCTCTTCTCACCGGCAAGATTGAAATCATAGTTGAGCTCTTTAATGGCCCAATATGCCTTATGTTCTAGTTCGAGAGGTAAGTGACATGCTTTTCCATAAACCATTTTATACGGAGACATGCCCATAGGATTTTTATATGCAGTTCTATAGGCCCATAATGCATCATAAAGTTTCTTGGACCAATTCTTTCTAGACCTATTAACAGTCTTTTGCAAAATTAATTTCAGGTCTCTATTACTCAATTCTACTTGACCACTAGACTACGGGTGATATGGCGATGCAATTCTACGATTAACATCATATTTAGCAAGAATCTTACGGAAAACACCATGAATAAAATGTGAACCACCATTAGTCATTAAATATCTAGGGACTCCAAACCTCAGAAAAATAACTTCTTTAAGCATTTTAATAGAGGTGTTATGATCAACACTACTAGTTGGAATAGCTTCTACCCACTTAGTAACGTAATCAACAAAGAACTAGAATATGTGTATATCCATTAGAGGCAGGAAAAGGTCCCATATAATCAAAGCCCCAAACGTCAAATGGTTCAATAACAAGTGAATAGTTCATAGGCATTTCTTGACGTCTACTAATATTACCGATTCTTTGACATTCATCACAAGATAAGACAAACTTACGGGCATCCTTGAAGAGAGTAGGCCAATAAAAACCGGATTGCAATACCTTATGTGCAGTTCTATCTCCCGCGTGGTGTCCTCCATAATCTTCGGAGTGACACTTGCGTAGGATCATTCTGTTCATGCTCAGGTACACAACGTCTAATAACACCATCTACTCCTTCTTTATAAAGATGTGGGTCATCCCAAAAGTAATGTCTAAAATCATAGAAAAACTTTTTCTTTTGCTGGAATGTGAAACTAGGGGGTATAAATTTAGCAACAATGTAATTAGCATAATCAGCATACCATGGAGTACTACGAGAAGTATTTATGACATTAAATTGCTCATCAGGAAAGCTATCATCAATAGGTAGTGGGTCATCAAGAACATTTTCTAACCTAGACAAGTTATGCGCAGAACGGGGTTCTTAGCTCCCTTTCTATCAACAATATGCAAATCAAATTCTTGTAGCAAGAGAAGCCATCTAATCAGTCTAGGTTTAGCATCTTTCTTTTCCATTAAATATTTAATAGCAACATGATCAGTGTGAATAGTTACTTTAGAATAAAAAATATAAGGTCTAAACTTATCACATGCAAATACAACTGCTAAAAATTCCTTTTCAGTAGTAGCATAGTTTCTTTGAGCATTGTCTAGAGTCTTACTAGCATAATGGATAACATTTAATTTCTTATCGACTCTTTGTCCTAGAACAGCACCTACAACATAATCACTAGCATCACACATAATTTCGAAGCGTAAATTCCAATCAGGTGGCTGAACAATAGGTGCATATATCAATCTATACCTACTATTAAAGGGAGATGATATTCTGTGTTTCGTCCCGCTTGGTTTGGACCGCTTCAATTAATTTTCACGTACATTATTTGGATTCGTTACTTGCCACCTTTTTTGGCCCAACGAAGGAAGCCCACCTGACGGCGCATTGTGGCCCACGTCCAGAGAGCTGACAAAAAATAAAATAGGCGATGGCAGGAATCTCATAATCCGCCAATCGGCCACACACACTTTGTCCAACTGACCCAGCTAGAGATATGCGAGATTTTTTTTCTCCCATTGCAACGCACAGACCGTTCTTCTATTTTGAAAACGTGTGTACGTCGAGGTGGTTATTTTCAGATCGCGCCACCATATTGGGCCACGAGGCCACCAGGTGGTCTTCCAACTGATTTTCCTTATGGGTGCGCAGACCCCCTAAAAAAACTAACGACCAGACATTAGTCCATTATTATGGGAGGAGAAGAGAGAGACCATGGGATTGTACGTTTCCTAATTATGAGAGGGCTCCTGATTAAAATATGCGGGAACATATTCGGGATTAAGGTGATGTTTGCTGTCAACTAATTAAGCTTAAATGCATGCATTCAGTTATGGCTACGCCATGGAACGGAAAATGCAAAAGCGATTAATTTCCAGATCCACAAACTGTTGATGATGAATAAAATTTAGAAGTTTAACAAATATTGAAGAAAAAACGAGGTTCTAGAGTACATATTCATTTTTTTGGAAAATAAAAGCTTTATTACCTCAACGCCGGCCACATTATATGTTTTGTACTATAGAAAAAATCCTCAATTTTTTTCTATTATATCATCGGGAGAATGTAGGCTCTTTGTTCAACGATCATAATCTTATCGAGCATGAACGGCGCTTGACGACCAAGTTCCTTCACCCGGTCAATCTTGGTTGATGCCAACTGATGTTTACTCCATAGCGAAGCATAACTCGCAAGGGTAACACTCAGCGTCTAGCTCGATGATATTGGGTTTTTAGTCATAAATTGTCACTTGCCCAGACTCAATTCGATGGCAGGTGGGTCATGTTGTGTACCAACTAATTGTTTTTGGATTGACTATGTTCGCACACATTGTGATCATGCAAACACTACAGCCAATGTAGGCAAGACAGGAAAAATGATAAGCGGCAACACGGGTGAGGTGTCGTGTTGACGTAGGGGGCATGGACCTTTGAAAGTAAGGGTTAGCTGAGTTGATATTTTTTTCCACCCGTTGCAACACACGGGCATGTTTGCTAGGGCTTTCTTAAGTATTTCAAATGCTTCTACACAATCATCATCAAAGACAAATGGTATATCTTTTTGTAATAAATTAGCCAGAGGCCAAGAAATTTTTGAGAAGTCCTTAATGAACCTCCTATAAAATCCGGCGTGACCAAGGAAACTTCTTATACCTTTGATGTGCTTGGGACATGGCATATTTTCAATAGCATCAACCTTGGCTTTATCAACTTCAATACCTCTTTCAGAAACTTTATGCCCGAAGACAATACCTTCATTAACCATAAAGTGGCACTTTTCCCAATTCGAGACAAGATTAGTTACTTCACATCTCTGAAAAATTCGATCAAGATTGCTCAAGCAATCATCAAAAGAGGATCCATAGACGGAGAAGTCATCCATGAAAACCTCACAAATCTTTTCATAAAAGTCAGAGAATATAGCCATCATGCATCTTTGAAAGGTAGCAGGTGCATTACATAAACCAAAAGGCATACATCTATAAGCAAAAGTACCAAAAGGGCATGTAAAAGTAGTCTTTGATTGATCCTTAGCAGACACAGGTATTTGAGAGAAACCAGAATAACCATCTAGGAAGCAATAATGTGTATGTTTGCATAATCTTTCTTGCATTTGATCAATAAAAGGTACGGGGTAATGATCTTTCTTAGTAGCTTTATTTAATTTGCGGAAATCAATTGCCATCCTATAACCTGTAATAATTCTTTGCGGGATCAATTCATCTTTATCTTTAGGAACAACAATAACACCTCCCTTCTTAGGGACAAAATGAACATGACTTACCCACTGACTATCAGCAACAGGATAAATTATACCTGCCTCCAGAAGCTTTAGTATTTCTTTTCTTACCACTTCTTTCATCTTGGGATTAAGCCTTCATTGATGATCATGAACCGGTTTGGCATCTTCTTCCAAATTTATTTTATGTTGACATAGAGTGGGACTAATGCCCTTAAGATCATCAAGAGTATATCCAATAGCAGCACGGTGCTTCTTCAGAGTTTTCAATAATCTATCTTCTTCATGCTTTGAAAGGTTAGCACTAATAATAACAGGATATATTTTCTTTTCATCAAGATAAGCATATTTAAGATTATTAGGCAATGGTTTAAGCTCAAACACGGGATCACCCTTGGGTGGAGGAGGATCCCCTAGGATTTCAACAGACAAATTGTGTTTTAGAATAGGTTCCTGTTTAAAGAATACTTCATCTATTTCCCTTCTTTCATTCATAAACATATCATTTTCATGGTCTAGCAAATAATGTTCTAGAGGATCACTAGGAGGTCCGGCAATAGAAGCAAGACCAATAATTTCATCCTTACTAGGCAATTCTTCTTCGCGGTGTTGTTTACTAAATTTAGAGAAATTAAACTCATGAATCATATCATCCAAGCCAATAGTAACAACATTCTTTTTGCAGTCTATCTTAGCATTGACAGTATTCAAGAAGGGTCTACCAAATATAATGGGACAAAAGCTATCTTATGGGGAACCAAGAACAAGAAAATCAGCAGGATATTTAGTTTTCCCACACAAGACTTCAACATCTCTAACAATTCCCACTGGCGATATGGTATCTCTATTGGCAAGGTTAATTGTAACATCAATATCTTCTATCTCAGCGGGTGCAATTTCATGCTTAATTTCTTCATACAAGGTAATAGGTATAACACTAGCACTAGCACTAGCACCCATATCACATAAGCCATGATAACAATGATCTCCTATTTTAACAGAAATAACAGGCACGCCTACCACAGGTCTATGTTTATCTTTAGCGCGAGGTTTAGTAATTCTAGCAGATTCACCGTGGAATTGAATAACATGCCCATCAATATTATCAGATAAGAGATCTTTAACAATAGCAATATTAGGTTCTACTTTGACTTGCTCAGGAGGTGTATAAGTTCTAATATTACTTTTACGAACAACAGTTGAAGCTTTAGCATGATCCTTCATTCTAACAGGAAAAGGTGGTTTCTCAACATAAGAGGAAGGAACAATAGGATCATTATAAGTGATAGTCTTTTCTTCAACTTTAATAGGTGCAGCTACTTTCACTTCTATGGGAGGATGATATTTAAACCACTTCTCCTTGGTGAGATCAACATAAGTAGCAAAAGATTCACAGAAAGAAGCTACTATTTCGGAGTCAAGTCCATATTTAGTGCTAAACTTACGGAAAATATCGGTATCCATAAAAGATTTAACACAATCAAACTTAGGTGTCATACCTGACTCCTTACCTTCGTCGAGGTCCCAATCTTCAAAGTTGTGTTTAATTATATCCAATAAATTCCATCTGAATTCAATAGTCTTCATCATAAAAGAGCCAGCACAAAAAGTATCGAGCATGGTGCGATTGTTTTTAGAAAGCCGAGCATAAAGATTTTGAATAATTGTTTCTCTTGGGAGCTCATGATTGGGGAATGAATACATCATTGATTTAAGCCTCCCCTAAGCTTGAGTGATGCTTTCTCCTTCGCAAGGCCAAAAATTATATATATAATTGCGATCACGATGAATAAGATGCATAGGATAATAATTTTGATGAAATTCCAATTTCAGTCTTTTATAGTTCCATGATCTCGTATCATCACATAGCCTATACCATGTCAATGCATCTCCCTTCAAAGATAAAGGGAAGACCTTCTTCTTAACAACACCATCGGGTATACCTGCAAGCTTAAATAGTCCACAAACTTCATCCACATATATTAGGTGCTCATTAGGATGCTTTGTTACATCTCCTACAAAAGGATTAGCTAGCAATTTTTCCATCATACCCGAAGGAAATTCAAAGGGAATATTTTCATATTTATTTTCAGTAGGTTCATTAGGTTGACGAGCAACTCTTTGCTCTACTGGTCAGGGTGAACATACCCCGAACAAGCCCCTCAAAGGATTACTTTCCATAGTAACAAGTGACAGTAAATTTCAGCACACTATATAAATTTTTCCTTACCAAATTCCACCTACCAAAGGCGCTTCACTACCCGGCAACGGCGCCAGAAAAGAGTCTTGATGACCCACAAGTATAGGGGATCTATCATAGTCCTTCCGATAAGTAAGAGTGTCAAACCCAACGAGGAGCAGAAGGAAATGATAAGCGGTTTTCAGCAAGGTATTCTCTGCAGAAATCTTGAAATAATTGGTAACAGATAGTTTTGTGATAGGATAATTTGTAAAGAGCAACAAGTAACAAAAGTAAATAAAGTGCAGCAAGGTGGCCCAATCCTTTTTGTAGCAAAGGACAAGCCTGTACAAACTCTTATAATACGAAAAGCACTCCCGAGGACACATGGGAATATCGTCAAGCTAGTTTTCATCACGTTCATATGATTCGCGTTCGGTACTTTGATAATTTGATATGTGGGTGGACCTGTGCTTGGGTGTTGTTCTTACTTGAACAAGCATCCCACTTATGATTAACCTCTATTGCAAGCATCCACAACTACAACAAAAGTATTAAGGTAAGCCTAACCATAGCATGAAACATATGGATACAAATCAGCCCCTTACAAAGCAACGCATAAACTAGGGTTTAAGCTTCTGTCACTCTAGCAACCCATCATCTACTTATTACTTCCCAATGCCTTCCTCTAGGCCAAAATAATGGTGAAGTGTTATGTAGTCGACGTTCACATAACACCACTAGAGGCTAGACAACATACATCTCATCAAAATATCGAACGAATACCAAATTCACATGACTACTAATAGCAAGACTTCTCCCATGTCCTCAGGAACAAACGTAACTACTCACAAAGCATGTTCATATTCATAATCAGAGGGGTATTAATATGCATATAGGATTTGAACATATGATCTTCCACCAAATAAACCAACTAGCATCAACTACAAGGAGTAATCAACACTACTAGCAACCTACAAGTACCAATTCCGGACTTGGAGACAAGAATTGGATACAAGAGATGAACTAGGGTTTTGAGAGGAGATGGTGCTGGTGAAGATGTTGATGGAGATTGCCCTCTCCCGATGAGAGGAGCGCTGATGATGATGATGACGATGATTTCCCCCTCCCGGAGGGAAGTGTCCCCGTGAGCAGCTCTGCGGAGCCCTAGATTGGTTCCGCCAAGGTTCCGCCTCGTGGAGGCGGAGTTTAAATCGAAAGGTTGCTTCTGATTTTTTTTCTCGACGAAAGACCTCATATAGCAGAAGATGGGCATCGGAGGGCCACCAGGGGGCCCACAAGGTAGGGGGGCGCGCCCAGTGGGGTAGGGCGCGCCCCCCACCCTCGTGGACAGGGTGTGGGCCCCCTGGCCTTCATCTTTCCCGAGGATTTTTTATTATTTATTGTAAGATATTCCGTGGAGTTTCAGGACTTTGGAGTTGTACAGAATAGGTCTCTAATATTTGCTCCTTTTCCAGCCTAGAATTCCAGCTACCGGCATTCTTCCTCCTTATGTAAACCTTGTAAAATAAGAGAATAGGCATAAGTATTGTGACATGACGTCTAATAACAGCCCATAATGCAATAAATATCGATATAAAAGCATGATGCAAAATGGACGTATCAGTTAGCTGCCGCCAAGCACTATCGACTCGAACAGAGAGAGAGAGAGAGAGAGAGAGAGAGAGAGAGAGTCAACCTAGCATGCATGGTAATTTGTAGGGCGACATAGCTTCATTTATTTATCTGTTGCTCAAGTTCTACGCCTGGCTTTGTACAAAGGGTTACATTCCTTGCCGGCAAGGCTTGTAAAAAAATGGTCTGCCGGGAGGCCCGGCAACCGCACCTTATGGGTAAACTTGCGAAGATGTTCGATGTTCTAGGAGTTGCTCACTGGAATCCCATCTTTGGTCTCCAGGCAGACTGCGCTGGGCTTGGTGACTCGTGTTACCCGATAAGGGCCTTCCCAGTTTGGCGTCAACTAGTTGGAATTCTTGGCAGATTGAACTTGCCGAAGAACAAGGTCGCCTTCCATAAGGCCTCCAGCATGAACCTTGTGGCTATGATAGCGGTGCAAGGCTTGCTGGTAGCGAGCGGCTCGCACAACAGCCTGAAGACGATCTTCCTCAAGGAGCGTCGCATCATCTTGACAAAATTGCTCTTGCTCAAGCTCATCACAAGCAAGCACTCGAGGTGACCCGTATACGAGTTTCGTGGGGAGAACCGTCTCTACCCCATATACCAGGGCAAAGGGTGTCTGGCCGGTGGCTCGATTTGGTGTTGTTCTAATCGACCAAAGAACCGTCAGCAACTCGTCAATCCAGCGCCTTCCGCACTTGTGTAAATTGTCAAAGGTACTTGTCTTGAGGCCTCACAACACTTTTGCATTTTCCCTCTCGGCCTGGCCGTTACTTCTGGGATGAGCAACAGAAGCAAAACAAACCTTGCCACCGAGGTCTTGGATGTATTGCATGAAGGTGTGGCTCGTGAACTGCGTGCCGTTATCGAGGATGACCCTATTGGGCACCCCAAAACGGCAGTCTAGCCCCTTGAAGAACTTGACGGCCGACTGTGATGTCACCTTTCTCATCGGCCCCACTTCCGGCCACTTTGTGAACTTGTCGATTACAACGTACAAGTACTCAAAGCCCCCGACAACACGGGGAAAGGGGCCTAGTATGTCGACCCCCAGACGAAAATGGCTAGGAAAGAGGGATTGTCTGAAGAGCTTGAGCTGGTTGATGAACCTTCTTTGAATGGAACTGGCACGCTTAACACTTGGTTACTAGTGTAGTTGCATCCTGGAGAACGGTGGGCTAGAAGAAACCTTGCCTGAACGCTTTGCCGGCAAGGGCTCTTGACCCTATGTGGGAGCCACACATACCTCCATGTATCTCTGCCAACAGCTCCAGTCTGTCCTCCCGAGGAATGCACTTCAATTTCACGCCGTTCGGCCTTCTTCTGTATAGGGCATCATCCACAAACTGGTACATGCTGGATCGATGGGATACCTTCTCTGCTTCTTCCTATTCCTCAGGGAGTTCCTGTCGGCGTTCTGGGAACGGGGGTCCCCAGACTTGCCTGCCTGCGGCGTGGCTCAAAGGGGGGCCCATCACGGCCCATCTTCATCAACACAAGCTCAAGACCCTCGCGAGGGGCCAAGCCTCGCGGGGCGGACAATAGGGAGCTTCCTCAAGCACGGCCTCATCAGGCTGGCTCGCGAGGAGGTGGAGAGATCAAGGCGGGGTACCTCACGAGGTGCCCATGACGCGAGCCATGACGACCAAGGGCGCCAGGCGGGCACCAGCCAGCAGTGTCCTCCTTTCCTCTTTGGTGCAAAGGGAGCAAGCGCAGGCAAGAGCATCAAGCAAAGGCATCTATTTCGGTGCAACAAGACCAAGACCAGCCCAACGGCTGGAGGGGAGTCATTGTGGAGCCTGTGCAAGGCCACCACCGTGAGCCTTTGACAGGTGAGGACCAACTTTAGTCAGGATAAGTGTACCATATGTTCCCCTTCAAAATGGCCAATTGTTGGCGCCCTTCTCGCTCAATATTTGGGAAGAGGCCCAGGGCCTTTGCCTATAAATAGGACTTGCCTCCCACAGGGTAGAGGCATCTTGGATCCAGGGTCCGGAATCCAGAGAGAGAGAGTGACTGAACTCCTCCAAGCAGTTCATCGCCCAGCCAAGAACAGACCCTCGCGAGGCTGATCTTCCTTGTATTGTTCATCACCATCAGCCCAAGAGGCAATCGACCACACCACAAACTAGAGTAGGGTATTACACCACAATGGTGGCCCGAACTAGTATAAACCTTGTGTCTCTTGTGTTGTTCCTTTCGTAGTTTAGATCCTAGCGAGGCGGCGGGGTGCAGGTAGGTAGAAGGCGAGATCTCCGCGTGCACCCCAGTGTTCGAACCTCAAGGGTCTGCCGGAACCCGAAATCCGACATTTGGCGCACCAGGTAGGGGTGTGCCGGAGTTTTCCCTTCCGCCGCCGCCGTGACCCGCCTCGCGATGGGCAGCGCCTACTCCGGCCGCCCGGCGTCGGTAGCGAGGGGCGAGGGGCTCGAGCCTGGGCCTTGCAACGGGTGCGGTGGCCGGACAAGTTGAAGCCAACGACGCCGCTGTGCTACAACGGCGCGACCGATCCGCTGGCCTTCCTGCTGGCGTACGAGGAGGCCGTCCTCGAAGCTGGAGGTGACGACAAGGTCATGGCCAATTGGCTTCCCATGGCCCTCACCGGCGCTCCGCGCGCATGGCTGCTCCACCTGCCGGCAGCCTCCGTGGCCTCTTGTGAAGAGCTGCGCGGCCTCTTCCTCACCCACCATGCTGCACCGGCACCCCCGGTTGTCGCGGCCCTCCTGGGCGGCTCGCAGGCGCCGCCTTCAAGTCACCACGTCAAGCCATTCGTCCGCCGGGTCGGCGCCGCCTCCTGTGGCGGGGAGACCTCGACCGGCCCGGCGCCCAAGGCCAGTCTGACCTTCAGCTCGGTGGACCACCCCTCCAACTCAGCCTGCTCGGATGCGCTCCCCATGCTGTGCACCCCCATCATCTGCCAGGTGGCCATCACCAGGACTCTCATCGACGGCGGTGCGGGCCTCAACGTGCTCTCAGTTGAGGCCTTCAACCTCCTCTGCATACCCCGAGAGCGGCTGCAGCCCAGCCGGCCCTTCTCGGGCGTCGAAGCGGTCATCCAGCTCCTTGGGACAGATCCGGCTCCCGGTAACTTTCGGCACCTACGACAACTTCCGCACGGAGCGGGTCGATTTCTACATCGCCCCCATCGGCCTCCCCTACAACGCCATCTTCGGCTACCCAGCACAGGCCCAATTCATGGCCGCGACTCACCCGGCGTACAACCTCATGAAGATGCCCGGAGCAATGGTGTCCTCACCGTGCCGGGACGCCGGAGATGCGGCTGCGAGTGCTCAAGCTTCGCCTTCAGGGGCCAGTGGCGCCAAAGCACGGCCGACGCGGAGACCCCTGAGCCCAAGGGGGCTGCACCAACCAAGAAGAAACAGTTGTTCACCCAAGACAAGGCAGAGACCAAGCAAATACCCGTCGACGAGGACGGGTCCACTGACGCCACTTTCATCATAGGCGCCAACCTCGAGCCCGAGCAGGAGGAGGCCCTGGTCAAGTTCCTGCGCGCAAACAAGAAGGTATTCGCCTGGGAGCCTGATCAGTTGGCGGGGATCCCTAGGGGCGTAATCGAGCATCACCTCCATGTTTGCCCCAACGTACGCCCCGTGAAGCAGAAAGCAAGGCGCCAGTCCACTGAAAAGCAAGCCTTCATCATCCAGGAGACCCGCAAACTAGAAGCCGCTGGGGTCATTCGCGAGGTCCGATATCCGGATTGGTTGGCCAACCACAGCCGTTGTGCCGAAGAAGGGAGGAAAGGAGTGCATGTGTGTCGACTTCACCAACCTCAACAAGGCATGCCCGCAAGATCCGTTCCCGCTCCCCCGCATCGACCAGATCGTCGATTCCACCGCGGAGTGCGACCTGTTATGCTTTTTGGATGCCTTCTCCGGGTATCACCAGATCAAGATGGCGGTAGAAGACGTCGAAAAGACGGCCTTCGACCCGTGTGGGGTGTCTTGCTACGTGCATGCCATTCGGGCTGCGCAACGCAGGGGCGACCTTCCAGCGGCTGATGCACATCACCTTGGGTCAGCAGCTCAGGAAGAATGTTGAGGCTTACGTCGATGACATTGTGGTGGAATCTCGGGAGGCCAGAACCCTGATACAAGACCTGGAGGAAACCTTTGCGAGCCTCAACGCAGTGAACCTACGGCTCAACCCGGAGAAGTGTGTGTTTGGAGTCCCCTCGGGTAAGCTCTTGGGCTTCCTCGTATCCCACCGAGGCATCGAGGCTAACCCGAAAAAGGTCAAGGCGGTCGAGGACATGAGCCCTCCAAAGACCCTCCGGGAAATACAGAAGCTCACTGGGCGCGTGACTGCGCTAGGGCGCTTCATCTCCAAGTTGGGGGAACAAGCGCTGCCCTTCTTCCAGCTAATGAAGAAAAAGGGACCCTTTGAATGGACTGAAGAGGCCGACAAGGCGTTTCAAGATCTCAAGAGGTACCTAACCAACCCTCCAGTCATGGTGGCCCCACGCCCGCAGGAACCCCTGGTGGTCTACCTCGCCGCCACTCCCTACTCCGCCAGCGCAGCCCTGGTGGTGGTTAGGGAAGAGCGTCAAACCAAAACCACAACGGCAGCCCGGGTTAAGGCAAAGCAGGGACAAGGAAGACCCACAGAAACCACTGCCACGGCTGAGAAAGATCAGCCGCCGCAGGGGAGCGCACTGGGAACGGAAGAGGTCCCTCCCCCAGACTACCAGCCTCTGGAGGCTCCATCACCTCAGAAGGGCGCCGTCGGCACTGGCGCTCCAAACCTCGTTGAGCACCCAGTGTACTTCGTCAGCATGGTGTTGCGAGACACAAGGGCACGGTACCCCATGCCTCAGAAACTCCTCCTCACGCTACTGGTGGCCTCGCGCAAGCTGCGGCACTACTTTCAGGGTCACCCCATCAAGGTCGTCTCAGCATACCCCTTGGAAAGGGTGCTTAGGAGCCCTAACTCAGCCGGAAGGGTCGCTGAGTGGAACATTAAACTGCAAGCGTTTCAGCTCGAATTCAGCACGACCAGAGTCATCAAGGGGGACGCATTAGCGGATTTCGTGGCAGAATGGACGGAGCCACCGGGCCTCAAGGCCGACGAGGATTGGTCCCTCTCCCCGGGAAGCGAAGCGCTAGAAGGCTGGGTCATGTACTTCGATGGGGCATTCTCTAGGCATGGCGCTGGGGCTGGGGCGGTGCTCATATCTCCCAGTCAGAACAAGCTCTACTACGCTGTGCAGCTCTGTTTCCAGCAAGGTGAAAAGGTCTCCAACAACATAGCGGAGTATGAAGGTCTAATAGCGGGCTTGAAGGCCGCAGCTGCCCTAGGGGTGAAGCGCCTTACCATCAAGGGCGATTCGCAGCTCCTCGTCAATTTCTCCAACAAGGTGTACGAGCCAAAAGATGAGCACATGGAAGCCTACATTGCGGAGGTCCGCAGGATGGAGAAGCAGTTCTGGGGGTTGGAGTTACAACTGTTGGGGAACGTAGCAGAAATTCAAAATTTTCCTACGCGTCACCAAGATCTATCTATGGAGAAACTAGCAACGAGGGAAGGAGAGTGCATCTACATACCCTTGTAGATCGCTAAGCGGAAGCGTTCAAGAGAACGGGGTTGAAGGAGTCGTACTCGTCGTGATCCAAATCACCGGAGATCCGAGTGCCGAACGGACGGCACCTCCGCTGTTCAACACACGTACAGCCCGGTGGCGTCTCCCACGCCTTGATCCAGCAAGGAGAGAGGGAGAGGTTGAGGAAGACTCCATCCAGCAGCAGCACAACGGCATGGTGGTGATGGAGGAGCGTGGCAATCTGCAGGGGCTTCGCCAAGCACCTCACGGGAGAGGAGGAGGTGTCACGGGAGGGAGGGAGGCGCCAGGGCTCGGTGTGGATGCCTCCCTCCCTCCACTATATATAGGGGCAAGGGAGAGGGGGAGGCGCAGCCTTGCCCCTTCCTCCAAGGAAGGGGTGCGGCCAAGAGGGGAGGAGTCCATCCTCCCAAGGCACCTCGGAGGTGCCTTCCCCTTGAGGACTCTTCCTCCCCAAGTTTCCTTGGCGCATGGGCCTCTTGGGGCTGGTGCCCTTGGCCCATATAGGCCAAGGCGCACCCCTACAGCCCATGTGGCCCCCGGCAGGTGGACCCCGGTGGACCCACGGACCCCTTTCGGCACTCCCGTTACAAGACCGATAAAGTGCGAAACTTTTCCGGCTACCTAAATAGGACTTCCCATATATTAATATTTTCCTACGTACCATTCCTGAACTCCTCGTTACGTTCTGGATGTCATCCGTTTCTCCGAACAACATTCGGTATCCACATACAAACTTCCTTTATAACCCTAAGCGTCATCAAACCTTAAGTGTGTAGACCCTCACGGGTTCGGGAGACATGTAGACATGACCGAGACGTTCTCCGGTCAATAACCAACAGCGGGATCTGGATACCCATGTTGGCTCCCACATGTTCCACGATGATCTCATCGGATGAACCACGATGTCAAGGACTCAATCGATCCGTATACAATTCCCTTTGTCTAGCGGTATTGTACTTGCCGAGATTCGATCGTCGGTATACCGATACCTTGTTCAATCTCGTTACCGGCAAGTCTCTTTACTCGTTCCGTAACACATCATCCCGTGATCAACCCCTTGGTCACATTGTGCACATTATGATGATGTCCTACCGAGTGGGCCCAGAGATACCTCTCCGTTTACACGGAGTGACAAATCGATCTCGATTCGTGCCAACCCAACAGACACTTTCGGAGATACCTGTAGTGCACCTTTATAGTCACCCGATTACGTTGCCAGGACGTTTGGTACACCCAAAGCATTCCTACGGTATCCGGGAGTTGCACAATCTCATGGTCTAAGGAAAAGATACTTGACATTAGAAAAGCTTTAGCATACGAACTACGCATCTTTGTGCTAGGCTTAGGATTGGGTCTTGTCCATCACATCATTCTCCTAATGATGTGATCCCGTCATCAATGACATCCAATGTCCATGGTTAGGAAACCGTAACCATCTATTGATCAACGAGCTAGCCAATAGAGGCTTGCTAGGGACATGGTGTTGTCTATGTATCCACACATGTATTTGAGTTTCCTATCAATACAATTATAGCATGGATAATAAACGATTATCATGAACAAGGAAATATAATAATAATAACTAATTTATTATTGCCTCTAGGGCATATTTCCAACAGTCTCCCACTTGCACTAGAGTCAATAATCTAGTTCACATCGTCATGTGATTAACACCGATAGGTCATATCGCCATGTGACCAACACCCAAAGAGTTTACTAGTGTACGTAAACTAGTTCACATCATCATGTGATTTAGACTCAATGAGTTCGAGGTTTGATCATGTTTTGCTTGTGAGAGAGGTTTTAGTCAGCGGGTTTTAGTTAACGGTGCGAACCTTTCAGATCCGTGTGTACTTCGCAATTCTCTATGTCATATTGTAAATGCTGCTTCCACGCTCCACTTGGATCTATTCTAAATGGTTGCTCCACTATACGTATCCGGTTTGCTACTCAGAGTCACTCGGATAGGTGTTAAAGCTTGCATCAGCGTAACCCTTTATGCCGAACTCTTTATCACCTCCATAATCGAGAAACATGTCCTTATTTATGCCAAGGACAATTTTGATCATTGTCCAATGATCCATTCCTGGATCATTCTTGTACCCCTATAGTGACTCATGGCAAGGCACACTTCGGTGCGGTACACAAAGATAGCATACTATAGGGCCTACGTCTGGAAGCATAGGGACGACATTCCTCCTTTCTCTCTTTTTTCTGCCGTGGTCGAGCTTTAAGTCTTAACTTCATACCTTACATCTCGTGCAAGAACTCCTTCTTTGGTGATCCATCTTGAACACCTTCAAGATCATGTCAAGGTATGTGCTCATTTGAAAGTATTATTAAACATTTTGATCTATCTTATAGATCTTGATGCTTATTGTTCAAGTAGCCTAATCCAGGTTTTCTATTGAAAAACATCTTTCAAATAACCCTATATGCTTTCCAGAATTCTACATCATTTCGATCATCAATATGTCAACAACATATACTCATCGGAAATTCTATAGTGCTCCTACTCACTTCTTTGGAAATACAAGTTTCTCATAAACTTTGTATAAACCCAAAATCTTTGATCATCTCATCAAAGCGCACATTCCAACTCCGAGATGCTTACTCCGGTCCTTAGAAAGGATCGCTGGAGCTAGCATACCTTTTAGCATCCTTAGGATCGACAAAACTTTTCTCGATTGTATCACATACAACCTTTCCTTACGTAAACCGATAAGTAAACTCGTTTTGACATCCATCTGCCAGATTTCATAAATGCAGCTTATGCTAACATGATTCCGACGGACTTAAGCATCGCTACGGATGAGAAAATCTCATCGTAGTCAACTCCTTGAACTTGTGAAAAACTCTTCGCCACAAGTCGAGCTTCATAGACGGTGATATTACCGTCCACATCCGTCTTCTTCTTAAAGATCCATTTATTTCAATGGCTTTGTTCTGATATATGGATACTATCTCGGATTTCATGGCCTCTAACCATTTGTCGGAATATGGGCCCACCATCGCTTCTCCATAGCTCGTAGGTTCATTGTTGTCTAGCAACATGACCTTCAAGACAGGATCACCGTACCACTCAAGCAAAGACGCATCCTTGTCACCCTACGAGGTACGGTAGTGACTTGATCCAAAACTTCATGATAACTATCATAAGCTTCGACTTCAATTGGTGTAGGTGCCACCGGAACAACTTCATGTGCCCTGCTGCACACTAGTTGAAGTGATGGTTCAATAACCTCATCAAGTCTCCACCATCCTCCCATTCAACTTTTCGAGACGAACTTTTCCTCGAGAAAGGACCCGATTCAAGAAACAATCCCTATTGCTTCGGATCTGAATTAGGAGGTATACCCAACTGTTTTGGGTGTCCTATGAAGATGCATTTGTCCGCTTTGGGTTCGAGCTTATCAACCTGAAACTTTTCCACATAAGCGCCGCAGCCCCAAACTTTCAAGAAATGACAACTTATGTTTCTCCAAGCGGTGTCGTCTCAACGGAATTACGTGGTGCCCTATTAAAGTGAGTGCGGTTGTCTCTAATGCCTAACCCATGAACGATAGTGGTAATTCGATAAGAGACATCATGGTACGCACCATATCCAATAAGGTGCAACTATGATGTTCGGACACACCATCACACTATGGTGTTCCATGCGGTATTGATTGTGAAACAATTTGCACAATGTCTTAATTGTGTGCCAAAACTCGTAACTCAGATATTCATCTCTATGATCATATCATAGACATTCTATCCTCTCGTCACGAAGATCTTAAACTTCATTCTGAAATTACTTGAACCATTCAATAATTCAGATTTGTGTTTCATCAAGTAAATATGCTCAACATCTACTCGAATCATCTGTGAAGTCAGAACATAACGATATTCACTTTGCATGCCTCAAAGCACTCATTGGACTGCACATATCAAAATGTGTTGCTTCCAACAAGTTGCTATCTTGTTCCATCTTCTTTGAAACCGAGGCTTTTCGGTCATCTTGCCCATGTGGTATGTTTTGCATATCTCAAGTGATTCAAAATCAAGTGAGTCCAAACGATCCATCCGCATGGAGTTTCTTCATGCGTATACACCAATAGACATGGTTCGCATGTCTCAAACGTTCAAACGAGTGAGTCCAAAGATCCATCAACATGGAGCTTCTTCATGCGTTTTATACCAATATGACTCAAATGGCAGTGCCACAAGCAGGTGGTACTATCATTACTATCTTATATCTTTTGGCATGAAAATGTGTATCACTACGATCGAGGTTCATAACAATTTTAGGCTTAACTCCAATCTCGATGGTAGAGGGAGCGTGCGATGCTTGATCACATCAACCTTGGAAATACTTCCAACACATATCGTCGGCTCACCTTTAGCTAGTATCCGTTTATTCCGTAGCTTTTATTTCGAGCTACTAACACTTAGCAACCGAACCGGTATCTAATACCCTGGTGCTACTAGGAGTACTAGTAAAGTACACATTAACATAATGTATATCAAATATACTTCTATCGACCTTGCCGACCTTCTCATCTACCAAGTATCTAGGGTGGTTCCGCTCGATGGTTGTTCCCCTTATTACGAAGCACTTAGTCTCGGGTTTGGGTTCAACCTTGGGTTTCTTCACCGGAGCAACAAGCTGATTTGCCGTTTCATGAAGTGTCCCTTCTTGCCCTTGCCCTTCTTGAAACTAGTGGTTTCACCAACCATCAACAATTGATGCTCCTTCTTGATTTTTTACTTTCGCGATGTCAAACAACGCGAATACCTCAAGGATCATCATCTCTATCCTTGATATGTTATAGTTCATCACGAAGCTCTAGCAGCTTGGTGGCAATGACTTTGGAGAAACATCACTATCTCATCCGGAAGATCAACTCCCACTCGATTCAAGTGATTGTTGTACTCGGACAATCTGAGCACAAGCTCAATGATTGAGCTTTTCTCCCTTAGTTTGCAGGCTAAGAAAAACCGTCGGAGGTCTCATACCTCTTGACGTGGGCACGAGCCTGAAATCCCAATTTCAGCCCTCGAAACATCTCATATGTTCCGCGATGTTTCGAAAACGTCTTTGGTGCCTCTACTCTAAACCGTTCAACTGAACTATCACGTAGTTATCAAGCGTGTATGTCCGATGTTCGCAACATCCACAGACGACGTTTGGGGTTCAAAGACACTGAAGCGGTGCATTAAGGACATAAGCTATTCTTTGTCCGCATAATCGCTACTGTCAACTTTCAACTATATTTTCTCTAGGAACATATCTAAACAGTGGAACTAAAGTGCAAGCTTACGACATAATTTGCAAAAGGTCTTTTGACTATGTTCAAGATAATTAAGTTCATCTTATGAACTCCCACTCAGATAGACATCCCTACGGTCATCTAAGTGATTACATGATCCGAGTCAACTAGGCCGTGTCCGATCATCACGTGAGACGGACTAGTCGACTCGGTGAACATCTTCATGTTGATCGTATCTACTATCGACTCATGCTCGACCTTTTCGGTCTCTGTGTTCCCGAGGCCATGTCTGTACATGCTAGGCTCGTCAAGTTAACCCCAAGTGTTTTTCTGTGTAAATCTGTCTTACACCCGTTGTATGTGAACGTAAGAATCCATCACACCCGATCATCACGTGGTGCTTAGAAGCGTGACGAACTGTAGCAACGGTGCACGATCAGGGAGAACACTTCTTGAAATTTGTGTAAGGGATCATCTTATTTACTACCGTCGTTCTAAGTAAACAAGATGCATAAACATAATAAACATCACATGCAATTATATAGTAGTGACATGATATGGCCAATATCATATTGCTCCTTTTGATCTCCATCTTGAGGCTCCATGATCATCATTGTCACCGGCATGACACCATGATCTCCATCATCATGATCTCCATCATCGTGTCTCCATGAAGTTGTCTCGCCAACTATTACTTCTACTACTATGGCTACGGTTAGCAATAAAGTAAAAGTAATTACATGGCGTTGTTTATTGACACGCAGGTCATACAATAAATAAAGACAACTCCTATGGCTCCTGCCGGTTGTCATACTCATCGACATGCAAGTCGTGAATCCTATTACAAGAACATGATCAATCTCATACCTCACATATCATTCATCACATTCTTCTTGGCCATATCACATCACATAGCATACCACGCAAAAACAAGTTAGGCGTCCTCTAATTGTTGTTTGCATGTTTTACGTGGCTGCTATGGGTTTCTAGCAAGAACGTTTCTTACCTACGCAAAACCACAGCGTGATATGCCAATTGCTATTTACCCTTCATAAGGACCCTTTTCATCGAATCCGTTCCGACTAAAGTGGGAGAGGCGGCACCGCTAGCCACCTTATGCACCAAGTGCATGTCGGTCAGTGGAACCTGTCTCACGTAAAATGCGTGTAAGGTCGGTCCGGGCCGCTTCATCCCACAATACCGTCGAAACAAGATTGGACTAGTAACAGTAAGCATATTGAACATCATCAACGCCCACAACTACTTTGTGTTCTACTCGTGCAAAGAATCTACATAATAGACCTAGCTCATGATGCCCTTTGTTGGGGAGCGTGGCAGAAATTCAAAATTTTCCTCTGGCGTCACCAAGATCTATCTATGGAGAAACTAGCAACGAGGGAAGGAGAGTGCATCTACATACCCTTGTAGATCGCTAAGCGGAAGCGTTCAAGAGAACGGGGTTGAAGGAGTGCATTATAAATGCGTGATTCAAATCACGGAGATCCGAGTGCGAGCAGACGGCACCTCCGCGTTCAACACACGTACAGCCGGTGGCGTCTCACGCCTTGATCCAGCAAGGAGAGAGGAGAGGTTGAGGAAGACTCCATCCAGCAGCAAAGACTGGCGGCATGGTGGTGATGGAGGAGCGTGGCAATCCTTGTGGCTTCGCCAAGCACCTCACGGGAGAGGAGGAGGTGTCACGGGAGGGAGGGAGGCGCCCGAGGGGCTCAGGTGTGGATGCCCTCCTCCCTCCACTATATATAGGGGCAAGGGAGAGGGGGAGGCGCAGCCTTGCCCCTTCCTCCAAGGAAGGGGTGCGGCCAAGAGGGGGAGGAGTCCATCCTCCCAAGGCACCTCGGAGGTGCCTTCCCCTTGAGGACTCTTCCCTCCACAAGTTTCCTTGGCGCATGGGCCTCTTGGGGCTGGTGCCATTGGCCCATATAGGCCAAGGCGCACCCCCTACAGCCCATGTGGTCCCCCAGGGCAGGTGGACCCCCCCGGTGGACCCCCGGACCCCTTTCAGCACTCCCGGTACAATACCGATAAAGTGCGAAACTTTTCCGGCGACCAAAATAAGACTTCCCATATATAAATCTTTACCTCCGGACCATTCCGGAACTCCTCGTGACGTCCGGGATCTCATCCGAACTCTGAACAACATTCGGTAACCACATACAAACTTCTTTATAACCCTAGCGTCATCAAACCTTAAGTGTGTAGACCCTACGGGTTCGGGAGACATGTAGACATGACCGAGACGTTCTCCGGTCAATAACCAACAGCGGGATCTGGATACTCATGTTGGCTCCCACATGTTCCACGATGATCTCATCGGATGAACCACGATGTCAAGGACTCAATTGATCCCGTATACAATTCCCTTTGTCTAGCGGTATTGTACTTGCCGAGATTCGATCGTCGGTATACCGATACCTTGTTCAATCTCGTTACCGGCAAGTCTCTTTACTCGTTCCGTAACACATCATCCCGTGATCAACCCCTTGGTCACATTGTGCACATTATGATGATGTCCTACCGAGTGGGCCCAGAGATACCTCTCCGTTTACACGGAGTGACAAATCCAGTCTCGATTCGTGCCAACCCAATGACACTTTCGGAGATACCTGTAGTGCACCTTTATAGTCACCCGATTACGTTGTGACGTTTGGTACACCCAAAGCATTCCCTACGGTATCCGGGAGTTGCACAATCTCATGGTCTAAGGAAAAGATACTTGACATTAGAAAAGCTTTAGCATACGAACTACGATCTTTGTGCTAGGCTTAGGATTGGGTCTTGTCCATCACATCATTCTCCTAATGATGTGATCCCGTCATCAATGACATCCAATGTCCATGGTTAGGAAACCGTAACCATCTATTGATCAACGAGCTAGCCAATAGAGGCTTGCTAGGGACATGGTGTTGTCTATGTATCCACACATGTATTTGAGTTTCCTATCAATACAATTATAGCATGGATAATAAACGATTATCATGAACAAGGAAATATAATAATAATAACTAATTTATTATTGCCTCTAGGGCATATTTCCAACAACAACATGTGCCCCGCGGCACCAATCAGGAGGCCGACGACATCGCCAAACGAGCATCCAGGCGGTTACCTTAGGAGCCTGGCATCTTTGAAGAGCGGCTTTTCAAGCCCTCGGCCATGCCATCACTATCAAACACAGTGCAGCCTCGGGAGGAGCTCCCCCAGCCACCTGCCTCAGGAGCCCCGGTCTGCGGCCCGGCCTTAGGAGCGCGCCTTCTCCTGATGATGGAGCCTCAGGAGGGGTGCTGGATCACAGAGCTCCGGAGCTACTTAACGCAAGGGACCCTGCCGGAGAAGGAGGAGGAAGCGGAGGCGTGTGGCGCGGCAAGCCACGACATCTTGCATCGAGGGATGGAGAGCTCTATCGAAGCGACCAAATGATGTGTCCCTACTTTGCATCTCCGAGGAACAAGGGAAAGAAGCTGCTGGCGGATATACACGGTGGAGACTGTGGGCATCACTCGTCATCACGACCCCTCGTGGGCAAGGCATTCGGGCCGGTTTCTATTGGCCCTCTGCGCTCAACGACGCCGTCGAACTAGTGAAGGCCTGCGAAGCCTGCCAATTCCATGCCAAGCAGATCCATCAGCCGGCAGGAGGTCTGCAAACTATACCCCTCTCGTGGCCATTCGCAGTCTGGGGGCTGGATATCCTAGGCCCGTTTCCTCGAGCGCCAGGGGGCTATCGCTACCTCTACGTTGCCATGGACAAGTTCACCAAGTGGGCTGAAGTGGAAGCCGTCTGCACCATCCCCGCAGGTTCTGCGGTCAAATTCGTCAAGGGCATCGTGAGCCGGTTCGGGGTGCCGAACTGCATCATCACCGATAACGGTTCGCATTTCACCAATAACCTCTTCAAAAGATATTGTGCTAACCTGGGAACGCAGATATGCTACGCTTCGGTGGCGCATCCCCGAAGCAACGGCCAGGCCGAGCGGGCCAACGCAGAGGTCCTGAGGGGCCTCAAAACCAGAACATTCAAGAAGAAACTGGAGGCCTGCGGCAGAGGCTGGTACGACGAGCTTCAGTCCGTGTTATGGACCATCCACACGACCGCGACCAAGCCAACTGGAGAGACCCTGTTCTTCCTGGTCTATGGAGCCGAAGCGGTCCTCCCTCGCGATGGTCGGGGCGTTGTTCCGCGCAGGTCTGGCGTTCGGCGCAGTAGACGGGGCGCCATCGCGAGGGACGGGCCTCGTCTTTGGGGAGGCGTCGTTGAGAAGCTGCGTTGCGAGCGGCGAGGTACCAACAAGCACTGCGACGATACCACTGCCACAACATCCGCCCCAGAACTCTTGAGGTAGGGGACCTCGTGCTCAGGAGGGTTCTCTCTAGGGAGGGGCTGCATAAGCTCTCTCCCATGTGGGAGGGCCCATTCAAGGTTGTTCATGTTTCCAGGCCCGGCTCCGCGCGCTTGGAGACTCAGGAGGGTGCCGGTCCGAACGCGTGGAACATCCGGCACCTCTGGAGGTTTTACCCCTAAAAAGGTCGAGAGCACGTGAAGAAGGCGTAATGCTGTGAAGCTTATCTTTTGGAAAAGGCCCAGAGGCACGTGAAGAAGGCGAATGCTGTGAAGCTTATCTTTTGGAAAAGTCCCGAGCACTGAAGAAGGCGAATGCCTGTGAAGCTTTTCTTTTTGGAAAAGGCCCAGAGCCTGTGAAGAAGGTGAATGCCTGTGAAGCTTATCTTTTTGGAAAAGGCCTAGAGCCTGTGAAGAAGGCGAACACCTGTGAAGCTGTCGCGTTTTGGAAAAGGCCCAGAGCCTGTGAAGAGGGCCAACGCCCGTGAAGCTTGCTTCCCCCAAGAAAGGCCCGGAGCCTGTGAAGAAGGCCAACGCCTGTGAAGATCGCCTCCCGTGACACTCTCACATAATAATGAGTTGGGGATGTACACACCCCGGAGTCTCAGGAGCGCCGGCCTCAGGCCCTGGGGCTCCCTCCCACGCCCAGTGGCAGCACTTAGCTCCGCGCTGGTGAGAAGACGTCGAAGACTAGATTAGGTGCCGGACGTGGCTTTTTCATTTGCTTTCTGCAGTTGGCTTGTTCATTCTCATTTGAGGTTTTATTGAAGCTGTTGCCGTTTTTGATTTGTGGCCCTTCGACTTTTCGCTTTCCTGCCTCGATTTCTCTCGCGCAAGGTCTCACGAGGGGGCAGCCTGAGCGCCCTCGCGAGTGTTTTCTGCCCTTATCGTTCAAGTTTTCCCAACCTGGGTCCACCATAGGAGCACCCCTCCAGTCTGTGCCTCACGGGCACCGCGACGCGAACACAGGACCTGGGTCGGTCGCCCCCCACGGCTGAAGCCGGAAACTACCTACGCGTAGGCGTTCAGCCCGAAGGCACGATACCGAAATAGCAGAAACAGTACGATGATTAACGGCGTAAATCCAAACAGCCCCACGGGGCCCCACACTACTGTCTTTCTACGCAGGAAAAAGAAAAAGGAAGAACAAATCAGGCGCGGCTCGCCCGACACCAGCCCGCAGGGAAGACTCGAGCCGCCTCCGGGGCTCAGGCGGACTCCTTCGCGCTTCACCGGAAGCGACGGTGGCGGACCCGCTACCACCCTCCAAGCGAGCCTGACGGGCGTGGGGCTGATCGCGGCTTGCTAGAAGAGCCGCTGCCCGAAGAAGAATCGATGAAGCTCGAGGAGCCCTGAGCGCCGCCGACCACGCGTGCGCTGTCCTCTCTGTCATCGCCGGGGCTGGGCCCCCGGCCGCGGTCGTCGTCCTCAGGGCAGCACCCAGCGCGGCGACCATCCTCCCCGAACACCCTCACGTAAAGTGTGGCGTCGCCGTCGAACTTGAAGTGCAGGGGTGCACCGACGGCTCGAGCCACAGTGGCAAACGCGTCACCGGCGAGTCAGGCCAGGGCTCCGGCCGCGGACACCTCCAACGAAGCCCAGGAGGCTCGACTGCAGCAGCCGTCTGCCTGGAGCCAGAGGCCGCCTGGGGCGCCAGTCGAGAGCTCACCTAGGAGGAAGTGAGGAAGCTGAAGCCGGGCGCAAGCCGGCTCCGCCGACCACACAACAAACTCCGGCAACACCTCCGTAGTGCGGAAGCGTGGCCTAGGGGTGTGGCCCGTAATGTAGCGCCCCGACCAGCCAGCCATCCATCACGGCGCGGAGATCACCTCCTTGACCCGCGGGGGTCGCCGTGGGAGCCACAGGATGTTCTGAGGGCGGCCTCGACCGCGCTTGGGCGAGGCGAGGCAGGCTCAACCTAGCGGGCCTTCCCTTCTCTGCGGCCGGGAACTTCCTCGTGAGCCATGAAGAAGGAGGAGAAGCAAGAGGGACAATTTGGAAGGGCACGCAGCGTCGTTCCGTGCCAAAAGCGGAGGAGGCCAACCGCCGGCCTCCACAATCGCAGGCAATCATGACCCGCTTTGCGTGCAGGGACTTGTCAATTCGTGCAGTTGCTGAGGTGTCGTGGGGAAGTGGAGACGCCCACGTCCAATCAACCGCCACGCGGCGCCCAAGGCTGCAGGCTGTTAGGGCCCATGGCGCTCGCACTGCCCTTCGCCTCTACTGCTTGGCCAATTTGGGCGCGCCTTGGGACCAGGGGCTCTTGTCGGCGTTCAGGAGCAGGGGTCCCCACACTTGCACTGCGGCCTGCGGCGTGGCTCAAGGGGGGCCCATCACGGCCCATCTTCATCAACAAAGCTCAAGACCCTCGCGAGGGGCCAAGCCTCATGAGGCGGAACAACAGGGGAGTTTCTCGAGCACGGCCTCATCAGGTGGCTCGCGAGGCGGAGAGATCAAGGCGGGGTACCTCGCGAGGTGCCCATGGCGCGAGCCATGACAACCAAAGGCGCCCGAGTGACGCCAGCCCATGTGATGTCCTCCTTTCCTCTTTGGTGCAAAGGATCAAGCGCAGCCGAGGGCATCAAGCAAAGGCATCCATTTCGGTGCAACAAGACCAAGACCAATAGCGGCGGAAGGAAGTCATTGTGGAGCCAGGCCGGCGTCACCACCAAAGCCTTTGTGATGAGGACCAACTTTAGTCGGGATAAGTGTACCATATGTTCCCCTTCAAAATGGCCAATTGTTGGCGCCCTTCTCGCTCAATATTTGGGAAGAGGCCGGGGCCTTTGCCTATAAATAGGACTTGCCTCCCACGAGGGTAGAGGCATCTTGGATCCGTGGTCGGAATCTAGAGAGAGAGAGAAGAGAGCGTGAACTCCTCCAAGCAGTTCATCGCCCGGCCAAGAACAGACCCTCGCGAGGCTGTTCTTCCTTGTATTGTTCATCACCATCAGCCCAAGAGGCTATCCACCACACCACAAACTAGAGTAGGGTATTACACCACAATGGCGGCCCGAACTAGTATAAACCTTGTGTCTCTTGTGTTGTTCCTTTCGTAGTTTAGATCCTAGCGAGGCGGCGGGGTGCAGGTAGGTAGAAGGCGAGATCTCCGTGCGCACCCCAGTGTTCGAACCTCAAGGGTCTGCCGGAACCCGAAATCTGACAGTTCCCCTAGTTGGAGGAAACAGAAGGTGTGCTACGCCCATGCTGGAGCCTGGGGCTTGACGGCAAGGACTAGTGGCTCATCTTCGGCCGTAAGGGCAGCCGCCTCTACGGTCAAGGCTTGAGGTCCTACCGGAGGTTGCTTCTCTCCGGCAAGCTTGGGACACCCGGCAACGTCCTTGCCGGCGGCTCCTGGGAGCTCAGCGGGAAATTACTTGCTGGGGCCTTCTTTCCTTCGCTTGTTCTGTCCTACTGATGGCTCAACGGATGGTTGAGTTAGTTGAAGCACAAAGGTAGGTGGTTCCACAGGCAACTTGAGGGTAGCGTATTTGGATAAGTCATCGGTGATGCTGTTTTCTGCTCGGGGAACATGCTCCGCTTATAGATCGTCAAAACACTCCTCCAACTTCCTCACTTCATCCACATAAGCCTCCATCAACGGGCTCTGGTAGTCCTTGTTAACTTGCTTAACGACAAGCTGTGAATCACCTCTGATGATGACCTTCCTGATACCATGGTCTGCCGCGATCCTGAGACCGGCAAGCAATCACTCGTACTCTGCCATGTTGTTCATTGAATTTTCCCGAGGAAAGTGCATCTGGATCACATACTTGAGGCGCTCTCTGGTGGGCGTGACGAGCAGCACACCGGCACCAGCACCTTGAAGTGAGAAAGCCCCATTAAAGTACATAATCCAATCGTGGCACGTCTCCTTGTTGGGAAGGATGGTCTCTTGAATCTCCTTGTCGGGCGTTGAAGTCCATTCTGCTATGAACTCTGCCAAGGCTCGGCTCTTGATTGTTGAAGTACTTTCAAACTGCTTCTTCCTCAAGTTCCCTCTATGCTACTAGCACAACACTGACCACTTGGTTCGTCGCTGCTAGATATAGCAGAAACGGCTCTTGTGGCTTAGGTGCGACTAGTATTGGCATGGAGGAGAGGTACTTCTTCAAATATTGCAGTGCTACCTCTGCCTCCGGAGTCCATTTCATTGGACCTGTCTTTTTCAAAACTTTGAAAAAGGGTAGGGTGCGCTCAGCAGATTTGGAGATGAACCTAATTAGAGCAGCAACGCAGCCGGCGAGCCTACGAATGTCTTTGACCCGTCTTGGCGCCTCAATCTGCTCAAGTGCTTTGATATTATCGGGATTCACTTCAATTCCGCTTTGAGACACAAAGAACCCAAGAAGTTTGCCCGATGGGACACCGAACACGCACTTCTCTGGGTTGAGCTTGAGGTTGATCTTACGTAGATTTGTAATGATTTCTTCCAGATCCTGCACGAGCGTAGCCTTGTCCTTGGTTTTGACCACTATATCATCCATGTAAGCTTCCATATTTCTATGCAGCTGGGGCTCAAAACTAATTTGGACCGCTGGGGAAAATGTCAAACCAGCGCTTTTCAACCCGGAAGGCATTCGTACAAAATAGTACATACCACATGGGGTGATGAACGTGGTCTTTTCTTCATCTTCCTTCATCATGAAGATCTGATGGTATCCTGAGTATGCGTCGAGGAATGACAGCAGGTCACACCCGGTAGTGGAGTCCACAATCTGGTCGATGTGTGGCAGATGGAAAGGATCCTTTGGACAAGCCTTATTGATATCCATGTAATCAATACACAACCTCCACTTCCCATTTGCCTTACGCACCACCATCGGATTGGACAACCACGTGGGGTGGAGCACTCCATTGACCAAGCCTGCCGCCTCCAACTTCCTGATCTCTTCGATGATGAACTCTTGCCGCTCCAAAGCTTGCTTCCTGACCTTCTGCTTGACGGGTCGTGCATGAGGACAGACAACAAGATGGTGCTCAATCACCTCCCTGGGAACGCCGGGGATGTCGGATGCTTCCCACACAAACACATTGACATTTAACCGCGGGAAGGCGACGAGCGCGCTTTCCTATTTGCTGTCGAGGGTGGAGCTTATAGTAAAAGCCCCGCCCATGCCGTCCTCCTTGACGGGCACCTTCTTGGTCCCTCGTGGTGCTGCCTTGGATTTCTTGCTCTTGCCGGCGGAGCTCTCTGGCACGTCCTCGACGGGAGCGCTGCACTCCGAAGAGGCGCGCTTGCCGGAGTGGGTGCAGGAGGTCTTGCTGGTCTTCTTTCCTCCTGGGGCTATAGTGGCAGGAGCAAGTGCCTTGGCGGCAGTTGCTGCAACTGTCTCCCGGTAGAGTTGATCAGTGCAGATGAGTGCGTCTTTCTCGTCAGAGAGGAGGTGATGATGCTTAGTGGCCCGGGCATCTTCAATGTGTTGTAGGCGTAATGTGATGCCGCCATGAACTTGGTCAGCGCTGGGTGGCCAAGGATCCCATTGTAGGGCAAGGGTGTCGGTGTCAAAACCGGCGGATCTCAGGTACGGGGTCCCGAACTGTGCGTCTAAGGTCGATGGTAACAAGAGACAGGGGACACGATGTTTACCCAGGTTCGGGCCCTCTCTATGGAGGTAATACCCTACTTCCTGCATGATCGATCTTGATTAATATGAGTATTACAGGAGTTGATCTACCATGAGATCGTAATGACTAAACCCTAGAAGTATAGCCTATATGATTATGATCGCCTCTACGACTAAACCCTCCGGTTTATATAGACACCAGAGGGGACTAGGGTTGTACAAAGTCAGTTACAGAGAAAGGAATCTTCATATCCAAACGCCAAGCTTGCCATCCATGCCAGGGAGAGTCCTATCCGGACAAAGGAGAGAGTCTTCTGTCTTGTATCTTCATGGCTCATCAGTCCGGCCCATGTCCAACAGATCGGACGCCCGAGGACCCCTTAATCCAGGACTTCCTCAGTAGCCCCTGAACCAGGCTTCAATGATGAGGTGTCCGGCGCGCAGATTGTCTTCGGCATTGCAAGGCGGGTTCCTTTTCCGAATACTCCAACGCATCCTTCAAATACTGAAAACGTGTCTGGCTCTGCAAAACAAGTACCACCCACAACCGCAGAGAGTATAATATTTCACGAGTCCAATCTGCTGACAACTTTTTGTAGCATGACATCACGTCCCTACCCGGTCATTATTTCAAACCGTTTTTTAGCCTCCCGATCCATATTTTGAGCTGTGGTTTTATTGGAACGTCTTGTCAAAGCAGAGATTGCATCCCCTATTGCGGGATTCTCATCAATACGGGCGTGGGTAATCCAACCGTGCCGTCTATACGGCCCTTGGGGAATAGGCAAGTTTTAAGGTGAGTGGGGAGGCGCTTGATATTCGCTACCTTTATAAGGAGATAAGGACTCACCCTTTCACCCATGCCTTCTCTCTCTGCCTACCCATTCTCGAGCTCCAGCGCCCAAGTTCTTATTCTTTTCCGCCTCAAGAAAGAACTCAGCCATGTCCGGATCTGGAGCGCAGGGCAAGTGGATGGTTTCCTCCGTCCAGGAGAAGGACATCACCAAGCTCCGGGAGGCCGGGTACTTAGCCTCGGAAATCTCCCACCGGCTTCCAGCCCAGGGACAAATCATCCCCACCCCGGAGTCCCATGAGAGGGTGGTATTTGTCCCTCACTTTGTCTATGGATTGGGATTCCCTATCCACACATTCTTCCGCGGACTCATGTTCTACTACAGGGTGGATTTCCACGATCTGTCCCCCAACTCCTTCCTCAACATCTCGGCATTTATTGTCGTGTGCGAGGCCTTCCTCCTCATCCCACCCCACTTCGGATTGTGGCTAAAAATCTTCAGTGTGAAGCCGAAGGTGGTGGGTGGCCCGACATCTTGAGTCTTGAGGCGCCATGGTGAGCAAGATGCCCAACGTCACATGGCCGAAAGGTACCTTCGTGGAGACCGTCAAAGGGTGGCAACTGCAGTGGTTCTACGTCACAGAGCCTCACGAAGCCACCTGGGCCGCAGCTCCCGAATTCCAGTCCGGCGCCCCGATGCGGCTCACCTCCTGGCTAGAGAAGGGCCTGGACTGGTCTTCGTCGGACGAGCTGACAGCACTCCAGACACGCATCCGGAGTGTGGTAGACAAGAACGTTAAGCTTGTCAATATGATCCAGTTAATGCTAGTTCGCCGGATCCTTCCATGCCAAAGCCGGACTTGCCATTTGTGGGAGTTCGATGCGGCCAAGCACCAGACCTTGCTATAGTTCTTCGGCACTACGCACGAAGATATCTGGAAGGTGCTTTTCAAATCCAACAAGTCGTGGCCGAAGACGACTGAGGACCGTGGGCACGACCTGGCCCATCCCGCCAGTCTGGTAAGTTTTTCGTGTTTCAAGGTGGCCCCCTTTACTGGTATACTCAAGGAAGATATCTAAGCTTCCCTATTTGTTCTTTCAGGGCTGGACAAGGAAGGCAGAGCGGATTCAGTGTCCGGCTCCACTGCCCGAAAATACAGCCATCCCACTTCTAACGAAGATGCTGGTTCCGGCGCCCTATCAGGTGCCGGAGAAGAAGGCCAACAAGACCAGAAGCGATCTCCGTTTTAGAGGTACTTCAGACGCAATGTCCGAAGATGCCGAAACCCACTCCTCCCCTGTCGAGGAAGATGAGGAGGAGGAGGAAAGCAATTCTCCCCCCAAGGGGGGAAGGAAGAAAAGGACGGCCTCCACGCATGTAGAGGCAGAGGCGTCCAAGAAGGGGAAGGTTTCCCTCGGGGATAACCCCGCGAGGGACACTGATAGCAGCTCAGAGTGGCGCCCCAGGGATAAGCCCCTGGCCGAATCGTAAGTACTCAAAGACGCACACATATATCCAGCTCCTTTATTCCATGGTTTTAACATGTTAAATCATGGACTGCAGCCCGACCCATGGCAGCTCTTAGTGATCCTCATCAGGGGGTTTGCTGGATTCAAAGGCGATGTCCAGCGAGTCATCGCCGGCGGCTTATTCTCCCAAGGCCAAGGGCGACGCCGAGGTGCTGTCCCAAAGGACCTTCCCAGGCCAGGGAGAGGTTTAGGAGCCATCAGAGTGGCGCAGAGGGTGATCCCTCGGCCGCCGGACACATGGGGGAGAAAATCCCTATGGAGACTGGCGATGGGGGCCATATCCAATCCCCCCCCCCCCCCGCCGAATACCATTCTGGAGACCTACACGGCTCCGGAATCAGGCAAGCAACCTCCTTTGAAAGGAGGAGGTGCGGCTATTCCGCCAGTGACCTCTGTCCATCCAGAGGCACCGGATAATCTTCTCGAAGCGCTACAAGGCGCTTCCATTGTTGAGGAACACCGTATCCTTATGGGTACGGTGGTTGAGAGGGTTCAGTCCGTTAAGAGCAGACTGACTGAAGCCTGCATCAGCCTTCTGACAGGACGCTGTGAAGAAATGCGAGTCCTTGGAGCGCAATATTGCGGATCAAAAGTCTGAACTTGCCAAGGCCCGCCACAGCGCGCAAGATGCCCGGGTCGAAGCCCAGGGTGCCCTCCAGGAAACCCAGGAGGCCAGGAAAATCGCTGCGGGTAAGGCTTGGTATGAAGAGCAAGTATGTGAAGAGAAGGTACCTCTTACTGACCCGGATTTGGAGTTCTCCAGGGGTGTTTGCGGATCTGCCATGATGTGTTTCCGATGCTGCGAAGTTCTTCTGACCTGAAGAGGGGAGCTCGACAGAGAAGCTGTTCTGGTCGCAATACCTTGCGCCAGAACATCTGGTGCCCTTTAGCGATCAACTGAAACAACTAGTCGAACTGCATAGGGTGGCCAAACTAGCCATGAAAGATTTGATAATCCAGCTATGGCCTGCCGAAGCCATACCCAGTAGCTACTTCGGGCTTGTGAAACGGCTGGTCAATGCCTGCCCTCGGCTTGATGCCATCAAGCGATCGGTCTGCATCGAAGGTGCGCGGATGGCCTTCACCCATGTCAAAATACAATGGGCGAAGATGGATGCCGTCAAGCTCATGATCGAGCGACCGCCCGCGGGCAAGGAGCACCGCACACCCGAGCGGTATTTTGAAGATGTCCTTAAGGGATCCCGTATGGTAGAAGGGCAGTGTTCAAAACACACTATCTTTGAATGAAATCATTCATATTGTCCCTTCATGTATTATGAAACAGAGCCATTATGTAATATAATGCTTGTTATTTTAAGATTTTACCTCATGTGCGTCTGTTTCATTAAAACTAAGAGTTGGCCAGTCGTCGGCTTCAGCCCCCACGTAGGTAGTACGGGGGTGCTCGGGATGAATCTAAAAACTCTTTATCCAAAAATTTGGTCCTTGAAGGAGGTGTTTAGCGTAACGAACCAGGCAATCAGACTATGTGGCTTTATTACCCTCACTTAGCCATAGGAGTTTGACAATAGAAATGTAGGCGCAACCCCTAGTTAGTATTTAATCCAGACTACGGTGCTGTAGACACCTGATCGGGTGAAGGCCGATTCGCCGCATAATGCGGAAAAAATCGTAAAAGATTTTGAACCTCCGAATAGCTGACCAGCTCTCCCTACATCATGATAGTCAGTTTTCGGCTTTCTCTACTGAGGTGTTTGCTTGGGTAAACCAGAAACACAATCGCAATAGTTCTCCCTTTACTACCTTAGCCGATAGAGAGGAACGTAAGGTAGTAAGCACAGGAGCCGGGCAACCCAACTATTGACCAAAGACATGATTCAGAGCCAATGCATATAATGCTAAAATTCGGGGTGCCGAACTGTACTGTAAAAGTGCTCGGACTTTGTTGCCGAAGTATGGAGTGCAGTAAAGCCCCTGGCCAATTAAAGCGTACCAAAGTGTACGTGTGCAATCGATAAGAATAACGAAATAAAATTAAATTGTAAGCTAGTGCCACATAAGTTCGGCCGCAAACAGTTCTCATTATAATTAGAGTAGTACGTCAAAGCGTACAAATAGTGCGATAAGAAACTGAGCTATTTGACATGCCAAGATCAAGAGGGGAGCTTGCATGTGGGTCCTGAAAACAGGTAGGATGATCGTCGAGAAAAACGTCTAGAAATCCCCCCACGCGTCTGTGCTAGCTTCCACCTTGGTGTATCCGTCCTTCAAAAGGAACGATGAGCGGGCCGCCGCGAGGGGCCTGTGGAAAAGAAACCTGAAAAGGATAAAAAGGAAAGTGAAAGTATGTGTGTCCGGGGTAGGTCGAGCCGTATTGTGGACCATAGTCTGGTTATGCCTCCGTCTCTGCCCATGGTATTTTGAGCGCGTAGTTATGTACGCGCGGTACGTATGCCGCCATTTGGTCAGGACTGAGATAGAGGCCGAATTTCTAGTCTAACTCCTAGAGAGCCGGACTATCAAGCTGCGGAGTAGTCCGGACTCGCTTGATAGTGTCCGGGAGCTTGGCCGCTGAAGTAAAATTCTGCCCTAAAAGGCCGCTCTGTACTTCCGCTGCCAGGGCTGCGGTGTGTTCTTCAGTACGGAGGGAGTGCTCTGTGTTTCCATTGACTGTTATGACCCCGCGTGGTCCGGACATCTTGAGCTTGAGATAAGCATAGTGTGGCACCGCATTAAATCGAGTGAATGTGGTTCGTCCGAGCAGTGTGTGATAGCCACTACGGAAGGGGACGATGTCGAAGATCAACTCTTCGCTTCTGAAGTTCTCCGGGGATCCGAAGACAACTTCCAGTGTGATTGAGCCCGTACAACGGGCCTCTACACCTAGTATGACTGCTTCAAAGGTAGTTTTGGTGGGCTTCATCCTTGATGGATCGATGCCCATTTTGCGCACTGTATCCTGATAGAGAAGGTTAAGGCTGCTGTCCCCATCCATGAGGACTCGCGTGAGGTGGAATCCATCGATTATTGGGTCAAGGACCAGTGCGGCTGAACCGCCGTGGCGGATACTAGTCGGATGGTGATGACCCACAAGTATAGGGGATCTCTCGTAGTCTTTCGATAAGTAAGAGTGTCGAACCCAACGAGGAGCAGAAAGAAATGATAAGAGGTTTTCAGCAAGGTATTCTCTGCAAGCACTAAAATTATAGGTAATAGATAGTTTTGTGATAGGATAATTGGTAACGAGCAACAAGTAACAAAAGTAAATAAAGTGCAGCAAGGTGGCCCAATCCTTTTTGTAGCAAAGGACAAGCCTGGACAAACTCTTATAAAGAGAAAACTGATAACCCACAAGTATAGGGGATCAATTGTAGCCTCTTTCGATAACTAAGAGTGTCGAACCCAATGAGGAGCTAAAGGTAGAACAAATATTCCCTAAAGTTCGACCACCGATACAACTCTACGTACGCTTGACGTTCGCTTTACCTAGAACAAGTATGAAACTAGAAAGTACTTTCTAGGTGTTTTGGGTAAGCTTTCAAGAAAGTAAAGAGCATGTAAATAAAAGCTAGGGGCTGTTTAGATAAAGACACAACTAAATTAGTTTTAGTAAAGATCTTGTTGTCACGAAAGTTATTTGTCCCTAGGCAATCGATAACTAGACCGGTAATAATTATTGCAATTTTATTTGAGGGAGAGGCATAAGCTAACATACTTTCTCTACTTGGATCATATGCACTTATGATTGGAACTCTAGCAAGCATCCATAACTACTAAAGATCATTAAGGTAAAACCCAACCATAGCATTAAAGTATCAAGTCCCCTTTATCCCATACGCAAACAACCTACTTACTCGGGGTCTGTGCTCCTGTCACTCACGCCACCCACCATAAGCAAATCATGAACATATTGCAAACCCAACAGAGGGAATCCCTCATGCTTGCGCGACACGGAGAGCACCATAGGACAACACCAATAATAAAACATGCAACTCAAACCAATCTTGATCATCAAATAACCCATAGGCCAAAACAGATATACTCAAACATCATAGGATAGCTGTTGGGGATATTACTACTGGGCGTAAACCGGCCTATCTGGGCCGGGTTAACTTCATCAGTAGTTCAACGGTGTAAAAGCCCAAGCATGAAGGTAAGGGCCCAAGGCCTGTAGTCGGTTTAGAACACATGGCAGTAAAAGCGGCTGGTATGTAAACTTGTATTGTAAGTTAGGAATAGAGAGAGACCAACCGGATCACAGTATGAACCGGAGATTGGGACTCTGTGAACCGACGCACGTCACCCGTGTATATAAGGGGACGACCCGGGGCGGTTCAAGGACAACAGACAACAACTCGAGACTTAGGCGAAGCTTTTTTGCTCCCTAGTCATCAAAACCCCATCAATTCCATCACAACTAGACGTAGGCTTTCACCTTCATCGAAGGGGCGAACTAGTATAAAATCCTCTGGCCCCTCGCGGTCCGCTTTAACCCCTTCGAGCTAACCCGTTGCGATGGCTCCACGACTAAGTCCTTTCCCTAGGACATCTGCCGTGACAAAACCACGACAGTTGGCGCCCACCGTGCGGCTATCGCACGATGGTTTCAAGTTCTTGGAGGGCCGCTCCGAAGGACTCGAGGGCTACGTTGTGGGCCGGATGACTAAAAGTCGTCGCGGCAAGCTCTACATCGACGATGCAGGCTGGGGTCCCGAGGCCGGCTCGATTGAGTACGGGTACCGGGTCCCCTTTGGTGGCATACACGTTTTCATTGGCAAGATCGGTGAACCGGGCCTGAGTTGGACACACTGCACCGACCTCGTCGAGACAGCTCGATGTCATAATCTGCTTGGTCAAACCGGCCGTGAAGCGTGCCTTTGTGGGAGTCATCCACGGAGGAAGTTATGAGGACGGATCAGAATCTGGTGGCGAAGCGTCGTTTACTCTGGCGATGAGTCGTCAGCAAGAAAGCGAATCTCTATATCGGTTACAAGATGGCGGATGGGGCTGTTACGATGGTGACCGTATTCCGGACCCCTCCGATCGCCCAACCGGGTTGGAATATTCATGGCGGTACACAAGCGGCGCTTCACTCTTCGACTAACTGCGGCAATGATCTCGGTTCAACAATGGCGGCGGCTGCCGGGGCGAGAGGCCTGTCGGCGCCGGCTCAAGTTTTATCAAATATGTTCGATCGTTGGCTGCGCTCATGGCGAGGCTAACCCGGTGGATCGGGGCGCTCATAGCGAGAGATTGCGAATGTGAAGGAACAAATCACTTTCGGGCTAAAGGGATCTAGCGGTACGCAGACGCGAGGATGATGGCAGAGCGGGCGCTTTAGATGCGCAGCTTATAGGCTCATGTTGGATCGAACGCGTCACATGAAGTCATGAAGAGAAATACTGATCCCGTTTGCCTTCAGTTTTGAAGCCGAGACCTCTTCAACACCCGGGCGGGAACGGTAATCCGCGGTGGTAAACCGGCGGAAGCACTGGGGCGAACACGCCCGGTCCAGCCTCGCTTAATAGATCTACCTCGCCATAACGCCCGGTGTGCCTTAGGGTGCAAACACCTCGGGTCACT